>CM031857.1:20055399-20295197 GCA_018697195.1 Certhia americana
AAGAGGCAAACCCAGCTGGGCTGGCACAAGAGGACACACCTTTACATTGCCATCACCTGGAACTGGGAATGCTCTGCTCTGCTGCTGCTTTTGAGGCCATGTTAGGATTTTAAGATCAAAACCTCATTTCAGCTTTTGGTGAATCATAAGATGTTCCCTCACAGTTTGTGATACCTGCTGCCTCTGGCAGTAATGATATTTCATGCAGTTCTGGTTGCGATACAAGATGGGAATTGTACCAAGAGATACTGTTGTGCTTTTAGCCAGCCTGCTACTTCTCTTGGGCCTAGATTTCAGTAAAGCTGAAGTGTAGAGATGAAAGGGGCCATACATGCAAAACCATATCTAATTCTGATATTTGCTATGGCAATTCCACTTCTCTTGTAATGTGATCTCTTCTTCATATTTTTTCTAGCATCTTCTTCATCATTTTCATCTTCAGTGCATTTTCACACATTTACGTTAAGAAATTCATGGCATGTTCATTTAAGATGTTTTCCGCTCCTGAACCCCCAGTGTTTTAGTAATGTCTTGAAACCTGTTCAGTCTGTATGTTCAGATGATGCCAAAAAACATTTTGTTTTGGTTTTGTTTTTCTTTTTCCAGCTTCACTGGACTCTAATCATATTAGTTTCCTGTCCCAAACTTCTGCATCTGCAGAAATATCAAAAACAGAGACTGGTAAATTGCATTTATGATACTTCCCTTGCTTAGTATTTGGTTTTGCATCAAGGATGTTACAGGCTGTTTGCTCTGGTTGCTTGATGTCTGAAGCAGAATTTTGTTTGCAGAGTCTGAGAGGCTCTATAACTACATGGTGATATTTTGTGGCATAGGATCAAATACAAACAAAAGCACAGGAATTAATATTTTTTGTGTGGTTTTAAGCTGTTAAATATATTGGGACCAATAGGGCCAATAGCTAGATGGGTTCATTATCAGTTATAAATATATGTTCTTGACTGGGCATTTCATCACAGGGGATTTTCTGTTATCATACACATTTAACATTTTTCACTGTTAAGACTTTTTTTCAGGTTACATTGCTATTGCACCTTGAAACTTTTATAAGCTGGGGTCATAGGTAATTAAGAATGTATTTTTATTGAATGCAAAGGTACAGATGTGCAAGAGATAAGAAGGAAAATTATCCTAAACCCTGCAGTCAATATTTTAACAGTTTTGTGCTTGATTTTCTGCCTCAGTCTGTCTCTTCAATATATCACATAAGTTGTGTTAATTTATTTTATGTCAATTAGATAAAATACCACAAATGAAAAATTGCATGTTGTATAGTGGGTTAAAACCTGTTAGTCAAAATACTGGCTTTTGCCATATTGAAACATGCAAAGCTTTCGCAATAGAAATACCTGGTTGTACAAATTCATATTTGCATGTATTTAAAGTACATAAAGTCTCTTTCTACAGGTGCAGGTGAAGTCAAAAGACAGTTTTTTCATGTTACATGGACACAGATCAATTGACTCTTGTTGATAAATCTGCTTTTAGGGAGACTGCAGTTCATGTCAGGCTGTGTCTATTAGGTGCATGTGACATCTTCAAAATTTTGAAGTTTTATTACTTTCTTTTAAAGTTGGAAATTTATGAAACTCTGTTGTAGTTGGCGTTTTGCAAAGCAATGTAAAATAATCTTTCTTTTTCTGATTTTTGCCCCCTTGCTACATCTGCATCAATATGAATCTGTCTCAGGGATATTTACATTTTTCCACAGTTACAAGTTCAGCTGACCTGGAAAAATCTATGTCTCCACTTTCCAGAACACCTCATGTGCTAACAACAACTGCGGGTAATAGTAATGCATTAGCTTTTCAGTTAAAGCCCTCCTGGTGTTTGGACAGCCATTTTTGAAATTTTATTAATCCTAAATATTTTGATCATCTTCCATGCTCTTTTCTGTGGGAGTCATGATCATTGAAAGCATCCTTTTTTACATGACAACTTGTGCTTTCTGCTGAGAAACTCACCTGGTAATCTTTCTGATCTCACATTCATTTCTCCAAAAAGTAATAGGTCTGTTTTGAGATGTACTTACATGAAGTAAGCCTGGTTTAATACTACTAAACTAGGTTTAATACTACTGCTGACTAAGTCTTAATAAGAATTCTAAAGTTACTTGTTGCTTTCTTACAAGCCTAATTGGTATATGCTCAGTTAGAACACATGTTTTTATATCAAATATTGTCTTGCCAGCATAGGAAGCTCCTTTCTTACTATTTTTTGCTAGTGATTTTTTTTTTATTTAACCCTTGCTTTTCATGTGTGTATGACAGATTATATGACTTTAAAACTCACTAAAAAATATTGACCCAAAACAAAGCACAGAAGAGAACTAAGGCAGGTGCTTTTTTCTTGGAAAGAAACTTGCAGTGCTTTTTAGGTTTTATAGTTTGGGGGAAGTGGAATCGAGTGCTTTATAATTGTGGTATTAGAAGTTTTTATCTTCATATTTTCTGAGTCGCTTTAGGCTATGTGGACCATGTGATCCAAGGCAATATTAGCTTCGGTTGGTTAATTTACTTTTAGTTTTCACTTTAAGCACTACCTTCAGCTCACACTCTAAACCAATACATCTCCATTCCTGAGATATAATGTGCTTATAGTGAAGTGCAAATTAGGTGTGCTATAACATAGCACATTTTTTGGTTGTTTTTCTATGACCAAAAAAAGCTGTGTTTAGAATTAATAATCATAGATAATGTGATGTGGTTTTTTTAGTTTTCAGTGGTATTCAGCCTGTTCTTTCAAGTCCTGTGGCACCTAGTAGGCCTGAAATAGCAGAAGCTGGACCAGGTACAATTATCTCTACCTAGTTCTTAATTCAGTAGCTCAAACCATGCTCTAAAACTCAACTGAAATTAACACACTGCTGTTATTTTCACTGCACATTTGGATTAGTCCCTAACAGCTGATTTCAATTTTATATTGCTGCTAATAGTTGAACTTGGTGTTTTCTCAGTTAAAATGCATATGGCAACTCACAGTCACATGATTCAGTATGTTGCCACATAGATAATTGAGAAAACAGTATTTGTAGAGTAGTTCTGATGAAAACACTGTGATGTGAACTATAGATTGCATTTTATTGTTGTAGCATCACTAAAAATGTTAACATTAGTGCATCCTTAACAACATGAAATTGGTTAACAGTTACAGACACTCGGTGGTTTTGGACTGAAATGACAGCTGTATCTGTTGTCATGTTTCTATTCCAAATTTTATGTTTTAATGTGTGACTAATTGATTGTTCAACATGTCCTCTTCATTAAATATCTACATTGTACACAATACCATCTCCCTTAAGCTTTGGACCAAAACTCAAAATGTTCAAAAGCTCTACTTAAAATCTTGCTGTTTTGGTTGAGATCCAGACCAGTTGCAATGAGGGGTGGAAGAAATAAATATCCAGAATTTTTGCACATCACAGATGTGCTGATTTATAGTCACTGAAGTTCTGTGCAGTTCTGAATTTCTCCCTAATGCATACTAAACTGATAAATGTCCAAGCATTAGTGAAATATTTTTTGCTCTTGTTAAAACAAATTTATTTTTGCTCATGAAGGAAGAGTTTCTTCCATTAGCTCTTTGCTCTCTTATGACTGTCATCATTTCTTCCAGCAGCAACAAGTGAATCCATTCTGGAATCTTTCACACCTAAAACTTCCCGTCCTTTTCAATGGCCAAGGGTAACATTAGGTAATGTTGTTTTCACCTAGTGAAAAACTCTGTGTTTGTTTTGAGCACTCCATCCCATATGAATGCATTCTTTCCACATATCATTTCACATGCATAATCACTCTTTTTCCCGGTTAGAGAGTCTTGTTCTTCCATCATCATCATATTGATTGTTCTTGACATACCTGTGTATGAGAACAAGGTTCAGGGTGGATTTACTGTCTCAGAGAACTAAAACTTGTCTCTTGCATGATAAAACTCAATCATCCTTTTATTATTTGTGTTCTGTCTCCTTTACTCCCAATGCACACGCATGTGCTGATTCTCTCTGGTATGCAAAGCTTTCAAAATGGAAATTCTAATTGTTTTGAACTCACAGAATCTTATTTCTGATCAACGTACAGCATTTCAGTATCATCTCCATTCCACAATTCAAAATCTGATTTCATCAGCTGGCTTTGACATTCCATACTATGTTGTCTTCAATATAAACTTGTGACATGCTGTTTGTTGTGGGAAATGCTTGTTAAACAATTTTTCATTGCAAACTGAGCTCTTTCTTTCAGCTCCAAAAGAAATACCACTTATTCCTTCTAAACCGAAACCATCTGCTACCCCAGAAGTACAACATGTGAAACCTGGTAATTGTGCACATCATTTTCATAAGTTGCAGAGAGATATGTTCTGTAAAAATATCTCAGCAAAACTCCTTAAAAAGGACAGGAGCTATGCACTACATGAGCATCCTTACTAACTCATCATTCTCAAATTGGTTATTAACTCATTAGTCTAATGAGAGTTAAGGTCATCAGTTTTATGCATTTGGGTCCAGTGATAAAAATATAAACCAGTTCTCTAATGTTGTAACCTTTTTAAAGGACTGGAATAGAAAAAAATTTCCTGGGTGGTACAAGGGTGTCTTAATATCACTCCTATAAGCAATACATTTGGTTATTATTTTTATAATCTCCTTTGCAACTCTCCATCTCCCATTTTCACATAGATTTACTATGACAAAGATGACATCTTTGCTAATACCATAGGAACATAATCATTATGGTCTGTATTTTATGCCTTTTATTCAAAAAAACAGACCTCTACTAATTTTCTTTGGATTTGGGATTAAAGGAAATTAATTTATCTCCTTTACTGATTCCAGTACTGGACTGAAAAATATTATGCTGTGGATTATTTGAGACCTAAAATGTTTCTGTTCTCATATCTTATAAACAGGCAGCTCAGTCAAAGGAGCTGTCTTTATTGTATTATACCTCTCTTACAATTAACTGCAAGCACTGATTCAGGATTTTCGGCAAAGCTTTGGCCTTTACAAGTTTCCTTCCATGTAGATTCCCCGGTGTTCATTACAGACTACATTCTTTTCTTCCTCATCTCTCCTTAATCACTATTCTCCTATAACAGAACAGAAATTTATTTGCTGATTGAATCAAATACAGGATTAAAAATGTCCTGAGAACATAAACATGGGGAAGGTGCCTTAGAAGCACTCTCCCACACAATCATTCGGTGTGCAATTTCAGAGGAAATAAAGCTGAAAGGAGTGTAGGGTGCTACACACAAGAGTAAGGCTTATCTAAGACTGTTTAAAAAACAACTCCCCTGAACCACTGGAATGATAACACTTCTGGCTTCATGTTGATACCTCTACTGATCAGTTTCATTACACTTGAATTTTTCTTTTCTAGCTCCTAAACCACCACTTTTGGAGCCCAAAACTCCTCAGACTGTTCAACAACCAAAAACAACACTAGGTAATACATGTTTCTGTAACTGTTAGTCACTCCTTTTTGCAGTCCAGGCCACACTGTATTCAATCCATTTTTCTGAAAAAAGAAGTAAGTTAGGAGATAAGCATTCAGAAATATTTTTCTAAACTTAGGAGAAGAAATCTTTTTTTTTTTTTTCATGCAGTCTTGCTAGTTCCATGGTACATTAAAAATTTTTTACTTCCATTTTGCTGAGAGCTTTTCTACACCAACACTCCTATTCAGAAAACTCCTTGGAAATACAATTGAAATGCCAGATGTAAAGGTAGTAATGGTGGATGTTAATCCCAGAACTCTCAGTGAAGGATTCCTGTGGTACTAGGTTAAAGCGTTAATTCCACTGTTTTATGAATCCTTCTGAATGTCATTTTGGCTTGAAAAACAAGTCTCAGTCACTTCATGGCTAACTCCTCTCTGCTCTTTTTGTAGACATCAAACATTTTTCCACTCTGTCAATTGCTATGAAACATTTTATTGGAAAGCAGTCTCATAGCACTGCTTTTTAAAAACGTACAAAGTTACTTACCTCTTTCTGAAACTTAGTTTACACTTTATCTGAAGTCAGACTAACAGGCAGATTAGCTAATTACAATTTCAACCTGTGCATGTTTGGTGGAAAAAGGGTTTCTAGGACTCATTGTTCTTAATTTTTACCATTTACTTGGTACTGCTATTCTACTTATATTATTCTACTAGTATTAGCTACTTCTATTCCATTAGCAGAATTCAGTGACTGCAGATATGAAGCAGTTACTTTTTTTTTTTAATTGATTCCATATTTTTCCAACTGTTTGCCAGTAATTTCTTTACTGTGCCAAAAAATTGAGGATGTTTCTGTATATTTCATCTGTATTATCTTCTAATGGCTTAAAATTGACCTGGAATTCAAAAGGATAAAATGTTTTATCTCTTAGGTATCTTGCAAAAGTGAATTTGCTGACTTAATGAGAAGAACATTTGGATGTGATTGCAAGCTTCAACTGCATATTTAAATTCAATTACTCACTTTTACAGTGAAGAACAAACAGGGATTTTGCTAGAGTACTGAATTCTTAGGAAGATTTTTGAGAAGTTTCTTGGCATATCTGATTCTACCATTTGCTTTTGTTCCCAGTAGCCATTCATTGCTTTATTTGATTTTTTTTGTGAAACAGTGGAAAGCATAAACTTATAATCCAGTATATTTCTTTCAGCTCCTAAAGAAGCAAAACTCACTACTTCTGCATCTAAACCTAGACCATCTGCCAGACCCCAAAAGCCACGAACTAAACCTGGTAACTAATTTCCATAGAAAAAGTTTGTTATAGTGTATCACTAAAGTAGTGCATTTTAGCTTGCATTTCTTCTGTGTGAATGTGAAGCTCAGCACTTAATTATCAGAAAGGTGAGGTATTCCTTTTTGAGGAATTCCTTTTTGAGGAATAATATTTTTGTATTGGATCAAAAAAAAAAAAAATAGAAACAAAGCAAGAAAACTTTCAACTTTTGTATCCCAAGTCACCAGTTCACACAACGTGACATCAAAGCAAATTGTTTTCCTCCTTTTCATTTTGAAATAACAAGTTTTCCAACTTAATTTGGCATAGGGTCCAGAAAACACAAATTCTACAGTTTTACTGATGGTTATAGCATCTTACATAGAAATGTGGGATTTGTTTTGATTCAGTGATCATTAGTGCATGTGTAGACTTACCTGAAACTCTGAATGTAAGAGTGGAATTTTGTTCTGGAATTCAGTAAAGACATATTTTATGATCCCAAATGAAATAGCACCTTCATACCAAGGTTAAATTTGGTCTATGAGGTATGGCAGAGAATAAAACACACCTGGCATTTTCTGGACCTGAATAATAAATAAATCCAGTTGTAAAAATATTTCTAGTGTTACATGGTTTGTAATTAAATTAGAAAGCTTGAAATTGCATAATTGTTTATTGTAAGAATATATTACTGAATGCTGAAAGAGATCAGATGATTTTATTAAATTCTTTCCAGATTCCCTGAAAATTATTTTTTGCTCATAAAAAGAAATTAGCTCCCTTCAGACCAAATTATTCCCTGTGAAGCTTGTTAAAGGAATGGCACTTATGACTTGGAATTGTCTCAGAATACTGTGCATAATTAGTTTTTTATGCTGATTACAACTCCTGCATAATTTTTAGTGTAGGAAATCCAGTATTGTATTACAAGAATCATAACTTTTGTCTCTGCTGTAGATGTCTATGTCTGAATATAGATTTGAGTCCTGCATGTTGTTTTCTGAAATGGTTGAGAAAAAAAACACTCATTTGGAAACTGTTGCATAAATTTGTTTTACACCCTGGGATGGCCAAGATCAAGGTTATATCCTGTTTCCATACTGAGGGGCTCTATAGCAAATTTCTATAAGCCTACAAAGAAAGTGTCATTATTCTGTATTTGCACACATGCCTCTGGTTTTTTCTTTCCCAGTAGTGGTCTCACGAATCAATCAGGTAGAATCCTAAGATACACTTTTTAATTTTGATGAAACTTCTTATGATTCTCTTGTAAGTAGGTAGTGAAACCGGCATGTGTTCTGATGTGACAAATTTCTTGTTCAGAAAATATTATTTGAGCTGTAAAATATGCAGTGAGTGAGGATAACCTGGCTCTTCAGTAGGTGACAAAATGGTCAAAGAGCAAGAGCCTGTCTGTGTTCCAGCACCACTTGGTGGTTCAGCTTAAATTAGAAATTTGTGTCATGACAGTAGTCGTCACCTTTCCCTTACAGTGAATCAAAATAATGAACAATAGATGCCAAATTCATATTCAGTCAGTGACTTACTAATAACTACCTTTGGGTCAAGCAATTAATTTTGGCTCTCTCAAAAATCTTTATTAATATGATTTTTGTGTTGTTTCTAGTAAAGTATTTGCCTTTTTGGGAAGTGAAGGAAAAAAGCTTCATTTTAAAAACCCCAGACATTTAAATGATTTTCAGATTCTCCAGCTAACAAACTGTACATTCTAGTGAAAGTTCACAGTTTCATTCTCTTTCTTGGTATTTGGGTAGCTGAATCTGTTGCCTGCATGAAAAAAAATAAGGTTTTGTTGCCAATGGGATCATGCCCAGCCATTGTCCTCATTTTTACTATTGTTAGCATGAATACCTCTCTCTTAACGTTCTCCATTTTTCAGTAAAGGAAATTATAATGAATTTTCTATTGTGCACCCAAATGCACTACAACGCTGCCTTTACAGAAAAGTTTTTAAATATCTTCAGGGATTGAGACTCCACAACCTCTCTGGGCATTTACTTAAATGAACAAATTATCTGTCCTGAAGACATTTTGGAGTTTTTTGCCTTCTTAGAATAGTGGTAATAGTATCAAATATAAAAGCTGTCTAAGCTATAAAAATATGTCAGTGAACAAAAGAGGAAAAATATAGAATTCTGAAATAATTCAGTCTTTTAAATTTAAACACCGTCTGGGTAAACTACCATAAACCTTCTTGTGGGGAAACAGAGACTTTTAGATTAAGAATGTAATTTTCTATATAAACTGACAGTTTGTGAAGTGTTAGGTCTCAGATTTCATTGTATTTAAAAATTTTTAAAGTAACTTCCTTGAAATAAGTGTACTTGTGGGTCTTAAAATGCTTGTGAATTACAATGCAAGAAGTTGTTAGTATGTCCAAAAATGTAGTTTGAGGCACATTGTACAAGTTTTTTATCCATTGCTTTTTCTTTCCTAATCAAAACCTTTAGGGAGGGACAGAGGTTAAGAGTCAAAAGAGAGTAAATGAAGTAAAATTTGCAGGATAAGCACAAAGATTACTCAATGGTTGTAGATGCATTTAGCAATGAAAATGGATTCTGTTTGTAAAGTTACACTTATATCAAGCAATTTTACCAATTTTGACTTCAAAGTTCTTTATATTTTTCAGTGTGTTTGGAGTTTGTTCCCATCAAACCAAATAAAATGCCCTAGACAGAGATGGGAAGTTTGTCAACTTGATGATCTAAAGTGCGGTGGCACTAGACAATCTGCTGGGATCTTCAGCCTTGCTTTCTGTGATTTTGCAGCTATTTACACCTGAAACCTTTCATATCTATCCTTTGTATCACTATGGGAGAAAGACAGGAAAATTAATAGAAAGATGTACCAAAGAACATGGAGGTCTCTGGAACTGTTTCTTTTCAGTGGATAAAGAGAGGAAAAAAATCAGTAAAACAGGAAGGTGAAGCTTTAGAGAGCTCATCTCTCGGTGTGCTCCTGTAGCATAAATGCACTTTTTATTTTCCAAAAGCAGCAAAATTCACACAGGGTAATTTCAGTAAATTTATCACTTACTCAATGTTTCCATTTGAAGAGTTTTGAAGAGGTGGATTATAGTTGGGAAGCAAGAGCAGCTGAGATGCACCAGCAGTTGAAAAATAGATACAGATGCACCTGAATTTCTCTTAAGAAAATTCTTTTTATTCCAGCAGCAACCATTCCAGTGTCAGTCACTACTAGGAGACCCTACACATATGAATGTCTAAAGACTGCAGAGGGTAATGATTATGAGTCATCTTTAGTCATTCTTGTTTTCATTGCTCTGATAGCATATGCAGTTGAAAACACCATTTCCTGGAGGCTTCTTGCTTATTCATGTGTGGTCCAAACCCAGCAGATGAAAGTATAATTTTGGTGCTTTATTATTTCTCTATGTTTCTAACATAGAGATGTCTTCTACAAGATAGGGTGTCACTTCAAAGGTATTTACTTAAAAGTTTCACTTACATTAAAAGAAGAAAGAATAAGAATTATTGCAATAATAAAGATTTTATGGACTATAGAAATAACAATCTAAAAATTACATTTAAAACTACACACTGCTAAACAATTCCTGCAGAAGGAGTTTGGTGGCACATTGCTTGATAATTTCTCAAATGTATAGAAAATACTGCATTTTTTCAACTAATGCATCCAAACTTGTGTTCAAATTAAAAAAAAAAAAAAAAAACCAAGTTATTTTATTTTTAATGAGGAGCACAGTTCATATAAATTAATAAATAGCCCTCTTTTTGTATGGGAATATATATTAAGTGATGTGTCTAATATATACATTTTTTATGCAGACTAACTACACTGGTCTCTCCTTTGCAGTGAGCCCTGAAATGCTATATCTAATTCAAAGCAAAACTTGAATTACTGTTTGCATTCACTGCAATTGTATCCTGAGAAGGGCTTCAAGATGTTTTCAGCAGTCTAGCTTTGCTCTTTAAAACCTGAATGAAGCTGACTACATATATGATACTTCACAGGACAGGGGCAGCTTTAAGCCTTACTTAAATGATTTAATAAAATATGATCAGTTGGTTTGGTCCATTAGCAACAAATCACTTAAACTCATAGTTTTCAACTGCAACAAGTTCTACACATTGAATATTCTCAAAACCCCCCTAATGGCATTGATTTGTCAAGGTCAATGTCACAAAACAACCTTTTCTTGGCATTGCTTAAGTCTCTTTTCTTTGGCTTTTGACTAAACTACAAGAAATTAATTTTGCTGCAGAAGAATATCCAACCCTTTGATTATCCATCAAATGGATAATCATTGCTTGTTTTGTTCATATCCAACAATATTTCATGCATTAAACACATAGTACAATTCCTTTTTTTGTGGTTATTCATTGATATGGACAGAAGGTCATTCCCTAGACTTCATCTCTTCATTGCTGAATGTGAATATGATTTTTTATGGGACCATTTAATTTCAGCTTCAATGCTGGTTTTCACAAAAGAAACTTTCCCCAGTATCCAAAATACACATTCCTCACATTTGAAGCCCAAATGATCTGCTAATATCAAAACACCTCAAGCTTAATTTGATAAGGCATATCTTTTGAAATTATGTACTTTGAGGCTTGCTATTAGTGAAGAAAGTAACAAAAAATAAAACTTCAACTTTTTTGTTCCTCAAGGTGGGGAAAAGAACCATTCATTTTTTTGGGATAATATTTGTACAAAAAGAAACCATATTGCCCCAGGAGACACTTTGCAGACCTAACAAATAATATAAACTTATTTCTATTATTGGAAGTTGTTTTTCTCTTTGTAAGAACTGTCAGATCTTTCAAACACAACCTAAAAATAGAAATTAGTGTTTTGTAGGAAAAGATTTTGAATTTTTGTTCCAGATGTAACTGATGAGCTTGAATAATGGCAAAGTCTTTGCAAACCAGGCATATGTAGTGAGAACAATTGAAAAATTACTGACTAGTTTGAAATTTCTATGGAGTATCTGGCCAATGTCAGTAGAAGTTAATGCTGGTTGTTTTGGGGTTTTTTTCTCATTCCTCAGGAATATTAATACTACATAATATTGTATATTAAATGTTAATAGAACATGTAATAAATACTTTAGTATTAACCCCCTCAATTGAAATCAAAGTTTTATAGTGTTATTTACTGTGAATCCCATTTTTAAAATAAGAGAGATTGGGAGATAGGTGAATGTGGATTATAGAACAGGTTCTATCTTTAGGTGTGCATATCTGTGTGTTATTCACTACTTTACTTGTTACTGCCTTGAGAGGGAAGAATTCATGCATTAACATTATTTTAATATATTTTCTTTATTACCAAGAAATTTTTGTAGATTCTGCCATCTCATAATTTTTTGTCCCATTTGTGACCAGGAAAAGAGCATGATATATTGGGGTTTTGATCCAAATTGTAAGTGGATATGAGAAAAATGAACATGCTTTATCAAACTAATTCTTTTTCAGATAACTAATAAATATAGCTCTATGAATAGCAGCCTTTTAGTCATCTGCTTAATTGCTGAGTTTAGAAGAAAAATTCAACTATTTTTTCATGGTCAGCACACTACTTTCAAGTAACAGAACTCAGTTTGGGTACTCCTGACATTCTGTATATCAAGAGCCCCTTGCTATCTCTGAGTTAAACTCTGGGATCTCTTCTCTTGCTTGTTGTGGATTTACTGATTTATATCCGTATATTTTTGCTTCTATTGCAATCAAGTTTGTCCAATTACTTATTTCTTATTTTACCTGTATTATTAAGAATTTTAATTGCCCACTTTTTAAAAGTCAGCTTGAAGATCCACATTATTGTGGTGTTGTGTTAGTATCTGCTTTTGTATTTACCACTGGAGTAATTTTAAGTTTTTGGAGTGTGTTCCTTACTCAACTTGTCACACTGTTTCTGTTGCAGTCTTGGAACCTATTACACTTAGAATTGGACCACCAAGGTCACCTATAGTTAATAGTATTTCCTTAGCCAGCTGTTGTATTTGCTTTATTTACATCACAGCAAGCATCACTGAAGTTAGTCACCTTATGCCTCAGGATTGTTTCATTTAACCTCATTTTTCTTCTAGGTAATTATCTTGCTTGGCATCCAAAACAGTTGGGTGTATTGCTTTCTTTACAGCTGGAACATCTCCTTTATGAGAAAAGAAATTATGCTGGCAGCTCTGAATCACCTTTCTCATTATTATGCTTGTTTGTGCTTGTTCACGTTTATTTTGAAAACACAAACAAAAAATGAGCTTCAAAAATGACTAAAATTCTACTTTCTTGCTTAGATTTTTGTAGGCATATGGAGTATTAACTGACTTACCTACTTCTTCTCAGTTGCAGGTGTGAGGTTTCTGTGCTTGTGTGTTCAGCTGGTATCAGATGCCAATTGCTGTGCAATTTAACCAACTTATTGCCCACATTTTCTCTTCCAGCTCCAAAGGAGACTCAGTGTGTTCCTTCTAAACCTAAAGCTCCACCCAAACCTCACATCCCACAAGCCAAAGATGGTAAACTGCTTTGTGATTGTTTCTAGTACAGTTCATTTTGGGATGAAATGTATTTATGAGCAGCTGTTTCGTTACCTGAGCCAGATATGGGTTCTGTGCCACATAGCAATTTAATGCACTTTTCATGAGTGGTGACATTTTCTGGGTAATTTTCACTGACCAAAAGAATATACCTCTGCTGCTTCAGAGCAACAGGATGAGAATAGTGTTGTTACACTGAGATTAACCTTGCTAGCTAAAGCAGATACCAAGCAATTAAATTGTGTATTGAGGCTACTTGAGGGGTATAATTTCTTTAACATTGCTTTACATTGTTAGAATAAATCTCTTTCCCTTCTAAGCTACAATAAATTAATTTCATGTCATTATTATTTTCTGCATGAGGGAGTAAATTTCCCAGTTATACATGCATACTTAGCATTTGCTCATAAATATTTATTGGCATTAATGATCCTTTATATTGTGTTCCAAAATACTGTATTTTTATGCCATTAAATGTGAGAGCAGTTAAATTCAGTGGTGGACAGAAAAAATTACTTTCTGTCCCATGTTCTCCAGTTGGTAATATTAACAGAAAATTGCAAGGGTCTCAAATATCAACGTAAGTTATCCTTTGGTAAATGTGAAAAATTTAAGGATAGACACTTCATTGAAGATTTTTAATTGTAGACATAGACCACTATTCTTGAAATCTGATGTTATCTATTAAATGTGATTTCCTCAAGCAGCAAACAGTCAAAATCCTTGTCTTCTCATAATTTTTAAACCATGACATCTGATTATAAAGCATTGTTTCCAAATTACACCTTAAGATGCAGCTTCTCACACACCCAGTTTTTACCTTTGTGGCTGTTTTTCATTGTTATGGTAATCTGGCCTTCTCAGAAATGGTTTATGGTTTTATCACACAAATATTATGAGCTTGTATTTATCTGTGTTTAAAACAAACAAACAACTTACTGTTTCTTCAAGAATCTGTAATATACAGAATGTTTTCTACAACATCATCCTCTTATCTTCTAATTGTCTTAAAATATCCAAAGACATTTTTTCTTTTTTAAATTGTAATCCATACCGAAGAATTGACACACCAATTTCACATCCTTATGGCCCTAATTCACCCAGTTTTACTTTAGATCCATTCCACCTGAATTATATGACTCTGCAATGCAATACACCATAAAATGTTCTTTAATAATAGTGTTCAGTACATAAACAAGTACTGTCTGATTCCAATTGTGCATATAGGGTGCATTTAAAACACATCACCAAGGAAAGAGATTCATATCCCTCAAAAGCCATTTTCTGAAAAACAGAATGACAATATTTAGATATTTTATTGAAGCTTATGGCAGAACAAAGCTCACACGATGTTGAAGACTACACTACTTTCTCAGACGCTTCTTTTGATACAACTGTTTCTGTATGAGGCAGTATACAAAGTATATGATTCAGAAACTAGTGCTAATTTTCAATTTTCAACTTTCTTTTCAACATCTTTTTTGTTTTGTTTCTGATACAGTCCTGGAATCTGTAACACTTAGAACTGATCAGCTAAAACCAACAATAGGTAACAGTTTTACCTGCAGGGTAAATCATCTGGGCACCACCACATTTAGCTTTTTTCTCATTGAGCAACACAAGCACTTCTTCATTGCACTCCACCCTCATAATTTTTTTACTATTAAAATTCATCCTGTAAGGGGGGGTTGGTGATTTTTCACTAACAATTCATAATCATCTTTTTCCTGATTTTTTTCTCACACAATGTGTAGTGCAAAGTGGATGGAAGCACCACAACCTATCTTTGACTGCTTGTCTCTATACTCCATTTCTATCATGTGCTGCTTCACCTTTTATCCTGTCCAACCATACTGGCCTTGTTTCATATTGTCCTGCTACAGAGGTTTTTCATCAGCACTGGGTTTTCTTATGTACCAAGCATTCATATTTCTCCATTACTCAAGTCTGTGTGATTCCAAAGGGTCCCAAAGGCATGTCTCCTTCTTTATTATTAAGCTTACTATCAGTATCAGTTCAAAAAAAATTCTAATAATTGCTCTAGTTGCTGCTTCAATTATTTTTTTTAATTTTTTTTTTCAGTTCCTAGAGAACCACAGCATGTTCCTTCCAAACCTAGAACATCACCAAGCCCAGAGGTGCCGCGAACAAAACCTGGTAAATTCATTGTTTCTTTACCTTTTCATACTGACACGTGTCTTATGGATTCTATAAGAATGTGATCAGTGGAGCTTCAGATTTATGTGTATTCCTTGGGTATATATTTTGGAACATTCCTTGAGGGATAAAATCCAGTGACACATAAAATTTATGAGCAACCTGGTAAGTTGAAAATATCTTCAGTTCTTTATTACATTGTAGGTCATACAATGTAATGCAGCAATGGGTATTTTCTATACAATTCTCAGTGGAAAAAGTCTTTCCTGCGTGAACTTGCTTGTGTTCTGGCAAAGTGAAGGTGAAAACGAGAGGTGTTATTGCAAAGAGGAAGGATTCTCCTCTATATTTCTCAAATTGTGTGCCTGTTTCTTCTTTTCCAGGCACAAGCTTTCATTCATTCTTGTTGGTTCGCTTTTCCAGAGCCCTTGTGATGTTCAGAGATTTAAGAATGTGTAATACTTCCTATAATTGTGTCTACATGGGTTTTAATACCCATATACAACCCTAGGAGAATTTAGGAGGGAGAAAGTAAATCATGCAACTCACATATGCATGATGTGACATATGGTAGTGGGTTGACCCTGGCCAGTAGCTAGGCACACACTAACCTCTCACTCATTCTACCCCACAGTGGTCTGGGGGAGAGAATCAGAAAAGCAGAAGTGAGGGGGAAAAAAATAAAAAACCAAAAAGCAACAGGGAAAAGATAATACTTCACGTTAAAGACAGTTTAATAAGGAAGGATACAAAAAGGGAGGGAAAAGCAACTGCCAGTCTAAGAGCAATGCTTGTTTTGGAAAGTTTGATTGCTAAGCATGACTTTATGTAAGGTGGAATATTCCTTTGGCCGGGCTGATTCTGATGTCCTGGCTTTGTCTTCCCTGAGCATCCTGCCCACCCCTAGCCCAGCCCTCCTGCCTGGGGGCAGAGTGAAAAACAAGAAACTCTTGGATGCTGTAACAAGCCATATTCAGCAATAACTAAAAGACTGGTATTTTATCAACACTTCCTTGCTGATGAATTGAAAACAGAGTACCACAGGGGCTGCTATGAAGAAAATAACCTCCATCCGAGCCAGACCCAGTATGGGTATCCAAGGTGCATGGAGTATTAGATGATGTTGGTGAAGAGATGAGCAGAGAGACAACAACTCAGGTTCCTTTTCTCCCCAGTAACTCTGCACCTATTGCTTGAAACAAAACCTTGAAATAAGTTAAGAAAGTGTACAAAGCTAAAGGTAAAAAATCCCACCCACAGTCTCTTTGTGGCTTTTACAAAAGCTTTGAATTTATATTTGGGTTCTGTTCTGTATTAGAGCTGTTACCTTGCAGTGGGGGAAATTCTGAGAAACATAATACTTCCATGCTGAGTTTCAGGGAGGAGTGATCTGTCATCAGCCCTAGCAGGGATGGTATGATTATTGCGGAGACAGTGGTGTAACATTTTGATTGTTCTGGTAATACTTTGGTTTTGTTGTTTCATTACTCTAATGCAGTTCTGGAAACAATTAGGTTTAGAACTGAGGAACCAAAGGCAACAATAGGTAATGATGCTTTCTTGTTTGAATAGTCCCATTGTCTTTCTTCTTCAGCACAAATCATTAAAAGCAGACCTGAAAAAATATTTCATCTTTTTTTGAATGTTCATTAATAATTTAACAGTCAAGGTTCTCAGAGTCTTATTTTCTATGAAACATTTGAGGAGAATCCTTGTTCCTTTCAAGTTGTTATGCACATAAGATAGGAAAATTTCCTTCAACATTTAATGGTAAGACGCAGAGAGCAGATCAGAACAGGATCCTAATTATATGTTCTCAGTCATCCTGTGGAGGTAGGCACCATTGCAGGTGGTCTGGGTGGGCAGAGCTGCATCCTGAAAGCTTTCTTTCTCTGTTTTCCTTCCCCTCCAGTTTTATGAAATGAAATTCAGTCCTTCATAGAGGACTGAAAAATAATTCTGTTCCACTGAAACCTCAATTTCCCTGTCAGAACACAATCACCTCATTGATCCTGGGTTGTATGATTGCTTGAGGCAGATCCATTTGACTAAGGCAATTTTTGTCACTTTAATTTGATATTGTGAATCATTCCAGGACAACAGCCACTACAGAGCAGTGTATTTGTATTTGAAGTTACTTATTACTTTAATAATGCTTAACCCAGTTTCTTTCTTTCAGCTTCTAAAGATACATATCACAGGCCTTCCAAACCAAAAACATCACCCAGTCCACGTGTTCCTCCAACTAGAGCAAGTAAGCCCATCAATATTTTGTCCTTTAGTGCATGAAAGCTTCATCACTTTGAAAATTTTCAAAATTTGTGCATTCTATGAAGATACAGAGATACTTATTGATTAGGCTGTGCTTTGCTGTCATAATCAAATTTTGCTATACAGCTGTTATGAAACAAGATAATCAGTTGGATTTATACATGCCAGTGACAATGATGGAGATGTGTGGGTTAACACTCATATTGAGCCCTTGCACACAGGAAAATCCATATCTTGATTTCCTTAGAGTGTGACAAATATTTCTATTTTTAAGTTGCTTCTTTAAAAGTGTAAAATTAAAGTGCTTTACTGTTCCCAAAACTTTGGAAATAGCTCTGTCCATTCAAAAATTAATGGTAAATTTCCATGTTTCTTCTGCTTTGACTACTTTGCTGAGGATTTTTTTTATATGCAGAGTTGATTTAAATGAGCAGCAGGATTTTGGACTATGAAACACTTGAGGAACACAACTAAGAAGTGTTAGAACTACAGCACTTTACTCTGCAGAAAGCTCTGTTTGTTATTGCTGTTAGGAGTGGAGAGTTCATCTGACACTACACTGTAAAAGTCACTTTGTCTTTAGTCTCTGCACTGGCATTGTATTGATTGCACTAACAGCAGATCTCTTTGGGATTATTTTCAAATGATAGAAATAATCCCTAAAACATTTCTTAGCAGAAAATGAATCTTCTGATTCAGCACAAAAATTGAAAGACGTACGTTAAATCATCATCTTCAACAATGTGTTCAAAACTTTGCACATCTTCACAGGTCCAATAATCATCCTTCTCAATAACAAATTTGAAACTTTGTTCATTTCCACAGGTCCAAAAGAAAGTCGACGAGTCCCTTCCAAGCCCAGGGCATCACCAAGTCCAGATGTACCGTACACAAAACCTGGTACATACATCATTCTTTTATTGAATAGCCAGGGGTTCTTTTGGGTTGTCCTTCCTCAATGAATCAAGTGTTGATTTGCACCCCTTCATATTAGAAATATTCTCTGATGCTCATTAAATACGTGTCTAAAGGAAAACAGAGATGATTTTTATTTTTAATGTCTGAGTTTTAGTAGTTGCCTCTGCTTTTCAGCCACACAACATCTATCACTAATCTGTACAGCAGGGTAAACAGCATGAAAACATTATGAGAAGTTGGAAGAAATTGTATCTCTTTTGTGCCTGTCAAAAGGTGCTTGGAGAGGAACCTATTTGAGGGCTTATGACTCTAAATATCTCTAACCGAAACCGCTCATAGGTTTGTGTGACCAGGTAATGGAATTCCACCCTTAGAAATAAACTTATTAGGGATTTACATACTAATGAACTGCCAAACTTCTGTAACTTCCAACAGTTCTGAGACTATCCATTGAACATTATTTTGAGTGAGTGTATATTCACTAATTTGACAAAGAAATAATTTTTTTTAAAGGAAAAAAAAAAAAGCAATGTGTTCCAAATTGAAAACAGAAGAGTCATGTTAAAAGGAAATATTTTTACCACTAACTTATACTCACCACTAACTCTGTATATTTTGGGTTTTTTATGAAGTTTGGGCAGTTAGTACATTTACAGCTGAACAACAAAAGACAGCAGCAGGTAAATTTGTTACCTTGAGCTGGTCATTATTATTTTTTTACTGCTCCTTGGGCCAATGCTTATATATCATTAGTCTGTTTTTCACATAATCTGTTTGTGGTTTTGATTTGTTTTCTTTTCTACTAACTGAACTACATTCCACTCTGTTGCAGGTATTGAAAGATTCTTAGCTGGTTTGTAGCCTTCACAGAAAATTTATTTCCCTGTCACACAGATTGTAATTCTTTTGACACTTGTAGGAGACCAGGACACCATGGATATTGCAGTTATGGGTTCTGAAATACAGATGGAAATATATTCCCTGTAGTTGTCTGGGTTCTTTCAGGTTTTTTTGCTTGAATCCAGATTTTGCATACCTGATTAATTTTCCACCCATGTTTTCATTCAGGACTTTGTTTTCTCTTCAATTCCTGCATGTATCTGACACTCAGTTTTTCAGGCAGGGATTGTTTTTCCTCACTGAGGAAAATGCAGTGAGGAAAATGAGACATGCAGTGCCTGTGCAACAAACCTAATTTTGCCAAAATATAAACCCTTAAAACAAATCTTTTCTTTCAGCTATTAAAGAACCACAACATATTCCTTTTAAACCCAGAGCAACTCCCATCCCGGACATTCCATACAGGAAGCCTGGTAAATTATCTGTTCTTTTGTGAAGCTGCAGTGGATAATTGAACAATTGCTTTTGGGGTGGCAGTGGGGAAAATAGTCATTAGTGCATCTATTGTTACCTGGTAATTGTTCTAGGTAAAGAAACCTCTTCAGGGATGCAATTAAATCTGATGGAAACTTCAACAGTCCAAGAGCTTTTGTACCTTATGCAGATATTAACAGAAGAAATAGTAATAACCCATATGTTTTAATCAAGGATAAAAAGTTATTTACAGCTTGTATCTGAGCAACACACTTTAACAATTTGCACCATGTTTTTGAAGTTCTTATGAGAGAAACTTCCTAGCACTGTTGCATTGCTTTTTATTTATACTTGCATTTTCACACAGATTTGGGTGAGGATTCCCTTCAACTACATTTTGCTTAGGTGACTCTCATCATAAATGCAACTGACCTATGTAATATAATCAGTGATTTCACTGAAGATTTGTTACTTTTATTTCCTACACATAAATTTCCGAAGATAAATGCCCATTGCTGTTTTAAAACGTCCCTTTCCTGTTGTGTACAGTATGGTGCTGAAAGGTTTTTTAAGAAAAGGAGGAAAGGGAAATTCCTTTCATTATTCAGATCATTTATTGACATTTTTTCCAACAGAGATTCTTCCAAGCTTTGATGAACGAGATACTACTATGATTCCTCATATTCCTGAAAGAACAAGGGCAACATTTGGTAACTGTTATTTCATAAATAATTATTCTATTTTCCACCTTTTTAAGAGAACATCATCTTAGGGAGAGGTCATCATATTTTATTAAAAGCTAATAATGAAATTTTGCTCTACTTGTAGATACTTGCTTTTTGGTCTTGATAAGGGTAATAATCCATGAGTTCATTTACTTTCAAAGGTTCTTTTCCTCATCTTCTAGCCTTTCCAGTCAGGATGATGCAATTCCTCCAGATGTTATCTATTTTCCAGTAAAGGGGGACTTTAAATAAAAAGAAGATAGTGATTCGTCACAGAATCACAGAATATTCTGAGTTGGAAGGGACCCACAAGGATCATCAAGTCCAACTCTGAAGTAAACTGGCCCATCATAACCCTTGCACCAGTGCCATGCTCTAACCAACTGAATTAATCCCCTGTTCTTCATGTGAATTATGGATAATTTCATTCTAAAATACTCTTCTTCACTCCTCATTGTTTAATTTTGCAGAAAAAATATTCAAATTTATCAACTACGGCATAAAGTCTAAATCCAACTCTACTTCTCAAAACCATCCTTTCTGCTTAATTCTAGTTACCCATGTTGAGAAAACTTTCTTAAATATATGAAGCCTTAACTGAGTGTTCTTTCTTCTTAACTTAATTGTTGGCTGTGTACCGAGTAAGGGTCACTGAATCCAAGCAATACCCAGGAGCAGGTATATTGCTTGAGCAATCTTTGTTCAGCTTTCTGTCCCCAGTTTCAGAGACAGACCTTGACTGTGATTTTCTGAGAATGAAACATTAACAGACATTTTATAATCTTCAAACCACGTCTCTTTTCTTTTTGAAGAAGAGGAAATTAAAACTGCTTATAAATATGTTTCTATTTCAACATATATTTCCTGTATGCAATGATACTTAGGTTAGAATTCACTCAGTGCCTGTTCATCTAGCTTGTGTTGTAAACACCTGAGCTACCTGAGTAACAGTCTCATGCAGAAAATGGTCCTTCAGAGCAAGGGGGATGAAATCCACGCAGGCTAAGCTAGATCATTTTGGACCTCACACATTGGTGTAGACTACAGACTAAAAAGTGCTAAGATAACCTTTTACAGTAAATGATTCCAACTTTTACTTACATGATTTTTTTATCTGAATAGTATGAAGATAATGATATTTAATCATTCCTACATAAGAACAAAAGAATTTAATTCAGAAATCAAGTTTGACACAAATGTTCCACTTGAAAAAGAAATCCTGCTCTTAGATACTCATGTGTGGCAGATGAGGAAGACACAGGTTACTACTGTCTATTTTTGTCCTATTACAGTATGATGGTGTTAATGACTACATTCTAGATTGCTTGATGCAAAGCTATAAATTTGTAAATCTTTTTCAGAAGTCTTCCAGTGTAAGTGGCCATTTAACTTTTCCTTTCTTTGCAGGAATTCCAAATTTCAGCTTTTTTCTTAAATGATTTGCCTTACTCCAGATCAGATCAGGAATTCTAAATTTCAGCTTTATTCTTAAATGATTTGCCTTACTCCAGATCAGATCGTACTTATGTTCTTTGTGTGCTGTGAAAAGCAGTGCATTTTTTCAGTTATTGTTCTGGGTGCTGTTTGTTTTTATTCCAGCTCCAACTGAAAAACAATTCATTCATACCAAACGAAAAACAACTGAAAGACCAAGAGTGCCATACACCAAACCTGGTAATGGAGTCGTTCTTTTAATTTTGTGTTTAATCATTCTTCCCCCAAGTTTCAGTTTTTGTACTTCTTAATGGGATTATTCATAGCCAGTTTTGTGGTGAAATAAATGCCTTACATTTCAGATAATCAATCCAAAATAAGCCAAAACTACAGTACAAATAATAGTAAGATATGTAAAATATATATAATGGTTTTCCTCTGTCTATTACACACAGAAAATGATGACTGAAATGTAGTAATGTGGGTTGACATTGACAAATTTCAGTGGCTAGGCAGACTGAGTTCTCTGTGGTTACTTCCTGGCAATCTTGGGTGCTTCTCTGTGAGCACTTTTATTTTAATCTTTTCTAGAAATGCAACAGAACTCCTTTAAAATGTGCAGTTAGCAACAGACATTGTTTGCTGTACTGAAATGACAGTAGCTTTAAAAATAGTTATGGAGGGCTGTGTGGCTCCCCACCATTTTTGGTATAAACTTATAGGAGAAATTAATATAGAGATAATTATATCTGTCAGCAGTTGAATTTCAAGATATTCTGCTCTTCCTTAGTTTGGGACTTTTTGCAGGTTTTAGCAAATGCTGATTTGTTTAGATTACAAATAAATATTCTAAGTTTTTTCACATTTTCTCCTTAACAGCAATGCATCCGACAACTCCACAACCAATTATTACAAAATCTTCTACCACCACTGGTCATTCAAGGGCAACGATGGGTAAATAAGTTTCCTTAAAGTTAAGATGCAGGTATTTCTAATTTTTCAGTTGAGAAATTTCTAGAGAACATGCTCCAATGTGGTATTTATATAACACGATTCCACTCTCCTTCGATCTGCTGCCACATGCATGTATCTTAGCAGAGGATTCTCATTTCTTTTTTTTCAAGTAAAGCAAAAATAGCCTACAGCTTATGTCTGGTCAGAAGCCTGTATTTGTCAGAACTCCAACCAAAATCAGTGGCCTAATTTTTCTTTTAGAGCAAGAATTTTAGCCACTAACTCAACTTATCCCACAGCACACTGCTGGGACTTTTCTGTGTTTTGGCTAGTCATTCTATTTCAGGTTCCAGAAAGCCATGGAATTGTTATTGTCTTTTTTTCAGGCATTTGAGGCATGCATTTTCTGTGGGCTAAATATGGCATTGGATCATGATTCCTGAAGAATACAATAATAATCTTTTTCCTTTTCTTTCAGCTCCAAAAGAAACACTGCTCATTCCTTCCAAATCCAAAACATCTGTTGGGCCAGGAGTACCACAAACTAAACCTGGTAATTTACAGTTTGTAACTTTAGAATTGTTACTGCGGCACTGCCTTGGTTATATTTCTGCTGTCACTGACTTTTGTGGTCAAGGGGCATGCATAATAAGTAGACAGAATTTTTTGTATCGTTGAGCCGAGAATTTGTTCATAAATTATATCAAAATGAATGCCCAAGAATTGGGTCAATTTCTATGGAAAGCAGTTAGATGGGTTTAGTAGCCATCAAAAAATGTGAGAAATTCAATTAATTTCATTAAAAACATATTTCTGTGCTCACATTTAAGAAGCTATTTTCTTTTGTGAAATTTTATTATTTTAAATACATTTGATTCAATTTCTCAAGTACTTTTGAAAATCAGGTTTCAGAGTCTCAGTCCAAGATCTTTACATGCTAAGAGAAGAAGTGCCTTTGATACCAGTGATTTTTGCAGTAACCATGGTAGATTCAGGGATGCACAATTTTAGAAGGGTGGTGATATCTCAGCTTTATCATGGGATGATCTATTTTAATAAAAATTGCTAAGGAGGAAGGTAACCGGAGAAAATTATAGTTAAGTGAGGAGAGACCACATGTCAGAGCAGCTCCTGATCTTTCCTCCTCTCTGATCTAACCTCTGAAATGATAAAATTTTAGTCTTAGACAAATAGCTTAATGAATAGTTTAGTAATTCCCTCCCCACTTCTATCTCCATGTCTGTTTTATATGGCCAAAAAGATTTCAAGTAGGGACCCTATTCATTCAAGGACAATGTTCTATCTACATATGTTACTGTGAATGTCAAACTGAACAGTCCAGGAAAAAGATTTCTTTTCTAAATACCTTATTTTGAAAGGCTGTTCAATAGCCAAGTTAGATTCTAAGTCTCAGTTGAATAAGAGCTATTTCCAATCATATCATAGTTAACAAGTGCCATCTTTTGGTACCACTACAAATTTAGTTTTAGGGAAAGAATTTTAGAGAACAAAATTTAGAGGCTTATTTTTTTTGACTTTTAAAGTTTAAATCATTATAATGGTGTATATGCAAAACAAGCTGCTGGCAGGAAAAGCTGTAAACAAATGTTTACTGTTAAATATAAATGGCACCTTTTAGCCACTGCACCTTATGTGAGTAAGCAGATTATTTTCCAGCTTCCGTATTTTAACCTTATTTTTTAAAGACAGAGAGCCATGTAGGTGTGCCTCTGCCGGCCAGTCTGTCCTTTTCATGCAGTAGCTTAGAGACCTTTAAATTAATTAATTCAAATTTGAGTGAGGTCTGAAAAATAAGTACATTACTAAAAACTTCTAGAATTTTCTTTGAGAAGTGTAAGTTAATACAACAAGTATGAGAAAGACCAAAGACTGTCAGAACTCTAGATTTAGGACAAGTGTTCTGAAGTTAGTAGAGACCCAGCAAAATAGTTGCACTGTCTGGTTGTCAGCATGAAAATACATCCAGACTAATCAGAACGTGTCTGTCTCGTGTCTGTTAAATTGTCCTAGCAGATGTGCAGATAGGTTTTTAGGAAACAATGGAGACAGATCCTTCATGAAATACATCTTCTTTAATTTCCCTTCTCACAGAACAATGGTTTATTTTTTATAGCTCCAAGGGCAACACACCTGGGATCAATTAACCTTGTAACAGTTCATGTTGTTGATGGGTCCAAAATACCTTTGGGTAATGAGAATATTACATCAGTTTATTTTTCATCAATCTTTACTTTCTCTGCTTTTGCTATATGGCTAAACCTACACTTTAATCAACAGAAATACCTTAATGTATTTTTTCATGTTCATTTGTTAGTTACAGTCCAGTGCATGTACAAAACGTTGCTGGTTTTAATTTTCCAGCCATTTTTCTTCTCCATGAAATTCTTTATAGAAATAAGTACTTCATGTGTGAGGCTGAGGAGTCATGTAAAAGGGCATTGCCTTATCATCTTTTCTAATTTTGTCTGACTTACTAATGATGTATATCCTACCAGACTCAAAAAGACTTTTACTTGTATAAAAGCATGATTGTCAGCCAGATTTCTAGTACTGACTCTTTTGTTTATGATCTGCACAGACAGTTTGAATTTCCTTTCCACCTGTGATGTCTTATGTTTAAAAGGAAAACAATTGCATTTGATAAGCAGTAATATGTCTATTTTCAGTTCCCAATGAAACATACCACATTTCACCCAGGCCCAAAATTGGTCAAGCAACTGAAATTCCTTGGTTTGATACAGGTAATTTTTAAAGATTTTTTGAGTTGTTGTATTGAGAGTTTGTAGATCTCAAGTAAAATCGGTACAGTTTAATGGTCTGTTCATTATTACCTTTAAAACTGTTTCAAATACATAATATGAAAATTTATTTTTCCCTTTATCAAATGCTTTAGATTATTGCTCTGAAAATGGGATTTGCTCAGTATTGCCTCGAATATCAAAGATTATATGAAATTTTTAAACAGTATTAGAGCTCTGTATTGGATACTCATATGTATATAGTGTTGCAAACATCAATGTAACTAATTTCCAAATTTTTCCTTACAAAATCTAGATCTGTAAAACTTCCCCAGTCTAGATGTCAAAAATGAGTAATGTGTTCTGTCCTACATAAGGATTTTCTCTGATGCTTTGGAGAGGCTGGATTAAGTGTTATGCGTTGGACATTAATTTGTCTGGATTATCAAACAGCTAGCTCTATGTAAAAAAACTGATTTACAGATGTTGCTAATTAGGCACAAGATAACAGTGACCATTGCTTATGATTTCAAGTGTATTTTCACAGATCCCATAACATCTACAGAATCAAAATTACTTTGCAAGTGAGAGGCAACAATAAAAAAAGGTTGAGGGCATCCAATTTCAACCTTGCTGATGACACTGTGCTTCAGCTGCCCTGTTGTTTTCTCAGCAATATTTTAATGTTTCATAATTCTGTCTAAGTCTTTGGTTTGGGGGGAGTTCAGTTTGGTGTTTTATTTTGAGGTTTTTTGTTTGTTTGTTTTTTACAGAACCTAATTAAATGTCTTAAGGCCATGGATACCTTGCAGAGCTAACTCTGTATCCATATACAGTTGGGTAACTGGCTGTAAATATTTTACATCTTTTTCCTAAACCTACATATGAATGTAACTGGTCAGACTGCATGATGGAGTCATCTGGCCACTAAAGAAACTAGCATTTTCCACATGCATTTTGGATTAGAACTCATAGAACTCTCATATGTCCATTTTGCTGTATCACATTGGTGCATGGACCTTCTTGTCTGGCAAATTGCACTGCATTGTCCGTGTTCTTTTACACACAGCATTGAAACAGGACCTTATTTCTTTTAGCACCTCATAAAACTCGTCTCACTTCTGCAAGACCAAAGCCATTGGATAAATCACAGAGCAGACCTGGTAATAATTGTTTATTCAATTTGGGATGGGGAGGAGATTAAAGAGTTGATCAATTTCATCTATTCTCAGTGGAATTTTAAATATTTTGTGGAATTTTAAGCATATTTAAGTATTTAAGTATTGCTGGGAGGAAAAAAAAGGTGTTATTTTTCAATCAATTAATAAGTCTAGTGGTAAAGTCTTTCCAAACCAGAAAAAAAAAAAAAAAAAAAAAGAAACCATAACTACGTGTGTCATCACTTCTCTCGTGTGGAATTCTTGGAATCACAGAAGTCTATTAAGTATTATTCTCATGGAACTTCTTTCTTCTTTTTCTTTTTTCTTTTGAAACTCTCTCACAGCTGTTAGTGAAACCACACTAGCACCAGCCAGAACAAAAGCACCTGGATTGCCAAAGAGGATTATGCCAACAACAGGTAGAGTTCTGGGTTTGGTGTGGGGTTTTTTATTTATCAATAAAAGACTGGATTGTGACTTCCCCAAGTCATTTTGAGCCCTGCAAAATATCTCATTGTGTTTCATTATAGAACTTAATTCCTCAGAGTGCCATGTGTAACTGCTTCTATTGATCTTGTTATATAATTCCTGAGGGTGATTATGACATTATATTGGCACTCAGTCTGTGTAAATTTACAGATTGATTATTGTGTGGCCACTGTTTACCAATGTTTTCTAGATGTTAGATCCACAATAATTACTGGAAAATTATTCATTGGAAAGGGACCTGTTTGTTTGAGTCCAAGTCAGGAGGCTTGGTAGGGAAGCTCTAAGACAAATATCTTTCCAGTTACTCTCTATTCATGTGGTGTGTTCACATCAGACCCACTCACATTCAGACCATGCAGCATTTGGACTGTGCAGTATTCAGGCTTGGATACTTCAGCACCAATAAATTACATGTTGGTGGATGGCAGACGACAGTGAGAACTTCAATTTACATATCCTTAAACTAGCAGATAACAAATGTTCCTAACCACAAAGGTTTATTAAAAGTACAGGTCTACTTGGGGGAAAAGTCATTTAACCTTTTTTAGTTGTACTTGATTGTTCCATCCAATCGACAAAATATCTTCAATGTTAATTCATAATGAATCCATGTTTTTTTACTTATTAGAGCATTAATTTATTATATCCATACAAATAGCATTGGTATTTTTTATACAGCCATTGGTAAATTAAATATATATTTTGGGGATTCTTCATCAACAATCTAAGTTTAAAATAATAAATAATATAAATAGTATTTTCTTGAATAATAACATATTCAAGGTAAACTTTTGGCTGAGCACCCACTAAAAGTACTATTGTCCCATATTATTGCTGGTTCCTGTTACTATTTCTGTGCTAGCTAGATTAAGATAACCTGAGTCATATTCCATCTATTCTAAACATTTTTTCCTGTGTAATGTTTCTTTCTGGTATATTTGACAATTTAATACCTGTTGGTGATATAGAATGTCTTGAGCTACTCATTCTTGTACATTTTCACAAGCCCACCATGTTGTTAGAAACGGCAAAAATTCAGAAGAGATGGTTGTATATTTAAATATAATTACATTTAACCTGTTTAGAACATGACATACATTTCTGTATTATATATGGAGTAAATGCCTTCATTAGAAGTACGTTTTTTGACCTTTTATTGTCTTTCTGGAAAATTAAATGAGGCCATCAAATTCCAGGACATCAGAGCCAGTTAAAGCATTAAATGCCCAATTTCAGTAGTTGTGGGTCAGAAGGTTTTGTTGCTCACTTGTGCTGGAAATCACCTTACAAGTAAGCTTTCCAATGTCTGATTTCTGGAATAGGAGAATGCACACAGGTCTCCAGGAGGGATCACATTATGAAATTAAGCACACAATTACATTACATAGTAATGTGAGCTTTTCTCTTCTCCCCTATAGTCATAAACTTGGCAGAGGTGTTAGTAGGTTATAAAAAACACCAGCAAAAATGAATGCATGCTAAGTATATCAGTAGTATAAACGTAATAGTAGTAAACAGTTACATGGAGGTTTTTGTGCTTAATGCTGGTTTAAGTTGCTAAAGTATTGTTTTAAGCAATCATATTGTAAGTGGCCCTCTTGGTGTTCCCACTATTTGTTATTATTTCCATGTCTTTATAGCCGTGCCTGTTGCCAGGAGAAACTAGGGCTTCATTGTGGCAGGTGGTGCCAAAAGTCACCACAAAACTACTATTTCCTGTGAATGCAATATGTACTTACTGGTAAATAGGTACTTTCTTTTAGAATTCTTCTGAAAAGTGATACTTCAGTAGTGGCTCCCTTGCCAAGTTATTTAAGCTTATTTTTTCTCTAAGTTAAACATCCTGTAGATGTCTTTTAGCTAAATTTTGTGTCCTGCCAAGTGAGCCCTTGAAGTAAAACTTGGTATGGAAAGCACAAAAGAAGATCTGGCCTTTGTTACCTCCTGCCCGCTTCTTTGTACCTCCAACCCCACTGCCACAACAACTCATTGACACCTTTATGTGAGCCTGCCCCTTTCTTCTGAGAAGTGTAAGAGAAATCATCAACAAATTTCATACATTTATGACATCTTGAGAGGGGACTGCAGCTTGTCTCCTCTTGTACAACTTTTCAGTCTGTACTTTTCTGGATGAACAGTAAGTGAAATCCCAAGTCTTCTGTAAGGCAAGTACATCACAATATTGCACCTGTGTCTGAGACACAAGGCTCACACAGCACCCACAAAGACAAATTTGCACAAAAAGGAATTCAGGCAACCAATTAAAGAAATCTTCTGTATCTCTGCCAAGCAATGTGCAATTAAGTATCAGCTGCAAAAGAAATCCTAAGTCTGCAAAAGAGATTTAGGAAGGAACTCTGTATTCTGGATCCCCAAGTCTTACCAGCTGAGCAAAGAGAAAAAAAATTCCTTTTTCAATAATTTCTGTGGATCAAAATCCTGAACTGTTGATCTAAGATGATCAGAATTTTTTTACTGAGCTTTTAGGAATATGCTATGTATGTAAAAATATGTTTTTAGACTTACCTTTAGACATTACATCACTTATTCTTGGATATTCCATTGTTCGGACACCAGTTTGGATCTTTGAATTCCTTACTGGTGTGGCAGTGCTGTTGAATGTACTCCATTTCTTCTTCCTGACAGGGCTCATTAGCCACAGTGCAAAGATGTTTCACCCCATGCAGAGAGTGCTTGGCAGCTGCAGGGCCCAGATGATAAGGAGTGCAATTTGTTTTTTCCAGCACCAGCACATGGGATGTGGCTGGTTTCCTGGCAGGCTTTTCAACCTCCTGGCCAGCTGTAGTGCCAGGTGGTAAACTTGACTGTGGAAAAGAGGCAGGGATTGCTTCCTCATGACTAGCATTCCTTTTCAGGTTTTGCCATGTTTTAGTCATTTTCTCTAGAATATCGTTTTACTCAGATGGCTTTTCATGTTAGTGTATGTATCTTTACCTTACTGGGTTGTTTATTAATTTAATCCTAACCAAATAAATACTGCTCCTGATCTACTGAGCTTCCTGACAAATGTCAGCAAACTCTGAGCAACATTTCCATTTCCCTTGTGAAAGGGAGGAATGCATGGTTTTCATTAAAATGGCCATTAATTTTGTGTTCTATTTTATTTTTATTTTTTAAACTGTGTGTATAGCCAAGTTCCAGAGGAACTCAAGTATAAAGGTATTTCAGTTATTTTATCAAGGGCACTTTTTCCATCACTTCCCTTAAAATGATCCACCCATCTAATAGTATTTCTGCAATTAAAGACAGAAAGATTCCAGACCCCATGAATGCTTCCAGGAAAAAAATATACAATTAAAAGAAGACACAAAGACATATGCAAGTCATAGATCTATTCTCAATTCTCTTAAAAGTTTGGATCAATGTGATAAGTGCTTTTAATAAGCAAGTTATGTTAGGTAGAATAAGGCAAATGCTATGACAAATACAGCAAACTGGTTGTGCAGGTACCTCATGTGAAAATAAAAACTTTAAAAAAAAATATTTTTTTTATTTGTATTATTCAATACACATTTGTTTACTTTAAAGTGTATTGAAATACTCAAAATAGGAGATTTTATCAACATGAAAGTATTGTAGTTTGAAACTTTGACTTATTTTTCATTACTACTTTATATATGGCAGAACAGAAGTGCATGTTACTGAAAAGAAAAAAAATATTACTTTCAACTAGAACATATACAATATTTTGTTCATTCTCAGGTGATATAACTCAGAAAAGATTATGATTCAAAATTTGATTCTAAGGAGCAGGATAGAGATAGGTTTGTTCTATAGAGACTGTAATATGCAAAACTAATTTAGACTTGTAATATACACTTGGGTGATTTAGTGTTTAGGGCTACCACATTTTGTTGCTATGTTCACTGAAAGGTGAGCTGAGAAACTAAACATGCTCTAACTCATGATGCACAAGTTTTTGGGGTTTTATTTAAGGCTGGTGCTGGTCTTCTCATGCCTTTTCTTCCTTCAACATCATTCACATGAAACATTGATTATCACTCTGGTGCTTTGTATAGCTGATGATCTAATGAATCATTTTATTTACCTGAAGAAAAATTGCAGTTATATAAAACCATATGATGTGTTCAGGTATTTTAGACACAGGGACCAGGTCATCTGCATCCTGTTCCCAGCTTACTGTGAGTCTCATTACTTTAACCTTAATTACCTTAATTACTTTGATCTCAATAATTAGTAAATTATTTTTCAGGTATGGAGTGTGGATTTGTAAGGAAAATGCAACAAAAATGGTCAAACAGTAAAGTAATTGAAAATTTATCTGCTTCATACCATTAAAATACTACTGAAATATCAAAACAAATTGAGAATTAGATTATAAATCTATGAAATCTTTAGCTGAAGTGATTAGATCTTGTTGGAACAGTGTTGGAATTTGATAATTAAATATTGAGACTTATTTTTATAAAATATAACAAATTTTAGGATTTTTTATTGCATCATGAACAAGGGTCGGGGATTTTTTTCCCACAAACACGATGAAGTTGCAATACATCTGCTTGCTTTATTATATATACAGTTTTTATAAAGTAAATATACTTACTTTGTGCAAAGAAAGCATATTAATTTAACAGTCTGGCTGTCTTATAAATACCAGCATACATATAAATACAGTTGTCCTGTACCAGGAGTTGTGTTGATCTTTTAATACCACTTACTTTTAAAAAAATTTGTTTATATAACTTTTAAGTACGGCTTTCTCTTATATACAAACTGGATGTTGTGTATACTTTGTCTCCTATACTCCAAATATGGTGAATATATTTAGTCCAGAATTGCTCTAACCATTTAATATGCAGGATGACCAGAGATCTTATTAAGGGGAGAAGGAGAACTTTGTCCTTTGCAAAAATCAATGGACCAAGAATCAAATCAAGAATCAAATGTATTCTTTACACTGAAAAACTAGAATGTTCTCTCTACTCATTTTTCCACGTATAATCTTGGTTTAACCCATCTGTTACCTCTTCATCTTATTAATTTTCTCTTTTCAAATATGCTTTACTTGAGGAATATTTAAAACTAAACTGCAGACTTTGTAGAAGCAGATCACTTTCTACTTACCTGAATAAGAAGATAATGGATATCACTAAGGTATCAGTAATAATATAAATGGACCACACATGTTGGTTTTGCACATCATGTCAGCTGGAGTTTGAATATATTCATTATAAAGTATTCCATGACTTGGTGCCACTGTAGATATTTATTTCATTTCCTTTTCTTTTCACAGATGACTTTTATATACCTGAGGCTACTGCCAGACCAATTGACATGGGTGTCAAAAAACCTCAAGAATATTTTGACACCTGGCAAAAGCCAATTGCTGGTAAGGTTAATAAAAGTAGACAGTAAAGCAATTTTTAACAGTTGATATTAAAAATAAAAGCGCACTGCCTTTTCTGCACACAAAACACCTCCACTGAGAAGAAAAAATAATTCTTAATCATCCTTATCAATACACATTCTTATGGCATCAGGATGCTACTAAAAGAGATAAAAATAAAACTAATTTATAACCACTACTTAATCACTTAAATATGCTTAGTCACTACATATGGTAGAAATTTTCACCACTGGAGTTGTATCCTTATGGTCTAACAGCCACAATACTCTAAGCATTGACTTTTATCATGCTAATAGTTTCCACATAGCAAAGGTGAATCAGGTAAAAGCATAACCAACTTGTACTCCCACATATGAGGAAGTTCCATTGAATATTTGGATTGTTGGGAAAATTAGAACGTTAAGCTTGAAGGAAAATAACAATTTGGAGTAAATCAGGTTACAGGGGTTTTTACGTGAATAATACAAGACTTGCAAGGTTTACTCTTGTGGGAAGTCTTGCAATCATATTTTCAAAACAATCAAAATATTTTTACTGAAACATGCATACAAAAGATAAATACCCTGATGTGTAAGGAACTACTCTGTTTCTTAAGCATAGCCAAGCAAGGAATTTTCTTTAGCTGTCGCGTTTTTCTGACATAGAAACTGACTGAATATTAAAACTTTCTTGTTTTACTCTTGGATTTACTACTCAGCTGCAGATGTTCTTTTTACGTAGCTTCTCCTTTGAGAACATGTTACTGGATTTTAAAGTACTACTTTATAGACTGTTGTTTGTTCCTAATCCCTGTTGAATTTCCTTTGCACCTGATTTACCTCTACAAAGATAAGAGCCTGTCTTGATGGCCAGGTTCTGATGTTTTATCATTTTCAAGTTTATTCAGTCTGACCACTGTCCTTTGCAAAGATTAAGTCGGGTGTGATGTATTATTAGTAGTAGCTGGAGGCAAAGTGTAAACTGAAAACAAGGATGATACTCTGCACTTTTTGTTACTGAATGTCAGGCAATGGTGTTTCCTTAAGTAAATCCACCTTGTGATTTGCAGAGACTTGAAGTTTTTTGATGCCTATAGATGCTTTAAGACAAATTTTTACTCATTTTATGACATTCGATGTCTAAAGTTAAGCTTTTAGAGCTTTGAGGTAAGCCAATACCTTGAACTGTAGTCATAAAAGGCAGCTGGGTATGGTTGTGAAATTAGCTACTTATGTTTCATAATTTTCTTGTATAACTGCAGTCTCAGCTCCCTTCATGAGGCCTTAATTATGTATATCAAAATTCATGGAACTGTAGAATGGTTTGAGTAAGAAAGAACGTTTAAAGATCAAACAGTTCCACCCCACCTGCCTTGGGAGGGACACTTTCCACCAAACCAGGTTGCTCCAAGCCCCATCCAGCCTGGCCCTGAGCAGTGCCAGGGGTGGGCATCCATAATTTCTCTGGGCACCCTGTGCCAGGGCCTCATTTCCCTTACAGTAAAGAATTTCTTCCTAATATCTAATCTAAATCTATCCTCTTCCAGTTTGTATTATTATCTAACAGAAATGTACCCTTTAAACAGTTTAGAACTGTTTCTCCTTGTCCTACCTCTACAGGCCCTGTTAAAAACCCTTTCTCCATTTCTCTCACAAGCCCATTTGAAGTACTGAAGGTTGCACTAAAGTCTCTCTGGAGCCTTCTCTTCTCTGCATTAAACAACCCCAGCTGTCTCAGTTTCTTCAGAGGAGCAGAGCTCCAGCCCTCTGAGGGCTTTTGTGGCCCTTCCATGGACTTTCTCTAACAGGGCCATGCTGTTGTTTTCCTGGAGAACCCAGAGATGGATGCAGCACTCCAGGTTGGGGCTCACAAGAGCAGAGGGATGGAATCACCTCCCTCGACCTGCTGGCCACGCTCCTTTTGGCACAACCTGGGGTACAAATGGCTGGCTGGGCTCTGAACCCACCTTGCTGTCTTGTCTCTAGTTTTCCATCCACCAGTATCCTCAAGTCCATGTTTTCAGGGCAGGGCTCTTTTCAATCTGTCTCTCATCTTCCCAGTGCTGAGACTGGTGATTGCAGGTAGTCCAGGTGCAGGACCTTGCTCCTGGCCGTGACAGATTTCTGGAGGTGTGCATTGGCCACTGCTCAACTTGCCAGGGCTGTCTGGATGGGATCCCTTCCCTCCGGTGTGTCCACTGCACTACCAGCTTGGTGTCATCCACAGAATTGCTGCGGGTGCACTCATGCCCATTGTCTATGCCTCTGATTAAGATGTCTGCCCTAAGAGGCTGCTCATCCTTCTCTTTCATCAAGAGTGACTGAGTCAAGGACCCCCAGTCAATAATGAAGCCCAGAGACTAATTAAATCATAATATTTCACCATACTGCTGCCCTTACAAGTATCTACACTCACGAAATCCCTAAACTCTGTTGCACACCCTAATTTACAAGTTCAGTCTCCACACACTGGTAATTAGATTTGGTAGCACCATCGACCAGCACCCAAATCATTGTGGGAAGCAGAAGAAGGGAAAAGTAGGAACTCTTGTTTTTCCAGAGTACAGTACAGTAGATTCAATTGTGACCCAGTAGACTGAATGTGATGTTTTAGTTTGCCTGTAACTGTTGTGGTTGGGCTGTTCAGAAAATATGATAGAAACCATTAGCAAGTCAACACTTGCAGATTGTTACTTCATAAATGTCTTGGACAATCCCTTCTCTTATGGGCAGGGAGAAAAATAATGCTGAATAGTACCATATAGTAATATCTGGATTATGATGACATATATACAAAAATTTATTATACTTTTTCAGGCCTTAAGCATATTTTTTTTCATATCCATATGGAGATTAAGAACGACTATGAAACCTACAAATGTTATTTTCAAAACCACTACATCCTTCTGAATTAGATAGAGCATTATTTTCTGTCTTGATCTGAGGGATTTAAAAAAAAAAAAAAATAAACCCAACTGTTTTATAAATGACTACAAGAGTCCAAAAAGGAAAAGGGAAGAGAGAGAGATGGAGAGATCCATGTTTATATATTGTAAGTATTTCCATAAAAGCTCTCCTAAATGAGCCTTTGGATCTGCTCCCTTCTCGCCCACAATCTCTCTATTTATAGGGTAAACTAAGGTCTGATATGTAGGACCTGAAGTACCTTATGGAGCCAGTAATTCAGTATCAGGCAATTGCATAGTTGTTGACATTGGCAGCCTTATGAGAATTATATTACTCTTGAGGATTTTCTCCTTTTAGGTACAAAAACGCTTTTGTTACATAAATGTGTTGCACATATCTCCTGGATTTTCTTAAGGAAAGAAGGGCAAAGGTGAATAGTGGGACAGAAATCTTTTCCTTTGCCTTTCCTTTGCATAATAAAATCCTTCATAATTGTCTGGAAAATACAGTAAAATGATTTGTAAGTATGAATTAAAAGGGTTAGGTTTTCCTTTTAGACCTCACTGTAATAGGACATTATCAGATAAATTTAATGGGTACTGGCTGGAGCTGCACATTAAAGTAACCAAGTTGGGTGCTTCAGAAATTTCTACAACAGTAATTGTCTTTAGCCATGTCAGTGCATGAGATGACAGGAATTTTTTTCAGTTTTAAATGGCATAGAATAAACTGTTCCTAATGATAATTTCATTTCCTTACATCTTTTGCTTCAAGTTGAGGGTGGCCAGTTGTATTAGTCAGAAAGTACAAGAGGTCAGAAATTTTGTGCTTAGGATACTGAAGATGTTTCCTAGCATATTGAGGAGGTGTTTGTTGTGTGAAGATGCATCCATTTGAAAGCCAAAAAATTACTGTTGACAAAAATGAGTAACTACACAGAAAGTGAATCACTGAAATGCTTGTACAAAATCCCAAAGGAGCTACATTTTTTCAGTATAAACTTAATGTTCAAAACTTCATGGCACAGAGTTCTCTGAGAATTTAAGGCTGAAAATACAACTCAGATCAGCTCCTAATCTCACCTATCCACTTTTGATATTAAATCAGACATGAAACATTGCTTGAGAAGTCAGAATATAATTTCTAATGTGTTTCTGGTTTTACAGAATTTGAGGTTAAATAATTAATAATGCTGTCTTGTAATGTCATTCAGTGACTACATCACCTGGCCCTCAGCACCCTCCTGTACCTCCTGCCAGGCCTACACAAATGAGAAGAAAACCTCTGCCCCCTAACACCGTGACTGGTAAACCAGGGAGTCCAGGTATTTCAGCCTTTTCAGCATAAATATTTTATTGTGTGTGAGATAATACTGGTTAGCAGGGTATAGGAGAATTCTACAGAATATATTTCTTTGATCTATGATGTCCATAGAAACTAGCCTTTTGGAACACACAGGCCTTTTGTCTTTGGTCTTACTAAAACCCTGTTTCCTTTTTTTTGTTCCCTAACTTAGTTATATTAAAATCATGCTTAGTAAGGGAGCTGAAAGCACAAGAGCACACTCCAAGTCATCCTTTAAGAAGATCAATCTTAAGAATATTTTGTGTCTACTAATACCCTTTTTGGCTATTTCGTGTGCACATTGGATGGGAGATGTTGACTATTGTGTTTGAATTCCTAGTTCTAACTGGTTATTTGTTACAGAATTCCACACACATATATATGGTACATCCATTGCCTACTGCAAAAAATGAGCTAATAGTCACACAGACAACTAACTGCACTGGGAAGTAGAGCAAGCTGAGTTGTTCTATGTGCAGAGTTTATCTTGATTATTGTGCTAAAGTATTCTTATTTCTCAGTATTGATTCAAGGGAACATAGAAGCTTTCATCTTTCCTATTTCATTTTAAGTTTATCCTGAAGCAGGTATTCAGTATCCACATGGATGTTTTGTCAGTGGATTCTATATAAGAATCCTCAGGCTAACATTATTCCACGTTGTCAGAAACTATCATCTCCGTAAGCTTAACATCATTACAGCTTCCTTCCTCTACTTTTTGATCTCTGTAGTTCCTTGGAAATATAAAGGTCTTTATATATAAGAATATACAGCTCTATATGAATATACAGCTATACTAGATTTCCTATTTTGTGGGGGTTTTTGTTTATTTTATTTGGGACTTCGTGTGTTATTAAGGTACTAAATACCTAAATAATGCTTTAGTATTTTGTGCAGCAGATGAGTAACAAGAATCTCCAAGCTGGATAAGACAACCTATATATTTACTCATCAGCAGAGCCAAAATCGAAATACTGTGTCTATACTTGTTGTTGATGGGTGGTGTCTCCTTAGTAATAGTTCCAAGAAAACAGAAGACATCATCCGTCTTAGACCTGTTATATTTTGCTTGTATTGGGGTCTATACTAATTCTCTCCACTAAGTGTCTAATTAATTTACCAGTGTTTTGAAATTTCAGTCTTTTTCCTTACAGTGGAGGCCAGGTTATGTGGTAGTCAGCATTTACCACATCTTCCTAGGCTTTCATGATGGAATAAATTGGTTAAATGATCTGGTTCTTCCTTGTTGGGACAGTAGAAGATTTTCTGTTCTCTGTGTTTCCTAGTGTTTTATCCAGCTTAGTTTTAAACACTGTAATTTTAGTTTTTTCTGGTTCCCTGGAGGGCCAGTTCCACTGTACTAACAGGAAAAATTTGCCTCAATGTTCTTCTTGGATTTTCCCTGTCAGAATTCTGTCCTCTTTCTCATTAACGCTGTGATTAATTCCTTACTTGCATCTTTCAAACTCATCCAGTGGATATTATGGAAAGGTTTCTATGCAGGCATTAAAAGTCTCCTGAATGGGAAAAAAAATGGAAATGAGAGTTCCAGAAACTTTGTGAAACTGAACTGTAGTGAGAATCTTTCAGATTTCCACTTTATTAAGAAAATTAATGTAAAGTAGGGATTTTTGTTGTCTTAAATTTGGCTCACCAGAGTTCTGCCTTCAGTTGCCATGTTCTGTATCATATATGAAAGGAAGGTAACTACATTATATTGTTCTTGACTCTTCAGGATTGAGATTTCACTGTCATATCATGGTTATCTGGGAGTATCTGGATGTTTTATGAATTTTATTCTTGCCTATTACAGCTTTCAAGAAATCAAGACCTTTACCATGAATTGTTTGCCTTTTAGCAACCTGTTTTCTTTATTAGGTGGTAACAGCTGAAGAATAAAAACAATGTCATACAATCTAAAATACTTTTTTTAAAAATAGCTGTTTAATTATAGGTGATAATATTGCCTCTATCAGTCAGTTTCTGTCCAGACTTATGGAACCTACTACACAAATGAGTTCAACAAGAAAACTTCTCTTCTTGAGCGATACAGTGCTATAAATTTTGAAAATGCTGGACTTGACTGCATTTTCTTTGCTTTCATTTGAAGTATATCTTAATTTCGTTTAGTAGAAGCTCCTGTACTGCTCTGTGGTTAAACTCTGAATGCAGAACACAGTTAATGACTTGATGTTTACCACTATAAATGTTCCAGCAAGTTACCCTTGCTAATGTATGTACTGTATTGAGAGCAAAAATTAATCCTACCTAAATATGAGGGAAGAATCCAAGTTGCAGTTGCTGACTTCTGCTACTGTGTCTTGCAACTCAGGAAGAAATGTGCTCTTTCTGTAAAGTACAGCAATGTCAGTGCTGATCATTTTGCATCCTTTTACCTGTCTGTGTAGGATGGTTCTGTGCATTAAACCAGGTTATAGTCTAGCTGACTAAAGTCCTCCAAGACATCTTCAAAGTAGCAAAGAATTTTCTTACTGGGTTTCAGGATTAAGTTACAGTTGCACTAGCACAGTTCAGAACTTTCCTAAATCCAATTGAGAGATTACTATGATTTAAATGAAAATACTTATTGCATGAAGCAGTTGTTACAAGACTGAGTTCCCTTAGAAAATCAGAAAACTGTTTGACTCCTTCAAATGTTGAATGTCTTGTTGCTACAAGTCCCTCCATCTGTCACTGCAGCTAAGCCTGCTGGACCAACACCACCTGTGAGGACAGGAACATTATATAAGACACCAACAGCTTTTGCAACTCCAGAGTATTATGGTAAGCATATTATAAACAATTCTGGTTTCTTCTTTTTTTTTTTTTTTTCCTAATTAACATTAAGGTTTCCATTTTTCTTTTTCTTCCCTTCCCTTAACTTTATTGATGCATTGTGTACTTAACAGAAAAGTATTCTGTCTGGGGTGATTCTGATTTTTTTTATGCCACTCAGTGACTTTTCTGATCTTGGTCCCTTCTCTCACACATCTTGGTAATTGAGAATATGACAGGGCTTCCATCTTCCTAGAAATACATACATGCATAGTAGGTTTTCAATACTATTCAGTGGCCATCTAAAGCTGTGCAAAGAGTAGATAACGCAGTTCTTTTACGGGATGTTTTGATTTGCTCAGGACTTAAATTCAAAATATTATTTGTCAGTGACTGATAGTACTCATCATAGATGCAATATCCTCCTTTATTTAATCAAACTGCCACCATTTAAATAGAAAAAAATTGTAGTAGTGCAATCCTAGTTGTCATTGGGTAATTTGCCCTTTATAAAACTGTGAGTGATTACAAATTCAGAGCTAAGTCTTGTCAAGGTGGTATACAGTAATGGGTTTGGAGGAGGATGTGCTTAGAATTTTTGAGCCCAAATGTGCAGTTCTTGGTATATTGCCATATATTGAATTATGCTGCTTCTAATTTTCCTGGATTTATAGTAATACTTAAATTCTCGTCTCCTTACAATGATCATGAACTCACTGTGACCCTCAGTGCTCAGTAAAGCAAGCTGGAAGCTAGATTTATTTAAAGTGTTTGTTGGGAAGGTATTGTGTTTTAGTTGTTGAGGTCCATTGTAGTATTTGCATCATGTTCAGTGTAGCGGCTAATTAATAGAACATTGTATCATGAATCCTGAGTGCTTTAGCACATTTCTCTTCACCAGTGTATTTGCTTTCAACTTCCTTCAAATTTTATGGAAGTTGTACTCTCTGAAGACAGAATTTTTTATTCCCTTGTTATTTTTAGACAATTTACTGTGCCAGTGTAATAGTTCTATATATCCCAGGAACACCAAAAAAGCTCCAAGCTAAACAGCCTGCACAGTGCAAAAAAGATCCTTTTTCCATGGCTGACCTTTTTCTTCCTTACCAAAAAACTCAATTAAAGCAAACCCAAGACAATGGTCTAAAAAGTGTTTTACATATATTGCATGAACTGAATCCAGCAGCAGTCATGTAAACTTGGATTATGGCTGTCTGTACTAGCAGGTAAATACAGGGTTTACACAGCATCAGAGAAAAAACGGAGTAATAATACCTAAAAAGAAGAGACAGATCTGGCAGCAAATGTCTACCATTTATCTATTCTTATAATGATTTTAAATGCCAAAGGAACTGTAAAATGCTGCAGTTCTAACACTGAAACTTTGTATTTATTTATTATAATTGGGAAATTATAACTGTTTTCTACAGTTGATGCAACTGTCTTCAGCTCAAGTCCTACATCAGAAACAGATTCTTCAGGAAAACCAAGGTACCAAGGTAGGATATTCATACCTATGGTATTTTTATTTCAGGGAGCATATGAAGTCAAAGCTGTCTTGCATCAAATTATCTTATTTGGTTATTCAAAGCCAAAATTTTATTTGATTCTGTGTCACTTCAGTGGCAGAAGAAAGAGCTGTACTACAAACAAGCATTTTCTTGGCTGAATTTTACTTTCTGGACTTAAGTTATTGCTCCTTCTCGTAAAGCAAAGTGTATGTGATGTCTTTGTGTTAGCATACCCATCAAAAGCTGCAAGTAGAACTATAGTCTCATTTTATTATTGAAGAAATAAAGTTGATTTTTCTATTTTGTGACAGATTTTAATTCTTCCAACAGTGTGTATCACCTGCTAACACCTTCAAAATGTCATTTCATCAACTGATGTCAGTGGGAAGGGGGTGAAGGCAGTGCAGATTCCAGGTCAAAAAACAAGAGAATTTTTAAAAACAAGCAAAAACCAAAAAGCAATAAAAAAACATGAAAAAAATCCAAAACAAAAAAACAAAAATGAGAGCAAGCAGCTTAACATCGAATATATGGGGTTTATTCTGACAGGTTTGTGTTTCACTTGTGCAGAGTTTTCTTGGTGTCCTGGGATGGTTGTTGTGCACCAGGTGGAATGGCACTGCCATTTTTCAAACACACTCTGTTGAATAACAGCTCTTTGCTATTGTTCTTAGCCCCTCATGTCAAGTACATGAAGAAAGATGATGATGTGCCTTGCTCCATCACAAGCTCTCTTGAACATTTTCCTCAAGAAGAAGTTGGCAGCAAGGAAGAGCCCACCCGTCCTCCACAAAATCCTCCAACCAACCTCACAGTGGTGACTGTAGAGGGCTGTCCATCCTTTGTCATATTGGATTGGGAAAAACCGGACAATGACACTGTTACTGGTTGGTTTGATTACTTTCCTGCTTTGTGTGATAATACAGTATTTCCAGCTTAATTTACTTTCACAGTAGTTTTTTGCCATTTAAAAGTACTTTAATCCCCAGGGATTAAAGGAGCCCAGTGCTTTTTTCTTTTTTTTTTTTTTTTGTGCTACTGTCAGCTCCAGTGTGGATAAGAAAATGCTGCTAGATTATAACAAGATTTACCCAACATGGATCATTGGTGTCGGTGATGACACAAAAAGATACTTAAGAAGTATGACACCATATCTTCTCCAATTTTCTGGCTCACAGGATTTGTAAGATCTAGTCAAGAAGTGCCAACAGTACAGCAGTATATACAGAGGAACATACATAAAGTAGGCATATTTTTTGACCTGAGGATGTTGTTTCACAGTGGGCCAGGCACAAAGCTTACATCCATCTAGTAAGTCAGTAGAACTTTTCCAGCATAATACTTGCAGTACTCACTACAAGAGGGTCAACAAGCCCTCTCTGTTAAAAGAATTTGGGGGGGTTTATTCATCTCTGAAGAAAGGGGTTTATATTGAGAATAAATGCATGTGAGTCATGCAGGACTCAGCACACAGACAGGTAAACATGCTAGATGGCCATTCTTAATTCTTCCATAGTCTTCTGTGTCTCAACACTAGCTGACAAAAATTAAACATGGAAGTTAGCTAATAACTCAATGACTCATCAAAATCAATTCTGAATTGAAGAGAAGGCATTGAATCCTGTTTTCTGAAAACAGTGATTGCTTCATATTGGCACCAGTATGACATTACTTGTTTAGACAAGTAAGTTTAGGCTTAAACCAATTTTGCTGTCATCTCTATTTTTGTAGTTTATGCGTGTTTTTCCAATCATCTTATTTAGGCATCACATCACTTTTTTTTTTTTTTTTAAATAAGTGTGCTGTTTCAGATATAAACGTGAAAACGGAGAGCAGAATTTGTTGCATCATTTTGCTTTTTGAATGGTTATTTTGCTTGACTTAAACTGTGTACAGGGTGTTTCAATGGGTATGCCCAAAATCAAAACATAATGGAAAGGTCTGACAAATAACCAAAACAGTGCTCACACTCACCTCCTTGTTTTCCTAAGAACTGCAAGTGTCAGGAACCAGGACTATGAACATTTTGCTCATGCTCTGCTCCATTGTGTTGCCACAGAAATGTAGGGCAGTTTGTTGCCTTGTGCACTGAGTAACAAGCAGACACTGTTTGAACAGACTCACTGTTTCTTGGTGTGTGTCTCTGTGTGCATGCACATATTTCCACGCTCATTCATTTCCTGCATTTTCTTTTCCCAACTTGAATGAATTAAAAACTCCAAATCACATACTGTCTTCAGGCTAGCAAAATGCAGAAAGGTTGAATTCCTGTAAAATTACATATTCTTTCACTATCTGATTGTATTTAAGAAGCCCAAGTAAGAGATGATACTCTTTCACTATCTGATTGTATTTAAGAAGCCCATGTAAGAGATGTTACTTGATCTAATTTTTCTTTACTGTAATTTTCCAGAGTATGAGGTTGTGTCAACTGAAAATGGAGGAAGTGATGGTGAAAAGGAGAAATCAATTATCACTACAAATCAAACACATTCTACTGTGGAAAACTTAAAACCTGACACAAGGTAGATAAATAATATAATTTTCTAAATTAATCTGACAAATTTAAACTGCCAGCTGTCACCACATCAAATGGAAATACCTATGGAAATAAGGCCAAATCGGTTTTATTCCTGTTTTGATAGAAAAATAATGTATGTTTTAGTTTAGCTTTCTTGTAAGTTAACAGATAAACATATCTGAGGAATCTTTAGGAAATTTCCAAGAGTATTTGTGGTTTGGACAAGTTGCAGAAATGACCTGTTGTATCAGAAAGACTAACTGTCAAAAGTAAGAAAATTACCATGGAGAGGAAATACACATTTGTCCGGAATATATTTTCTTTCAGTGTCTTAAAAGAGCTGCCAAATTAAAAATGAGTAAGTGAGTTCCAGTTGATGGAGTGAAATCTCATTAGAAAGTATTCTTTTTATGGTAAAATTCAGAGCAGAGAAGACAACCCTTTGTCTTTTTTTACATTGTTTACTAATTGCATTAGAAAGTTAATGAGTGACACTTGGTTTTTTTCCTATCAGACCATCCATTTGGCCTTGGTGAATGGTTTTAGATAAACTACCCTTTTCCATGATTATCATCCATGAACTGGAAACACAGCAATAACTCTGCGTAGAACCCATGTTGACCCTCTATTTTTAGGGAATTTGTGGTGTAATCTGAGGTGCTGGTTGAACCAGCAGCTCCTCAGAGAAGGAATGAATACTATTGCACAAACTGGAGGGCAAGGGAAGAGAATTTGAAAAACAAAATGTGTGGGAAAATTATGATGCCCCAAAAGAGTTTATTTGACAGATTTCAAAAGATGGGCTCACAAGATGGACTAGATTTGCTGTGTTTGCTTCAGGAATGCCTGTGTTATTTCCTGGAGGCATGTGGCTTGTGAGAGGGTGAACTGCAGCTATGTTGTTCTGTCATTTAAGAGACAATGAGGATATGTTAGCAAAACATAGCTTGGGCACCAAGCATTGCTTTCCTTGGTCAGCTGAAAAGGCTTATAAGAGATGGCAAAACAATGTATTTCTGGAGTAGTGAGTAAGAAAGGGAGTAGGTGCTGCTAAAGTTGTCAGGCTGTGCTGTTTGTGTTTTCACTTCAGTTCTGTTTTGAAATAGTAAGAGTTGCGTCTTTGAAAAGGGCTCTGTGTTATTAAGCAGAGTTTCTCATTTCACATTCAAACTCTTCATGTGGCAGAGATGGAGTGGATTTGGTTAAGTGTAGAAGGACATTGAAGCAAAGAAAAAACCTTGATGCTGGGGGCAGTATCCACATAATCACAAGAGAAAAGCTTTTTACACTGCTGTTTGTTCAGAAAGAAAGCAAGATGTAGACAGGCAGATCCAGTAGGAACCATTGGAAAGGTCATAATGAAGGCAGGAGCTATGCAGAAGCAGATAAGATGATTTTTAACCTGAGTTAGCAACAATTCTGTCAAACCTGTGAGAAGACTTTCAGGTTTTGGTAGGCAAGAGCAAACCAAACACCATGGAGTACAGCTGTCCTTTGAAGTGTGCATTTTTTTACAAGGATCTAGATTGGAAATCAGGAGTGACTGGTGGAGGCTGACTTAAGATAAAGGGATAACTTTTTCTAAGGAGGGAGCAGCTAACATTCACCAACCCCAGCCTCAAAAACAAAAGACAGTGAAAGCCTTTCTGGATCCAGAGGGCCATTGCCCAAAATTGAAAACCTTTGATATTAATTGCAGCAGTGCATGTCCCTCAAGTCTCAACACATTTAAGGATGTAAAGTCCTCAGAGTGGCTCTGTTCAATAAAACTCCCATTCCAAGCAAAATGTGTGCTTCCTAATTTTGAGGACACCTTGAGAGCTTTGGCAGAAGCACAAGAAGTTACTGTTACCACTTAAATCCAGGCTTGCTGGCACACTAAATTCAGGGAAAACAAGAAAGTGGTTAAGACAGCTGGCATCACGTAGAGAGTATCAGTTCTGCCAAGAAACATCACATGTCCGTAATAAAAGTCTTTTGTCTATCAGGAGCTGCTCATTAGATGAAGGAAATGGACTTGTGGATAAAACTGACTGTAGATGGGAGGAAGAGCGACAATTAAACGCTGCTCAATATTCATTAACAGAGTCCCTGAAATGTCTAAAAATTCATCAAGTAATACACTAAGACTGGGAAGGAAACTTTTCCATAACTAGCCTTGAAGGGAGGAGCTGTAGAAGAGGTAGAGCTGGAAAAGAAACTTGGAAGAGAAATAGAAATCCCTCCCACAAGTGATCAGCATTTGCAAAAGTACCGGCAATAAATGGAAAGAGAGATGCTCAGTAGCAGAAGGCGGATTAACTGGAAAGAACCTTTTGGCCTGGGAACACTTTGGGGGAATTGACAAGCTGAATTAGAGACCCTATTTTTTCCAGCTTTCCTGAAGCCCTCAGTGATGCTCCTGTGACCCCCCTATGCTGCTCTGAAGGTCCAGCGCATTCACAGCTAAAGGCAGTTCAGGACAGACCTAAAGCAGACAGACCTAAAAAAAGACTTCCCAAAAAGGCATAAAAATGCTTATGAATCTGTTACCTCAGCCTTCATGGGTAAATTAAAACCAGAAAGACCCTGTAGCAGCTAGCCAGTTCAAGCCTGTAGCTGTGCAGATGTACACTCCTGAGGAGCTGTACCAGGCAGAGATGGTCTGCAGTCACGTCAGCCAAGGTCTAGTGTCCTGTTGAGATCCTTCAGGTAGTATGCAGTGCCTTGCCCAGAAGCTAAAGAGTTAATTGCCCACAGCCAGCAGGAGGGAAGCAAGAAAACTTTTCAGTGTGATGGGGGCAGAACAAGCAGCAGGGAAAACCTGGGTGCCAGATCATGCTGTTTGTTTGCTTTACTCTTTTGCACTCTTCAAATAGGTCACACTGCTACACCTCTGGGAAGTTCAGCAAGGCAGACACCCTCCTTCCTTTGAGCTGGCCTTTACACAAGACAGCTTATAAAGATTAGGAGCTAATGGCCAGACTTTAAATACTTCAGGAATTTGGACAGTGTTAGGGAGGCAACAAAGAGACTTTTACAGTCGCTCATCAAAAATTGCATGTGTGACTGCAGCTGTCAGTAAGTACAAACACAGAAGTTAAATGGGATGAGGATTATCGTGTAGTATTCTTTGTGTCCATTTAGCTGTCTGAAAAGTGACTAGATCCAGAAAAAATGCATTGGCTGAAAAAAGATTTTCAACTTTTGAGTACAGTTATCAAGTATTTAGTTTTAGCAGACTCACACCATGATAATATGGAGATGGAAATCAAAATAGACTTTCATAGGTATACCCCAACTTGTGAAGGTAACTTTTTAAAAAAACAAGTTGTATAGATTATGGAAGTTTGTTGCCTTTCTGTCTTAAATGCACCAACTTTATGTGCTCCTGGTGACTTGACTGCAAGTCTGATACGCTGAGATGAAAGTAAAATGGAGATTTGAAAAACTTCTGACTGTGAGGACATAGACCCTTTAAATAAATGCGGGGCACAGTCAGCTGCTTTCTAATGCAACAGATTGTTTAGGGATTTTTTCTTTTTAAAAAAAAAAATGTTTTAGAGGCTCCTGTACAATATGAGTTCATCGGAATGCTGAGATCCATGAGTTTTTTGCCCAAGGAAAGATGTATCGTATCTGTGCCATTTTCCCACAGTAAGGCATGCTTCACATTTGACAACCACACAATAATTTAAAGAGTTTTTCCTTATAGGACAAATATTTTATCCTCTTTTTCACGTAGAGAATTGCCAAATATGGTTATTGCAGGATTCCAAATTTTAGAAGATTTCTGATAGTTTAAATAACCCAGAAAGTTCAAATCTTGATATCCATTCTTTGATTGGTCAGAGTTTTTGAAATTGGTATTCTTGCTGGCAGTAAGCTGCTGTTTGGCTTCAGTCTAGAATTCTGTTTAATTTCATCAGATTTGCTTCTGATTGTAACCTTTACCTGAAATAACTCAAAGCATGTAATGTTGTTATGCTGTGTGAGCTAGATAACAATATACATCTTTCTTATACACATAGTTAATTGGTTATAAATGGTGCCTGAAGGAAATTTCTTCCTGTTTTATGAATGTCTTCTGCTTAAACATTTCTCTTTTAGATGTGCTTCTGTGATCTAATATTCACATATATACAGCATTGATTATGACTTTGTACTGTAGTTAGCTTTTGTTACCCTTTATATTATTTCCAAGAACTTTAGAGTAGGTCCAGGTCACATTTCAGTCAACCTCTAAGTGTGTTTAGTGTGTTCAGTATCACACTAAAACACCCAGCACAATTTCTGCAGTTTTTGCCATCCTTATTCTTCTGTTAGGGAAAAGATTGCAACAACCAAATTCCATTTATTCTCCTTTCTCCTGGTTAGTCTGAACAGAGTAGTGAGCTACTCAGTTTTTACTCTGTTGTTTGACGAGCATCTGTCATTACTGTACTTGATGAACCCTGAGCTCAAAGCAGCTAAGTCAACCCTGCATACGTGTCTTGCAACATATATTATTGTAAGATAGAACCTTAGGGGCAGCTTCTAGTCTTGTATACCTCCATTTCCTCCAGTTTCTTTAACGCAAGGCGAGGTGGCTTAGTGTGTTAATGTAAATGTCATTTCTATCTTAGCAAAGAAATATGAGAGAAACAAATGCACTAGTATGAACTAACAATTTTTCATCCTCCACATGGAAATTCTGTGATTCTTTTAGTGAGAAATGCAGTGTTTATTCCACTTGGAAAAGAGTCAAACTGCAAGACTGATCATTTTGGTCAAAGTAGTTACAGTCTAACTTCCAAGCAACCATTTGAGGAATGAGACCTGCAATATTCCATCTAAGTTGTCACACAGGTCTTCTGTTTCTGAGTTTCCTTAAAAGGCTGCTCACACTGGAACTGCCAATGGGATTACCACTGGTATATCCAGGACTCTGTTCTTCCTGGTTTTACATTAAAATTTCACTTCATAAGAAAGCATTACAGTAACTTCTCCTATGTTAATAGCCAAGCAAATTCTCCCATATGTGAGTCACCATAGGTTATTTTCCACAATTTTCAGTATTTTTCCCCTAGAGCTGCTTGTTTGCAATAAACATTGAGAGGCCTGAGAGAGAAATGGTCTTACTGTGGGTTTTGTTGTATTAATTCCATTTCTTGTGTAGTAATAATGGTGTTCCTCTGCATATTCTCCTTGGAAAAAAATTGGTTTCACTGACCTGTAGTTTTTTTCATGGACTTTCCAAGCCTAAAATATTAAATGCAGATGTTGTTTGGGTTTTTTTCCCAATGAGATTTTTTGTTATTTCTGCTGATTTCTCTGCCAAAATATGTAGTTTTTATTTCTGTATCCCTACTCTATCTTGGAATTTTTTTTTAAGTTTGTGTACATTTTCTCTTTTATTCTGGTGGTTTGTATAAGGGCAGTGAAAACTATAGCACAGACCATAGTGTCCAGGAAGTTTTATAGCCCAAATTTCTATACAAACCTGCAAAAAAAGAGCCTGAAGTCTGCTGAAAACCCTTCTCATGCATGTTTGTGATGGCAGTAATTGGAAGGTAGTAAAGGAAAATACTAAGACTTGTTCCAAATAGCTCTGGGGAAGTTTGAGTAGCCATTGGAGGACATGTCTCACCAGCCTACTGGTCTAGAAAGAGATTATTAATAAGAAACAGAAAAACTGTGATGCTTGCATTCCACATCACCTTTATCTAATATTGCATCATCATCTTTATCTAATATTGCATCACATTTATCTAATATTGATCTGTATTGTAGTTAGCATGCAAGTGTTCTAATCACATACAAGGAAAAACCCAAGAAAACCTTTATCAATGCAGAGTTTAGTTTTAGTTAACAGCAAGGAGTTAACATCCTATCAAGAGATAGAAACTACAAAGAAAGTGTCAATGCAGCAAAATTCAGAAAGTGGCAGAAAAATGTTGGAGGTTTCTATTTGCTTTATTAAAAAAGTAATGGATATTGTACTAAACCACTGTTGATGTCAGGGTTCATGGATAAGCATTTCCCATTTCTTTTAGCCCTTCTTCCTACTTTGTTAGGAGAAAGATTCTTCAAACAAGCATAGCAGTTTGTTCTTCCTCTCTTTCTCTCTCTTTCTCTTTCTTCCTTTCCTGGTCACACTGCCATCCAGGCACACTCTGCAGAGACAGAGGAGCTCTGTGCACAGAGCCCTGGACAATTGCCATCCACCACCAGCACCTCCCCAGCAATAGATCTGAAGTCCCTGGACTGTACACAGCTGCTCCAGTTCTCCTATTATGGTGAAAATCTCTCTTCACCTATTTTGTGTTCTGCAATCTTCAATTTTCTCCTTTTGCTCGATTTGAAAAATGCAGGAGCAGCTGCATTTGCCAGAGTTCCATGTGGTATAGCGATTTCCTGTGATGGAAAAATACACTCCAAGTAGTAATTATTGTAAGTCAAGTCTGTTTAATCTGCACAAGGACTTTTTACTGTCTTACACAGTTTGGGAGGATTTGGAAGGCCTGGTCTCCAAAAGTTTGTAGGATAGCAACCTTATAGATGTTAAAGATGTGATGCATTAGATTGCTGCTTACACAGGATAGCAGAGTTTTTTAATATATTAGGCAGGCAGATATAACGATGGAATATAGACTCCAGTTTCTTGTTAGGTAAGTCTAATTAAGCAGCAGATATGGGATATGGGATAACCACTCTATTGTTTTCCTACTCCCCTTTATTAATTTTGCCATACATTCTTCTGGAAACTCTAAGCATTTTTTCCCTTCCTTGTGGTTCTATTGGAGTGCATAACAGTGCAGATGGTACCCTTTTTCACCATTTTGTTTATATTTTTCAGATCTTGCACCTGACACACAGGAAGGAAGACTTTAGATTATCTTCTATTGAAACAGCCACAGTATAGCTTTAAAATTACAGTAGACTGTCACATTGTAATCCCAGTCTGACATTTCCTTTCTCTCCTTTACAATGTTCTGTCAACTAGCTACTTCTCTTCATCTCCAAAAGTGGTTGTTTGTTATTTTGTACTGTGGAAGTCACTGGTATTGTTTTAGAATTGGAATTGGCAGAGAAAAGGAGCCTGTGATGCTTGTAAAAACACATACCACAGAACCGTAGAATTGCATGTGTTTTGATTTCTAAAGTTTCCTTTTAACATTATTAATAAGAGGCTTCCTTAATTGACTGAGCTAAACTTTGGACATTTTTTTATTATTTTCGTTTTCTCCGATCTTCTTTATATGTTTACCTAACCCGAAATCTCTATCTGTAGATTTTAGTTCTTTATTTAAATTTTGTCCTAATTTTCCAGGCTGTGGTTTGGGCTTTTGCAGAGAACTGAGTGATCTCTAAACCACAATTTGAAAAACAGTGCTTGGAAAATAACCTTCAGTTCTTGTTTTTGTCTTTTTGGAATTAGAGAATTGATGAGTCCAAGATCATAGACTAAAGATTTTTGGGAACAGGACAGATTCCTATGAAGTATGTTGTCTAATGCAGTCCAAAGTAGGGCATATCAGCTATGGAGAACAATATGTTTGTTCAAGAATCAGCAAAATATATACAAAGCGACAAAAACAGATTATTATCACCCATGAGATCAAACTATAAACTGCCCATAAAGCAATAGGACATTCCATTTTGATGAACACAGTTACAATAACAGCTTTAGAGAAGGTGTTCCTCCCGTGAAGGAAGCAGGAAAATTTCTTTGCAGTCTTTTTTCTCTAAGTGTGGATTAATTTCTACATTTTTTAAAATGCATCATCTAGCTATTACTTTAAGACCCCCAACATATTAGGAAATCTTTGTTTAAGCTTCAGTGATTCTTCAGAAAGAATCTTCAACTGCTTTGCAACAGTTCTCTATATTATGACCTTTCCTACCAGATAAGAATACTTCTCAGTCAAAAAAGTACCATATGTACTGTACTGTATGGCCAATGTGAATGCTAACTACTCTGCTGATTTTTTTAGAAGCATGTCTTTGTTTAAGCAATTTGAAGTTGATAATGAAGATTTATAAATTGCTTCAATTGATTATTTAGTTAATGTCTCCCTCCTACCATGGGGTAATATGGGTAGTTCCAAATTCTCTTTAAGCATATTTAAATAAATGTCAAGGTTTCTCCAAACAGACTTTTTTCAGCTCAAAACAAGCCCATGTTTCTCTTAGCAATATCGATGAATTTCCACAGTGCATCTGTTCAGCACACCAGTCTATATAAGTATTTCCCTCAGAAGAAAAGAAAACCCTAGAAATAAAGGCAATTGCTTAAGTAAGCAATTTTAAAGTTAAATATTGTCTTAGAAGTACAGTGGATGGAAAACAGTTGCTTGGTACTGCATGAATACTCCACTGAGGTTAATTAGCTCAGGTTTTGCAGGAGCCAAGGAGGAATGAGAGGTAATCCAAAGTTTGGATTGAATTAGTCTTCTGGGGAATTGCAAATGGAGTTTACAAATTTCCAACTGTGCAGAGTGTGGTATGGGGGTTTTCTTTCTTTAGAAAATTGCTGTTTGGAAATGATTCCAGCAATACTTTACAGCACTACATTACAATCATGAGCTACCAAAGTTATCATTGGTAAATGATCCTTCTCGAGTTAAGAGCTGAATATTTAGTTGCCCACTTCTGGGAATCACATTTTTTTCTGTGTTTAGAGCAAAAGTGCTCCTAAACACTGTGGCCCATTTTCCAGGCCTACAGCCCCTTTGACTCGTGTCCTGTGGCTCCCTGTCACTGAGGAAGAGATGCTCTGTGTGAGGAGACATTCACCATGCCTGTGCTCAGAGCATGGGAGATGTCCCTCTGTACGTGTCACTTCTGCTGTTGATCAAGCACTGAGAGGTGGGAGAGGCTTAAGAAGAGGAGGCCCATTTGGATTTTTTTGTTCAGCTGTGTTCTGTTTCCACAGCACTGGATTTGGTTCCCAACATAGTGATGAAAAGGGATCATGAGATAACTACAGCACAGGCTGGTGTTGTGCCACATCAGTAAAAACACATGCAAAAGAGACTCTGTGCAGTGTCTTGTCATTGCTAAATATACTTATTATTAACATACATTCAAACAATTGGATCTTTGCCTTGGCTGAGCTCCTGTCCTGAAAGACTTGCCATGTGTTTCTCTACTCGTCCTGTCAGTCAGTGTTGGTGGGCCTGACAGGCATTGAATTGGAGGTTTGTGTTCTTAAGAAAGCAAAAAGTACAAATAAATAGCAATGTCCTTTACTCAGTCTCTGCTTATCAGGTTGTTTCAGACCTCATCTGAATTTGCTGCCTTTGCCAGAACTGAAACTGCTGTGTGAAAGGAGACAGAGAAGTCAGTGGTGAATTATATTGAATATTAATAGTATGTGTGCAAAGAATTACTAAAAGGACTGGTTAATTTTGTGTTCAGTTTAAGTCTTAGCAGTTAGGACAAAAAATGTCTCAGTGGTTTTACGGCAAGAAATTGGGCTTTTCAGTTCTTCTCCAGAAGGGCAGTGGTGCCAATGGTGTGCTGCTTGCTTGCTCCAGATTATTCAAGAATCTTGAATTTAATCTTAGTTTGCAAAATTTTCATCTCTTCTATTTTATTCCCCAGTTATGAATTCCATGTGAAACCTAGGAACCCCCTTGGCGAAGGTCCGAGTAGCAATGTTGTGGCATTCAGTACAGAATCAGGTAAGAACTTCCAAAGATCAGACCATCATTTACAGTGCCTTTAGTACCCATGTTTGTGGGATGCATGAAAGGCTCTCTGACTTCATTTTGTGCATTCAGTCTGGCTCTTTACTGTCTCCTGATTGGCTTCTTACCACTGTGCCTGGAAAGTCAGCCTGAGATCAGAACTGTGTTCTGTGAGGATACAATGGACAGACTGCAAGAGTAAAAAAAAACAGAGGAAAACAGAGGGTTTGTCTGGTATTCATTGTGAAGAAAATTACTTCATCCTTAGAGAGAGCTCAGCCACTTAAGATTTATACCCCTGACCTTTTTGCATCTATCCAACTCATTAACAACTTCTGGACGGGGAACACTGCGGGGGGTTTTTTGGGCTGGTGTGTTCATAGGTGCTTTTGCTAACTGTTCAATAAGACTGCTGTAAACAGTGATGTTGTTTGGCTGAAATAAGGATTGAGAAAGAGCTGTTGTGTAAAGTCAGTGTCCCAGTAGGTCCCCTTCCATCCTGTTTACGCACCAGTGAAACTGTTAAAGAGGTGTATACAAGCCTGTTTTGGCCATTGGTTGATCCCCAAGTCTTCTCTGACTCAGAGGTGAGAATTAGAGCGCTTCTGCTTTCCCTATTCTTGCTCCCCTCAAGGTTAACAACAGCTGACTTGTTGACTTTAGGCATACAAGATACCATCTTTTGTGCAGAAGTGTTTATTGCTTGGTAGTACTGAAAGACCACATAAAACGCAAAATGGATTTAGCCTTTTTAAAAGGACTTTCTCAATCTGTGTTTTGAGCCAGGTGTAATAATTTAATAGCTCTCGACTTGTGCTATAACTGATGGATGAGAGTTTTGGCTGAGCAAAGGATTACTCAGGGAGGAGTGCAGACTATGCCACACATATTTAAAAATTCTGAATACACTCTTTGTAATACTAGATTGTTAAAAGTAAAAAAAAGTGTTTGCGCCAAGTGCAGTTTTCATGAATGACAAGGCTTATGTTCTGTCTTCTATTTAGTTTGGACAAATTAAGCATCCAATTTTGTTTTTTCTTAATTGCACACATCCATTTCTCACTTTTGGGTTTTCAAAGCCAAGTTTTTTGTGGCAAGTATTACAGATGTGCCCTTTTTATTATTTAGGTTTTTAAACTGAAATTTTAATAAGATGCAGTATGATTGGGTTTTGCTGGTTGCAGGTTTAAACTCTTTTTTTTAATAGAACTGCGCTTGGCTGGTGTTGTCCCATAAGTAAAATTATTAAAGGCTCATTGATACTGGAGTTTCACATAAGAAATATATTTCTTCTAATTTAATTTAATACAAAAGTTAACTTTGCTTCCAAAACTCTTTCTGTTTCACAAATTACAGCTTACGTCAGCTGTAAAAAATCACTTACCAATGCTTTTCCATCGAATTATTGGGAACATTCATTTTACAGTGTCTGATTGAATGTTTGTTTTCTTTCCCAGCGGACCCAAGAGTGAGTGAGCCAATTTCAAGTAAGTGTTTCATAAATCTAATCAGCAGTTTTTTCAGCAATGAGATAGCAGAATTTTACAAGGAAGGTGGCTCTGCTGCACCAGGTGGATGAGTTACAGAATCAAACAGCATTCACACACAATATCACTCCTTCCACCCGTGCCCCTGCTGAGGAATTCATACAAGGCTGCTTGTTTACCTGAGCAAAAGGCAATCAATGTGATGTGGAGCTCCCATGGCAGCTGGGATGGCTTCAAACCAATGTACACAAATGAACCAAGGACAGCCTCATATTTTCTCAACCTTGTCATTAAAGCAAAGAAAGCTCTGCAGAATGAATAAGCTACTCCACACTTTTAAAGTGAGTTAACAGAGCACAACTAGGAGGATTCTATTTATCTGTCTGAGTTTTAGGAAAATTTTCTGCTTGAGACTTGATCTAACTCTGCTTTAGGCCACTTACAAGACTTTTGCTGTCCTTGATGGATGGTGGACTGAGGTTTTGAAGAGCTGAGATCATTCAAGCAAATTGGGCTGATTTTTGTATTTGTAATAAACATCACTTTCACTTTGACAAACACTGTGGCACCATTTTTCTCCACATAATTAATGGCACTTCATTTTTACATGTGTTTTTTGTTAGATCACAGTTTGCTGCAAGTTGATTGTCTTGGTTTGAAGGCACTGAAAAATGGTGACTGTATCACACACTTCATAGATAAGAGTTTTTCCAATACAAACATTGTCCCCCTAACAAGGTGCTAGAATGAACCTATTCCAAACCTGCCCCAGAGGACAGGAGGAGGAGTTCACAGCACCAATGGTATCTGCACACTTTGGTGCTTCCCTGAAACATTTCTCATGTTCGAGATGTAGGTGTCATGGTACATTCTGCTTCATCAAGGTTTCTAATTCTAGTTATTCAAATGTATTTGTTGTGTGTAATTTTGTATGCAGCATCATACTTCAGCCTCTTTTTACCTCTCCTGCAGTGGGGAAAGATGCTATCTGGACTGAAATCCCATTCAATTCAGACACATATTCAGAATGCAAAGGCAAACAATACGTAAAGAGGACTTGGTATAAGAAGTTTGTAGGTGTGCAGCTGTGCAATTCTTTGAGATACAAGATATACCTCAGTGACTCGCTTACAGGTAAGAAACACTCAAATCAGTGCTATCCACATTACATATCCCTAAAAGATATTATGGTTCCTGAAATAAGAGGTGTAGTTCGATCAGATTTGTATAATTTAGTCCACAGATTACTCATACACAGTAATCTGTTTGTGCACTAACCATTGATATGTTTGATACTGAACTTTCAGACTCCAGAGGAGCCTCTCTGTGGTGATCATCTGATTTTACGTGCCTGTTCATATACTGGGGATCATACAGAAAACTGATAAAGATCAGAGTGAATAGCATATATTGTAAAACTGCCAAATTGGTATTTAAAGGGTAGCCTGGAATAATTATTAATTAGAGGATCAAGACCCCATTTTAGACAGGAATTATACCTGTCATTCCCATCCCTTTCAGTAAACATCCGGTTACTTCATTACTGGGAGGCTTATACATACACTACTTATCTCTAGTCAACAGGTTTTACCCACCTGCTTTGACATTTTTGTTTTGTTTTCACATTCCTCACTTCTGCTTATGATCTTTTTATCCCACCTTTTTTTTTTCCTCATATTCAATTTTATTGAATATTCAATTTTATTACTAAGGGAAACTTCCTGGCCCTACATTCTCAAGTTTTGTTTGGTGTTTTAAGGCCAATTGAGTGTGATGTGTCTAAGACCTGAATCAAGTGACAAATTCTGGGGAAACAGCCTGTGAGAAGTGTTTTTCAGTTAGTTGATAGAAGACCTTTGTGTCTCATGCAGCTTGTGCAAGCTATATCTGCTACACTAAGAAAAATGTTAACTCCTTATAATGCATCCTAAGCTCCTGGCTCTCTTCTGTGTGAGGTTTCTTATCACAGACAGCTCTGTGACAATGGCATTATTATGGCACCCGAGCACAAAGATGTGTGGGAAATGCCTTTTGAATGCAAGTCAGTCAAGTGTGTTCAACACATTGCATCGAATTAACTAGGAGAGACTGTGGCTGAAGAATCCACTTTCATAAGTTAAAGTTGCCCCATCTCTGAGCTCAGGACCTCCGTAGAGAGCAGAGCTCTGGGCTCCGTAGAAGGAATATGTAAGGAAAAGAGCAGAGGAGTGTAGGGCAGCCCCTGTTGCATTAATTTTAAGCCTCCCTGCCTTGTATCTGTCACCTTGTCTGATGAGCAGACAAGGAAAAAGAGCCTTGTCATTAATACTAAGTACAATACTCTGTATGTGAATAATATCTTAGCAATTATGTGAATAAAAGAGAATGTTTTGAACAGATGTATCATTCATTCAACTGTTGCTGTACTAACCAGCTGTGATCAAATGACAAGCACTGGCAATGAGGCATGATGTGTCCCAAAACCAGCCAGCAGAGGAAATAGCAGTGCTAATCTAGCAGGACTAGACTTCAGCCCTAAATCAAGTGAATTAACACTGCAGTGAAAGCCACTCCAATTTGAGAAGAAAAGTTTAATATCAGGAGCCCATTTTCCTATTTTCATTAGATTGTTTTTGTTCTTGCTGGAAGGGTGGTGGTTTAACCTCCCTGGAAAAAAGATGAGGTAGACACACTGTATTCATTATACTTGCTAAGCCTGCTTCTTGCACTTGAATTGTTACAACCAGCGCTGACCAGTTGTCACAATATTTAAAAGAAGTGAAATATTTATTCAGAAGGAAAGCTGCTTTCCCCCCGTTTGCTCGGTGAGGCCTCTATGTGTGAGTGAGAAGTTTTCCCGTTTGGAGCCAAGCTCTGTTCTGACGGTCACCTCGCCTGGCCATGCCCCCGAGGCCAGAGGAAGTGTCCCTGCAAGCTCCATCCAGCTGGACCACATGTGCCGGCAGTGTGGGGCTGCACTGAGCTCTGAACTCCACTGGATGCTGAAAAATCTTCCAAAGCTTTGCTGTCAAAGCAGTGTAATTGCCTTGAAACGGGTGCATTCTCCAAATGCTGTCGTATAAGGCAGGCAACAACTGTCTTTACCATGACTTTTTTCTTCTAGCGTAGTGGAATTTATAACGAATAAAACAAAGTTTGTATGTAAGACTGTAAGGCCACCCACAAGGGAACACTGGGAGAAAAAATTTACTTTGTGCTAGAATTGCTATCCCCAAAACAGAAAACTAGTTATTTGTTAACTAAATGGTTTTGTGTTCTTTTATTATGGAAATAATTGGGCAGTAAGAATGTAACAGTCACTGAGAATAATAATTTATGAAGACCGATTGTTTGAGTTATGCATAGGTTAAGCTGTGGGCCAGAAGAGTATGTGTGTATCTGCAAGTTACTGTTCTGGTGTTAGCCATTAAAATATCTGGCTTATTCTCTCTCTTGTGGAGAAAAACTAATCTCCGTTACACATGCCAGGACTGTTCCATAAACCAGCATCTACTGCTGACCTCATTTAACAGTCCTCCAGAGCAGTCACTGCGGGCATTCCAGAAAAGCAGGCCACCTAAAAATAGGTATTTATTGAGGGAAGGAAAAAAATAAATTCTATGTGTGACCTTCAACAGCTGTGGAAAAGAAAAAAAAAAAAAAAAAATAGGCTTTGGGCAGCCTGAATGTTCTTAATTTCAGAGCAAAAAATTGCTGAGAGGAACTACCTCTGACCAGTTCTCCTATGGAAAAAAACATGTCTGCAGCCAAAGCTAGACTGCAATAAATAATTTTTTAAAGCTAGAGAAGAGCCACATGCACAGAGGCACCAACTGCAGGTGAGAAATTTTGGCGAAGTATTGCTCAGATCACAAAATCATTGGACTTTATTGGTAGGCTGTTATTTTAATAATTGCTCTTTAAGAGCTGTATTATAACCCACCCCACCACCTCTCAATGGCCAGAGTGTCATGGATTCAAGGCTCTAGGACACCCAGCATCTAATGAGTAACTGGAATTTCTGCCTAGCTTAAAGCTGCATCCTGAGCGTTTTTCTAAGTGCTCTCACCTTTCCTTTCAATTTCTCAGCCAAAGGTAGAACATACTGAAAACTAAGCCCTGCAAAAAAAGATTCAAAACAATGGTAAATTTATCTACAAAGGCTTCCATCCCACGTCTGGGAAGAGAAGGTAGCATGCTCTCCTCCTTCTTCTGAACTGAATTTTATGAATTGTCTTGCTAATCAGATCAGCAAGTAAAAACATCTGTCAAAGTTCCTTCACTGTGCCTGTTAACAGGATAAGCACAGCCTGTAACGTCAGCACATGCCACACGGTACGCCCGAGACCTTGATTTCTACTCAGTTGCAGTCAAGTGTCCTGTTAAGCAATCCTGCAAGTAAATACATGGGCACACTCCATGCTCTGGATAAGTACTTAGTATCTGAGGTCATCTATATGTTAAGGGCTATCACTCGCACACTATAAAAATATATAAATAAAACTTGCATATTATAAAAATATGATGATTCATAAAACAGGCCTTGGCTGTGTTAGGAGGTGGTCTATAAAAACATCTCTGAAGGTACTAGGGATGACCTGGCAGGGAACTAGACCTACCTTCCATTCAAATCACAACCAAAACTTGCTTGTTGATGATGTTCTTGATAGTAACAAAATTTCTCTTACTGTAAGGAAATGTAAGGAGAGGGAAAAATTACATCCAGGCATAGATTTTGGCCAGGAGTGGGGCACTTTTACCTTAGCTGTGAGCGCTTGGAGCCTGCACAGTATGTTCAAATTACAGCTACAGGTCCTGAGAGGCATGGCCCCATTGCCTCTGATGGTTTTTGGAAATAGCCTTCACTAAACTTTTCTGCTTCTTTGCTTTCAGGAAAATTTTATAACATAGGAGACCAGAGGGGTCATGGAGAAGATCACTGCCAATTTGTTGACTCATTCTTAGATGGAAGGACAGGACAACAAGAAGATCTACCAGTCAAAGATGGTAATTCCTAACACCTGTCTCTGTAGCAAACCTTGGCAATTCTTTTGTTTCTTTTTCCTGCCAGTGGATTCAATGCCCACTGCTGGGGTGGGCGATGAAAGGAGCTGCCAGCTTTGCAGGCAGAAGAGGGTCAAGAAAATTTTGACAGTGAATGATGACTTATTAGGACGGTTATTACTTGGTTTCTGTTAGGTAGCAAACAGCCTCTCTCCTGTCTAAAACAGCCGAACAAATTATTCACAGTTGGTGTTACAAATTTAAACCCGACCACAAATCTGAGTTTGCAGAGAGGCATTAAGTGCTGTGTTCAAACTAGCAAGGTTGATTTAAAGCACAGTCCATAATCAGTTGGGCATTAAATACCTTGTTTGGTACTAATGAGAAACTGAAAAGTTATGGCTGGAAAATATAATTCATGCTGCAGTAATTCTGTGTGTACTGATTGCAAAAGAGTGCCCAAAATTCCAGTCTGGTATAATTGGGCATGGGACTGGAGGTGCTAAACACAGCTGTGACCTGCCTGGCTATTTTTCACACATTGCTGAGGCATAAGAAATTTGTACTTCTGTTTGCTGAACTCCTGCCTTGCTGCTTGGCAGCAGTGCCAGGGTGAGGTGTTCTATCCTTTGTGGGGTGAGAGCACAGGTTGTACTGGTATATGCACACGTGCTGAGCGTGTCATGGAGCATTTTACTGAGGAAAACAGCAAGACAGTTTTCAGTACAATATCAGCACGTTGACCAAACCTGCCTGTGCTTCATTTACAAAACACCCCACAGGAGTCCACAAACACATCAAGATAGGTGTGGGAGATGAACGTGAAGTTCCTAAGACTTGCACAAGGTTTTCCAAAAAACAAAGTAGTTGAAGGGTCTAAAGGGTGTTTGTTTAAGTGTTTTGTGAGTTTCTTCTAAAGATGTTTTTGCTTTCCCCTCCCCAGTCAGTGCTGCCCATTTGAAAAGATATTTTACGTAAGAGATGGTCAGAATCCAATTTGCATTGCCAATTTAGCAAACTTCTCAGTTCTACCAGATTCACACTTATAAAAATATTTGAACATTTAAAAAAACTTTTTACCTAACAAACTTGCTACCTCACTTTAAAACACACTTAAAACCTATTTGATTTCAGCAACTGGATTTGAGCGAATTCATGAGCTACACTCATTTTTTGGCCAAAACAAACAACAAAACCAGCAAACAAAAGACCTCACCTTTTCAGTAGCTTGTACTTCTAGCAAATGAACTGAACCGAGGAAAGAACAGACTAACAGACCAATTGTTCTGGCTGTAGTAGGTTGATTTCAACCTGAAGTGTTGTGAGGGAATCAAGGCTGATGCTCTCAGCTGCAAAACAGTGTGTGTGTGTGTGTGTGTGTGTGTGCGTGCATGTGTGTGCGTGTGTGTGTGCATGTGTGCCTCCACATGCCTGCTCCATTCCTTATGGTTGGATGGAGACCCAATTCTTCCCTTTAATTTGTAACCTAACGTTAATTGTTTGATTTGGAAGTAATTGTGCTGTGAAAGGCAACAGAGTGAAAGCAGGAGGATGATTTTTCATTTAAGGACGGGGTGATGCTGTCAACTGTCCCCAGTGCCAAGGCTGTGCAGTGGGGATTATTTGTCACTGTGCCTTTGCAATGCAGAGCAGCCTTCTGTTCCAAGAGGCCAGCACAGCCAGAGGGGGACAGAGGGGGCACAGGCCATGCCCAGCCAGCACCCACCACGGCAGGGTGCTGGGATCTCCAGGGAAGGCAGGCTTCACCTCTGCACCACCATCCCAAGCACTTTTGCTTTAATTTGAGTTGGGTGGGCAAACTGCAGAGTGGTAGTGGATGTAGGGGCAGCAATCAGCTCTGCCTGTGGCACATGGGTTAGCAGCTTGGCAACTATTTTAGCCACTCACTGAATTGTCAGTTGCAGACTTCGCAGGGAACCAAAGCACGGTACTGTCCTGAGAGCTCCACGCAAACAAAACTCTCTTTGTTCCAGGCTTTTTCAGGGCAGTTCGTCAGGAACCTGTCAAGTTTGGGAAAATAGGCGGGGAGACTCAGATTAACTACGTCCGCTGGTACGAGTGTGGCACGTCGATACCTGGCAAGTGGTAGATGCCACAGAAGTTGGTGCAAAGGCCCAGCCCGTGCCCCCCGCCCAACTGCCCAGCGCAGGCTGCAGGAAGGCAAACGCTTACGGTGCGCCTGGCACTCCGGAACTGGCCGGCGTGCCAGGCTTATACAAGTCTAATGCCAATACTGCATTAATTGTGTAATAGTCTAGGCTGCTTACTGTAGTTATCCAGTGTTACAAATTTGTTTTTAGAATTTAAAAAAAAAAAACACAGGCTAGGGACAGGTTGTAGGATAATGTGTAGGGAAGCTGGCTCCCTATTCTTGAGGTATGGTTTATATGGTATTTTAAAAGATACAGTGTGTATATTATTTATCACGATGTTGTAATAAATGTTTAAGGCACAGATATGCCAGAGATGGTCATGGAATGCAATGTGCATTAGTTTTTAAATATTCACTGGTCCTGTAATGCAAGTGCCATAAGCTACCCAATCCTAATCCATCTGTAACATCTCCCAGTCATAAATTATAGAAAAGATCCTGTAATTTTTAATATACTGCAGCCAGTAAACTTGAAGCACTTTCTCCTTACACATACAAACAGTTTATGCTCCTGCTGAAACGCCAAGGCAGGTTGCTGTATGTGCAGCTTTAAATGATTAAGTTCAGTGGGGTTTTCTTCCATGTTTCTTTTTAAATGTTTTAGCCCCAGCCAAAGCCAGGTTCAGCCTGTCACTATGGAGCAGAGCCGCTGCCCGTGGGCCTGGCGGTGCCTGGCAGGGAGGGTTGGAGTTCTCTAATTGAAGTGGACAGGTACACATGTACATGGAATGAATAAACAAAGCTGGCCTCCACAGCTGGGGTTCTTCAGGAAAACATAGTTTTCAGAGCCTTACACTTACTGGTTCAAAAGCCAAATGTCTGTATTGTGCAAGGAGACTTGGAAAGACAAATGAAAGAGGAAAAAGAATAAACTAGTTATAACAGCATGATCAGGTTTATTTTATTTAAGAAGAAAACTTCTGGTTTAAAACATTTTTCATTGGGGACGAAGGGGAAATACTGATAACTGAACTTTAAAACTGCTTTACAGTTATTTTGATTAAAACCTCTCCCAAAGCTACTTGTTGTACTGCTTGAACATTTATGAACTAAATAAAGAGATGTAGGTTTTTTTAAAGGTGTTATTCATTACCTTACTAATGTATTGAAGAAATATGAACAGGAACACCCAGATCTATATAGTAGTCATTTACAGAAAATACCTTATAAAGTACATTGCAGGTACACTGTACTCCTAATAAAATATTTTTTAATCAAGTGTTTTTTTCAAGTGTTTTACATGAATACCAGGGTTAGTTTCTGTGGTAAATGTTGTTACTGAGAACAAACTGCTTGGTGGAAACAAGCCCCTATTAAATGCTGCAACGAACATGGGATGTGTTTCCCAGTGCAGAAATGGGAAGAGGTACCACCACAGCTTACTGGGTAGCTGTGGACACCGCACTAGTTAAGGATGCTGAAGGTAGGAAAATTTTCACTCCTAGGTTCCTACTTTGTCTTTAGGAGAATTCAAGCAGCTTGCTCCAGTTCATTTTTTTATTTCCCACTTAGTTTTACATATTCCTAGAATCTGCAAAATGGAAAATATTAACTGGGAGAATGTTTTTGCCCTCTGCTGTAATATGGTCTATTGACTTCATTACAGCCCTTGATCTGCTTTTTCTTGGCTCAAAATTGAGTCACTAGGACTGTACTCCCAAGTTCTTCTGGGTGGCAAAGAACCTGTGGAAAGTTGGGGTTTTTTTGAGAGTTCTTTTTTAAAGGTACACATTTGGTTTAAGTTTTCAAGTAATAGACAAATTCTCTCCCACACCTTGTTAAAGCAAAATTGGTAAGAGGCTTTAAGATTTTATGTATTGGTTCCTAACCATTTGGTAAAAGGGCCACTTGACAATTAATGACAGCAGACTGCACAAAACCACCCCCTGCTGTGAAACCTCTGTGAAAGCCAGCTGCAGCCCCAGCACTTGTCCATTTACACACCCAGAAATCTGCCTCTCCTCCTACAAACCCTGGCATCACTGCTCTTTACCACAAAGTCTTTGCACCCAGCATGCACATTGGTCTTAGCACAGTTGTCTTGTTCAGTATTACCTAACTTCTAAAATCAAGATCAGGCATTTAATAGATTCAGGGTTTTTATTAGTTTTTCCATGTGAACATTACAATTTATAATACATCATATCTAGTCTGACCTCCAGAATTAATCTAATTTAGTACATCATGGTATTAGTAAAAACAAGCCTGATAAGTGGGCTAAACTTCCAACTAGTATCTTCATATCCTTCAGACAAGGCAAGCTAGAATGTCAACCACTTTACAGACATTTAAGTAGTGTCTTCCAAAAACCACCCAGCCCCAAATTAAACTAGGAAGCGAATACAATTTAAAGCAGGAAAGATTTGGTCATTTCCCTCCCCCCAGCAGAATTTAATCAACAGCTATAGTTTTGCCTCATTACAGTTTTGGAATCTCAATTAAAAATCCTGGAGTCTGTCGGGATGGAATCGCACGTGTCAGTCGCTGTCTTCAGGGGCACCTCCTTAGCGGTAGCCGGGCCCGGGCTGGGTGTAGCCCTGCGGCCCGAAGGGAGGGCGGCTGCGGGCGTAGGGGTTGGGCCCGCTGGGCGGAGGGGTCATGGTGCTGCCGGGCGGGGGGGTGAAGCCGGGCCGCGGCTGGAAGGTGCCCGGCGCCGCCTGGGAGCCGCTGTAGGCAGCGGGCTGGGAGGCCTGCGTGGTGTAGGGCTGCGGAGGGAAGCTGCCCGCCGGGTACTGCGGCGGCTGCTGCGCCGGCAGCTGCTGCCCCTGCCCCGGGAAGGCGGCGGCCGGGGCCGGGGCAGGCGCCTGGCTGTAGGCTGGGAACTGCTGGGCTTGCTGCGACGGGGGCTGCTGCTGGCTGTAGCCTGCTGGAAAGGCAGAAAGCAAGGTGAGAGACACTAAAGAACAGTGGGTGGCTGCAGAAAGACCTTCTGCTCCTAATGGTCACAGTGACAAACGCAAAACGATGCAGGAAGCACAGAAAAGGCAAACCAAGCGTGAACTGCGAGTTTTCCTGCCTTTCACATAAGCACACCGCTGGGGTTTTGGTGCACACCGTGGCAGCACAGCACACTGACAACAGTAACTATAAAACAGTTTTTCTGTGACTAACAAGAAATAAAGAAAAAAAGAAAAAAAAAAAAAGACAAGTAGTCTTTTCCTTAATATCACACAAAAAATTAAAGTCTTCATTGGCAAATGAGGCAAAATTCAAACCTTTTCCCCAAATAGAATCTCCAAATTAAAATGTCTTGACAATACCTTCAGGGTTTAATATAAGTCATACTTTTGGTTAAATCATAGGTGTTTTCAGTTCTTTAGCATTAAATACGGAAAGGTTGTGTAGAACAGAACACTTTAGCACAAAACTTCCATTTACACATGTCCCAAATTTGATTTTTCTGTATAAAACTAGCTTTCAAAAGGAATTTCTCTTCTCAAAAATTTTAAAATGGAACGAAGTCCTTCCAGGAAGAAATAGCTACTTTTATCCATCATGAAACACACCTGCAGCTACTTGCAATGAAACCTCTCCAGTGACTGGAATCCTGTCAGCATTAAACACCAGACACACAAATTATTAAAAGTGCACAGCCCTAAATGGAAAGAGTAAGGGTAAGAATGCACTGCAGTTAACTCACCTTGAAACTGGGATCAAAATTTACTCATGAGACAAACCTCTGAAGGGTCCACTTTTACACCCATGTATAAATAGCCACTGTTGCCTAGTAGATCTACAAGAGTGGGAAGGGATCCTGCTCTTGGGGAGACATGGGTTTGAAAGGAGACAATACTCATGAGAACTAAAGCAACACAAACAAAAAGATCCCATGACTCAACATCTCCAAAGGCTGCTGTCAATAGGTCCTCAAAAAAACCTGTTTCTGAAGATTGATTTTGAATTAAGTTCTGAAAAACAGAGGTGCCCTAGTAAGTTTCTGGTGTCATTTCATTCATACTCGACAATGATGTTAATTGGAAAGCAAAACTTACATTGCACTACAGCTTCCACAGGAACATCAGTAAAATAATGGACTAGGCCATGTAGGATATGTCTAGAAAGCAGGCTGGAATTCCTTTGTTTCCCCACTCAGTTTTTAAGCCTAGAGAGTCAGACAGACCCTTCTACTTCCAGCAGGCTTGCGACTTCTGAAATTACACCACAGTACATCTGTCTCTGTATTCTAATTACAAATGTGGGGGGGAGAAATCTGCAGAGAACAAGGTACCATTTAGACACTCAAACCAATGAGATCTCACACAGTGCACAGGAACAAGGTCTGAGGCACAAACCTTTAGTCCAAGTATTCTAGGATTCTTATCCAAACTAAGCATGGAATTTCTTTGTGAGCTCTGCAAATCTCATCTATGTAAAAACTGATGCACTCCCACTGTGCACCAAGAAAAGGTCACACTGGCTCTGAATGACTTAATGGGAGTCTTTTGTTTAATTTAAGAAGAATTTTTTAAAACAAGGAATGATAAATGCTTTGTATCATTTTCTGAAATGATTAAGCAAAATGCAGTTTGTTACAGAATCTACTCTTACAGGTTCATCCCTAAACCCCATCTGGATTATCATTCCTAGCACATACTATGCATTCCTAGATGCCAGCTGCTTCTAAAAGAACTGAGAAGTTCTGAGGTCAAGTTTATTTTGGGTATACATCAAAGCCAGATTTTCGTATTTCACTCAACATACTGCATATAAACCACTAGTGCACCAAAATATTCTCCTGCTAAAAGTCTACTGGCACCTTTAAGATATCAGCAAAATCAAAAACTAAAGAAGAAAATCTATCACTTGAAACTTTATCTGGCATTTACAGTATGTGTAATAGCCAGGCTTCACTGAATGACAACTACATTACTGGTTTACACCAGTAAATTTTGGACATGGAGATCATTCTAGATGCAAGAATAGGGGCCATCTTTAGACACTTTTGATATTTAAGGAAGCTAAATTGGGATGCTTAGTCACTTACTAGAATCCCATGACTGCAGAATATAATCCTGAAGGCTGCTCACCCTTCAGCTGGTGCATTTTGCTTGCCTTTCTAACAAGGCATTCTGCTGATTAGTAATGACATCTGCCTTTGGTCACAATCAAGTAAGACTGAACTTTGACCACATATTAACAACATAAACAGCTACAGTGCTCTCTTCCTGGCAATTTCTGAATTGTGCCAGTTCCCATAAGGAACACAGGCATCTGGGCAGCTCAGCACCCTGACCTGCCCACAGAGTCAGGAACTGAAGCTGACAGGGTCGGGCATTGCAGGAGAGGTCCTGCAGCTGAGCTGCTGTTGCAGAGCTGCTTACCTGGGTACTGCACGCCGTACTGCTGCTGGGGCTGAGCCTGCGGCTGCTGAGCAGGGTAACCAGGCTGCTGGTACTGCTGATACATCTGACCTAGGGATTAAAAATGCATTTCATTGAAGCCCAGTACCCTGGTGCATTACAGGGAATGATACCCTGACAGTTCAATATCACAGAAACAAACCCAATGACATCAAAGTACAGATTTTAGTTTCTGAAACATGTTGTTCTGACTAAGTAAAGTTTTCATCTAAGGAGTTATGTGAGGCTTACTATTGCACATTTTCAGAGGCTGCCAGAAGCTATGCACCTTAGCTAGCACTACCCTGGTGGGTAACAGACCAGGAATCTTTAAACATCTTCATAACTGCTCCAAAACTTACACTGTAAATTAAAGTACTTCCAAAGTTAAACATATCCTCAGATTGTCTGTTTAGATTAGGTTTTTAGGACCATTTCTGCAACCAAGTACTGTAAGCAGAGTGGTATATTATTTATGCTGACCACATTTTCCAGATAAGTCATCCATCTCTTCACATCGCCAAGTTTTCTTAAGGCACCCAGCAGTATACACCCGAAGCAAAAATAAAACCATACGTTCTTAAGCTTGGTAGTCCAAGTCAATGCTTATTTTTCCTATATTCACTGTTTTCAATTTCTTGGCCAGAAGAGGCAGAATATTTGTTTAGACAACCTATGGGTCCTGTTGAGGCTTTATGCTTCTGCTGTTTTTCAGTCTAGCAAGTCATAGTCAAAGAGCAAAATCAATTTTCTGCCAAAACTAAAGCTTAGCTGAACTGAAGCAGACATGGAAACTTTACTATTATGAAGTGTTACTCTACTATTATTCATTCTGCAAAGACCAGCAGACTGTATAAATAGACTGTAAACTCTATCTTCTGAGCTGCACTGAGACAAAAGCGACTTGACTCTGCTCCAAGTCCTCCCAGACAGACCCCTATACACCTTGATTTAAAGTAACTCCTTATTTCTTCTTTTATCTGCATTATTTGCAGCTAAAGGAACAGTATTTTACATTCACACTAAGGTGTTTAGAACACTTTATATTGATGCAGTCACTTAAAATATTATTTGGTGTGCAATTATTGTGGCATGATGAGAGTGCAAAACACAAGGCTCGAAGAGAATTTAAGCATGTTATCTTGATAATTAAGAATTAGAAACTCAGAATGTTCTCTTTGTGAAACTCATTTGACATGGGGAAGTTCTGGGAGAATAACCAGCAGGCTGCCTTTCTTGGGATAATTCCTTACAGGCTAACAGAGAGACCACAGTGGCACCTGCTGGAAATCCCAGGTAAAGGAATAGCAAAGCAACAGCATGGACTTTTACCAAAGGTTTCTGAGAAGGCTGCTGTCTTCTCTGGGACTGAGGCATTAGTAAGGAACAGAGGGATGTTCCAGTGCCATTTAAGACAACATTCTTAATTTACAGCCATGAATATAGGCAGGGACCCTGTGGGTCCTCAGACACAAGAGTCTTCTCTCTCCCTGGATTTTTATTCTGAAAACTAGATGAGCTACAGCATTGGTGTCTGGTTTTTTACTTAGCAGTGCTTATTGCAGTGAAGGGTCTGCCAGCATTTACCATTGTTCCTGTGCACTGAAAAAGACTTTTAGTCTGATTCAGAATATAAACCATTTACATATATTCACACGACACTCTTTTCCCTAGAAGATCATGAAGTGCTTATGGGACTAAGATTTCACATGTATTTCAGCAAAGACTAAAAAAGCATCCACATCTGTATATCATTGCTTCTTTTGTGTGTTCAGGACTGAATTTAGTGGCAGAAAACCACAGCCACAAGACAGAGCACTGTACTAGAACATCTTTGCTGGATTGATTTAATTCAAATTAGAGAATGCTGAAAACTTCTCAAGGGAGGCAGCCCTTCAGTAGTATCAGCACACAGAAGTGAAGTGACTTGATACTCACATGTAACAACCTAATAACCAATCATCATAATCACAGCACTGACTGGCAGAGAAAGCCATTAATAAATAACCCCTGATACACCAGAATGACTGACACTAGACTGGCATCACCAGTTTACTTATATCTTCAAAATACTGGGAAAGTGTGTGGGGGAAGCAGAGCTTGGGGTGTTTTGAGTTTTTTATAAAGTGAACTAATAATTTAAAACTAGTTTCGAAACTAGTTTCTAACAGAACCTGCTGTTCACCAGCAGTGTCATTTATGTGAGTCCATCCTGTTGAAAACTTAAAAATAAAACCCCATCCAAAGTTCTGGCTGCCTTATGGCTCTGTGGGGACAGCACAAGCCCCCAAATTACCACTGGACTGAGGTATTATCAAACCTCAGTGAAGTATAGAAAACTACTCCATGTTTCAAAGAACTCTTTGAACACTTTGGAATAAAATTGATAATGGCACTTATATTACCCAGCTTTGGTGAGAGACTGCTGTTCACGACATACATACGATGCACACAGCATAAGCAACGTATTTCTAATTTCTAATGAATGAAGACAAAAGCTACTTCTGATCTCTTCCCAAAGACTGAATCACTGAGTGAATAAAATATAATCAATACTTAAAAAGATTGCAGTAACAATAATAAAAACTACATAAAACTACAGATCAAACCCTTTATATTTATAACTGTTGCACTATACTTCTCTTGACCCAAGTTTAAAAAAATCTACTCTGATACATGAGCCTAGACAACATCTTCCCCAAGTAAGATCAATTTTACTGAAACAAATACTTTTCCCCTTCCCTGGTGTTAGCAGCCATACAGGATTCCAAGCTGGTGTTGCTAGTGCTTTTAAGTGTTTCACATTGTTTCAGTTCCAGCTTAACAGCCACACCTAAACCTTCTTACCTTACTGTATTAAACTAAAGTTAAAAAACTACACTCATAAAATGCAAGTTCAGTAGCTGAGAATATGGTTTCTGAACATTAAATTTAATGGCTGCCAACAAAAGAACCTGGAGCCCTTTCTTGCAAAAGTAACTTCTATATATGAATACCAAAACACTCTAAGTTACGAAGATGTCTCTTGCCATGTTATAACACTTAACTAAAAAGCAAGAAAAGGCAGAAAGCAGCAAAAGAAGTGTTTCATAAGCTCCACAGCAACCAACAGTATTCATACCTCTTTAAATATTATGTATAACTACCAGCTGTTCAAATGCTCTGCTCAATCAAAGTATTACTTATTCCCTTCAAGCAAGACAATCCAAGTGACTATGGATACTGTGACCACCATCTCAGTGTCTGAGCATTACATCAGCAAAAAATTACATCAAAATTACATCAGGGGGCTCTCATTTGTGCCTACACCAGTATAGAAAAAAAATTCATATTATTCTTCACAAAGCAGGTTATTTCACAGACAGTTTAATACAGAAGTGTGCACGTCTGAAGGCTCAGTGCACTTAGAAAATAGCAATAGAAGAAATGACGCCCAAATGTAGGAAATCTCAGAATAGGTAAACTGTGAGAAGTTAAAATAGCATGTTTAAGGGCATAGTGCAAACAAATCTGAATACCAGAGTTAAGACCTTAAATTTTAAAGGAGAGCTCTCAGGACTTCTAGGGAACTACCATGCACTTAAGATGGTAACAGAGTTTAACTTGACTAGCACAGAGCCATACACAAAAAGGAAGCAATTAAGTAATAGCTCCAGTCTGATAGATAGATAGAAATGATGAATAAACAAGTTTTAATACATAGTAGACAAGTCCACAAACTGTTAGTTGAGTGAAAGCTTGACACAACACACAGTGTATGACATGAGCACAGATGCAAGCAGAAAACAGTAGCATGAAAATTGTCTGGTGTTACAACCACCCTCCCTTTCAAACAGAGCCATTGCTCCACCTGCTGTTTCTCTATCGACCAGCACGGGCACTGAGGACAAAAGCTGTTCTGCCTAGGGGCACACATCGATTTGCAGTTTGGTATCCACTTTGGGTCTGCTAATCCAAGGCTGACACCATCTTTATATCCTGGACAGCAGAAAAGCACACTGCTTACCTTCCACCTGCCCTGTCTGTGGCTGCGTGCTGGGGTAGGGTGGCTGCTGTGCCTGAACCCCAGGGGGATGGGCTGCAGAAGATGAGGAAGCGATGCTGTCCGGCGTTCCTGATCGCTCCTCTGCAGGGGCACTGGGTGGTCCTAGAGGAGCAAGAACAAAATACAGTATGTGAAATGAACACTGAGTTGAAACTAAAAAATTCTAATATAAGATCCCTCCCTTGCAATGTTTTTTAACATTTTTTCCACTTCAGATTTACGTGTCTGTCACACCCAAGCTAAAACTAAGTGTATATTTGCACATCTAAGCTTTCATTTGAAAATATGGGGGGGGCAGGGGCAGATTTTCCACCTATCTCTAGGTCATTCAGATTTCATTCTTTTAAGGAATCTGACTCATTTTTGAGATAAAACCTTTCATGAGAGCATATTTTTTCAACAGCTTCAAGTATTAACCTTGCACACACGCACACTGAAGAGTTGCCATGCTGGACACAACATGCACTTACCTACGTTTTCTTATCTGGAGGAAAGGTAAAAAGTTGCATGGAACTATCCAAATGGATTAGCATCTTACTGTGAAACACATGGACTAGGCCACAAGGTGTTTTATTTATAGTCATTTAGCATGTGAACAGAAAACCTCCAAAGAGGTGTTAAAATCACACTCCCAGACAGGATATGGTAGGCTTCAGTCTGAAAAAAAATTGTCTGCTCTGCTAATTCTGAAAATATTCCCACTGACACCCAAAAACAGCATGGAAACTGGGAATTCAGATTTTCTCTACATTAGTAAGAAGTTCTGAAACACACATGTGAACAAATATAATATACTACAATTTAATGCAAAATATTTTGTTACAAACAAGGGAGCTTAAACCTGGATCTTTCCAACTGTATGAATGCTAAGAGACAATACTTTCAAATACACGCTTTAAGTTAAGCACAAGTACTAGAACTGCTGCCAATTCATCTGCAATTTTAAGATAGTTATATTTACACAATATAAATATGCATCCAACAAGCCCCTAATTGTGGTTTCATGTTAACCTTATTAGAGGAAAGTTAATTAAATCAGCCTACTACTCAATTTGCATTTATATACATAACTGCAGGATTACAGCTTTAGAAATGGGATTTCTTATACCCTGCTTAAATGGTACTCTGTGGAGTTCTTTGTATATTCAAAGAATGGACAAGTCAGTTCACCCTCTCAGAAGAATTATGGAGACACAAATATTGAAGTATCACTGATCAAAACATTAACTGACACTGACAAAACCACTCATTCAAAAAATAGCTCAAATTTTCTGCCAGTTGTGCCTCACTTGCTATTGCTTACTTGCTCAGACAGCCCACTGCAAGTTTTCAAGTACCATCTGGTTTATAGAAGAACCATGTTGTGACAACACCCAAAATGTGTCATGGAGGAAGAGATCACCCAATAGGCCTGGTCCTTCATACTGAAGTCAACCACTGTCTGTGGGTACAGCTTTGGATCCTGCACAGTCACAATCATACAGTGCAGATCTATTTCTCTGACTTCACACTTTTGCCGTGGCAGCCATACTGGAGGACACGCTCCAGTTGCTACTGGTTTGCACATCTGCATCATTACTTCACACATCATACAAAACTCACTTGCTCTGGAGTTGAGAGTACACAGCAAATCCTGTTGGCTAACAGCAGTTCCATTTTCATGTTGCAATGAACCATTAAACCCTGCCAGGCCCTTACAGGTTCTGTGCAAAATCACTTCCCTAAGTTCTGCATCACACTCCTTAGCACATTCTACACTGCTTTTCTAGCTCCAGTTATCTTGTCTCAAGCTGACATCACTCAGTTTAGTACAATCAATTTTCATATGCTTAGCATTCTATTATTAGGGCCAACAGCCCTCCAGCTCTTTTAAAATAAATATAATTCAGACAAGTATGTTATTCCTTTCTGTTAACAGTGAAAAAGTTGATTCTATTTACTTCTGAAATGAAACAGAGAAAAGGTGGGATCATACAACACATTCTGAATAACCCAAAAGGTGGGACCATACAACACATTCTGGATGACCCAAACAGCAGAAGCATAAGCCAAGAACATGAACTGCAACATCAAACCTTAAAGCAGAGCAGTGAGTTCTTCTATCAGTGGTAATCAGATACCAATTAAGCTAGTCCACACAATAGTTTTAAGTAATTCAGATTTTTAAAAAATTGAAGCCATTTTCTACTCCAAGCTAAAACACAGTGCTAAAATCAACAGCGACATTTCAATATTTTGTATACAAAAGTTAGCACACAGATACAAACAGCAAGTTTTAGAATTCTGAAAAGACATAGTGAACACAAAACACAGCATAATACATCCAACATACAAATGCTTTGTTACAAATCAAAACTGGAATCATTAATTATGAACAGGTTTAACTTTCCTTTTCACCAGCCATATCCTTACCTGACACCTGATCATCTGTCAAGCCAAAGGCTGACATGACATTCTTGCTGATTTCATCCTGGTTCTTTAGCGGATCGAACGCAGACATGCTCGCTGCTATAACTTGAGTGGATGGCTTAACATTACCGTCGGCAGCAGCAGGCTTTTCGTCCCTACCATCAACAGCATCTGCAAAGCAAAATGCCCAGTTACCAGCTCTGCAGGACTGAAACACCAGCACACACACACACTGCACTACTGCAACCCCAACACCACACAGCTGGGGGCTTTATAAATTTAACTGTTGAAAGGTGCATGCTAGGATAACAGTGAAGAGTCACTGATGTATCTGAAACTGGGATGGAACACAAAGCTTAGGTTTCTTTCACAGTTACTTAAAGATACACTAACACTGTGGACTATCAATATCATAGATCGTGTGTTCTGAAATTCAAAGGCACAAAGCTCCTGCTTCAAACAAATGAATTGTCCACAAAATAATACAAAATTAGGAAAACATACAGGACAGTTCCAACTTATTATGGCGTTTCATCACCTGCAGTTTCTGGTTTGTACTCTACCTCTCTCCACTTATTTTTCCTAAGGTGAAGCTGAGATCTTTGCAACTCTACATGTAACTGAATTGTTCAGAAATGCCTTACGTAATAGTGCTAACATTTTCTGTTAAAAGCAAACAACTACAGATAGATTCAGACTGGCAAGTTTCGTTTACACTCTTAGACCACCACTCTAACCTCCTTCCAAATAGTTTGTAACCAGAATCCATGGTAGTCCACTGAAATTACTAATTGCATATATTGTAGGAACAGGGCAGTGATTTTTTTTAAGCAACAAAAGCAGTAACATTTCAAAGTGCAAATACAAAAGCAACATTTCCTAAGAGGCAGGCTGATGTTCTTGATTTACCTCTTTACTCAGAGCACTGTACATCATGACTTTGTGTCATTATTTTCTGTGTCCAGCTTACCTAAACTCTGTAGTTAAGCACACATTAGATACAATATTTGCAGTACAACTGCTCTAAGCTAGGAGATCAATGCCTCAAAACTGTGAGAATAAGACTTTCTTTCCCATTTTGCCCTCCCCCAAAAACTCTTTCCCACCCCTACCTGCACCCTCGTGCTGCTTACCCTGAGACAGCTCTGATGCTGGTCTGAGCGCAAAATGTGTGGATTCAATTTCCTAACCTGGCAAAGAAAGTGGATATAATTTGTGCTGAATTCACTTCTTACTGTTTTAGTGAATCAAACTTGCTTAGCAACACAAGATAAGCACCAGAGCTAGCCCAAAGTAAGCAGAGGGACTACTCAACTGCAAGTAAGAGCTCTTCAGCAACAACACACCGAGTCATTTGGCTAAAAGCCCTCTCAAGACATCGTGGGGGTTCACAGGTGTTAGTTACAGTGTTTTCATACATTGCAACAAAACCTTGGATTCTGAAGTTTCATCCCTAAATTAGTTCAGTGCTTTACTCCAGATACCTCGAGCAAAAATTCTGTCTCTGAAATAACTAAAGCATTAAAAACTAAGTTCTGGGCCATCAAGCAACAATTAAGAATGGCCCATGTTTCATTTCATTAAACAGCACACCACTCTGCAAATCAAAGCAAACAACTCTTTGCAGGCCGCCTACCACTCTCAGGCAGATTAGTGGAAAGCCCTGGTTCCGCCGGGGGTTCTAAACAGTCCAGTAAACGATTGACTTTATTGCGAAGTTCTATCAGCTCTCGGCGCAGGTACTTCACCTGGTTAGATTCTAGGGGTCTTGGCTGTCCATTCACTGCAAAACAGCAATTAGGTAAGTTTTGACATCCAGTTTAAGATGACAGAAAAAATTCCAACTTTTACTTGCTTGTATCATCATTATCCTTTGTGGAGTTTAAAGTGACAGAATTTAGTCCACGCAGACTGAACTCGTTCTAGAGCTTACTGTTCCTTTAATATAATCTCAGTTCAGCAAAAGCTATATTACAAAAGCAAAGTCCACAGTAAGTGTCTGCATTGTATACTTGCTTCCCTGAATCCACCCCGAATGATACAGTGGTTCTGGAAAGCTGACCCTTTAGAACTAACACAGCACACACAACACTGCTGCAATTCATCAATAAGGTCAGTGCCCATGTTAAAGGCCTGGAACTACATGCTAAGTTACCTACAGTAGCTTGAAAATAAAGAACTTTTACACAAAGACTAAAGGATAAGTGCTAAGGTCTAACTAGCAACTAACACTAGTTTGGAGCAGTGTACCACTGTGAGATAAGTGTCAGCTCCAAAATCTCCTGCACCTGTCAAGAAAACTCCACAAATGCTAGGGAGTAGAAGAGAACATGGAAAAGAGCACCAAGGAAGAAAGAACCACTGACCACATGTATATGCACACATGCCAAATACTTTGAGAGATCTTATAAAAAGCAGTAGTTTCAGTTTACATTAAGTTCAGAAGTCTCATGAAAAACATCAAGAGAAAACAGGTATCATGTATTAACTGAGAAGTTCCAACTGACTGATTGCATCTTCTTCACCTTCTGAGGTGACAATTTAAAAGTTTTTTGTACCTCTCAGTGAAGTCCATTGCCTGAATTTTAAAAAATATTATTCAAATGAAATAGAAAAATACAGTCTTCTATACTCACCAAACAACGTCAGCTTAAGTATCCTACTGCACTGAATTGCAAAGGAGAGATCTGAGCTATCAAAAATTGTTATAAGATCTCCATCTGAAAAGAACAAGAAAAGGTTACATTAAAATCATAGCCTGTGACTACTGAGCTTCACATCAGGACAGAAGTGTTCCTTCATTACTCAAAAATAACTTTCCCTATTTGATTGTGAGGTCACTAGAAAAAAATATTTATTTTAGTGTAAGAATCAGTGTGTAGAGAAACTGTGCACAGAAGGTAAGACAGAAACATGACTGGCTCCAAAAGGGAGTCTTCTGACATTAGCCCTTTGATGTTCCATACAGCTCATCATTCTATTGTGTTCACATACAGGATGAAATATTAGAGCTAGGAGTTCACAAAGTCCAACACCAGGAAGAATGATGCTACCAGTTAAAAGTGAAATGCCTTTACCAAGTGGCTCCAGAACCATGCTGTTCATCAACAGACAGGAGTCAGATAAATGGCACAAGCTAAATCCAACTCAATTTTTAAAAACCAAAATAAAATTTTGAATGTCTATAACACCACCTCAGGTTATATTAGAACGTGAGTTGCAAGACCTTGCTGAAAAACAAAGCTCATGTGCAGAAGTGAGTAATAAAGATCTCTCTCAGCTTTAACACACAAATAAGTATGAAGACATGAAGATGCCAAAGTAGTCAGAAGAAAACTTCCCTCAAACAGGAATTTGACACAAAATCACTACTCTTAGGCATGGATTTCTTCCATGTCATGTCTGACGATCCTAATGAATTTGCACATTGCCATCTGTCATAGATATATTAGAACTGGATGGGATCATTTATTCTTAAGATACAAAGGGCTATGCACAAAGCACTGATCACCTTTAATCATATTAATCCTCAAAAGGCATACCAAGTTCCCATTAAGTCTGGTATCCCATGATTTTTAAGGTCAGACAAGGAAAGCTACGTTAACATCTTTGCTTACTCAACAAATTCAAAACTAAAACAAGAGTATTGTCTTTGGCAGGACAGATTTTCTGGTGTTTAACATATTCAACAGGTTATTCATAGCTTAAATGAACCCAAGCTAAGCAGTGCAAAGGAAAGAGTGGGAGGACATTATCAGGAAAACATGTACTGGCACAAGGGACAGCAGAAACTCTTCCTGCCTGAGCATTTTGATGACTGGGAACTAATATGAAACACCATCTAGTGACGTTTCACCTTGAAAAGCAACAGTGTTCAGATAAAGGCCACACTGCTGGGAACAAAGCCAACTCCAGGCTGCCCAGGCTCCTCCACAAAACACAGTGCAAGGGGGCTCTTTGGGCTGACATAGGAACATGTTTTCCATGACAGATTACTGCCTAAAAATTCTGAGTGTATATAAATCCCTTACCCATTGGTGACAAGAGCAAACTGTATCTAAGTTACAGTTAAAATTTTCAAATAAATTACTGCTTCAGTATGAACAGTCATAAAACACATGATACCAAGTCAAAAACAGATCAGAATTTGAAGAACTACATATTCTAATTTTGTCATCCCTGACTACAAGTAACACCTCTGCAATGGAAGGTTTTCTTAAGTAAGTACTACTACTAACACCTCACAGAGCCTGTCAGTCTTCAAAGAAGGTGCTTTCTAACAAAATTAAGTTACAAACACTAATAAAGTGATGGCATATAAAATAATTTTCAAGTTTTCCTTAAGAAATACTGTTGCCTTCAAATATTTTTTTTTTTTATGTCCTGTTTTCACTTAAACAATCTCAAAAGACATCTGTTGATAGCAGTATCAGTCATGGATTCTCTGAGTAGAGACTGGAAAGTCTCCAGAAATGAGGACTCCAACCCCCACCAGGCAGCCTGCTCCAGTAACACACTGCCCTCCTGCCCGAAATTCATGCTCAGCTTCTCAAACTGCAATTTCTGGCTGCTGCCATCTGGTGCTACTGCAAATTGTTCACATTCAATGGTCTTTGCAACTCCCTTTACACTGGCTTTGCCCTCAGCCCCCTCTGCAGCAGGGTGAACAAGCCCAGCTCCCTCCAATGCACACTGAAGGCCACCAGCACAAAGCCCCTCCCTGTCCTCACCACACACTGCTGGACCCCCCCTCTGCAGCTTTTCCAAGTGTTTTTGTCCTGGAGTACACATTAAAAGTGGGCTCAGACATGCAGCCTCACTGCATGCAAACTCACCAGTGCATGAAGAGGAGGATCAGTGTCCCTGTTTGCCATTATGATCCATAACAGGACTTGGACAATCAGACTTTATCAAAATTAAACAGATTTTTTTTTTCTTTGGCAGCAAAGGGGGGTGGTGATGAGGTGTGTGCTCCCTCCAACTCAAACACTCTCTCTAACTTTTCAGTAACCTCTCCTAAATGCTGATAACAAAAGCCACCGGTGTCTTAACACAAAGCCCTTCTATTCCTTATTATCATGGTGACATAATAAATGATAAATACTTTTCTTAGCAATCCACAACATTGACAAACCATCCTTTGATGGTATTTATCAGTCCACACACAGATTCATGGCCTGAACAAAGATTCAAGTTCTAAACAGTCTATCCTGCACAGTGAAATGAAAATGCACATCAATACACACAGCTTACATGAATTAATGTCACCCGAAAGAACTGGAATAATTCCATCTTAATTCTCCCTCAACTATTTTAACCTTTAGGTTGAAGGCATGAAGAATAATGAATAATTTTTCTGTTTTCAATTCTTAGCAGAAAAAAACCAAGTCAAGAATCTTGTTAGATGCATCAAGTCAGTACTATGATTCCTATTGACAGCCATCAAGTTATTATCCAAGTAGAGTATATGCTAGGATTCATAAGGTATACATCAAGCCATAGAAAAGTCTGACAATTTAAGTATATTAGATTTAGCAAATAACGTTTCATCTTAAAGAATGCCAATGAAGCTTAATTCCTGTTACCATGACACAGATAGAGAATTGCACAATTTAATTATTTTCTGTTGGAAAACAAAGCAGACTTTCCTTTATTTTCCCTACTAATCTTATTATTTTAAGAATTTATCTTTCTCATTTTTACAAGAGACACAGCTTTCCCTCTCTACAATTTCCCATGTATCACATTCTCTGCTATGCCAATTATAATTTTTTTCTCTCTATAAACTAGTGACTGCCTTAACTAACCACTGGAGTGCAAGGTATTTTAGCATTAATGCTGAATCACCATGATGTATTTCAACCTTCATGACATTAGAAATCTGCCTCATTCCTTCACCCTGCCAGCTGTTTCCTCATCTACTAAGTTTCATTATCTACTAGACTTAGCCACCCTTATATTTCTCAGTTCATTAGGAAAAAAAAAAAACCACAAAACAAAACACAAAACTCTACACAATCAAAAAAACATACTACATCAAAATGTACTTTTCCTTCACTCTGGTAAATTTACCAAAGGCTGAGAGATTACTGACTAGCACAGCAGCTTGAATACACACAGTATGAGTAAACAATATTCTATTACAAGGTAATGAAGAACAAAAGCAAAAAGGCCAATCTCACATAACACCCTCTGTTTTAAATTCAAGCATAACTCAAAAAAAAGAAGTAAAGTTCATCCTACTGTCTCTATAGGGCCTTCTAGCATGTGTAACTCAGTAACACAGTGTGCTGAAGATGCAATTTTACTCTTTAATTCATACAAATTCACTGCTGACAGTCCTCATTAGTTTGTTTGGGGTTGGGTTTTTTTTAGCTGACATTGGGTTTTGTGTGTTCAACAACTTCAAATAGGACATGAAAATTGTTTCACATCTAGCAGAGCAATTTCCTTAGCTCAGGAGTTTGAAAGCTTGAATACAAGACTTGACTTCACAAAACAGCATTCAACCTGGCTTCTTATCTCTGGTAATTAATAAAAGCACCACATAACCTAAATATAATGTAGTAATATGGAGGGGTAGATGAGGCCTTCTTTGAACACTCAAAGACATGAATTTATGCACATGAATTTGGAGATGAAGGTTGTGGAAGTAGTGGACATCGTTAGATCAGTTAAAGATCTCCTCGTAACAGTTCCACACAAGCATTCCTGCAGGTCTGGGTGGATAAATAACAAAACAGAAATAGCTAAAGTGTATATATTCCAATGCATCTAATGACTTAAAGAGATTTAAAGAAGAATCTTAGCTTAGTTGAAATGAAGTTAAGGATATAACAGCTCTCATATGACAAGCAAACTGAAGCCTCGTTAACCTCTTCCTTGATCACTTGAAACTACCTCTGATATTAAGAACGTTTATTTATTTATAGTAGTGATGATCAGCTAGCATAACATACACTGAAATCACAGTGGAACAGTAGTACATTTTGTGTGGTGGGTTAACCCTGGCTGGATGCCAGGTACCCACCAAAGCCACTCCATCATTCCCCTCCACAAGTGGCCAGGGCAGAGAACACACAGTGAAAGGACAAGATAGGACAGAAGAACAGGGAGAGATCACAAATCAATTACTGTCATGGGCAAAACAGACTCAACTTGGGGAAATTAACTGAATTTATTACCAGTCAAAATCAGAGCAGAATAATTCACTTTTCAACCCCTGCTTCCTTTCCAGCTCTGTCTCTTCCTCCCCCAGTGGTGCAGGGGCACAGGAAATGAAGGTTATAGTTTCTGGCACTGCTCAGGCAGAGGAGTCCTTCCCCTGCTCCAGCCTGGGGTGCCTCTCATGGGAGAGTCCTCCAAAAACTTCTCCAATGTGAGTGCATCCTATTGGCAACAGTTCTTCAGGAACTGCTCCACCGTGGGTCACTCTTCCACTGGGTGAAGTCCCTCAAGAACAGCCTGTTCCAGCACGGGTTCCCCACAGGGTCTCAAGTCCTACCAGGAAACCTGCTTGAGCATGGGATCCTCTCTCCATGGCTCCTGCCAGGAACCTGTTTCAGCACAGGCCTCCCACAGGGCCACAGCCTCTTCTCAGGCACCCAGTTGCTCTGGTGTAAGGTTCTTCCACAGGCTGCACTTCCATACAGGTGGATGTCTGCACTTCCATAGACGTCCATGAGCTGTGAGGGCACAGCTGCCTCACCATGCTCAGCACCAGGGGCTGCAGGGCAATCTCTGCTCTGGTACCTGGAACACCTCCTGCCCCTCCTTCTCCACTGACCTTGGTGTCTGCAGAGCTGTTCCCCTCACATGTTCTTGCTCCTTTCTTCTGGCCAAAACTATATCTGTGCTATAACTTTTTTTTTCCTCTTAATATATGTTACCATAGGCATTACCACCATTTCAGACTGATTTAGTCTTGGCCAGCAGCACGTCTGTCCTGGAGCTGCTTTGGCTTCCCCTGTAGCCCTCCCACTTCCAAAACCTGGCTATGCAAACCAAATACAATTCTGAAACAAAGAAAACTAAAAGTAAAAGAAGTCTCTAGACTGTGAAACACAACCAAAGAATGAAACTGTAATTATTGTCTCCATCATACACCACTATCTTATTTTGAATAAAACAGAGTAGCATACAGTAAAACCCCAGATGACCACACTTAAAGCACAGGTAAGAATGCAAAAAAACCAAAGTAACTCGAAGCTTTAACCTAATGAAAAAGCATCCAGTCAATCTCCTTTCACTTTTCTCATTTCAGAAAAAAAAAAGTGACTAAGAAAGAAAATGAGACCACCACAAATCCACTGAACTCCCTCTCACTAGAGGTCAAGACCCAAAATACTGGTCAAGACCCAAGACCTACACTACTTACAATTTTGAGAAATAGCATCTCAAAAGCTTCATGAACCTCAAAAAAAATTGTCTCAGGGTAATTCAAAGTGAAACTTTATTGCTTAGATATATGAACAAAAGTTGACATTTTAGGAAGCACAGGCAGCACTAAAGTTTCCTAGGGCTATTAAAAAAAAAAATGAACCCAAATGCTTCAGTAACATGGCACTTTTTACTGTGCAAGAGCATAATCATCAGTCGTTAAGAGATTTTGGATTTTAGCACTTCATTCCAAGTTTCATTTTATGAACCCAATCCCTCTGTCCCAAATTAAATAACTTAACCATGCCCCACTGACATTCAAAGAGGAAAAGCCTTCCAATCACAACCTTCTGTTGTGCATCTCAAATAGGGCTCTCTTCATTCTGTGGAAGTCCTTAGGGTTACGTTTGTTTTAACACTAATGGTCAATATTTTCTTTGGAACAACCAATGTGCAAGAGATTCAAATGCTCCCAGAGAGGAAAGATAAATTTTAATGCATATTTCAAGTTCAAAGTATTTTTCTAATCTTTACTGATGGAGAAAAACAACCAAGAATTACTACCACATAAATCAGGTTCTCAGTCTTATAAGAACTTGTGTTAGGTCACACATGTTTATTTCTCTTTTCACCTTCAAACACACTGAAAACTCAAAAAAAAAAAAAGTTCAATGAGTGAACAGAAGAGAAACCTACAATCAACTTATTGCAACAGCAAGAAGTGCACTTTCAGAGAGAAAAAATGGATGAAATATTTCAGAAAAAAAATGAGAAAATGTTGTTAAGAGAGCATAACAAGAGATACAGTTTCTATTGTCTGATTAAAAAGATTTCACAAGAAATCACTTGCACTTCCCCATTACATTGTATAATTCTGAAAAGTGAATTTCCAAGTTTCTATCCATAGATAAACGGTATCAGAGCAACAGCAGTCAATTAAACCTCAACAGTAGTAATTAAACCTTACCTTCATCTTTATATTTTATTGTGACTTCATCATTGCTCAGAAGTTTTCCTCTAAAAACTCTTTGCATCATTAGCACCAATTCATCATAGGTGATATCTTCATTATGAATAGGGATTCTTCTAATATCTTCCCCAAGCTGAGCTTTGATGATCAGCTTCCCACTTAAATCCAGCTGCCCATTCATGGTGGATTCCTTATCTCCTGCAGACCTGTTAGCAGCAAAACATTAAGAATATTTCTGAAAACTGAACTGTTAATTATTTTATTCTATCTGATGACAGTTCTGAAGCTTTACATTATCACCCTATTCAATTACTTTTACATGTTCCCCATTATGAAAAAGAACAAATGGCTTTTTTTTTTTTTTTTTAATTTAAGAAAAGACTGTCAGAACAAATATCTTATCACAAAGATTTTCGGTTGGTAGGTGGCTTTACTAAGGGGATCAAGCTGAATCATGTGTTATTTCCTGAACAAGTGCGTGCAGAGCTAAACGTTGGTGTTATCACATGGATGATCAGAATTCACTGAGGAAAGGAAAACACATAATTTTTTAATTTTTAAAAGTTTTGAGTGAGATATTTTAACCAAGATTTTAGTAGACTACACATTAGCTACTCACTGGGCTCAACATGTGGCCAGAACAGTCTGTTACTCTCAGTGTTTTAAGAGGTGAACAACTGTTTCAACTGAATAGGAAGTGCAACAAAGCCATCTTGTGTCCTAGCAGCACACAGCATACATTTCTGTTATTTCTTTAACATTTTATGTAAGAAAATTTAAAAATTACCACTTTGTATTAAGCACCTCTCATTTAAAAACACAAAGGCTTTACATTTAAAACTCTGAAACTACAGCAAAGTTACTCAAAAGAGGAATGAGAGGGGGGAAATGCCCACTAAATGAGATTCAGCTAGATGATCAAATGTGCTCTCCTATTTTCACTGCTTTGGACAGAGCCAAAACAATAGATCTGGAATGAGGAGCAACTAAAGAAACAGTTATCTTAACATTTGAAGTACGATTACTGGAGATGTTAAAACACAGGCAGCTTATATCCAAATCAAGATTTCTGAAGCCACGTGCAAGCAAGTATGTTGTTCATTCTCTTGTGCAAGAAGAACTCTCAGAGATGTGCAGCTATTTTTCCTTTACCTCTAAGGATAATACAATGTCTTATGAGAAAAATGAATTTTGCTAGTCAGTTTATTTTTAAAGTACTGCACTGAAAATCCTCTCCTAACAGAAATAAGACACTCAGCTAAAGCCTTTAACACATTCCTTGATGCACCTGTATATATTTAACTCCATCGTTTCAGTGACAATATCTTGCATTAAAACGATGCAGTACAATGCTATCTTTAGATTGCAATTAAATTTCAGGGAGGGGGTTGGTAATTAACTTAATATAAAGCACAAGTTTCAGACAAAGTCCTTTGTCTAGCCCAAAAAGATACCAGCAATTATTGAACAAACCTCACTCTCCTCATCACACGTAAGGGGAGGTAGGTGGATAAGCCTAACTGAGGGAAAAGGGACTGCAATTAACAGAGCCACGTTGCTGCTGAGGCACTGTGATGAAACTGGGAGGTTTACAGCATTGGTCATGCTCACTAATGCATTATTCAGGTTTTGCAATATAGCAGTCTTGACTGCAGGCACATCAACCCAGCCTAATTAACTTTAAATTAGATTTCAAAGCACAGGGTTTTGCACAAGTCGGTTAGTTGCTGAGATTTTTTTTTTTTTTAATTTAAGCATTAAAAAATAAATCAGTATCAACCCACAGGTATCCTTTTACCTCCTTTCCCAAGAATATAGATTTATCATTACCTTGTCTGTCTTAGTGATGCCGGATTATTGGAGAGTTTTCCCACCTCACTTCAGGACAGAGCTAGGATAAGTCGCCATGCACTATCAGTGCCAGAGAACAGTAAGCTGCATCAGAAAACAAACACATTTGCAATCACACTTCCCTAGAATGACACAATTCACATCAATCTTTCACTATAGAACATCTTAGTGAATATATCAAATTAAAAAATCCTTTGCTTTATCCACAATGTAACAATCAGATTGACACTTTTGAGTATTGTAGAATTTGCATTCATCCAAAACAGATCTTGAACAAGACTTTTAATTTTGTAATAGAAGTTGGAGGTTTGTTACGTTTTCTAATGGCATGTAGGAATTCTTCCCAGGACAGTCTCCAAGAGATGATTTAGCATACAGAACAGTCCAATAGGGAACACACCTGGCTCCTCCCTCTGACCACAGGGGTGTACCCTCCTGGCAACTCCTCTCTCTCACATGCACAGCCAATTTCAGATATCCGTAATCTGATTTTTAGATGATTTACTGCTAACTAAAGAAAAAAAGTAGGTTCCCCTTTATCCACATATAGCTGGGCTTCCCAGCTCTCCTCTTTCAACTCAACTGGAAGTAAACTGGAACACCCAGGATGAAGGAAGAGAACAAGCAAACCCCAGAGAAGACACAAAGCCACTCTCTGTTTCTTGAAGGTGGCAGCCACTCCCCTCATCCCAGGTACAAAACACTCCCCTTTAAAAAGGGCTGTGCCTGCTCCTGACAGTGAGAGACTGCTGTGACACACTGAGCGGGGGAACAGGAAGAGACTACTTTTCTGATGCCTCACTCACACTTTATGAAATGAGTGAGGTGTGAAGCTAGCTCCCCTTTCACCCCAGACCTGCTACAGCTCCTGGTAAATTTACTGCACTGGACAAATAAGGGACACAGATAATTCATCTAAGAGTGGTTGAACCAAAGAGTTCATTTAGCTACCCCCTCATGTTGTTTAGGCATTAGAGCTGGGCAGTGGTTCTGCTTCTTCAGCATTACAATATTCACTGCTCAGAAACTTAACAGGAAGGATTGAAGCTCATCTCTAAGTCCTACACAAACACATTCTGGAGGACACAGCTGAACTCCTGTGGCCTTTCAACAGACTGAACTAGTGTTTGTATCTTTGTGCAAGGAAAGGAGCTGCTGGAATGCCTTATTTACCAGCATTACTCACAGAAACCTGTTGTCCAGCAAAGACCATGAAAAAGTAGCAGAAGAATATTCAAATACACTTTTTTTTTTGGTCCAGCTGTTCTTCACTCTGCTTGAAGGTGTCCAGATTTAAAGACACAGATTCTAAGCACTGCAGCTGTTTGCAACTGTTACAGAAAACTACGTGAAATATTCAAATTACTGAATTACACAGCACTAAAGCTTCTTCCCCTCGCTGTGACACAGCTGAATGGGTGACTCCATTGAGAGAGGTTTTTCAGAGAACACATCCAGAATGCACACTAATGAGCATCAGTGTGTGTCTGCTTTCCTGAGGTGGGGAGGAATCAACCAACCAAAAAAAAAACATTTATGTCTCCTTGTTTCAGACTACAGATTGCTTCCCATAAGAATCACACTGACATCTTTCTAACCTTCCTGGTGTACCACTTGCATTTTGCAGGTGCAGACTCTTCCTCCCCTCCCGGCTTTCTATTCACACCATGCTCTAATCTAGGTGGTGCATGTGGACAGGGACTGCCCAATCTCGGCCAGCCACTTCAGGATCCCCTCTAAAACCAGCATCTCATCACCACGCTGTATTTCACCACCCTTTTCGCACAGCAGTAGAGAAAAACAGCCTTGCCCAGGCAAGGGAAGGACAGACACTCCCGCTTCCATTTTTCCTGTCAAAACAGAGTTAAGGACCAGGGTGAAGCCGACAGAAACACGAGCGAGCAGGACTGCCTCCCAAACGCCACCCGGGAGACATGAGTTTTCCCAAGACAGGTGGGGGGGGGGGGGTGACGCGAGGGAGCAGAAAGGAGAAGAGCTCATTTCGCTTTTCTCCAATTCCCATTCGGGCAGGCCCGGCCGAAAGGGGAACAGAAGTCACAGGCAATCGCTGCCGGGCAGTGAGGAGCCGGCAGGGCTCCCAAAGGCAGGGAACACCGGGCCGTGCGGAGGGAGGGAGGGATCCCAGATCTCCCGCTGCCCCGGGCCCCGGAGGCCGCAGGCGCTTTCCGCCTCCCTCAGCCGCGGCCGGGGGCACGCCCGGGGTCTCCCGGCCCCTCCGCCAGGGGCCGCGCCGCCCCCCGCACCGGGGGAACGATGCGAGCGCAGGAGGGGGCGGCCGGCTCACCCCAAACCCGCCCCTCTCTCCTTCCATCCTTCCCGCCGCTTCCACACGCGGCTGCCCCCGGGAGCAGCCCCCGCTCTCTTACTCTGGCTTCTGCGCCGTCCCGCCGGTGCAGCCCCGCCGTCCCGCCCCGCGCCAACCCGGCCGCCGCCGCCGCCCGTACGTGGCAGGGCAGAGAGAAGGGGCCGGGGCCAGGCCGGGCCTGCGCGAGCCGCGCGCCTGCGCGCTCCGCCGCGCGGGGACACGCCCCCTGCCGGCCGCCATGGCCGCTCCTCATTGCCCGCAGTGCCGCCTCAGCGCTGCCCCGGCGAGGCCGCGCTCTGACAGAGGGTTTCTTTCGAAACACGGGCCTTGGCCTTCCTGGGCTGGCGGTGCTCAGAGAAAAAAGGGGCTGTAAAATTTTTCTGGACTTGTTGGGCTTGTGAGACAGCCACCCACAGGAGCCATTGAATGGTCACATGCAGGCGTTCGCTCTTCGGTACCCTCACACGCCCTCACACAGTTGCACTCTGTCTAGCATTCAAATCTTGTTCCCCTAAGAGACAACAAACATGAATCTGCAGCTAATTTCCTAAATTTTGTCAATGGAAGGTGCGGGAATGGATTCCCAGAACTACTGGAACTGTTGGGATTCCCGCTGCCCGTTTTCTTTCAGCAGTGAGGCCAGGCTGTGCTGGTGCTTACAGAGGAGCTTATGCAGAGCTGCCTGAAGCACAGCTCTGCTTAGCTATTTCCTGGCCTTAAAGATGCCTCTGAAAAGACTCCTTTTCCTTTAATAGCTTAAAAAGCAAAGCGCCCAAATAGTGTTTTCTGCCAGGACAAGAAAAATGTAAGGAGTTGTTTAATTTTTGTAGTGTTTGTCCCTGCTGAGAGCTCTGTCCCTGCCTAGAGAAGGATCCAACTAGCAGTAAGCAGATTGAAAACATTAAGTGAGAATTTGAAATGTAAGTGAGAAAAGATGAACACCATACGAATGTTACACATTCAAACCTTTACGAACCTAAACATTTCAAGGAGGAGGAGAGGCATGGTTCAGGAGGCTTCTTTGCTAAATGTTACAAAGTATTTAGGAAATATTCGGGTGTTTTCAATGAAAAAAAAATCTTTGCTTTAAAAAATCTAGGAAAGATCTGGAACGCTGGATGTTTCAATCCATTATGCTTTCTGCCACTTGTATTGCATACCTTTGTACTGATGATTCAGTCCTTTTCCAAACCATTTCTTTATCAAAGCAGTGTTTCCAAAGTGTTAACAAGAAACTTCGTGATCCCCAAAGCCCACATATCACAAGCAATACCAAAGTTCACTACACTATGAAGATAAATATATTCCACGTGTAGATAAGAGCTGAACTATTGTTCCTGTAATAATTTAGCATATAACCTGAAAAACATCATTTTAGTTTGTCCCATTTCTGATATTAGGATTCCCTAGATGCAAGAAAAAAAAAAGCCAAAAAATATATAATTTGGGGAGTGGGGCTTTATGCTGAAGATGTCTTACATTAAGCAAGACATTTTCAGTGTTGGCAATAACAGTATTTTATTCACATCTGAAATACTTAGAGACAGGATGCTTAATTAGTAAAAGAAGTCAGCATATCCAATTACATGCTTCAAATTCTTCTAGGGTTTTTGCTTGGTTTTGGGGATAATAAGGAAACAATATTTCTATCAGTTTTTAAAATAGCCATTCAAAATTAAATGGAATGTTCTTTAGAGAAGGCTTTTGTATGTGGGGGAAAAAAAATCAATGATTAGAAAATATTATCTCTCATTTAAGGAGTCATCCTCACAGTGCCTAGCTGTGTTTTACAATACAATCAAGAATCATCCTTCCTAAATCACACAAATTTTTAAAGGAAGATTTCTGAAGGAAATTGGAGGAATTGACAAAAGCAAGCATTATACATTGGATTTACAAATAAAAAATGGATTCCCGCATTTACATGAATTTCCAATAAAAAAAAAAAAAAAAGAGTATGAACTAAAATAACTGTCCTAAATAACTTTTAATGACCTTCTCTGCTTTTTCTGGAGCAGTAGAGATGAACTTCAAATCAGTCTTGCTTCAGACATGACTGCTCTTTTTAGAGGTTTATCAATGCTACAGTACACTTATTTTCTGCCTCATAAAGCAGCAAAGACATGGAGGACTTTTCAGGACCGATGCAACACTTCTATGAAGACGCTCAGAAAGTCTTGTGCAATGCACAGTGTATTTATAACTGCTGCTTGTTGATATACTCTTTGGTTTCTAATTAAATTGAATTTTTACTTATGAAGGGGAGAGGAGAGCTGCAGCACATTGGCCATGTCCAATGTGCCTGGAATATACAAAGGGCATAAAGAGAGCAACCTCTGTGTCTGTAGTGGAGTATAAAGCTGTCATTGTACTGTCAGGTCCTTGTACCTTGCAGTACAAGTAGCACCAAAAGGTTCTGGTGCTGCCTGGCTGGTTGGAGTCACATTGTCCTGCCAGCATGTGGTTCTGCTCCTGGCTCCTCATGGTCTCAGCTTATGATCTCTTTCCAGCTACCTGCAGCTGAAGAAGTGTGTCCATCATTCCAGGCACCTGTGAGAGCTGCATGAAACAAACCATGAACAACACAGGATTGTATTTCACACATTTGCAGGTTTCTAGTTCCAGTTAGGGAGGGTAGATATGGAAATATTGTCTGAAAAGCCTGGCTTGATCTGAAAGTTACCTGTAAATGTTTTTCAGGCTGTGATTTTGAAACATTTTTTGTTTTTGAATGCAGATACAGTAGTACTTGGAAAACAGGAAACACTTTGGAAACTTTTTTCTTGAAGAGTGGTGTTCTGAAAGTGAACAGAATATAAATCTGGAGTCCCTGTAGAAGAAATGAGTGTAGACTAAATATTTTGCTGTTAAAAGCAGAAAAGATTGGTCAATGTGACTTGCTTCGAAAAACTACCATAAAATGATTTTTGGTAACTGCTAACAATTACATCAATAACTTGAAACAAAAGAAGTACTTTCAATAGGAAAATGATTCCATGTAGATGATTCACAACTGTAGATACCTCATTTGTGCATTGTAATGGATTAATTAGCATGTGTCAGGAGCCTGTCTCAGGATCATATTATTACTCTCATCTGGATAGGGTAAATATAAGACCTAGCTGAGGGTGCCATAAGCATTAAATGTGGTGTGCCATATCAACACTTCAGTCAGATTCATGCAGAGGGAGTAAAGACTTTAACATTTCTACACTGGTTTTCTAAATTCTCATTTTTCTCATTTCAAGGATTAAACAGGAGAATCCTGAGTTAAAAAAAAAAAAAAAAAAAAAAAAAACCTCATGTTTTAAAATAAATGGATCTCTATTTTCCGTTCATGATTTCAGTTTTAAATCCTGGGCATAATCTGTCAATCACTGTGGTATGTTCACTTTAGGACTACTTGTACAAAGTTTCCTGATCTGATTGTCACTGGTTTTCAGTAGATCAAACTGATAATAAACAATTTAATGTTTGGGAATGGCTGGTTTTTCACATACTTCCAATTAGCTGTTTTATAGAAAATAGCCAGGGATGTAATCATGAAGAATCCATTACTCCAAGTACTTCATATTCTTTATATGAAGGGATACATTTATAGGAATACGAGGCCAAGAATCCAGCAAAGCTGTCAGGGAAAGAAGAGGCAGACACTTTCCTGAAGGCTTTTTTTCAGTATCACTGTGAAAGGCCTCAAGCCATGAAGCTCTTGTTACTTCCCTGGGACTCTTTCCAGCAACTATTGCAGAGGATTCTTTTTCCTTCTATTCTCTCTGAAAATAATTTTATACGTGATTTGTTATAAGAGAAGCCACCCAGACTGAACAGTCTTTTCAGTGCTGACCTTGAAATAAAATCCCACCTTGATTTGTACAAGGGGAAGAGTTTTATGTATGATAGATCAGCATCCATTTATTAAAAAAAAAAAAAAATCTGAATCCCTATAACTCCTCTCCAACAAGTTCCCACCCTATATCAAGCTGTAGAACAAATAAGTCTGATTTTTGTTTTTAAATCCCAATTATTAGTCTCAGAATAGCTAAATATTGTATGTTTTACATGTGAGGTATGTATATTTCAGTACATTAATTTAATTAATACAATCAATGTAGGTACTGAAATGTATGTTATGCACTTAAGTGAAGGGGTGGAGTATCAGTTAGGCTGAGGGTGTCTGCAGTTTGCATTTCAATTTGCAGAGGACTGCACAGTCTTGCAGGAGGGTTTAAGGTGGATGTAGATCCAGTACCCTAGATCCTTAAGTAAGGAAAAAATGTTTTTCCTTCTAGTGAATATCTAGGTTGAGTGAAGAGTTTTATTTCTTTTGAGTACTTAGAAGTACAGAATAGTCTACCAACAATACGTCTAGAATTGTATTAATAATAAGCCATCACAAATGGCATGGGATAGCAAGTGTTGTAATAATATGTGGACTTAATATTCTTCCTGTCAGTAGTTTAGAGCTTTTCCTTCTCAGCCAGTAGCTGCAAGTTTTATTGCAACTACTATGACAGGGATTCCTAATTTATAAAAGAGAAATAAGCAATTTATTGTTTGGCTGCACAGGCATACCACCCTTCCACACAAATAGCTTCTTGCCTCCTAAATTCCATGGATTTTAAGATCTATGTTTCACCTGCCTTTTATTAAGTGAAAGGGGTTTTCTGTAGCCTAGACAAAGGGCAGGACTGAGGGTTGTGAGCACTATTTTTCTGAGGACAGCTCATGTCCATGACTTGCTGATTTTTGCCATCAAAGAGCTTCAAAAGAGCTCCCTGAGCCAGCACCAGTGGTGAAAGAGCAAGCACCCTCTGAACTCTAGTGGGCTCCCTTATCACAACTGTGCTACCCTACCTTCTGGTCAGCAGTGAGAAACTAATTTAGGAACATTTTGTACCAAACACCATTACATTTCATAACAGATTGATAGAGAGTTTGCCCTGCAAGAAGCTTGGCTGTCAGGTTTGCCTCCTCAATCACTTTGCTTCACTTCTTGTCTTCTGCATCTCCTGCCTACCAGTTCACATTAGACAGCACATCTCATGGGGAGGAATCTCATGATGAACTTTTTATCCTGGTGATAAACATGCTCCTTAATGTCTGTTCCTTCTTCATCTCTAAAAGAGACCTTGCAGAATGCCATGCATTGACTGTGCTCTCAAAAGAGATCCAAAAGCAGTGAGTCAGAATCATGCTGGTTGGGAAGTGTGTAACTTGTCATAGGACACACAGAAGAACAAAATACTGTGCTGTCATTCAAATACATATGGAGGGAGCACAGTGCCATGTGGCCAGGCAGCATTTGCTAAACTTTTTCTGGCTTGCATGTTTCCAAGAAATTGCCTCTACAAGTGCAAGACATAATAATGGAACAATAAAGATTGAAAACTGCTTGGTGGATGCCATCAGAAACAGTATCACACAAAAGCTGAATACATGATATGCATAAGACTGGTGTCCCTGTACACTGTACTAGAAGAGAAATTTCTTGAAACAGGCTGAGATTTTCACTTCACCTTGTCAGCTTCTGTCTGAATGTTTCCGTTCTCTGGGTAGTTTCCTTTCAGTTTACAGTGTTGCTGCTAACGGCTGTACTGATTTTAGGATGTGTTCTTTGCTTATTAATAAATAATACATAACAAATAATATCAGGAAGTCATTGCTTTTAGGTTTATTTAAGGCTCTGGCTGGCAATCTCTAAGTCAGAAATTTAAGTCACATATGTGATCACCATAACTGAAATATTTTCTACTTAGTTGGCAGAAGCAGATTGTTGAATGCTTGATTACTGTGAAAATTTCTCCTGTACCCAACAGGCCTGTGCTGCTGTGCCAGTGACCAGGCTATCACTTTCAAGTTTTCAATGAAAACAAGCACAGGTTATACCAGTAATGTGAGCAGCAACAAGAGATTATTAAATCACATGGCATTAGCCCAGAGACACTGATTCTAATTGCTCTCTGCTGATCTCCTATCTTTACACCCCTCCCTGAATGTACTCTGTACTGTAAAAGTTGCCATATGGACAACCTTAAACCTTACCCCATCCGATTACAAACATGGTTACAAGGAAATGTCCAGGCAGCAGCTTCGTGGTCTGAGCAGCAATAACTACAACAGTGCAGAACTGAATGCTGGTCACAGAAATGGTGCCAACAAGAAATAGTGCAGGACAGCCACAGCTGTGCATCAGGAGTCTGCAGCACGATCCCCATGTCAGACGTAAGGTAGTACTGGTGGCATCATAAGGAAGATATTGTTGGTACCATCTGGTGGTATTGTTGCTGCACTTCCTGGAAGCTAGATTTTCAATTCCAGAGATGAAGATGATAAAAACAAGTATGGAAAAGCAGACACTCACTAACATGCACTTTACACATAACTTTTGAGTTTTACTATTGGTAGAAATATGTTTAGGAGAAAAAAAGAAGAGAAAAATGAGGAAAATTGTCAAATATTTTCTCATTTTCATTTATATTAAAACAAGCTAGAGAGGAGAAACTTTAATGAAGGCAGAAACCAAAACAATAACTAGTTTGCAGAATTACACCAATGTTACTCTCAGACAGCCTAACAAATCCATCATTTTTTTCTGTCTTTGACTAGATTAGAAAATATCCAACACCTTTTAGGACTAGACCTTGAATGACAGCAGTTTGGGATGCATTTTATTTTTTCCCCTCTGCTCTTTTTGGAAACTATTTCTTCGGTGTTAAGAACTGAGGTAGCATAAAATTAGTATTTCTAAGCATTCTCCAAAGGGCAAGAGAATAATAAACCTCCGCTTCCAAACTTTGTCTAGTCTCAGAATCATGGAACTGCAGAATCAATCAGGTTGGAAAAGACCTCCAAGATCATCAAATCCAACCTATCACCAAACACCACCATGTCAACTAGACCCTGGCACTGGGTGCCATGTCCAGTCTTTCCTTAAACACCTGCAGGGACAGCGACTCCACCACCTCCCTTGGCATTATATAAAGTATATGTATGCATATATATAAGTGTGTATTTTTATGTGTGTATATATATATAAAACATTATCATAAATAAATGCATTTAAAAGACAGAGGCTGGAAGCTCCTATGGTCTTAAAAACATGAACCTTGATGGAATTGCCCCAAATCTGCATTAGTGCAAACAGGATGAAAAACATGCATTAATCTATTCTAACTACAGTTCTGCTGGCATAGCTTTGCTCATTGTTCAGAGGGGAATCACAGGACACCATTAATCACAGGCATGTCCATCAAGAAGATTTGCTGCAATTGTGTTTGTTAAGTCAATCCCAATAAAACAGTAGCACAAGGAGCTACTGCCTAGGAAAAACCGTAACTGTTTACACATTGTAATGCCAGGGTATGGGGGAAGGTGACACTGGTGGTGGAACACTGACACATTTTTAAGGTCTAGTATTGAGATAGTGAACTGAAAAGCTCAATGTGTGTCACAGACCTGTGTAGCAATAATACCACTCTGGGTCTGTGCTGTCAGTGCCTCGCCAGGGTAGTAACAGAGGTGTCAGTGAGTCCCAAGCCACGCTATGTGATTTAGCTATTTTTGAAAATATTGTTTGCTAATCAATAATATTGCAATATGTTCTAAACTGGCTGCTTTTAATTGTTTTCCTCAAACTACATACAGAACAAAATATCGTAATTTAGTGTAAAATGCTTGTAGTTTAACATCTTCCCTCTTACCTAGTGAGTAGTTGAAACAAAATGGCAATAACCAGACCAGCCACGGACAATCCAACACCAATATAAGAATTATAAGCCAAAGACTTTGCATATTTATTTTTTTTCTGAAAAGCCCAGAAAACAAATTGTATCAGTTATACGAGATGAGAAGAGATACATTTCTTTTTAAAGTTTCTGTTTCTGGTTGCACATAGAAACAAGAATGTTTTGGTAAAGTTATGACTATTGCTAGCCACTACCAGAGTTTTTAGATCCCGCAGAATTATTCTGGACCCCAAAACTAGAGAAGCTTGTGAAAAACTTCAAAAAGAGATTTAACAATACCAATCAAATATTTGTCAAAATAGCAGATTAAATTATTCATAATAAAATGCAAGGTGACACAGACTTTACAAAGCAGCTTTTAACTTTCCCTGCTGGTCAGCATTCTGAATTTTGACTTCTTGGTGTAAGGTAAGATATTACAAATAATTGTATATTGAAACCAGTCTATGTTTGTATAGTGACAATAAAGCAGCAAGTAAATGTAAATGTATTCAGTGAAATAGAAAATGCTGATGCCTTTGCAAAAACAGATGAGAATCTTATTTAGAATATTGTCACTGTGCAAAAAGGACATGCTTAACATATAGGGAAATACAGAGACAAGTAAATAGTATAAATATGGAAATGCTGTTCTGTGAAGACAATAAAAACAAACTCTGAAATGCTGGCACACTGAAGTTAGTGACCACAGATATGTGATTTTATCCAGGGTGTGTTTAGAGAAGCTGAAATAAATACTGAAAGAATAACAAACACCAGAAACAGGCAGTCATTCCTAAATAGTCTTGTTGGTAAAAGAGGGCAATGTATAAAACTTTTATGGTTGAAAGCTTAATATTTACAGAGCAAGTGCTTTTATAAACATAAAAGCAAAGGAAGTAGTTCATGCTAAATCCTGAGTTATTTACCCAGCACAAGGCAGTGCCACGACTAGCCAGATACCAGGCAACTCTACTGTTCACCTAGGGACACTTCAGCCCTTAGACAAACCCTCACTTAACCACCAGCTGCAGCCATGGAGGTGCAGAGCTGGAGGCTAGAACAGCTGAGGGAGCTGAATTAGGCCAGCCCTTCCCTGCTAAGGAACTGCACAGGCAGGTGGGCACAGCCGCAGGTCGTGTCAGAGGAAGCCAGGACTTGCCAATACATTTGGCTATTCTGCAGCTTGGGCACAACTTGCCCAATTTGCCAGACCTGCCACAGGGCAGAAATGGGGACGTCTTAAACTCCTGTGCATTCTAGCTGAGTGTACTTATGCCCTTAAATTGCCCTGCTGGTCTTAGAGTCAGAAACAACCAAACAAACAAACAAAACAAAACAAAAAAAAATAACCCCAGACTCTTCCCATTCAAGAAAGGACAATGCCCTACCATCAGAACAGCAAATTTAGTGGTGTGATTACACCTGCGTCATTTACAGTGTAAACCCAAAAGACACAGGCATGATTACACAGCTGCAGTTCAGATGTGTCCTAGTGGGGATTGGGATAGCAAGGACAAAAAGTGGCTACAGAAACATAGAGATAGGCACCAGCAAACAGTGTGAACTGACAGTGATTTGATTTTGAAAGAGGAGCTGACAGCTACTAAGAGATATATGGGTTTCCAGTAAACTTTATGAATTATATCAATAACGGCATAATTTGGCATTTTAAAGTTATTTTATGTGCCTTTCTCAGTCAAGATTGCCAATGAAATTACCAGTTCCTGTGAATTATTCAGGTGATTAGGATTCAGGCTCCCACTGATTAAGCATTCAACAACTGCCAGTTGAATTACAGTGTAAGCCAAACAACAGCTTTCAGTATTTGGTAGCGCTGTTACTGCCGACCAGAGCTGAATCCACAATGGAACAGGAAGCAAACAGTGACTAATGGAGCGATCCCTCCCTCCCCTCCTGCACCACAGTGGTTCTCCTGCACTCACACACCAAATGACATGCAGTCCTTTTCAAACATACTTCTGCAGGGTACAGCAATTAGTACTAATTTTAACGAGCAACAAGCAGCTTGGAGTACAAATAAGAAGTGAACACAACCAGTCACGGTATTAGGTGGTTCAATTCAAAATTATGAATTAAAACTAGGAGTAAAAAAGTTTGTTTCAGTAATTTCCTTAGAAATTACACATTTCCTGGATCATTTAGCTGTATGGTTCCATGATTACTCATCATGTCATATGTATGTGTTTGAGCTTAAAAACTTCACTAAATATTTTAAGAAGAACTACAGTTTTCTGGAGAAACCATGCCAAATGTGAATACATATTATCTAAAAATTCAAGGGGGTTTTCAAATAAACTCTCATATAAGAGTTATGCCTGCAAGAAAGCAGTAACATCTGGAATCAGTTCCTGGTGGAGGAAGCACACAATGGTTTTACCTGGAAGTAGGAGTTAAAAGATAATATGAAAAAGGAACATTCCCCACAATAATATATGTATTGGGCTATGCTAGTCATGTTGACTTTTTCTTGTTTCCCAAAATGCTGGTAATCTTCTGGAAAGACTGTCCTCCATGGACTTGTTTTTTTCATTCTTGATACAGGACTAATGCACCCTAGGACAAAACCACTCAAGCATTCCTATAACATTTAATGGAATGCACTTTTGCTCACAAATGTCCTAGCTTAGCAGCACCGAGTCAGCAATATCAGCTGTTACTGTTATTAAATACAGAAGTTGAAGAACATTTTCTATACCACTTGATCTTCACTTATGTCACCTATAAAACCCAAAAACTCTGTCAATTGCTTATTGCCAAAAATCAAAGCAAAAAAACCCATCCCAACCCATCTCTGCTGAAGTCTCTTTCCCTAAGTCCTGAAGAGTGTAGTAGGGCCAGGGCAGCTTCTGGCTCAAACTGGCCATGGTGTTTCTTACCTTGAGACTGAAGGCTACTCTCTACTGCACCATCTGTGTTGCCAGAGATAACTCATTTTTGTCTCCATCAAACTGTGGGGAGTCTGATCAACCCTGGACTGGAAGATATTGTCATTTTGGTACAGGACAAATCCAACTCTGCCACTGTCTGATGAACCTTTGCAAGGCAAAGAGAGAAGTAGGCAAAGATAGCTGATATCAGAGAAGCTGATGCTTTTGGAGAAGCCTGCACTATGCTCGTGCACACATTCAGCATTTACAGATTTTTGTTTATATTTTTTTTAGAATCCATATAAGTAGTCAAGAACAACTGCTCTTCCCATGAACATCAAGAGACATCTTCAACTTTTGCTGAGGTGGAGTGTGAGAATTATTATTAACCTTCTCTTAATATCATTTCTGGAGGAAAATACTGGTAAATGAGGAAAATAATATTCTAAATCCTACTATATGCACACAGTCCAAATGGCCAGACTTCTAATAAAAATTTCTAAATAAGAAATAGTCACACCAGGGACATTTACTGTTAGTGCAAAGTCAGAAGATAAGAGACTGCCTGTCTTTTTGCCTTTAGTTCCCACTTTTTGAGTGGTTTCTTTTGCACACTTCTACCAAATTAGAGTTCATCTATGTGATTTCAATCACTCATCTTAATTGTAGCTGAAGTGAGGAAGCAAAGTACTGGATTATATAATAGACTTTGTTATTGATGTTATGCTTTTGATTAAGACCAAGAGAGACTCATTTGATTTTTATTGTCAGTGTTGGGTGTGTGAGGTTGCTTGGTTTATCTCTTCACATCTTTTTCTAACCCTGGTGAGAGGACTGAATTATTCATTTCCCTGTGGTCTTGTATTCGAGTGATGTTCACCATGATGATGCCTGAGTGCTCTACTAACTTCACCTTTGTTACACTGCTGTGATATCTCAGTGTTACTGCCACTACACTACAGAGGACAAGCCTGCTGGTTTCAGGTGCCCGGTGTGAAACTCTTGTGATGCCAGAGAAATGCGCATGCTTGAAGCTCAGCTCTCCCACACTCACCAGCTTCTGAAGCAGTTGAAGCAGAAGAATTATAAACTTTTTTTTTCCCTTTTTCTCTTGGTCAATACCAATTTATCCTCCAAGCACTGCATAGTGTAAGTAATGGACATCTGGAAAAATCCCAAGTGAGTAATCCAGTTTGCAGGTCTCAGGATGCTGACACCTGATAGTAGTAGTAATTTTAGTTGAAATGGTTGATATCTTCAGATTTCAGGCAAAGTAAGTATGAACTTGATCTCAATGTTTGTAGAGTTATGGTCAAAGATTCAACACACCCTCAATTTTATAAAACAAACAACTGAAAAAGTCCCAAACACCAAAAGCATTCCGGCCATGTTTGCATTCTTCTATAAATAAGATTATCCATCTCACTTTTGCATTTCTTATACCAGGCATCAGCATGCATAAAAACCATCCAGCTAAGGGGTCTTTTTCCCCAAAGGAGATTTTCAGTGAATATTCATTAAAAATTTTCCCAGCTGCCATTTTCAAAAGAAGAAAGGACTTACTGTTACTTAAAATGTTCAACAGTATCTGAACTTCAGTACTGAGGTCACCAATAAGCCCAGGAGCATTTTCCTGTATTTCTAGTTTTGTTGACTGGTACTTTCCCAGGGCTCTATCTGCAACAATTATGTGTTACAGTGTATGAGTAAGGATTCATACTGCTGTATCCAGGTAAATCCAGTAACTTACTTAAGATCACAGAGGATCTTAAATTCAGTGGAGCAGACTGGATTGCAGCATTGGGCTATGGTATGTCACCAGTCAAAGAAAATTCCTCCATTGCTTTTGTGAGGCTGCATCAAAATAACGAGTGGGATAAAATTTATCATTATTTTTTATTATACAGCTACAGGTTCTGTTTTTGAGCTTCCTCTCTGATTTGGTGCTCCAGTGGGAAGTGCTCCTTATTTCCTGTCCTTTTCTCTAAAGCAGAAGAATCCACCAATGTTCATATTGGTGTTAATTAGAAATTACATATTGGAGCTGAATGTCAAAAATATTTTAACTTGTTTATGAATTGCTTTCATCCTGAAACAAAAGAGAAAATGCTGTTGTCTACATCTAAAGAAAATGGCAAAAGCTAAAGTTACATGGTTGTGGCATTGACAAGACTATTGTGGATGAATTCTGTTTTGTTGGCATCCAGGAGTCGACTCCCTTGTAGCCATTACTGCCACAAATGCCTGAGACAGGCAGAAAACAAAGCAATACTCAAATGCAATTGAGTAAATCACCCCATGTGCTACACACTGGATGGGTGAAGTAAGAACACTTAACAAGCATTGATTGAAAGTACAGAACAGAGTAAAAAAGGAAGCCATTCAAGAGAGCACAAACTTTGTGCCAATGGGTTCATAATGCCACACTTTTATTAATTTGTTAGTAAGGATTAAATTATCAACTTAAACATTAAATGATGCTTATATTGAAATTTGAGATATACATCTAAACAGATGATAAATTTACACTCAGTTCTGAGAACAGACCCAACAGTGATTCCACAAGTAACATACTCGAGGGTGCTTAAATAACTCTGCTAAATGACAAAATTTATTCATTTGTTTGTAGTGTCATGTACAGTTAAGAGAAAGAACAGTGTCTTTTCTGCTGGTAGAATTGATATCCCAAATATTAAGCCCCACAAATCTTATTTTAGTCCTAATCAGACTCACCTGATTTGGGTTTCTCATAATCTGCACTGCAATGCTTGCAGCAGCAGGGATGATCTGTCAGGTCAGTCAGTCTGGCATGGAGCTGAGGATTTGAGTGTTACTTGCAATAACTGAAACCTTCATGGCACTCACAGTTTCAACCTGTGAGGAAAATGTCATTCAACAGAAACAAAAAGAGAAATGGAAAAAGAGTGACCCCTTCAAAACATTCTCACACAAAATAAAAATATAATAAGGAATAAAATAAAAATAAAAATACACCATTTTTTTGCCGTCTAAAGTATCTATGTTAATGTCAAGTATGTGCTGTTTGCAAATTCTCCCTTGAGATTATTTTCATGAATTCTTGAAGTATCTTGGGTTGGAAGAGAGTCCTGGAGGTCCCCTAGCCCAACTGAGGCTCAAACCAGGCTGTTCAGGAGATCACTTTGGATATCCACAACCTCCCTCAGAAGACTGGCTTGTGTTTGAACAGTGCTAAGGGGAAAGATATTCTCTTATCTAACTGGAATTTCCCATATTGCCACTTGACTCTGGGCACTCATCCTAAAACTGCACACCTTGAAGAACAGCCTGGCCCCATTGTTCTCCACACCTTGCCATGAAGTAGCAGCAGGACCTCTCCATTGTCTTGAGGTCACTGAGTTCTGAGTCTACAAACTTCCGTGCACCTTTCATTGTTCCTTAAATAACCACAACAGGATTTTTTAAAAAGCCATCAAAGGAACTTGAGAAATGTCCTCTGGTACAACCATGCCTCTCAACACAGGGCTTATAACCTGCACCGAGGATAATGTGAGGACATTATCCTCACTTCAGTACATTTTACAGAGTGTCAGCTTGGAATAAGTGTAAAAAGAAAAAGAAAAACAACAAAACAATAAAATATTCTGCTGCTGGAGGTACTAATAAGAATTGTTATAAGCACTGGTTGGATCCAGTTTGAGTTAGTTAGCACTGAATGAATAGAGATGAAATGTCTGCAGCATCGTAATAGTCTAAACACAAAACAAAGTTGAGATATCTAACTATACCTTCAAATGATATATGAAGGTATAGCTAAACGACAATAAGAGATAGAAAATCTGCTAGTCATCAGGTCATGTAATCTGATTCTTAATCCTGTCAATGAATAACTCTACTGAATTGCTTCAATAACTTAATTGTTCTCAAATTATTTATCTTGGGAAGCTACCAAAATCAAGATTAATTCTATCATGCAGCTTTGAAGCATTGATAAAGCTTGGAATGGTAGGTAAGAAATGTGAATGTGTTGCATTGGAGGAAGGAAATTTTGAGATGATATTATTTGACTTGAAAGCATCGGCATATGCATGATGGACTAACAGTACATCATGAATGCCTTTGTTCCCTGTTCTTGCTTCTGACTTCTAGCATGACTTTGGATTCAAAGTATTTCTATTTAAGGTATTCAAATCCTTTTAAACCTGGGCTCTGGATCACTATCATGAGCACCTCCTGCTGCCATTCCCCAGCTCCCCAAGCAGCCCTCAGCTCACTAGATGGCAGCCTGACACCACAGCTCCCAACAAAACCACACATTACTGACGGCAGCAGAAAAACCATGTCACACCTTACTGGCACTAGAAATAGCTACTTATAATATTATATATTACTTTGAACCATTTAGGGAAGGTTATGTACTGTAAAATGGAAAATATGGAAAAATGTAACATTGAGCTTAAGGGTTTCTCAAAAAAGGATCCAGGCAGGTGAAGCATTGGGTTGAAGGAACAGAAGTCAAGCAAAAATGCATGAGGAAAGAACTTATTTAACAGGACTGTACATGGTGTATTTTTAAATTTTTTTTAATTGGGACTAGTGATAAGGAAATGAAACATAGAAGCAGCAGAAGGGAAGCAGTCACTGTAAAGTGCTTAGACATGTTCAGCTCTCCATGTTTTGCAGATACAGCAGAGATAAGCCTTAGAGCTAGAGTTAGGGAGTTACGGATTTTATGGATTTTATATATGACATTCATACAAGAGAGTCTGAATTTGGATTCTTGTGCGCAGAAATTTTGACAGAATGGAAAGGCTTCACTCTTAATCCTTCTGAACATGTTGGTGTCAGTATCACCCTCATGCCAGTCATTTCCAGATCCCTTCCACATTCTCACTGATTTTGGTACCCTGGGTCAGCATCACCTCCACTCAGAGGCATTTATTGTGAACCAGGAACCTGACTGAGGAAATTGAAGGCCGCTTAAGAAATATGAAATGGGATGCTGTATTCAGGCAAACCCAGGCAAAATAAAAAAGTCACTGTTGGAAATTCACGCCACCTGCAAAGCAGACACATGCCAAGAATGCCACTGGAAAAGGCTTTGGCCATTCATTTTGCTTTCTGCAAAGTTTTGAGGAACATGAGATATATATCCTGCCCCAATTTTCTATTCCCACTTTCTGGTATTTTTTTCTGCAGAATCTCAGAAACTGTTGAAGTAGTAATTTAAGATTACCTGTGATGCCAATGAGTCCAGATTTTCAGTACAATTCATAATTTGGGGAGGCTTTAAAGTAGGACTTTTCCTTTCTCTGGACCACATCCGGATTTCTATTGAAGCATTTCCTGTAATTTTATAAAAGCAGAAACATATGCATTTAGTATAGAAGTTCTCACACATTCACATGACCTCACTGGGAGTTAAAACCATTCTGTGGGTGTAAAACCCTATCCAGTGTTATTTTTTTGTTTGCTTGCAAAACTTTGTCTTTCAGTGTTACAAGCAACCATCAATTATTTAACTATTTATTGTTCTTTTTAGAACATTCAGTTTACATTCATGTACACAGCCCTGTCACAGGGGCTGACATTCTTTATGTCAAAATCAGACAGGCTTTAGTTAGAGCTGCAGAAACACATCTTTTAATTGGGAAGCACTGGCATCAGCTCTGAGCTTTCAGAAAGACTTTTTACCACATCCCGAAAAACAGAGTTTCTTTGTCATGAAAGAAATGCAAAGGACATGTGGAGCAGATGTGCATCCCTTATTCCTCTGCAAGGTCTCTGGAAGCTGAGGCAGTTTATGGGACTGCAGCTGATGGAAAGCATCCTGAATCCTACTGCTAAATGGTAGGATAGAAACAGATGGTTTTTCTATTAAAAGGCAGTTCAGGACCCTGACTCTCCTCCCAGCCCCAGACAGGCATGGATCCACCTCAGCATGTGTACCTGAAGTTCTCTGCATTTGGAGTAGAAAACTTTGCAGGAAAGTTTGTGTTCCTGCTGCCTGTGCTTCGGAGTTCTGGCTTCAAACACAGACCTCTCATCTGATCTAATAATCTGGCATCTTTCACAAACCTTACATTTACTTTTGGGAAATGGGAGCAAAAGGAAAGAAACACATACCATTCACAGTATCAGGTTCACATTCCTTTTTGGAGTGGCCATATTTACCCACAATAAACTGTTGAAAAGTAAGGTTTTTATATTGCTTTCAGAAATGTGCACTGTCTCAGTACTGTAGTCACAAAAAATACCTGCACAGAAAGAAAAAAATAATATATTTCCAGATGAAATATTTTTAGCATAAGGATCAGTTTTCAAAAATGAAATAGTAATGAGAAAATAGAAGCTCATTGAATCTTTTGCCCTAAATTAAATACAAGCAGTTAGGTAAATCATGTCAAAACCCAAGCCTCTCAGCTGCCACAAGTGATATTTTTGAAGTCAGTGAAGTCTTAAAAGCCCATACTTTTTGCCATCTCTTCTATTTTCACTGCTTTAGTACTAAAAAATATGTAAAATACTATAAAGCCTCATCTTTGGTGTCTTAAGACCTGAGCAGAAATCAGACTTGGTAACCTAATGCCACAGAATACAACGGGGCAAAAATACACACTTTTGAACAATTACTGGGGAGCAGTCCTTTGGTGACTCTAAACCGTGATGGATTGGATTTGGCTTTTGGTGCAGGAAGTTTCTGCCCTGCTGTCTGCTGGACTGGGACAGGCTGGCCACCCCAGACCCCACAGCTGATAGTGGCCACAGCTGCAGGCAGCATGGTGAGCCCAGTGAACCCTAGCCTGACACAAAATAGTAGCCTATTACATTCTCATGTGCTTTACTGCTATAACTTAACACAAATTTACCTCACAAAGCTGTAAACATTTGGAAAAAATATTGCAGCACACAGGCAGAAAATTTTTGCTTCATCTTATGACTTGCAACATCCTGTTCTTGGTAACTTTTGCTGATTCAGACCACATTTCAGCTGACTATGTCCCATTAGCAGGACTGACTCAAATCATATTTATGGGCAGGGTCCTGAGGGGGCTTTGGAAACCTGGAGTTGTCTGTGTTCTGGCACAGGCTTTCATGTCAAGTTACTTAACTTTCTGTGGATCTTGTTTTCTACAGGGTCTCAGTTTCTCATTATACAATGACACTTTGCTTCTACACAAATTATTACGAACAAGTAAGGATGCATGATGCTGCAAAGAGAGGTCTGCCTTACAGCACCTTACCTGAGCTTGCCAGAAGGTGGTTAGCAGGACAAGCTGTCTCAAAAATCTGGTGGAAGGAACCTCTGGAGAGCATCTAGGCCAAACAGAGGCTCCACGACCTCACTAGGATGTGTGTTGCAGTGATGTGATACCTCTTCTAAATCCAACCATTTCTCTTCATGCTCAATCTCAGCATCTTAAACTGCAGTTTATGACTGCTGTGTCTTGCTTTACCCTCTGGTGTTACTGAGAAGGTTTGGGTTTGATGATCTTTGCAACTCCCTCTCAGCTGAAGGCTGCTGTTAGCCCTGCCCTCAGTCTCTTCTTCAGCACAGTGAACAAGTTCAGCTCTTTCCCATGCCACCTGTCCAAAGCCCCTCACTGACCTCATCCTGTTGAACCCTCTCCAGCTTCCCTAAGACTGGTTAACCTGGCTTGCAGGTGGCAAAACTAAGCTTGTATTTCCCAGTGGTATCTCACCAGGACCAGGAAGGGCAGAGTAAATCATCCATCAACCAGTCTCCCTCCACAGCTGCTCTTCCACCTTGTTTGCAGAGAACCACACACTGTTGGCTCATATTGAACTTGGCATCTACTGTCATTCCCAGACAGTTTCCAGCAGGCCTGCTCCTCAGCCAGCAAGTTCCTGCTCTGTACCAATGTCCCTGGCACAGGGATCGGCACCTATTCCTGTTGGACACCATGAGGTTTCTGTTGGAATGACCTTCAGGTTTCCCAAGTTCTCCTGCATCACAGCTCTGCCATTGACTGTGTCAGCAATGCTTCTGCACCACTCCAGGTTCAGTGCTTGGGCACACTTGCTGAGAGAACTTGCTGTGTCATGGTCCAGGTTGTGGATGCAGATACTGAACGATTCTGCTCTATTACTGACCAGCAAGTGGCTCTGCTTTGACAATACCCTGATCAAGTCATGGATCACTACCCCCTGAGCTTGGCTGTTGAGGTGATTTTCAGCCCAGTGGGTTTTTCGTTCACCCAACCCATTGTGTCTTCACCCACCAAACAAGAATGCGAGGGACATGGCGTCGAAGGCATCTGTGAATCAGTGTATTACATCTTATTACTCTTCCATTGTCTACATTCAGTTATTTCATGTGGCAGACAGTCAGATTGGTCCTACATGTAAATCCATGTTGTTCCTGATGATCTTCTGGTCTCTCATATGCATGGAAATAGACACCAAGAGGACATGTTCTAAAATGCTTCTAGCACCTAAGGGAAGCCTGACTGGCTTATGGCTCCCCCAGATCTCCTTATTGTGTTTCTTAAAAGTGAACCTAATATGAACCTCTTTCCAGTTCTCTGTGGCCTCTCTTCATCACCACAGATGACAGGAGTCCCACAGGGGCATCAGCCAAGTCTTTCAGCTGTCTTGAATGAATCCTCTCTAGACCCATGGATTTGAATACCTTTGTGATGATCCTGCCTTCTGTCTGAGGGATGAAAGCCAAGAGAAAGTTGCTATGAACACATATATATTCATACAAGCTTTATTTTTTACTTCTTTCTACTTATTCAAGCCTTGATCTGAAAGTGGTTTGGACTGGTTTATATGCCTCTACTACTTGGTTTCAGACTTAGAAAAGAGAGTCCCTCTGAAATAAAATTTTCCCACTGATGCAAATCTCAAATTATTCCAAATATTTTAATGCCATTAGGATCGCTCCAGATTAAAACAAAACAAAACAAAATAAAATAAAACCAAACAAAAAAAAAGACCCAAACAGAAGAAACCACAAGAAGAAAACCAGGCCCTTTGTCATGATTTGTGAAAGAAAATAACCATGACATAATGTTGAAAAGCAAAGAATTAGGAGCCAAGTGGAAATTTTTTCATCATCGTTGGAACAAAAGTAGTTGGGTTACAAAAGTTGTCTCTGCTGTATGCCATGTCTCTTTTCCTGGCAGTAAACCAGATCACCTCCTCCGTACTCCCAGCCTGACTGCCCTTTCTTCCAGCCTCCTCAACACCTTTAGCACTGTGATCCCATACTTTTCGTGTTCCATCGCATCTCAGCTCCTCTCACCTCTTAGATCCATCTTTATATTCTCAGTACATAAAATACACATCTCTATTTTGTTAGCTGGCGAAGAGGAGGCAAATGTCATGGGTAGTTTATGCATCTTAGTGATTGGATTGGATTGGATTGGATTGGATTGGATTGGATTGGATTGGATTGGATTGGATTGGATTGACTGGCCATGTGGCCTCAACCTCCTCACTGATGGCATAAGTCTCCTTTCCTTTTCCTCTTTGAGGTATTTATAGGGTTGGCCTTCTGTACACAACTAGTGATATGTGCAAAACTCATAAGATTTTGAGACATGTAAGATGTGTAACCACCTGGTAAATTTAGTTGAAACTGGTCAGCAAGTTAAAGAAGGTACCAAGATAGTGGAACCACAGACAGATGGGCAGTATAAACTTTCCTCAGAAAAACAGAGTAAAATTGAGGGTTTGTCATTTCAGTAATGTTTGTTATGATTTCAAATTAATTATGTCGTCCAAACATTCTTACCTCATGTATTTTAGCAACTATAGCTATTAAAATCTATTCTTTAAGGCAATCCACATCAAATCAAATGCAGAATACTAGAGCAGTGAACAAAGGAAATTACAGAATCATCACAATGCTTTGTTTCCAGTGCTGAAATCCCAGCCATGATTATTTTATTTAAGCCAACTTCTCTCAAACATTTTGCCCAAATGTTCCAATCACTCATGAACTCATTTGATCCATCATTGTCTGTTGGATGTGCTGCCCATCCTGTCACAAGAGAAATAACTTGGAAGACCTGAACTTTCCATCTACCTAACAGTCCTCACCAAGCATATTTTCCTGGGTACACTGCAGATATTTTGACATCCTTCTGACCAAACTGTCACATCATTTAACAAAAGCACAGGTGACACATGATGGACAATCTGTGTGTCACACTTGCCACGTTGTGGGTTGTTGGCCTGGGAAAAAAAGAGCCATCTGGGGATTTTACCAGCTCTGGAGATCCTGCAGCTCAGGGAGCTGGCAGTCTCCTAGCACAGAGATGCCCTGTTGTGGCAGAGGGGACGGAAATGGGAGTTAACCAGTGCTATTCCAGGTGTAGGAAATTTGACTCATCCAAGACCAGTGCCAGTGGTAGCAGGAATTGAAGGCAGGCATTGTCCTGCAGGGTGCTGAGGTGGATGGTGTCCTCAAACACAGGGCAAATCCAGGCATGGCAACACTGGTCACTGAGACCTGAATCAGATTTACAAGTCCCTGTGATCTCCAAACAGGGGAATTCAAACAACATCCAAAATTGGCTAGAAAACTGGCCACAGATTGTCAAAATTTGAAATGTCTTCCCCAGATGTGTTATTCCTTTGGGGTGAGTGAAAAATACAGCCTACCAAGCAAGAAGAGCCACGGCACTGCTTGTGGATCTGACCCTGCTGGGCAGATCTCAGCAGCAGGAAAGGCCAGGGATCTCCCAAAGTGGAGGTTCCCAGAAATGGTGCCAGCTGCCCATGCTGCGTGGCTTGGCCTATATGACAAAGAGATCCCACCCACTCCTCTGGACATACGCAGGCTCCATCCCCAGAACTGCCACTGTTGAGACAGAAGCATGGAGGTTCCATGGGTTCTGTGGTGCCTGTGTAAATAAAGAGTCAAGACGTGTGTGTGTATATATATATATATCTATCTCTTCATCACTGAGTATGTAAAATCATGTTTCTATTTCATTTGATGAAGGAAAGAAAGAAGCATGACAATTTTGAAGCCTCAGCAAAAAAATATATATGACCTATAATCTCACCCACACAGGGTCACTTGCCCCTAAAACAAATGGCATGTGGGGTTAAAGCTTACAAACATGAATTTGCATTCAAAAAAAAAAAAAAATACAAAAAATGTGGGAACAGTTTTGTGCAGATGCTGAATGAGCAGGGGTGTGGCCCTCTAGTTTACCAAAACCTCAAACTGTTAAATCCATGAAACATCCAAATTACTTCTGCAGGAATTCACAGGACCAAGAAGGCAAAACAAAGCCACAGATTTCCAGTGCTAGAAGGGCCTGGAACAATAATAAGGACATGGATAGTCACACATCCAGGAATCAGCTAAAGATGCTATGATTTAAGGCAGGCATTATAGGATAGAACAGAAAATCCCCATGCCCCAACCTCAGCCATAGCCTCTATACCCACTTCAGGATAGGTGGCAATTTTTATTCTGTCTTTTGGCAGAGATAGTGGGTTTTCTTTGAAATAGTCATTGAACTAGCTGCCACAGCTTCAGGAAACAAAAAGACACCATCTAAGCAATAGCAGAGAAATTGCAGACATTAAAAATTTCTGAATATATTACGGTATTTCCTGTGTATTATATATCTTAAGGGTTTTTTTTTAAAAGAGACTGGCAAATCTTGAGTGGCTAAAGGGGTATTCTGCTGCAGAAATTGCAACAGGGAAGGAGCAGGGTTTCTAAGCTCAGGCTTAGAAAGAAGGATCCAAGAGCTGGGGGATCTCCACAGAGCAAGGTTTCCTCACAGTCAATCTCACCAGGTACTTAAGTGAAGGATGGAGTTGGAATCCCTTCCGATAAGGTTCAAAGTAGAAATTGCACACCTATGCACTGGGTGTATGGTTTCAAATCATGCAGAAAACTGGATTTGAGGACTGCCATTCGATCTGACATTTTAATGCCTGTGTTTTGGGACACTGACAAACAGAGTAAAGCCAGAACATTCAAAAGTAAACAGAACTTCCAGGAACACATGTCATTGTATATTTCTAATGTTCTCACTGAACTAAAGAGATTTCTTAACTTCTTACTCTTTAGTGGGATTCATATAACTGGAAGATTATTTCTAACTGTAAGGGCTGTGCCACGTGGCAGGGGTAATTCTGTTCTTGGACTCTTTGCTCAGCTTTTGCTCATGTTATTGCTATTTAGCAGTTGTATTTCAGGCTGTCTCAGCTCCACTACAGCAGATGTCTATGATGATAGTGGAATAACATCTAAGTGTAACTAGGTAATGTCTGTCCTAGCCATCAGCTTTTCAAAACACGTCGTCTCTCCATTGGAAATCTTACAGGAAGGAAAGGAAATCTCCTCCAGCAATTGAGATTTGACTGGCCCAGATTTGTGCAGCCCTAAGCAGCTGGGGAGAACACCTGGACCTGTGGGAGCTGGGTGTCCGATCACACCATTGTGTCACCAGCCAAGCACCCAGTGTGGCTCCTGGGGCCGTGTGGCAGTGGGGTGACCCTGAGGCTCAGCCACCTGCTCTGCACAGGGAGCCTGGGAACCACCAGGACACTGGGGAACCCGAGCACAGCTCCAAGCCTCTGCCTCGCTTGGTGAGCACCAACCCAAAGCAGCCCGGCCAGGCAGGACTGCTGGGTCATCAAATACCCCAAAGCCGGGGAGGGAACAGGGCTGCCCTGCAATGCCTGGTCCCTGGGCTGCCTGCTGAGGAGCGGTGTCCGGGACAGCCTCAGGTGGGAGCAGTGCTGGAGCTGCTTCTGCAGCCGGCTGGGGCAGTGCTGGTCACGGTCTGCAAAGGAGTGCAAGGGAAGAGAAAGGTGAAAGAGAAGACTGGGCTGATATTCCTTTGGAAGCATCAAAGCAGAAAAGCAGGCAGCTGTGCGGTAAAAAGTTCAATATTTACCCCTAGAGGGGCAGACAGAGCTGCCCATGCAGAAAGGGGGAGGTGACAGCAAAGAGGTGGCGACAGCACAGGGTATCAGCCTTATCTTTGCATCCCCAAAAGAGTTCCTCTAGAACAAGGTGACACTTGCACGACCTGTTAATGCCAGAGGAAACTGTGCCTCCATTAAGAGCTTCCTGGTAATTTCTCTTAGCCTACTGTTCAAGGTCTCATGAAGCTTTTATTTCAGAGGGAAATCAGTCCTTCACAAATGCAAATTCCTGAACTGACTTATGCAGTCACACCTACTATACATGCAGTACTTCCCCAGGCTCCAGTAATTGTGGCACAGGCTTAAAATCATGGGGTTCTAAGATTCAGAAAACATCTTCTTTGTCTTTATCTTTTAAGCTTTGCAGACATTAATCATGTCAAGAATCCCACTATATTTCTAAACTAAAACTATTCAATTCTTACACAATACCAGGTCACCATGAACTGCTGAGGGCATTTTAATCAAGCATCATGGGAACTGTTGATGCTAATACTTGTGATTGAAGTTCGAATACAGAAGAACCTCTACCACTCTGCACAGCAAGCAATGCTCCAGATGGGCAAGGAGGTATCTTCCATTCCTGAAGTAGCTGCAGTTTAAATGCCTTTCTTAGCAGCTCATTTGCCAGCAGCTGTGTTAGGCACAAGCTGAGGTATCCCTGTGCTGAACTGAGACTTAACACCCATCTCATCTGGGTTTGGCTTCATCAAGTCAAAGAAAGGTCTGAGCATATACTGATATTAGCAAAGGCAGATTATTACTGATATATGTTAAATAACCACTGTTTACTTTTGTGTGCTTTCTTGGACTTGGCTATGTTCAGTCCCTACAAACATCTGATAAATCTCCTGAAGTAAATGTAACCTAATGAATCCTCATGTAAACTTTTCTTCAGGCTTCTTGGTCTTAAATCATGTCTGACTCTCTTCTGGACAAGCAGCTGGGATTAGTTGATTCTTTCAATGAATTTTGAATATAGGTCCATGCATAGTTTTGTGTCACATCAATATAATGAGTATTTTGCTGAGAGGAAATACTGACCAGCTTTCTGCTCCAAGTTTGCATGCAGAAATGTTTTACAATAGTACATTGACCTGATTTTCAGATATAGAAAATTCAAGTCTGATATGCTTTCAATAAATATTTCTAAAATGCAAGTTGCAATGAAAACATGAACAGTGCTATATGCATGCAAACATACAAGCATCTGCAAAGTAAATATTTCCTTTTCAAAATACAATTACTAGACTAGTTACAGGTTTATTTTTCTCTTTTGAAAAATAAATCAAATTTCTATCAAAAGGGTGAGAAAATGTCAAGACATTTCTCGAATTTATATCAAAGGAGTCATGAGCAGTGTACACATGTTCCAATGAAAACACTCCAGAGATTGCTTGTCATCCTATTCTGTTTTACAGCAGTATACAAAGTTTGGGGCACTTCTTTAAACATCGTTGTAAGCAGAAAAATATTTCCACCTGAGAAGCGTGCAACACAGATGTAGTGATATTTGTCAGCAGTCGTGCTCAGATGTTCAAGGAAAGGAAAAAGAACCCAAAGAGTTCAAATGGAGTAGAACAATTTCTTACCTGCTTTGAACCTGAGGAGCTGCCAAATACACAGAGCCCAAAGGGTCGCAGTCACTACACAGCAGGTGACACAACAGAACCAAAATTCTGTCCCAGCAGAGTGAAGGCATGTTGTGATGCAGGCTGCCTGCAATGCTGTAAAATGGTTATTTTACAATCATACTCTTGTCATAAACCTTTAACTACTTGTCTACTGATAAAACTTTAACCTTTTCCTCTCTAAAGAAAGAGATTTGGCATGTGTGTGTTTATTACCTCTTAGGGACTGGCTCTGGTCCTCAATATAGATCTGCACGTACCCTGGGAGGAGGTGGTGCTGGCTGGCACAGGGTGAAAGTCAACACAGTCAAAGTGAAGAAGAAAATAGGGTTATTTTAAGAATGAATTGGAATAAACACGTCTTTTTTTGTCATCAGCATTCAGTGGATTAATTCCCATTGTGTGAGTTGGGACAGTACCTTGTTTTCACATGGTGTTTTCACTAGTGAGGAAGGGAGATTTGTTTGGCTTTTTTAATTACCAAAGCAATTGCATCTCAGTTTTGTTGTGGTTTGAACGACAGGTGTCTGCTAAGGAAGGCAGGAGCCTCCCTTGGAATGGAGAATTTAAACTCTCTCCCTTTGAATTATTATAACTTTGAATTTAAGGGGCTCTCAGGTGAAGATATGGGAATAGGAATAAGAGTTCTTTATTAGGGGAACTAAAATAAACAATAAAACCAAAACACAGTATTACAATGGAGAAAAAGAAAGAAAGAAAGAAACAAACAAACAAAACCCACTGACAGTCAGGAAACAACCTGACACCCTGGGTCAGGGTATTGGTGGCAGTCCCATTAAATGGTGGCTGCAGTCCTAGTGGCAGAAGTGATGTTTCTGTAGAAAGAGTGGAGTTATTTTGCTGACGGTCCAGTGGTGATAGATGGGCCTGGTCTTCCTCTGAGAATCCAGTGGAAAATGCTGCCTTGCTGTTCCAACTCCCAGATTTTTATCCAGGTAGGAATACTTGTCTCCTCCCCCTGGTTGGAGCATTTCCCAGTGGGATGATGTAATTCTATCAGTGACACTCAATGGCCCATTAGCAGGAGATCTCTCCCTGGAGGGAGGCTGGGTTGTGGAAGAGATAAGAAAACTGCTCCAGCAGGCTTCTTGAGGGTTGTAGGGTTGGCCATTGACAGACAATTAGACCACCCCATCACACACCCCAGTTTCATCAGATGGTGATAGAATACAGAGTTTTGGTTACATTTTTGCACTACAACCCATGACAAGTTTAAAAAACAGGACTCGACAAGCTGCTGTACCGTGCCAAAGATCTACAGGAATACAGTCAAAGAAAAAGGGTTCTGGTCTCTTGGGATGTGGCACAATGGTCTAGACATTAGATACTACTGCTACTGCTACTCCTCCAGACTATGATTCCTTTAATGCCTTACAGATTGTTATGATGTTTTTCCTCTTATCAAGAGTAAAGATGAGTAATATAAGATATGTATTTATTATTTTAATTTAATTGGTGGAAATCTGCAACGTACTCATAATGATACTCATACTCAAAATATTCATACTGAAAATAAAAAATACGTCAGGCAAGCAAGACACTCTGTATTGAAGAAAGCTCCTAAGGACATAGGAAAGACTGTGGAAATGCTGAAATAATTAAGCTTACTTTTACAAAGTAAAAATGGGGGAGCGCCAAAGTTGTTAATGTGCTTCTTCAGATAGCCAAATGTCTTAACAGTCTGTTCACAGAGGTTTTAATTAAAGACAAGCTGTGCCACCACACCAGTGACAGGCTGGCACAAACCTTCAGACAGGGGGCTCTGTGGGGCAGCACAGCCGTGTGTGGATGGAGGTGGGTGGCACAGTGTGCATCCCAATGCCCGGGTATCCCACGGGCTTGGACATATTTGTGGCATTGGCCAGGCAAGCCCTGGGAGCCTGAAGGCTGCATGGCCCAACTCTCCCATTGCTGTCAGACTGTGAACAGCAGCAATGCTCAGCTGCACAGAAGCATCTCCTCCTCATCCTGCTCATAGAAAATGCTTTGGGCCCTTGAAATGTTAATTACTTTACAGCCTCCGGCCATAAGCAGTTAAATGTTTGCTTTTCTGCTGTTCAAAGGGATAAAAGGGTAAAACTGGATCTAAGAGATGCACAGGAAGATGCTCATTCCTGAGCAGGATTCTAAAAGAGAAAACAGAACCAAGTGCAATTTGGATCTTGATGATGGAGAAACTGAGGCACGGAACAGTTCAGTGTCATTAAGCTCCACCCAGCTTTGCTAAGCTAAGTCTGAGGTTTGCAGTATGGTAAAGGCGTACCCAGCTTCTGAATCACAGGTCTGAGTCCTTTGCTAATGGAACTTCTGTTATGATTGCAGATATTTTTAAATGACAAAATAGGAAGAAATCGCAATTCATTCTCATGGTTACTTACACTGCCCTTCCTATTCAATGGAAAAAGCATCCCTGCTTCTTTCCTCTACATGGCTAACATCATATCTTTGACTAGAATGTTGAGTTTAGATATATGATATTTAGAAAAGAGTCCAGAACTTTGGGTTGCAAGCCCAGGTTTGCAAACAGAAGAAAGTTTGTCAGATGGGGAGTTGCAGCAGGCTTGTGAGCAAAACTGACTGTGAATTTCTAACTTCACATGAATACTTTATATAAAACACAGAGAAAAAAATATTACTTAAGGCACCAGATGGCAAAACCAACACAAATTAATGAAGACCTCTTAAAAGATAGTATACTTTTATTTATGGAAATATTAAACCATGTTTATATGCTAGAATAATCAAACTGAAAAGGAACCTTAACACTTGCAAATTTGTATCTGTGATGCAGCTGCAGGGAGATAAAATCTCTCTTGAGTGACTGGATATGTTTCTTCTGCTTTCCTCCATTTCTTTAAAGCCTTAATTAAAGCCAGATGTTTTTTATTTCCATTCTTTTTTTTTTGTTTTCAAGTGTGCACAAAGTGTGGTGCCAGCAGTAAACACCATCTTTGAATTTTTTTTTATGTGTCAACTGCTTCTGAGCCAGAGTCACAAACTGGTAAAATTCCAGCAAAGAAGTGCAAGCTTTCACTCCTGCTGTCATTCCCACTGGAAGCAGGAGATTGGCATTGCTATTTCCTGCAGCACAGGAGTCATAAAAATCCCAACATGTGTCTGAGAACCTTGCCCCTGGTAAATAACTTTGGAGGCAGGAGGCTGGAATGCTGTATACCATGAACACAGCTGCCCCTCCCATGCTCCCAGAGTGCTGGGAGTGATTTCTTGTTGCTTAGTTGCTATTCAGCTATATGGATCTGCAGTCTGTTTTTCATTTCTTCCTTCTCCTCCTCAGGGAGGCAGTGGCTGGTAACCACAGTGTATAGGCAAAACCATTTCTGCTCCAATATCATGCCTTCATTGTGCCCTTGTGTTGACCTCTTGGGTGTCATCTCTGCAGAGTGTTTTGTCAGTAAAGTAAATGGCAGAAGTCTATAGGTGAGAGCTTTGTTTTTAATCTAAATTGCTAAGTAGTACTGCTGTATTATTCATAATTGTGGTTTTCATCTACTTTTCTAAATGCATTTTCTAAGAAGTATATCAAATACAGAAATACATGAACTGCAACAGTTACCTAGCAAAGAGATAGAAATTAGTGTTCAAAAAAAGGCATCTGAGGACAAGTTATTCCTTATTCAACAAATATTAGGCTTTTTACTCCCACATATTTTGAGCAAGCACATATTGTACCTAGAATAGATTTTAAGGACAAATTTTCCGGCAGTTTTCCAGTTGTCTTTCTCCCTTTTAACAGATGTGCTCTTTGTTGCTTAGTCCTTGGGAGTCAGGCTCCCTTCCACTACTGCACATGCTGAAGGCCTTTCTGGATAAAAAACTATTCTGTTTTCTTCCACCAGCTTCTGTACCAGCAGCTTCTACCACAAATGCTGTAGTTTGGAGGAACTGAAACATTTTTTTTGGGGGGGGGGACATCAAGTTATCTGATCCACTGAAGTTTTTTAGTGCCTTTGTTTTAAGGATGAATGAACCTGGAGTATTCAAATTCCTTGCTGTCATATTTGCTCTTCATTCATGCTATGTTTAGTTACAAGGGAAAAAAGTATTTGTTTTCAGAATACAGAACAAACATCACAGTTTCTAATGACAAGGTAGTACTGACCTTTCTTGAATTAAAGTGCAACTTGTTCAAATGTCTGGAGGTGTTATGAGAATAACCTGTTTATCCCACCCCATCCTGCCCCATAAGTGGTTATATTTTTCCCCTGAAAACATGACAGACATCTTACATGAATAAATCAATTTTATTTAAATAAAATTACAGGTGTATTTTGTCTAGTAAAAACTACCATATAGTTTCTCAAAGGCACCAATACTTAAAAATAATTTAAATTTTCTTGAGAGCAGCTTCCTTTTTCTGAGTGGTGTTTGTAAACTTGTCGGACTTCCCTCCCCTCATTCAACTCAGGCAATACCTGCTGCTTGTGAAATGATGAAGGCTGTACCTTTTTCATTGTAATAGGTCCCCTACTATTCCTGGGCATCTCTTTTGAGCACAGGAGAATGGGTCAGGCATTCAATGTAGCAAAACCCCACTCTGAAATAGGGTGTTTCTTTCCTTTGTGGCACTGTAAATTTGTCAGGCACAAACCCTCGCTATGACACTCACTTTGCGTGTACTGTAAGTATTAAAAATTAAATTCAAAAGACTGCTGCTTCTTTGAGACTTCAGGATCTGTTTTTCCTTGCATTTCTCCAAGCTTGATAGTGCATTGCCACCTTTTCTAATGTGAGGAGAGAGCCTTTTGCACAAAGCTTGCCCCACAGTTCTGTGCCACAGACTCCATCAGCCTCCAGTTTGGGCTTCTTTAGAGGCATCTTTGCTAAGCATGGCTGCACCAAAACCAGCTGATTTGTGTTGGGCTTATTCGTCCAGTTCTGTGATCATTTACAGGAGATTCACAGCAGGGACACAGGGCAGGTGCAGCTGAGATCTCTCAGCAGGCCAAGGCCTGCTCACTTTTTCTCCAAAGAAATGACCCAGCTCTACAGTCCCTGCTGGATGTTGGTAAGGACAAAGCCACAGCCCCCAGGCTCCTCCCCACGGGAGGAACAGTGTCAGACAGCCACTCTCTGGCCAATGACTTCAAGTGCTGTCACTTTTTTCTTCTGTAAAAGCAGGGATTTTTTTTCAAAAGGAGATTTTGCTGAGCACCTTCCATGTGCACAACTCACCCGTGAGGTTCACTTCATCAGCTGAGTTTGGCTTATTGCAACAGACTTGTAATTATCTCCAAGTTCTCTTTGATGCACAACCATCGTGCATGATCTCTGCCCAGCACTGCAGAAGCTTTGTAGCTCAACCATTCTAACAGGAAAAAGAATCTGCCCTTAAAAAAAATCCCCAAAGTTTAGAGACAGCAGTGATGTGGTGCAATGAAGGTAAGATCGTAACAGGGATGTATTTGGCAAATGTACCCCTGCTGCAATTAACAGGCAAGATCCTCAGGGAAGCCATGGATCCTCCTTCTACAGCAAATCTGATTTTAATGGAACCACAGTAATCAAACTCAAGTCTTATATTTGCAGGGTGGAGTAAATACAGTTATTTCAGAGTTTGTAGTAAGAGCACTGTAAAGCTGAGGCACAGAGGTACAAATACACCATACCAATACCTATCTTACAAGAATGTCCTGAGACAGGCTTTACTGAAGTGTGCCAAAATGTCCAAGAGTCTCCAGAGAAAGGCATTGAAAAAGGGCCAACAATTGCTAAGAAAAGCAGTGATCTTTGGCTAGCAATGTGCAATTTCCTCTCTGACATTTGTAAATGTAGAAATTTATGTGAGCCAACTACTCTTGCTTTCCAAAGAAGATTCATCTGGATAATCTGACACCTGATTACAGGTGTTACTTCCAAATACTTGGCAAACATCTAAAATAATTTTTGAGTTTAACAACCGATGTTTTCTAAGACACACAAAAGCTCAGAAAGTTTACTGTGCTTTTCATCCTGCTTAGGTTATCCCTCTAGTTTAGAGATACAGCACCTTAATATTTGTACAATATTAAATGTATTTATCAAGAAAAGCAGTGAAGAAATTTGCATTGTTCCTACTTGTGAGAAGCAAAGTAGTTTCTGACAATCTCCTTCTGAATAAACAACACCACTGATTTTGGAAAGGCACTGATAAAACTGACAGACTAAAATACAGCATTAACAGCATGTGCAGCTTAGAAAGGTGCTCCTTGAAAAAGGGGAGCTAAAAGGTAGATCTTAAGAGTGAAGTAAATATTTATATTGTGTTGAAAGTAAAGTAGTTTTTTAAGAAGCCTGTAAGGCTTTTTGGGTCTTGGGATCCCTTTGAGGTACAAACTATTTTATTAGCTAGCTTTTTTAAGCAATCGGTTTGCTACCATGGCCATGAACACTGTGCTTTTCACTAGATCAGTTTTCATGGAGGAAATAAATGCAATTAAAAGTGGTGTTAGTTTTTAATTTCCTCACTGGTGTTGGTAGCTGGGTATGGAGCTACTTAGAAGGTAACATCTGCTCTCCCACATCTCACTGTGCAGCACTCTGCAGGCTGCCTGGTGACTGAAGAGGTGATTCAGGGAAAGGGATGCAAAACCATCTCATCCTGCCCATGGAGCAGAATTACCCACTCCTGACTCAGGTTGTGGGTCATGTGTCTGCTCTGAATCCTGCAGAAAACCACCTAATTCCACCAAAGGAAAGCAAATAGCTTTGGGAAAGAAAACGGTTTTGCAATTAGGTGCTGCCTGACAGGACACCCCTCAGCCTTTCTGGAAAAGAAATTGTACCAGGCATCAAGGGAAGGCAGAGTCACTCCCACAGCCTTGAGAAGTCTAAGGATAGTGAAGAGACAGGACTGTCTAGGCACAGGCATGAACACCTGCACTGTTTTTTGATCACCATACACATCTTTGGTCCTCCTGCCAGGCTTGGTGGTGTCTCTGGGAGGTGAACACACTGCACACTCTTCAGTGAACCACTCAAGGGTTTCACAGTGAGCAGTTCTCTCTGCTTAACATAAAGCCACAAGCAGAGACACGAAGTTGTCACACAAGACACCTGCAAGACTGGTTTCTTTATCTTGTTCTACTGTTTTCCAGGTCTGCACAGTTATTTATCCACAGGTACTTGCAGGGCAACCAACACACATATTTAGACACCCTAATTATGGAAACTTTATGTCCAGCAGCTGCTGAAAAACATTTTGCTTAGCTTTTTAATAAGGCAAACATACAGACTTCATTGTGCCACCTCATCCGCGCCAAGTCTGTCTGATACTAGTCTGATTTTCATGCGAAAGGCAAAGTATTAGTGCAACTACCATGAATCAATATCAAGCATACCCTTCACAAAAAAAAAAGTATAACCATGTAGATGTAGACATCATAGGGAATTGATATTTGCAAAGCAAGTCATAGTAAAGAATGACTAAGATGGCAAAAAAATGTTGAAATGAGGTATTAATTAGCCTAATGGTTGGAGTGGGCAAACTGGTCAAGCCATAGTCACGCTAAATTTCTTCTTCTGAATCATGATCTCGTTCAGATATTTTCAGTAAACCCATTTCCATGGACTGGGACTGCTTAACCTTTGAACGGACTGCCCTGGAAACAACAACAAAAATGTTGTCAGTAGTAGCTCAAAGGCTCACCTGACCATTTTTTACATGGTACAATCCTGTTTAACTCCTGTATCTCATCAGAGAGTTAGGATGACTCATCCTATGATTCTATGGTCAGGAAGTGCTGCCTTTACTGACACATCCTGACTGTACAGCTTGTAAGCACTTGTTCCTATGGGCATATCACAGAGCACTTTAAGCAAACCCCAGTGAACCCTCCCAAAGACTAAGTGTTGTGCAGGTACTATATTCATGTGGGAAAGAACCATAAAGCTGTGAGAAAGAGAGAGTCTGGCCAAACTACCCTCAGAGAGGGACTCTGCCAGAGTGCCATGGTCAGCCTCCTCTGAGGCCACATCTGATGCTGCAGCAGCCACTGGTCGCAGCATCAGAAGGGATGTGAGACTGCAGTCACATTGTCAAGAGCTTCCTTTAGATAGCTTTCTTTTCTTTCTTTAGACAGCAAACCAGTTACCCAGCCTTGAGTGCTGGTGCCTTTCAGACTGAGATACAGAAAGAACTGGTCAGTGCAAAGCAAGACTGGAAGAATATGTAAGTGTATTCAATCACTTATGATTGAATAGGGCTGTTAGGATGGTAGGGATAAAGCAAGGGGTGAGAAGAATGTTTAGGACACTGCAGGAAAAGGCTTGGTAAGGTCCTGTGGGCAGAAGGTGATCAGATTCTGTGATCTGATGGCAGAGGCATTTTTACAGTCAGAATTAGCACCAGGCAGCAAGGCAAAGGGCTAACTTTGGACATTAGGGGGTGAAAATGACTAGTGAAAAAGAAATCTAGTGAAAAAGTTTGATCGCAGGAAATTTCTAGCAAGGAATTCTGTGTAAAAATCTTCAAAGTAAAGTCATGAAGCCTGCTCACTAAGCCACTTAAAATTAGCAGAGATGAGCAGTGGGAGACAAGATTCTGCAGGTAGGAAGAATTTCCTACTTCTGACTTTGTATGCACTTCCAAATGTGGAAGACTACTGGAGCTCATTTTATGGGGGAAGTATTATGCTATCAGAGCTGTATTTACAGATGTGTTTTTTCCCCTTTCTACTGAAGCAATGTTTTTCATTGATTACTAATAACTACTTTTATTTTACCTTGCAAGACAATTAGTTACTTCATAGAAACCTTTCTAAAATAAAGCTCCTACTAGACTAAATAGACAAGTCACCAAAGTTTTAGTGTTTCAAGTAACTTACCAGTTGACAATTGTGTAATTCACTGCAAGTATAAGAAAAGAAAAGGCATAATGCCAGCAATAGCACATGGTCAGGAACATCATGTTAGTGTGATCCATCTGATTCCACTCTGGGCTCCCATTTGGAGGATAAAGCACAAATCCAATCTGTAGTAAAATAAAAGAGATTTAGTACATGTCATTTGATGAGCATCCTATGCCATATCATGCTTTATGCTACCCATCACAAGGCAGACATTTAATTTTCTTATGGTGTTGCTAATTTCTGTAATTTTACTATTAAAAATAATTTTGTAGTCAGTCTCAGGTGTGATGGATCACTTTAAACAGCTCTGTGCAGAAAAGCCTTTGAAGATAAAGTGCCAGTCCCAGAGACCCACTGCTCTTGCTGAGAAAATTAAGGAGCCTGCCCAACAGCCCAGCCCTGCAACAATCACAACTATGCACTGTAAGGAGAGGGACTGGTGCTCAGCCCTGTGTGCTCTGAACTGAAATCACCTCATGGATCAGAAAACCCGCCTGGCCATTTGCACTGCCTCCCTTCTTCCCAGCAGCACCTGGGAATGCATTCCATGGCTGGGAAGATGAATAATCAATGACCAAATAAAGGGGAGCCACAAGTCTATTTCTTCTGGGCCATCCAAGGGAAAGGCCAGAAACAGCATAGAAATGGATCTTCCTCATGCAAGACTGGAAGTTCATGTGAAATACATAGCTGATTTGTTTATTCAGAGCTGAGAAGGATCAAATTCACGTTTGTGCATAAAATGGGAAAACAGTTAATTCTGTGGCTATGCAGGGTTTGTATGACAAACACCAACCCTCTGTGCTGCTTAATACTCTTCAAAGTCATCACTCAGCAGTTAAGCGGAGAGTTTAGAAACCGGGAAGAGGGGAGGAAGAAGGAAGGGAGTGCATTTTGCATTTCCATGCAGAGAATTCAATGAATGAGGGTGTTGATGATGCAGAAAGAAAGTCCCTTTACCTTTCACAAATTGCCTGTGCTGCAGCCAGTGTGTGGTTTTCAGTCACACAGATGGTTGAAGTCTGATGTGGGTGTGAAAAAAGCCACACTTAAATTTCTTCTATTTTTAGTACTTCAATTTTTACTTTGAAACAAAACCCACATTGTCTTTAGAGCTAAAGAAATAATCTGTTCTAAAATTAGACTAGGAAGAAAACAATGACTAAATGGTTGCATCTATTCCTCCTATGTAAAGCTTCTTAAATCACCAGCTGAAAGTTTGCAAACAAGAAAACAAAACAGCAAGTGCTGCAGTACCACATTCTTGAGTTCACTTATAGAAAATTACAGCCAGTTCTGAGGTCTGTCTTCATGCCAGAGCAAGCATTTAAATATTTGATTTGGTGCTGAATGTCCAGTTCTCCTAAGAAACAGCAAACACTTTTATTCATCATGTCTGGCCAGCACAGAAAAAAGGGAAGCCAGTCTAGACATGCTGGAAAGAAAAATCATTGGTGGCCTCGATTCTCCACTATAAGATGAAACACACATCAGCACCAGTGCTCCTATTTCTGTTACAAACTCCCAGCAGTTCCTTAAATCTCTCTGCATTGTTCTGACAGCAGAGAAAGGGTAGCTGTCAAGTATCCGTTATTGGATAGACTCACAAGTAAGTGAGGGCATGGAAGTGACATTTTGAAGAGTCCTTTCAGAAGACACGCACATCTCTGAAATATCAAAGTTTTGGCTGTTCTTTTTTCTGCTCAGCTCCCGGAGCACTAGAAAAGCAGGATGCTTTACATCACCCAGTCTCCTAATGAGAATCTGTAATTTTAGTGCCCTTTGAACCTGGCAATGTCAACAAGGCCTTTACCTCACCTCTCCAGTACTACACTGGGCACCTACTCACTGCTCCAGCAGCTGACTATGGAGACTCTCTTTGTAAAGAACAACACATATTTCCACGCTCTAAAATCACTGCCATTTGGCTGGCAAATTTGGAACAGGTTGTTACAAGAATCAGAGAGCCCTGTAACATGGAGAGTTCAAGAAAAACCCTTTAGCTTCTTTACTGATTCAAATAAAAGGCACTTGAAGTAAAACAGCTACTGCTTCTTCTTCTGTAAAATGGATATGAGAAATACTTTTGTCTCTTAAAAGGAATATTTTTTCTGTATCTCTTTAAAGAACTTATTTTCTGTTAGTCTTCTGAGGTCTGTGTTTAAAAGGCATATATATAACCTGTCAAACATCTGCAAAGGGTTAAATGACTAATTTTGGTGAGAAAGAAATTACAAAGGCAGAAAAGTGGCCTACCTGCCAGAACCAGCTGCCTTGTAATATGCAGAGGCTTGTACGGAGCATCTCTAGCACAATACTGCCACGGAAAAAAACTTCCAAAAATATGCATGCAGCGGCTCCAAAGATAGCAAATAGCAGTAACTGATGAACATGAACATCCAGCATGGCTCTCCCATGAAGATGGTAGCAGAAGAGAAAACCTGGAATAAATTGTGATCAGTTTAAGATGATTTATTCCCTTGGAATTTCCCTGTGTCTTCTTTTAATAACAGTGAAATGTTTCTGGCATTTCTCTTTATGCCAGTATCACCTTTACTCACGCTGGCTTTAGCTAACTAGTTGTGTACCATGTCAGTACCTACATCAAACACATGCCTGAGCTACTGTGCAGTTACCCAAAACAGGCTTTGGCTGCTATTTTCATAACATTTCTGTTGCTGCCTGAGCCAGGTAGGAAAGCTAAGATACACTTCTACAATGCAGGATCATGACCTGGGCAGTGTAAGGAGGGCCAAGACTGATCTTTTTGTGATCTCTTGGAAGTGTTTCAGGCAGTGAAACACCCAGCTCCCGGAGGAGAGCTTACCATTCTGTAAGGCTGATTTGAGACTCCCAGACCAATGATCAGTACTCATCCCCAGGATTCCTGCACATCCCTGCAGGGAGAGGCAAACTGACCTTCAATAAAGACTGCTAAGGAAAGCATCATCCTGTCCATGGCTGCTGGCAGTGCATTGGTCCCATGTGCCACGATGTCCACCAGCCCTGAAATGCCATAGAAGAGGTACATGGTGGCATGCTGCCAGTTCATCAAGTGATCCCAGTGCTTCTTCTCGTAGTTGTACAGCTTCAGATGAGGTCCATCAGGAACAAACTGCTCAGCTACCATCCCTGTGCATGAAACAAGAAGAAAACCCACTTCTTCTGGTACTTAAGGTATAAACTGATGACAAGTCTTTACACAAACAATAGAGGCAGTAATACATCCCCATGCAGCATAATGCCAGTAAGTTTGAGGTTTTAGCATCACATAATCTGGAAAGTGGAGAGCCAGAGGAAATCAGGCTTCAGCTCCACTCCTGGTGGAACTATTGGCATCTTGCATCTTCCAGCAGTGAAAATGGAAACAGCTATTCTGTGCTTCTTTTTTTTTCTTTTAAACAATTGCCATTGTAGTAGTCCTCTGAACAGATTTTTCAGCTGCTTTTTCCAATGGTTCAAACAAGAGCGTCTCAAAAAGAAAGATTTACCATTTCAGTGCCCTGCCACATGCAGGATGACAGAGTTCAGACTCATAATTCAAAGGGGATTTTTCCTCTAAAGCCATAAAAGGAAACCCCTGCACTGTGCAGAGTTATTAAAAGTCCCATGGGAACGTACAGAGAGTTAGTATTTGAATCACTGTTCCACTCTCTCCCTTACCTTGGCCCCTCAGTGTCTTGCTAACTAGCTGAGGTATTCCAGCAAGGGAAAACTGCTTTTAAATGCTTTATATGATCAATGAAGTTTGGGGAGGTTTTAAAAGTTGTTCTGCTTTTAAAACATTAAAGCTGATTATATTGTTTATAAAGCATAGGCCAGCATCCTGCTGGTATAAGTAGATATGCTGTAGAACAAATGCAGTGTTGTTCCACCTTTATTTCCAGTTTTCCTAACATGGAAACAGCAGGTTTTACTCCTGATGCCTTTACCATCTGTCTTAGCCAAGTGTTTTTCCCATACTTTTGATTGGAATTGGAATTTCCATATGTTAAAATAATAGTTTGCGGTTTCAAAGTGAAAATAAAAACAGTAGATTAATGTTTTAACTGCCAAACTACTTCTAGACACAGACTGGGAGATTTGTAGGAAGGATGTCCACAGTCACACCACAAAATGAATGCTATTATTTAGATTTTTATCATTTTTTTAACAGTGAAACTGTGGACACAACACCCCTTCAGTACTGATGTATCTTAACAGAGAGGAAGGAAAAGCAAGAACAAGACTGTCACAGCCTGCACCTTAATTAGAAAAGAAGTAACTCTGGGCATCTAAAAAAGAGCAGACAAATAGAATCTAGAAGTGCAAAAATGTTTAAAATTTAGATATTTTTCAACTTGAGCCACAGATGCTGAGCTACTCAGATCCCCTGTTGCTTAGTTTACTTATCCTCTAAAGCTAAATTGCTACCATACAGCCTGCCAGGATATAAACAAGAACTAAACACTTCAGTCAGCTACACAGCTCTCAAAACCATCCCAGTGGGTTTGTACCCAGGGTTGGACACAACAGAAGGACAAACAGCTCCCCCACACAACAGTCCTGCAGCAATAAAGTCTGGACATCAGTCTTCCTGTGTGAATATTTTCACTTTTGACAGATTAATCAAAAAATCATCTGCATAATTTACATATTTTATCAATAAATCAGTGGAGGCTTCCAACATCTGAGATGGTTGAATTCAAAATAAAAAAGCAACACCTTCACAGTCTGGTGCTCCCAGTGTGCACATGAGAGTCCCTTGCCCATCTTATCTCCCTCCCTGAACAGTGAACAGTACATGAACCCTGAGATGTGGTCAGGAGTGGCCAAATGGGCAAGAGTGGTCAGGAGACCTCACAGAAGCTCCAGAAGAGTGCTATGGATGGAAACCATGTCATGGCCACAGCTGTGTAATTAACAGCAGTAGCCCCACCACTTCTCAGTGGTTAAAGGGCAAAATAGCAGAACACAGGGAGATCCATTTCATCAGAGAACAAAATTTAAAGCAAAAAGTGTTAGAAGCTACACCTGCCCTTAATCCACCTCACTTACCAATGAGGGCAAAGACAGCTTTGATGATGCCCTCAACAAACTCCAGGCGCTGGAATCCTGCCCTGGAACCAAGGTAGCAAGCATTCTTGTTTTTTCGACAGGCGTACTTCAGTGGATACTTCACTGACCACCATAAGCCAAAAAGAAGGAAAAAGCTTCCAGGGAGGGCATGCCCTTTGAAATTGCCCATGGTTTTCTGCTAGGCAATACCTAAAGGAGAAACAGAGAACAGTTATGAGAATAGTAGGAGAATTCTTTGGGTTATAATTTTAAAGTATCTCCTTGCATAGATCAAATGGGTGTCACTGAATTGAGTATACTCACGGTTAATTTAAAAATAAATTTGTACACTTATCTTCCCAGCCAGTCTCCCCAGTTTCATAGCTTTGCAGAAGCAGAAGTAGAGACCCAACTACAGAGCAGCTGACCTGAAATACAGAGCTGGCAGTCAGCAGGGCAGGAAAAGGAAAAGCCATAGCATGCTAGGTCTTGCTGTAGAAGTTGTGTTAGCAAAAGAGAAACCAAGGTTCACAAAAGAAAACCAAGACAACACTTGGTTAAGAAAAAAATAATTGCACACCCATTAAATGGTTTAATAGTAATACTAGTAATACTAGTAAATTGTATTTTTTATTTCAATCCACATGTCTTGATTTACAAACATCAAGTAATTCTCATTCTTTGATGGGTGAATTATGCGCCCACAACTAGATATCTATTATCAAGTACATCAAGTGCACTGTGTGACAAGGTTATTAGTTGATCAGGATTATATAGTCATTTAAAAGCAGTGCCATTCATAATCCTAGGAATTCTGGTCATCATCCCAACATTTAGGATAGTTGCCTTTGAGCCAGTGGTATCTTCATTAAAATGATAGTTCTAACATTAAATTGCAATTTTCCTGTAAGATATTATAAATTGAGGTGTGCCTCATGCCCCAAAGACATACTGAGTGTCTGCACAGGCGGCAATCAAGAATAACCACTTTAGAAGGACTGGCAGTCTGTACTTTGTTATTATTGTCGCTGACTTAAAAGTTCAATTGCCACACTGCACTGGTGCCATCTGGTTATGAATGGAACATGAAAGCTCTGGTATATTTTTCCTTTTCATGAGTATTTCCTATGGTCAGCTCTGCATAAGAAGTTTTAAACTGCAGCTTCTGGGCCATGGAGTACTTGCAGCTGGTTCACGTAAGGCTGTCTAGTCACGTAGCATGAGCCCTCTCCAATTTCTGGAGGCTGAACTCCACTGAATGCATTATTTTTTTCATTTTGTTTTTTAAGAAGAGAAACTTTTCCACATGTACAGGTCCTAGAGTTATTCTAAGACTATTCTAACTGCTTGAGGAGAGGTGACCTCTATAGCCACAAAGGAGAAGAAAAGAAAATACAACTCATGTCTAGCATGAGTCTGGCCTGATTTAAACAGGATGCAGAAGAGGGTCCTGCAGCCCCTGCCTGTCCCTTCCTCTTCCAGAGCTGAGCTCTCCTACTGTAAGAGCTGCTGAGTGGGAGAGGTGAGCTTTAACAGCTTTCCCTGGAAAATACCCTGCTTACCTAATTTCTAGGGAAGCACCGGGGAAGCACAAGAGCAGAGAAATGTGATGCTGGCTGCCCAAGCAAGCCCATTTCTGGATGTGTCCCCACAGGTTTTGCCACGTCTGGCAGTGTGGGGGCTGGGAAGGAGAACGTGTGGAGATGGGTGCATTGAGCTCAGCACCTGCCATCATGGGACAGCCAAAGGGGGCATGAGGGATATGTTTATCAACCAAGCATAAAGGACTCCCATTTGGGATTTCTGCTGTGTGGAGAAGGCCTCCTGCAGCTGAGGGCATAAGGGCTGGGAGAGCCTCTCTCTGCGTCCTCTGCCTCCCCCAACACCCTCAAAGTTTCTCTGGTTTGATGCCTGTGTGTTTCATTTGCAGGTGGGGAAAGCACTGCTCACTCTGCAGCAGCCCACAGCACAGTGGGGCTCTCACTGGTGAGTTTTGGGGAGCTCAGCCACCCATAGGTGGGACCCAGCCCTTGCTATCTCAGCCAAGAGGTTCTTTCTTCATTTTAGGATACCTTTAGTTAAAAGAGTCTGACCTGCCTGCACATTCCTGCCGGTACTCACTGCACCACTCTTTGCCTCAATAAAGGGCAGTACTTACAGCTTTAGACAGTCGTCTAAACTTTGCTTTAACATTTAAGATACTTCTTTTGCTTTTCAAAGCTTAATTCCTGAGGTTCTTTTAAACATGCTGGCCTGGAAGGCATTGCTGTCTTTACAGACACATTGGTCTTTTCCCTTCTTTGACTGAAGGGAAGAGGGGAGGAGAGCGGAGTGGCTTTTCCTCACACCTCTGATCTCACTGGCCACTGTTCATTGCAAAGACTTTATCCATTATTCATTATTATTCACCACAGGTACAGAGCAGTTCAAAAGAAACAATTTACCCTGTACTGCACATCAAAGCAAAACAATAGATTAGAAAGGTAAATGAAACCTCTGAATAACCTTGCCTTAGGAGATTAGAGCTGCAGTAGGAGTGAAATTAAGAATTGTGTTGGCGTCATTTGTAGGGCATGGTATACAAAACTTCAAAAGTAATTCTTATTCTAGAAATTTGCACCTGGGTTACCTAGATCTTTAAATGTCAGAGGATTTTTCTGCACTAAATCTGAACAAGCTATCAAGAAACTTTGTTTTAAACTATTTTTTGCCTTTCAAAACAAGCAAAAAGAAAAAAAAAACTGATAAAGCAGCTGATGTTTCCAATATAAACAAAATAGAACCATAAAACTTACTTTTTTGCTAAAAAGAAGTACAATCACATATTATTAGCTTTAGAGAGCGTAAACTTCAGATTGAGTTCATCCAAAGGTGTTAGGGATTATTTGTAGGATTTCTTTAGAAAGACACACAGCAGTTCTGCCAGCCAGCTGTTGTGGCAGACCTTTGTAATGCTGCATCTCAACACAGTTTCAGAAAGGAGTTACACAACTTAACCTTTAAAGTTTTGTGAACTTGAAAGCATCACGACAGAGCTTAGCTTAAACTGATTAAACTTCCCAATTCATGAGTTTTCTCTTTTCAGGCCTGAGAGTTCCTTTTGGTGAGTCTAGAAGTCACGTGCCAACACCCACAGTCTTGATGTGACTGAGAAGTTTTGTCTGCAAATAAACTGGGGAATATTGCACAATTTGAGGGCTTAGTATGAAACGGAGGATATGGTGAGGCTAAGAGGAGACTCCTTAGTAGGAAAGTCACTGTGGGGTCAGGATATGGATCTGGGAGGTGGAAGGCAGGAATGTAATGGGTGGTGAAAGGAGATGAGGAGAATAAATCAGGCTGCTGTCTTTCCACATGGCACTTTGGCATCCCACTGTGCAGCCTGGGACAAAACACCTCCTGTCAGTTCTCTTCTTCTGCACAGCTTGTGAGCCAGACAGTTTTGGTACAGCAAGTGCTATTTATTTGATAAAGATGGTATCATCAAATTATGACAATACTTGATAAATTTGAGGGCTTATTTTTACAGAGCCTTATCAGTCTATATCTGCAATGTCAGACTGATTTTGCAGGATGTACAAATCCATCAGCATTTTTACCCTCAGTGATTTCAGGGCCAAAGGTGTTGGCAGAGCCACAGCCACGTTCTCAGCAGCAAATATTCCTTGCTTCCCACAACCCTCCCTAGAGTTTATGATATTAGACTGGATATCAGGAAAAATTTCTTCACTAGAAGAATTGTCAAGCCACTGCCCAGGGAAGTGGTGGGATCATCATTCCTGGAGGTATTTAAAAGATATGGAGATGTTGCTCCTGAGATATTCTCCAGTGGAGGACTTGGCAGTGCTGTGTTAACAGTTGGACTCAATCTGAGGTCTTTTCCTACCTAAACAATTCCGTGGTCTATGGTCTGCCAGAGCTGTAAGTAGAGCTGCCCCACAGACAGGGGCCATGAGGACTGGCCCCAAAGACACCCAGTCCCACCAGGTGCCACACGCATTCCTTTAGCTGGTGACCTTCTTCAGAACTTCAACTCTTCCAGATCTTTCTCCTAACCAGGCAAAGCCAGTGATTCTGATACCTATAAAAGGCACACAGACAGCTGGCATCACAGAATCACACAGAATCACAGAATTTTCTAAGTTGGAAGAGACCTTCAAGATCATCAAGTCCAGCCCATGCCCTAACACCTCAACTAAACCATGGCACCAAGTGCCACACACAATATTTTTTAAAACAACCTCAGGGATGGTGACTCCACCACCTCCCTGGGCAGACCATTCCAGTACTTTATCACTCTTTCAATAAAAAACTTTTTCCTGACATCCAACCTATATTTCCCTTGGTGCAGCTTAAGACTGTGTCCTCCTGTTCTGTGAATTGCTGCCTGGAGAAAGAGACCAATCCCTACCTGACTACACCCACCCTTCAGGAAGTTGTAGAGTGATAAGGTCACCCCTGAGTCTCCTTTTCTCCAGGCTAAACACCCCCAGCTCCCTCAGTCATTTCCTCACAGGGTTTGTGTTCCCAGCCCCTCACCAGACTCATTGCCTCCTCTGGACATGCTCTAATCTCTCAACTTAAGGCCCAGAATGGGACACAGAACTCAAGGTGTGGCCTGACCTGTGCCCAGTACAGAGGAGGAATGACCTCCCTGCTCCTGCTGGCCACACCATTCCTGATACAGGCCAGGATGCCATTGGCCTTCTTGCCCACCAGGGCACAGAGCTGGCTCATGTTCAGCTGCTGTCACCAGCACCCCCAGGTCCCTTTCTGCCTGGGCACTGTCCACCCACATCATCCCCAGACTATAACATTGCAAGGGGTTATCATGGCCAAAGTGCAGGACCCAACACTTGGACTTACTAAACTGCATCTTGTTGGACTCTGCCCATCCATCCAACCATTCCAGGTCTCTCTGCAAAGTCCTCCTACCTTCCAACAGATCAACACACGCTCCCAACTTTGTGTCATCTGCAAATTTACTAATGAAAGCCTCAGTACCCTCATCTACATCATCAATAAAAATATTGAACAGGACTGGCCCCAGCACAGACCCCTGAGGGACACCACTGGTGCCTGGCCCCCAGCTGGATGCAGCACTGTTCTTCACCACTCTCTGGGCCCATCCAGCCAGTTCCTAACCCAGCACAGAGTGCTCCTGTCCAAGCCCTGGGCTGCCAGCTTTTCCAGGAGTGTGCTGTGGGAGACAGTGTCAAAGGCCTTGCTGAAGTCCAGGTACACAACCTCCACAGGTTCCCTGCATCCACCAAGAGGGTCACCTGGTCATAAAAGAGACCAGGTTGGTCAAACACGACCTACCCCTCCTAAACCCACTCTGGCTGGGTCTGATACCCTGGCCATCCTCTAAGTGCTGTGGGATGACACTCAGTATAAACTGTTCCATCACCTTACCAAGTACTGAGGTCAGGCTGACTGGTCTGTTATTACCAGGATCCTCCTTCCTACCCTTTTTGTGAATGGGTGTCACACTGGCCAGCTTCCAGTCATCTGGAACCTCACCAGTGAGCCAGGGCTGTTGATAAATGATGGAGAGTGGCTTTGCAAGCTCATCTGCCAGCTCCCTCATCACCCTGGGATGGATCTCATCTGGTCCCATAGATTTATGAACATCCAAGCAGCTCAGCACTTCTCTGACTGCCTCCTCCTGGATAGCAGGAGGACCATTCTGCACCCTGACACCATCTACCAAGCCAAGAGGACAGTTATCCTGAGGACAAACCGTCTTCCCACTAAAGACTGAGGCAAAGGCAGCCTTAAGCACCTCCACGTTCTCCTCATCTGCAGTTACTGCGTTCCCTCCCACATCCAGTAGAGAACAAAAGTTAGTCTTACCCTTACTTTTGCCATTAATGTATTTGTAAAACCATTTTTTATTATCCTTTACAGAAGCTGCCAAATCAAGTTCAAACTGAGCTTTGGCCTCCCTAATTTTTTTCCTACATGCCTTAACAACTGCCTTAAATGCTTCCTGAGAGACCTGACACTCCTTCCAAAGATGATACATCCTCTTTTTATTCCTAAGTTCCTTCAAAACCTCGTTGTCCATCCAGGCCAGTTGTTTTCCTCATTGGCTCATCTTTTGGCACACAGGGACAGTCTGTTCCTGTGCCCTCAAGACCTCTGTTTTGAAGCACACCCACCTTTCCTGGACTCCTTTGTTTTTAAGGGCTGCTTCGCAAAGAACTCTATGAATAAGTCACCTAAATAGGCCAAAGTCTACTCTCCAGAAGTTCAAAGTAAAAGTCTTATTGATGTTCCTCCTAATATCCAGAACTCTATAATTTCATGATCACTATGCCCCAAGCGGCCTCTGACTACCACACCTTCCACCAGCCCATCTCTATTTGCAAACAACAGATCTAATATAGTCCCTCCCCTGGTGGGCTCACTCACCAGCTGTCACAAGAAGTTGTCCTCCTCACACTTTAAGAACCTCCTTGACTGCCTTTTTTCTGTTGTATTAAGTTCCCAGCAGATGTCTGGTAGGTTGAAGTCACCTACAAGAACAAGGGCTGATGATCCTGAAACATTCTCCAGCTGCTTGTAGAATAAGTTGTCTCCCTTTTCTTCCTGGTTGGGTGGACAATAACAGACTCCCAGCAGGATGTCAGCCTTGTTGGCCTTCTCCTTAATTCTTATCCATAGGTACTTGACTTCATCAACATTAGTTACAATATCCATGGCATCTAAAGCCCCTCTAATACAAAGGGCCACCCCTCCAACTCTTCTCCCTTTCCTGTCTCTTCTGAAGAGCTTGTAGCCATCCAGTGCAGTGCTCCAGCTATGGGATTTGTCCCACCACATTTCCTTGATGGTGACAACATCATGGCTCTGCTGTTGCACCCATGGCTTCCAGCTCCTCTTGTTTGTTACCCATGCTGTGTGCATTGGTGTACATGCACCTCAGCTGGGCTGTGATTTCACCCTCACTCAAGCTTACCTCCCTTGGACCTGCTTCCAGACAGCACAACTGCATCCCCTTCCCCCTAAAACCCAGTTTAAAGCCCTCTCAATGAGTTCTGCCAGTTCATGAGCTAAAATCCTTCTATCCTTAACAGAGAGATGGAGCCCACCCAGTTCCAGCAGGGCAGGTGCCATGAAAGTTACCCCATGATCAAAGAACCCAAAATTCTGCTGATGACACCAACCCTTGAGCTACCTGTTGGCAATGTGGGCTCTTCTATTCCTTTTATTTTTTATCTCAGCCACCTAAGGGACTGAACAGAACATCACCTGTGCCCCTGCCCTATCAACCACTTGACCCAGTGCCCTAAAGTCCCTTTTAATTGCCCTGACACTTCTCTTTTCAGTCTTATCACTGCCAGCCTGGAGTATCAGCAGTGGGTATTAAACAGAGGGCTGAATCAGCCCAGGGAGTCTCTCAGTGATATCCTGTACCCGGGCCCCAGGAAGGCAGCAGACCTCCCTGTGGGATGGGTCCAGTCGACACTTGGGGCCCTCTGTTCCCCTCAGAAGGGAGTCACCCACCACAACTACTCCTCTTTCCTTTTTAATGTCAGAGGTGGTGACCCATCTGACAGGTGAAGTGTGATTGGAAGGCTCACTGGGAACATCAGTTTCTTCACCTGGCCACAATCCTCCCCATGGATGACAGGGTTGGCTTTCCAGCACACGTACGTCCCTGGCCATTGCACGGATGCTATGTGCACCCCAACAATTCCTGCAGGATCATTCACTCCTCATGTCTCCACCCTGAAGTTTCACCACTCAGGACCCCCAGCAAGCAGCCATGGAGCCACAACAGCCAGGACAACAGTAAAGTTTGAACTCTAGCAAAGCAAATTTTGGAGCCAAGATGAGGGATGGTCCTCCTATGCCAACCAGCAGGGCTGCTGCTCTGAGGAGCATGCCCAGGAACTGGACAAAGCACACATTCCAGACCAGAGCCAGGCTTTTCACACAAAGCCCCTTGAAATGCTGCTCTCAGGAGAGTGTGGCTGCTTGTCAGGGTTCCAGAACAGCCATAGGCTTCAACTGCCTCAGTCAAAGTCACCCAGGACCCCTATCCTGGCACTCCTGCTCAGGGGCCTATAGTCTCAGGGGAACTGGACAAAAAAGTAAATAGGCATAATTATGGCAATAAACTCAATTGTTGAGGTAGTTTATAAATTTTAAGTACCAATCATCGTTTCTGCAGCTGATTGGAATAAACAACAAGAATAATTTACAGCTACCTGTGAATGTGAGATGCAATTTTTTTAATGTGAGAATTCCAAGCATAGTTTTTCTTGCAATAACCACAGAAAGCACTGCATGATTAAGGTTTTTCCAGCAATTAGAAAGCTGCATGGTATTGCAAAAGTGTTTTACATCCACACTTTGCCAAACCAATATAGGCTATTCACAGTTGCCAACTAATTCCCCATGTAGCCGTAATGCTTTGTGTACCTGGGTTGTTCATGCCTCTGTTCAGGCTGCATCTTACTCCTTGGGATCAGAAGGGAACAAGGGCTTCCACAGAAAAAGGAGGTTTCCAAGTGAACCCTCAAGAAATTTGTGCATTTTTGTGGCTATTAAGAGATGTTTTTTAGCTTCAGAATTATCTCACACCATCAGAAGCATGAGAGGCAGGCAAGAAATAGACTCTGATGGTTGATTTAAATACCCTCCAATGTTTTTGGGAGAGATGTTTCATAACATTTACCACTTCTGTGGGATCTAAGGCAAGGCTTCCAAGTGCTATGGAGAAATGTTACCTACCACCTGGTTACTCAGAAGACTTCTCAATTGCTTCTGGAAGCACTAGTTTAGTTTCCCTTTTATCCCCTCTCCCTTTAAAGGACAAACAGAGGTTTAGGCAGTGCAACCTGCATGGGACAGGGACATGAGCAGCAGCTGAGCCAGAGCCTGCCCTGCAGCAGGCAGATTCCCTTCCCTGCACATTCTCCTGCCACAGCAGTATGCCCTACAATTTCCTGTGTTTGTCAGGCCCTGGGGGATGCTGCAGAGGACTGTTGACCAGAAATGTGGGTTTCTTTTCCAGAAATGACACAAGTTATAAAGCCACAAACTCACTCTGCTGCAATGCTTCCACTTCTGCTGCACAACCATATGACAAGGTTAAAGGTTAAGTCCAAAGATTAAACTTCAGCAATTTTTTTCTTCCATATGCTAGGTTAGAAAACAGTGATGTGGAGTTTATAATATTTAATGGGAAATGTTTATTTATCCATAACAGCTGTGGGAATGGATTGTGGTATTGGTGAGAATGATGCACCCAGACAAGAGGAGGAAGTAACAATGTAAGTACTTTCTGTTTAATGCACAGGCTGTGATCATACAGCTTTTACAAAAAATGGAAACCAGCAAAGCTGAAGTGCGTGTAAGACAGAGAAAATCACAGACAAGTTTAATTCAGTACCAAAGTTTCCTACTTGCAGCTAAAGGTCTGTTCACAAGGCAAGTGTTTTTTGTCCTACAGCCATTCTGCTGTAAACATCACAGAGAGCCAGGCTGATCTGAAAAACTGCCTGCTCCAAGTACTTTGTTCACTAAACGCCATCCTAATTTCATGTCATGACTGAAAGCATTTCAGTGATTACAGCTCCATGTTCCAGATGAGATCACTGCTCTGGTGTTATGGAACAGCTGGCACCTACAGCTGCTTTAGCATTAGACTGGAACTAAGTACTGTGTGTATGAATGAAAGACTATTTGAAAAGCTAAGAAGTGACAGGACAACCTTGATATTTTTGGCTTAGGGATGTGTGAGATAGATTTCAGGTAAGGAAAAAAAAAGAAATGTCATAAACATACATATTCAAAGTCTGGAGGAGAAAAATTCAAGCCTTGAGAGAATCTTCAAGCCAAGGGATGAAAACCAAAAATCCCAGAGGCAATGACCAGAAATCTATCTGCTGGCCCTAGAAAGGAGGGACTCTGGAACACAATCTCCCACAGTGATGATTTTGGGCCCACAACTTGTGCCTATCCTATTCTTTTGCAGTGCCTTGCATCTGTCAGAGACTCTTCCTTCCCAGATACTTGTCAGCCCTCTTGAGTGTTCCTCACTGTGTTTGTTATCTCTCATGACCCTCAGTTTTCTGGCTCTCTTTCCCTATTCTCTGCATCTGCTGACTGTTTCTGCTCCCACAGATGAGAAGGCTTTCTCCAGGGGTTATCCAAGGACAACAAGTACTACATAATAATCTTATCATTGGCTCTTGATATTTGAGCAGCTGCTCATCTGGGGATATGAAATTTTTGGTATACAGGACTGCCAAACTGCAGCCTTTTTGAGAGTACCACAAGTTCAAAAAACTTACACACACAAAAATAAACCTGGTAAGTGCATGGAACACATAAGAGTAATTTTTTCCGATGAAAGATTTATAGCTCCTGTATTTGCCATAAACCCTGGTATTTCCTAGAATTTCCTAGCATTTCCTGGCTGAAATCAAGGGTAAAATAGCACGGGTATGTCAGTAAACTGCTGCAGGTGTAGCACTGCTACCTCTGGTGGCACCAGGTTTGGCTCCAGCCACCACAGCCGCTTCCATGCCCTCTGTGGGGTGCCTCCTGTGGGGTGACCCTCCTTCTATTCCCCATGCAGGGTAGCAGTTTCCTTCTCCTCAGAGGGTCACAGCAGACTGCTGCCCTCCAGCTGAAGTGCTGCACGGCTCCTCCCAGCCTGGCAGTTTTGGACTGTGTGTGGCAGAGGCAGAGTGCTGATGGAGACAGGGCATAAGGAGGGACATGCTATGGCATCCCACTGCTGTGCTGTGAGAGCTCTTCACTAACATCTGAGACCATCTCCCTTTTCCAGCCACTCAGAGCTGGGCCTAGCTGGAGCTCTTAGTGCTTCCCTAATTCTGCCAGCCAGTGAAATTTCTGTATGCGGTCACTCTCCTTTTGAAGTCATTTACTTTTATCACAGAATCACGCAATCATGAAATCACAGAATGGTTAGTGCTGGAAGGGACTTCTGCAGGTCATCTGGTCCAACCCCTCAGCTAAAGCATGTTTATCTGGAGCAGGTTGCCCAGGATTGCATCCAAACAGTTCTTGAATATCTCCAGTGAAGGAGACACCACAATCTCTCTGGACAACCTGTTCCAAAGCTCAGTCACCTGCACAGGAAGGAAGTTTTTCATCATGTTCAGGTGGAACTTCCTGTGTTTCAGTTTGCACCCACTGTCCCTTGTGCCTGTCACCAGGCACTACTGTCACCAGGCACCATCCTCTTGACACCAGCCCTTAAGCTATCCATATGCATTGTTGAGGTCCCCTCTCAGTTGTCTCTTCTCCCTCATCTGTCTCTCTGAAGAGAGATGCTCCAGTCTCCTAACCTTCCTTGCAGCCCTCTGCTGGGCCCTCTTCAGTAATTCCTTGTCTTCCTTGAACTCAGGAGCCCGGAACTGGACACAGCACCCCAGATGGGACCTTGCCAGGGCAGACTGTGATCTTTAAAACAGTCCAAGTCACTCCAATGAACAACCTCTGCAGGACTCCAGCTATTCCTGGAGTTCCATGGTCCAGCAGAGGTTACACTGCCACTAAGATTGCTCCATGGCTTTGCCACAAAAAATGGTTCTGTAAGGTGTAATCTCTGGCTCCTCTTTATATTTCCAATTGTATTCACTTAAATGTTCTCTGCTTCCTAAGAGAGAAAAGGCTTCCTAGGCTAGGAAAATGTCAAGAGAGCAAACATTTGATATATCAACTGGTGATAGAGATCAGAGCCCTGCTCTGGAGAGGAAATGAAACCCAACAGGACTACTAGACCATGGAAAATATTTGCAATAAATACTAATAGCTACTTGGGCTGTGAAAGATCCTGCATTTGGCACTTGCAAAGCTCTTTACAGACTCTTAGAAGTTACTGCAATTGTTATTTATGTCACCAAACACTTCTTGAGGACAAGAAGACACAACCCAAAAAACTGCGGGGAGTCTACTGAGAAAACTTAATGTTTGAGTGGTCTTCAATGGATATTTTCTACCAGCAAAAAAGCGATATCTGAAAAAGAACTCTGTGCTTAGAGGAGGGCAGGTCACAGAATCACAGGATCAATTAACTTGGAAAGCACCTCTCGTATCATTGTGTCCAGCCTTTGATCACCACCCTGTCAGCTACACCACAGGGCACTGACTGGCACATCCAGTCTGTCCTTAAACACCTCCTGGGAGAGGTTGACCCCTCCCTGGGCAATCCAACCCAACGTCTAATCACCCTTTCTGTAAAGAAATTCTTCCTAATGTCCAACTGAAACCTCTCCAGGCACAGCTTGAGACTATGCCCTCTCATCCTGTTGGTACTTTCTTGGGAGAAGAGGCAGTCCCACACCTGGCTATAACCTCCTTTCAGGTAGCTGTAGAGGAGGTGTGAAGGCATGGAGGTGTGGAGTACAGGGCTTGCTGACCTCAGTGTGAGTTACAATTCTTTGGTTGCAAGGGTTGCTCCCTTACAATAATTACTGGCGACTGTGCAGAAAAGGCATTAGAATTTATCTCCATTATACACAGTACCAGATATTGGGGTGACTGAAACCTTTGAATGAGAAACTGGATTACAAAGACCTGGTTTTAAGGAATCACCAAACACTAACAAAATATGGGAAGCAGAAGTGTCATCTGTGCTGTGTGCATTAGTAAGCTTTTATCTTAAGGAGAGCCCCAATTTAACAAAAATGGGAAGGGAGCTCATATCAACAAATGCAAGGTCATTATTAAGTCCTTGATGGTTTTCATAGGAAGGGCTTGTTTTTCTTACTGAAAAACTACACAGAGACTCAGTTTGCTAATGTGATGCTCATAACAGCTCATACTAGGGCAACAAGCAGGTGACACTGGTAGGAGTTGAACTTCTCCTGTCCCCTGCAAGGGAGAAGACTTGGAAACATGAGGTACATGTGTCCAGAATATTGGATTCTGCTGTGACACTGTACTTCATTTTGCTGGCTCATCCCATAGAGAGCCAGCCACTTGTTCACAAATCTCTGCTTTCTGAAGTTCTTCCATTAAGTGTTTATAACCTTCTGATAGAATTATAGAATAGATTGTTTTGGAAGGGACCTTTCCACCTCTCTGGCCAACCTGTGTCAGTGTCTCACTATCCTCCTCACAAAAAATTTCTTTCTTATATCTAATCTAAATGGACCCTCTTTTAGTTTAAAACCATTACCCCTTGTCCTATCAACAAGTCCTACTAAAAAGTCTGTCCCCATCTTCAGCCCCCCCATCTGTCTCTAGAATACAGTTAGGTAGCGTGAGCCCTCATGGCAAACAAAGTGCTTAAAAATAAATATTTAAATCTTGTGGATTTGGAGATTGTAACCAACCATATGAGTGCTTGGGGCTTGGAGCATTCTGCTTTGATAAGAAAAAAAAATATTTAGAAACGTTCTTATCAGTAATTTCCACAAAGCTGTGCAACACAGCAGGTGGAGTTTACACCTAGAGCTTTGCCTTGGCTAACCTGCCTTTGTACCTTGAAGTTTTCTCTGCAGTCTTGTCTGTCAATATCAGGCTGCCTGATAATGGTGTTTCTCCAAGGGGAGCCAAATGCACTGCCTCTACCAGCTATAGCTTGGAGGAAACACATCATCAACAGCAGAAAGCAGTGTGGATCAAAACCAGAAAGAGAAACACTTATGAGTAAATGGGAGTGTTGGCAAGGCAGTCTGTAACTTTGATGCTAGCTGGGAGAAATGGCTGCCTGGCTTTGCCCAGATAGAAAAGATGAAATGCTTGGGAGGTGTAGTTCCATTTTATAGGACCACCTCATACTCGTTAAACTGGAATCAACTTGTGCTAATACAACATTGGCAGAAACTGAAGAGTCCTCCATGATACAAGGCTAGAGCAGCAGCAGCTTCAGTTCCTGCAACCACTCCAATAAGACAATTAACAGAGGGAGCAGACACAGCAAGATCCTCTTCCAAAACCACTGGCATTACAGATGCTACACAATTTGTCCTAGAAATGTCTCAAGTGTACAGTGATTTGGAGCAAGAGTTTTAGGAGTGATGCTCAGATAGCATTCAAGTGTTATAGCAGGCCCTGATTTAGGCATAAATTGATAAAAGGGACTTAAGACTCCTTTTTGCCTTCTGGAGCAAAAAGGTAGTGCCAGGACCCAAGGTCTGGCTCATGCTGCATGATAGAATAGAACTGCTCCCATAGAGAGTCACTCTACTGAAAATGAAGGTATTTCAAAACCAATGTGAAATTATTTGTAATTCCTGGGTTTAGGAGCTTGTCTTGCTCATAGCATGGAAGAGATGTTCAAAATTACTACTACTGCCAACGGCAAGTGAGCATGAGTGCGTTTGGTGTAAGAAAAAGGAGACAGTTGAGAAGAGTTTCAACACTGAGAAGTCTTGGTTCATGTGCCTCTTCAGACGGGAAACAAGGAGCCCATTTTTGCACTGCTGTACTGGCTATCTGCAGTACTAACTAAAATGATTTTTGCAGGCAGATTTGTGTGCAAGAAGAGAGTAAACAGCAGTTTGCCTAAACACAGGCATAATTATTCCAGCCACTCCTCAAGGTTCATTTGAGTTTTCTTCTCCAGCAGTTATTTCTACCCACATTCTCCACAACTGAGATAAATCTGTTTGGTTTGCCCAGCTTCATTTGTAAAGAGAAAAGTACAGAAAAAGCCACTCAAGCAACCCTGAAAAACAGCAAAAGACATCCGAGAAAACTTCTGAAAGGTAACTCCAGAGTCAATGATGAATGTAATCTAAAAAAAAAATAATCTGGGCATCTTTAATCTGGGCATCTAAAATGGGTATTGAAAACATTCCTTTTACAAAATACTTAGAGTGACTTGAAGTCCAGCTTATGCTGTAATTTGAAGAGTTCCACAGAAACAGCAATATAAGGTGATGCAAACAAAGTTATACATTGTGGAGAAATCACAAGTCCTAAGTATGCAAATGCATGGTAGTCATCAAACGCTTGGTTTAAAAAGTAAAAAGCAGAATTACTTTGGTCTTAAGTACTTCAGTTCACAAACTCTTCAAAAAGCCCTTTATCAAAAAGGTAATAATTTTTGATGCCATGTCAAGCATTAAGTGTTATTAGGAGAGTAGAATATGATCTATTGATGGAAAATTGTAACAAAATGGAACATATCCAGGAATGGAAAGTGCTTTTCTGAGTGTTATTATGTTCTGAAATAAAATAAAGAGGCTAAGATAATTTTAGGCTTTCTCTCACATAGTAAGAAGTCATGAAGTACCTTTAAATTCTTTTAATATTGCCTGGAAATTCAAGTTTGGACGTGCATCTCCATTTGACACATCCAAGAGGAAGGAGGGGGGGAAATATCACATAGCAAACTTAGAACTAAGCAAAACATTTAATCTCCCCTTTGTTCAAAGATCCAGAACCTCGGCTGCAAAACCTCTTGCACATGGGGCAGAACGCTCCGGATGCCTGCAAGGGCCACGCTCGCGTTTGAACGCCAACAGCCATCGCCAAAGCGATTGCTGATTTCCGAGTCCCGTCCGCACTTTTCACCTCAGAAGTGCCCCCCGTAGACCGAGTCGAGGCAAACATGGAGTAGTTGTCCTTTCTCCCGGCAATATCCCGGATCCCCCCGCCCTGCCCCGCCGCCGCCCGTCCTGCCTTCACCCCGGCCCTTCCCGCAGCCGGGGATCGGGGGAGCCGGGCTGCTCTTACCTGTGCCGCGCCCTCCCTCACAGCCCCTTCTCCGCTTTCCTTCCTCCTCCTCCGGGGGTCTCTCTGCCGGCCGGGGCAGAGCCGGGGACAGGCCCCTCCAGCTGCGGCCCCCGGGGGATGCGCCGCTGCTGCTCCAGATGTTTTGCGGCGCGGCTGCCCAGATGTTCCCCGGGCGGCCCCGCGGGGGGCGGGCGTTCTCCTCCCCGCCTGGCCGGGAAGGACCCAGAGCAGAGCCAAAGGAAAGGGGCTCGGGGAAAGCCAGGCTTCCGCGGGATCCTGCGCTGCCCGCCCCCTCTCCTGCCCCGCTTTCCAGGAAAAGCGGCCGGGAGCGGGCAGGGCTGGCGCGGAGCAGGCGGCCGGGGACAGCGGTTCCCAGTAGTCCGGGCAGGCGAGGAAAAATGGAAAAAGTAGAGAGACTTTCAGACATACAAACCTTCCTTTGATTGCTGCATATAACAGAGGCCTTTTTTATTTACACGCACACCGACAGCCGTGGTTTTCGCCACGAAAATGAGCACCCGTGGCTGTCTTTCCTGTAATTTAGCAGTAATTTATGGTACAGCCCTGAATCCAAAAGAAGGGTGTCTAAAAATAAAATTGAAAGTACGAAGCCACGGCTTTTTTTGCAGATGCCATCCTGTAGTAAACAGGGTAAGGGACATTCCAGACCCATTCACAGTGTAAGGAAGGGCATCTTACACTGACTGCACCAACTCTGCTACAACAGCCAGCAGAGAACACCACCAGTGGAAGTCTCAAATCTTTCATTGTGGAAAAATCCTCTTTTGAGGTATTTGCCGGGAAGTTGTGATGATGGGGTTCTGAAACTCTCTTTAAACTACGCCTGAAGACTCCCTTGACCCTTTTCCACCCTGTCAGCATCAAGAAGTTGTGTTGCCAGACTCCCCTGTGGCTGTAGGAATAACCAAAGTGAGGTACAGCTTTCCCTACCAGTAAGTTACAAGTTGGACTGAATTATGAGACACCCCCCTCAAGTCCCCTAATTTAAGATTTCTGCATTTCATGATCTAGAAGTCTTGTGTGGAAATTTGTGGAGGAAATCAACTCCATGTAAAGATTAAAACTTTTCCATGCTCACTGATCTTCTCAGGCAGCTGCATTCATCATCATTCATATATATATTCACTCTTTAGCACAATGTGACACTTTCACTCTCAGATAAATAGTACTCCAACAAACACCCCTCAGCATCTGGCAAGCAGATGCCTTTGCAGGTTGGATGATGTAATGAGTACAGAGAAAAGGGCAACAATATTTCCCAGAAGGACCACCTCTCTGTAAACAGTGCTTCAGAAATCCAGCTTCTATGAAAGCTGCTTCCTAGTCTGAGTGACTTCTGCATTTTTTTTTCAGACAGCAGAATGCATTTCACATCTCAACATTAATTCCTACCTAATGGATTGCCTTCTCTTGCAGAAGAGTTTTCAGTTCGAGTGAGCTAAATCATTCAATGACACTGATAATTGTAATTACCTCATCTATTTACCACTGTTTTGAGGCTTGTCTTGGCCGTGGAGCAACAATTGCTTCCTGGGATTCCTCATATCGATCCACACTTAAAACGACATAAAAGTTATTCTAAGTTGCTAGTGAAGAAAACTCCGATTAGCAACCTCAGAGCCCTGCAGGGATTCTGCACTTCTGCAAGTCAATGTGTGTCAAAGTAACCACAGAGAAGTGCATGCCTCAAATATTCCACAAAACTGTTAGAGACTATGGAAATAACAAAATATCTTTTGCGATATTTTTACCTAAGCTCAACAAAAGGCCAACAGTGCTACCACATTGAGTCAAGTTCAGACCTTCCTTCATTTTGACCTTACTCTTTTTGCCTTATTCCAAAGTTAGTTAGGAAATTAATTTAGCACTCCACTTGCAAACTTAGGATACATGCTTGACACACAGGCAGGCAACTGAGCTCTTCTCTTGTCAGAGGAATAAAGTGTCCAAACAGAGCATTTGTTTGGTTGTTCACTGATGATATTGAGCATTGCAACTGAAGCAAGGAACTAAAGTATTATTTCATGGCAAAGCCTAAATGATGTGAGATGAATTTGCAAGTAGTGCTTGAACCACTTTCAACAGAAGTTAGCTTAATGAAACATCACATGGTCAAAAGTCTGTGGCTCCAAGACCCACAGGTCTATTACATTGCATTTAATGTGGTGTCCAGTGCTTTTACTCCATCAGAGTTATCACAGACTTACCACCAGGCACTAACATCAACCATGAAGTCACACATCTGCACCTTGACCCAAATAACTCATGAGCGAGCACAATACAGAAAAATTAGAGCTCTAGATGTTTTAGAATTATTGTAACATTTGCATTTTGTCCCAGCAGGCAAGATAGCACCTGGGGGCAGGTGAGCTGGTTTCAGCCCGGGCACTTGAGAGAGCACTACTTTACATATCCATGACTTGTTTCTGGGTGAAAACTGAAGTGAGATGTTGATCTACTCCCCTGAACTCTTGGAGTCCAAGGTCTGTGTTTGCTGTTTGTAGCTATCTTTGTAGCACCACACCTAACTTATAGCTGAGGGAGTGAAGGCCCTCCCACCATAAGTGAAGAGCTGGTTCACGACTATCTGATGCAGGTGAATAGCCACAAGTGTCTGGGTCCTGAGGGGACTGGCTAATGCCGTTGCCAAGACACTTTCCATCATATTTAAACAGTCACACCGGTCAGGTGAAGTCCCCAGTGACTGGAAAAAAAGGGAAACATTGCTCCCATTTTCAAAAAGGGGAGAAGGGAAGACATGAGGAATTCTTCACTTAGAATTCTTTACTGTGAGGATGGTGAGGCACTGGCACAGGCTGCCCAGAGAAGATGTGGCCTTAGACACTTCCTATCCTTGGAAGTGTCCAAGGCCAGGCTGGATGGGGCCGTGAGCAACCTGGTCAAGCAGAAGGTGTCCCTGCCCATGGCAAGGGGGTTAGAACCTGACAGCTTGTAAGATTCCTTCCAACCTAAATCATTCTATGATTTTATAAAATGTACCATAGAAGTCTGGCTGATAAAATAATAGCTCTCTGGATAGAGTGCCCAGAAAATTTAACAAATCATTTTGGCCATGCAAAGTTCATGCAACAATTGAATAAAGAGCAAATACACGCATTGGCTATGACTTGAGGAAAAACAAACATCAACATTCTGGTTTAATACAACTTGTAGCACCAAAATAAATAAAAAGTGAATTTGAATACAACAACCCATCTTACCAAAGTCCATTCTTCAGGATACCTATTAGGGCAAATATCTATTAGGGATATTTGCTCTTCCATGGATTTTGACGGTACAAGTTTAAATCTGTAAAGTTTAAAAATTTCTTCAGGACTAATCTGGGATGGGGAAGAGAACTAGTTACATTATACCTGAAATTTCTAATTTTTTTAATGTTAATAGTTATTGGCTATGTTTATGTTGTCTGCTTTTTGGTTTTTTACAAGTAGCCTGCAAGACATTTTTAAAAAACTTTCAAAAGGAGTACTTTTTCTGAGTTTACATCCTGTCCATGCAATTTGTCAAGCCGATTTCTAGCATATAAAAATGTACCTCCCCTTAAGAAAGACTTTCATCTAGAAGAACATGCAAAAACAATCATGGAGATGAAAAACGTCAGCTAAGCTCAGCTTAACACTATCTGAATGAACAGAGGAACTGCAGTGACTGCAGGAGCATTTCCTGAAACAATCTATAATTCACAGGTAATTGACTATGTTTCAAGTTGATCAGAGTCCTTTGAACTAGCCTAGCAATTTGGCACGGAGAATCTAGTGGCCAGAAATGCCAGGAGTAGTAACAGAAAGAACTTTCTCCCCAGACTTTCCTATCTCAGTACTATGATGACAAAGAATGGAGAAATCTGGGAAAAGCAGGAGCACCAGGAGAAAGAAGTTTGCAGGTTCCAAATGCTCTTCTTCTCAGAGTTTTAGTTCTTGAAGCAAGAATGTCTCGACACTGTGAGCTGTGCAGGTGAGATTGTCTGAGTACTGTGCTGCTGTTGTGCACATGTTGAGCCATGACACAAATGCATAAAAGTTGAGCCCTGTCCCCACAGTGCAAGCAAGAATCCTGGCTTTTCCCTGTCTTACAGGGTATCAGCTGAGTGAAAGAAAAGATAATCTTAAAGCTGCAAATATCAACACAGAGCTCTGAAAATCACCTCTGAGAATGTGGAATGGCATTTCTTTTTACTGTGCTCCAGCTTGTGATGCAAATTTCGTGCTAGAAAACGAGAGATTATTCACACTGAGGAAAATGACCTGGCAGTTTTTGATGAAGAATAGTCAGCAACAGAATAGTCAAACAAATTTACAAGATGTGACTTCTAAATAGCCTCAGGCAGTGAAGAGCTCATCTGGTGTGCTCACTCAGGATCAAATATCAAGCAGAGTTCTAGCTTATCTGGGACATGGAAACCTAAGGTAGAGGAGTGTGAGAATACAGGGAATAATCTACTAGCAGAGGAAAGAAATGGCAGCTGAAAGAACTAGAAACTCTCCCTGCTTCTATCAAGTTCCTTAATCACATCTAGAAGAGATATCTGCATGTCTGGCATATGGTTTATTGTTTTTAGATACCTGGTAGGAGACACTTATGTTATAGATTTATAGAAGCACCCGGCACTCAGAACAGCAAATGAAGTCTGCTGCATCAGTTAGTGAAATCATAAAGTGTTCTGAACTGCCATAGGCAATGGAGTATGCAAAAAAACTTCATCAAATCATAATAAAAAGTTCCTACTTCCCTGGAAATAGTAGCTTCTCACCTTTAGGCACACTGTGGTGATAAACAGTCAGAGGCTGCAGGGAAGCCACCCCAGAAAACCTCATGAAGAAGCTGTCAGCTCTGGATTCAGCGCAGTGTCTGGGTTAGGTGGTGATAAATGGGGCTCCTAGTCACACACTTAGTCCAGGAAATGCAGAGACCAGCTTCATTCCCAGACGCTGTCCTGCATTTACACTAAATGAGGCACTAGTCCTGTGGGAAAAATAGTATGCAGCCAAACAATTAAATCATGTCACATAATACACATTGTGTGGGGGAAGGGAAAAGGGGGAAGAACTATCCCTCCTGCTAAAGGCAGCCTTAGGTCTGGATTTATGCAGCATTTGAGAGTTTAACTCCGTGAACCTAATGGTATTCTGTCTGTATTTTTAAAATAAATTTTAAAAATTTATTTAAATCATTTTTATCTTCAGTTTTATCTTCCTCATTGTTTTGTTAATTTTTGTTCTCTCAGCCTCTCTGGCTCACTTGCCACCATTCTGCACGTACCTCGGATGAGTCAGGATAGTTAGCTGGGGAAAGGCATCAGGGTGAACAATCCTCCGGACAGAGACACAAGGCAGAAAGAACAGGACGGGGAAACTGGCCAGTTAAGCAATGATATGAAAAACATCAACTGTAGCACAGCCTAGGGAGAAAGAGGGAAAAATTCTTTTTCAGCAGAAGAGGGAAAGTGAGAGCAGGAGCACAGCTGTGGAAGGTGAGTGCGGAGTGACGAGGAGGTTGGAAATCCAGTGTCACTGTATAGGCATTGCCTCCTGAGACCCTTCTCCCTCGGCTCTTCTGCAGCACAGCAGGAAAATCTCCTGCTTACCACGTGTGGTTGTTGTACCAGTCTTCATCTCACAGGACACCAGGGCCACTAAATCTCTGGTGCAAAAAAGTTCCCCCAATACACACATTTGTCACTTACGTGAAAGAGCCATAATAAGGAGGGAGTCCATCCAAGTCACAAAAGTCTTTGTGACTGGGTGCAATATTCCTAGGAGACAAACACTTTCCCCTCAGCCACTGTCCTCCCATCCAGCTCCTTACAGACATATCTATGTGTCCCATCTCACCGGGAAGTGGATCCTTTGGTCTCCTTTAGGTGACCTCCTGATCTTTGGCCTCCCAAAACGTCTGAATTTACAGAGCCTCTATGAACTCAGAACACCTCTTACAAACCAGCTCCCTCCCAAAGGCAGTTCTGGGCTCTCTCTACTACACTCTTCCCCAGGGATACACTAATCAGACCACTCCATGAAAAAGTTCAGCCTGAGCTCCTCACCCCTGTCATCACCAACTCTGCTCCCAAGCTGGGCACCAGGTCACAGCTGCAGAGGTGCTTCAGCATTAATTCACCAGGGTCCTCCTCCTGTATGCTTTAATCCAGAAGTCCAGCTGGCACTGCCACTTCCACAGTGCAGACTCCCACTTGTTTCTACTTTTCCACAAGGTTTCTCACAGCATGGGAATGTCCATCTGCCCATGGAATTAGAATATATTGACACCAACACCTTATCAGCACAGGCATGAACATGGGCTTGAGCTTGCAAGATGATGTTGGATACAAATGAGGTCACAGGCAATCAGCTAAATTTCTCTGTAGGAAAAAACTGTTGTAGAGAAGCTGGGGATTGATGGGGAGAAGGCTGTTTGTGAGCAAGAAAGTTGAGGGAAAGCAGAGAAACCCAGGGGCAGCTTGAAAAGTAGTAGTCTGTGGCCAGGCAGGAGGAGTGGTGGACAGAAACCCACAGTAAAGCAGAGTTCTCTCAGTTCTGGGAGATGCAGATATACAAATGTCTAATTGTCAGCACATGTCTCTGTGTGTGTGCATATATATATACACACACATGTATATATGTATGGTTCATAAAATGTTATTTTGCACCTTGGTAAACAGACACAATAAAAATTTAGTAAGCCAGTAATAAGTGTAAAAGGGAAAGAAGGTCGTTTCTGATTCTGTGTCTCCTGCTGAAGTTCCCAGTCAAGTCATCTTTTTTCTATTACTATCTATTACATCTTTTATCTATTACTACTATTTTGTTTTGACTTTTCTGTGACTTACTTCATTTCTTTTAGGACATATGTACTGATCCTGCCAATGTGTCCACTTATGCTTCACTTCACACCCATGAATAATCCCCCTGCAATTAACATATTTGCCTGTGCTTGGACAATGAAGTTCAATATGGCTTTATGTGTCCAGATTTCCTCTGCAATAACAGTGAGAGGCCAAGGACTGTAACTCACATTAACTGTGCAAAGAAGCTGAGTGGTTTAAGACTTTTGCTGCTCCCCATGTGCTTATTTCTGTCCCACTGCCAGATGTACCCTCACAGCAAAGCTGCCCAACAGGAGAGTGTCCCTGCCCTTTGCTGTGGGAGTTCTCAGCCCAGGAAAGCAGCACAAACTACCTCACATCCCAAACTCTGAACCAGACCAGCCAAAATCCCACCCATCTCACTTTGTGGTTGTAGAGGAGAGGCTACGTTTGATGGACAGAGATGTTTTGAGATGTATTTTAAAATACAGCTTATTTTCAGCTATGTTGCCTGTGAAAAGTACTTGTGCTGCTTCTAAGAATAAAAATGCTATTGCTTTTTCCCGCTCAGAAACTTCTGTCAGAATAAACTCAGGGAAAGAAATGTATTATCTTTCTTACATTAAGAACCAGGAGAGAGCTGGATCAGGGTTTTGTGCTGACCATGGGGTAAATACTGCAGTCCCTAACACCAGATAAAGCTCTGCCATGGGTTTCAGTGTATATTGATTTCCTTTATATATATATATATATATATATATATATAAAGTCATATATGAACAACACAGGGCAAAATCTGACCACTTGGACCTGTGCTGTTGATGATGGTTGTCTCATGTTGATACTGTAACTATTTTAGTCCTAAACTGTTCTCACTTGGTATGGACAGACTCCCTCTGCTGGAAACTGGCTGTGAAGGTTATCTAGTTGATTAATGATCTTAAGTGAAAGAACTTGCAAACAATGCATTTTGTAGCAAATGTGCAATTTTGATTTACACTGTCCAAGGAATTGTAAAAATATTTTGACTTCTTCCTTGATCACTGGGAAGGAGCTAGAAGGTTTTATTTTCAAAGTTCATCTCTGAACTTTGTAAAAACCCACACCACTTAATGCACTGAGTAAAGTTATGATTTCTCTTTTCTTCTGTATCTAGAATCAAGCCTTGAATAGTTCCTTTCTGTAATCCTAAAGGATCCTCTCCTTCACTTCTTCATCACAGAGGACAAGAACCTGCCACTGACTTTACAGACGCACCATTACAAGAAATGTGGGACAAGTTGGTTTCTTTTGCAGCAACTTTTGAATACTCTATTAAAAGCAAGTGGAAAAGGGCACTTGCAAACAGGATTTTAATGCAAGAATTCCTGTTATTTCTCAGGAATTTTAAGAGGTGGCGCTAATATATTCCCTTCAGAAATTAAGATCCCTGATCCAAATTATTTACTGGATCATTGATCTTAAGGAAAGGAAGGTTACTATCGTTAGGTGAAGTCCTCTTACCATCAGAATAACTTCAGCAAGATCCAGGTTGGACACAGCTTTTTTTTTTTTTTCTAGAGATTTTTCTAGCACTGTTATCCAGTGCTTTCTATTTTTGCTTATTTGATACCATACCAAAAGGTACTGAGATAAGATTTGTGTTTTAAAATATCACTATAGCACAGCAGTTATGCTTGCTTCTTTCACTCCACTCCACTCCACCAATGTGTCTCATATACCACCTACAGAAAGAACCTCCAAAGGGAGGAGTACTTGGTACTTGGTGCCTTTCCTGAAGATATCAATATAGGCAACAACTATACCATATACTTTATCTCTGTCATAATAGAATCACAGAATGGTTTGGGTTAAAAGATTGTTTGGTTCCAAGCACTGTGCCATGGGCAAGGAACATTCCAATAGACCTGTTTACTCACAGCTTCATCCAGACTGGCCTTGAACACTTCCAGTGATGAGGAGTCCATAACCTCCATGCATTTGTGGAGAATTCCTACACAGATTTCTTGTAGGTCTCCTTTACGTAGTGACAGGGGCTCTAAGGTGTCCCTGGAGCCTTCTCTTCTCCAGAATGAACAGTCCCAAAACTCTCAGCTTGTCATCATAGGAGAGCTGCTCCACCCTGTGATCAGTTTAGTGGCTCATCTCTGGACTCATTCCAACAGCTCAATGTCTTTCTCATGTTGGGGGCCCCAGAGCTGGACACACTAGGTAGCTGGGAATTAGGAGAAATGATTGTTCCCTCTCTGCAGTGCCAGCTCTGAACTGCAGACATTGAAACACCCAGCTGCTTGCAGCTCTTTTAGAGCACAGTGTTCCGCTTTTCCACTAATATAGCTATTTAAAGAATGACACACTCCAGCTACAGCAGCTTCAGTGCGGCCTGCCATCTTCACCTTCGGTCTTTCCATCAGTGCAAAATATTAAAAGCCATTAAAGATAATACTGAGGGTCCTCCCACCTTCTAAGTAGCATCTGGTAATACAAGATTACTACAGCAGCTTCAACGCACAGATACATCATGTGTCAGACACCAGCATTCAGGGTTTAGGTAAAGATCTGTCCTTCCTCTACTCCCTATATTGCAAGTAACAGAAAATAAGGCCCTGAGAGCTTGCCATAACCCCTCTTTATGAAAGCTGTGCATGCAGTGAAGTTCTGTGCTCCTGTCAGTCCCCGAGACACCATGAGAAATTGCACATGGAAAATCTTGCTTCAACTGAAAAGAACATTTTATCAGTCTTAAGCATTCTCAGCTCAGAATTGGTTTGGATTAGGAAATCACATTGCAGTGAGTACCCTGAGTGAGTGATGGATATTATGGTTGATGCCCATTGACCAGTTGAGACCTGGATTATCCTAGTGTGAGAGTCCTTTTGTTCCATGCAAAAGACATTAAAGGAATGGAAGATGAAGTAGCCTCCTCTGCAGCTGTGGGCATGTAGAATTTGGCACAACGGAGAAGAAATTAATTAATATATACTATATATCCCAAACCCTGGATTAAACTGGGGTTGCCACTCCTGCACAGGTAAGAGCAGCCCAAAGCTATTTTGTTCTCCCTCAGGATCTTTTATTGCTGCTGGGACCACTAGAGCAAAGAAATGCCCTAATCATTCCTCTCTGCCAGGCATAAACTTGTGCTAATCTAAAATCACTGTAGCTGCTTTCTGACTAATTTCTCTGTATAGCAGTCCTCAGGGAGTACACCCACTATATTTAAAAATTATGAGAAACATTGAAGATGAATTTTGTGTATACAGGAAGAGCAGTATATCAAATGAGAGCCATTGCATAATGGTCCAGGAAAGGTTACTTTTCAAAGGACCAAACCTCAGCATTCACCTCATATCATGGGATATGGCTGCAGGCAACCATGTCTGTGAATCCTTCTGCTCAAGTTTAAAGCAAAAAAAGAGTCCTTTTTTGATACTTGATTATCAGGAATCAGACTAATTCTCCAGCCTGTAGGGGCCTTGATGGCTTCTTGATGAAAATTCATGTACAACTGTCATAAGTTGGCTGGTCTTCTCAATACACCAAAATTTTTGTCAGTTTATTGTATGAATTGAAGCATTTTGACAAACTTATAAGAAGGACAAGAATGTATCCAGTATGCCAGAATATTGAAGCTTGTTTTATCTCTTCTTTGTCTTATTTTCTGTCTGACTTCAGGGACAAGATACAGCTGAGAGAAATTATCATTTTCCAAAGAACTGCAGATACTGAACTGGGATTCAGAGCGATCCTCCTAATAGAAGCCACAGCATCTGTCAAGTCAATCTAAAACAACAGTGAAAATGAAAATCAACATGCTATGAGCAATGTTTTCTATGATGAGTGGGTTTATTTTCACACAGTTACCTAAAGCTCTGGCACAACAACTGCAGGAAGGGCATTCTTTGTGAAGTTTGTTGTATTTCAGTGTTAAATTCTCTCATTGAATGACTAGGTTTTGGCTGTAATATCTGTCTGGAAATATTTCAAGACCTGTTTGTTTACAACAGTTTTGGCAGAAAGCTGCAATAAACTCAAAATCCTGTGATTATGATTCATTGCTGTGTGAATAATTTCAGTTATCAAGCTAGATTATATCTCTACATGGTTTTACATTATTCACATGTTCACTGAGTGCATTCAGCATCAGGGCTGTGCTTAACCAAATAGCTTCTTTTGTTTTAAAGAAAAAAACCCTGCAGATTAATATTTTAATATTTTTTATTTAATATTTTGTTTCTTTTTTAATAGGTATTATATTCTTCTTCAGTTATACATGGTGGTTGTTTAGTTTTTACTTTATTCATGCATTTAAATATTTTCTACTTTTTCCCCAGAAAGGAGAAAGGCTTGTTGCGAACATGTACATAAATACAGCTGTTACATCATTTTACCTGTGTGGGATATGACATTACATATATCAATATAAGTATATATATATACCAATATAAATATAAAAGTTAACCAGCTCTCAAAATTTAATTCATCCTCCAAACCATGCTGCAATTACACAATACCTGAGAAGCAAAAATAAATGTTTTGCTTTGGGAATGGCCACTTGACAGATGTCATACTTGATGTCCTCTTCTAAGCCCCTCTCAGAAAACACTGGGGTATAAATGTCTCTTGCTCTTGGAAGGTTTGTTTGTACCCACATCTTCCCTTTCCACAGGAGCACTTTCCAGCTAGCCTGAACTGCTGGAAGAATTCACAGAGTTGAGTGTTTTATCAGATCATGGTCTTCTACTTGTGAGACACAGCAAGTTTAATATTTCCTTCATGGGTCTCTGAATCACACCAGTTTTCCTGCCCAATCAATCCCCTTTTTGTTTCATGTTTTCAATATTTCTTCTTAGTGAGCATATGGATTTTTTCATTCTTTTGTCTTTGCTTCCCACTGAAGCCTGACCTCCTTCATGTCCAGGGTTTGAACTCTGATACAACTTGCAGCCATCCCACTCTAGGAGAGGGCAGAAAAAGCAAACATTGTTTGCACAGGAATGGGTGTTTGTGCAGAAACTGCCTGCATCCAGCCCCATTGCTCTGGAAATTCATGATGGAATCAAGGCAGTGGCTATTTTTTATGTCAGTTGCAACAGAACTAGTGACCTACTGTGAGAATGGAAACCCTCTGGAGCTTTTCTGATTACTTGTATATTCCACTTCCTGTGGAAACACAGATATCAGATGTGCCATTGAAATGAGATTCCTCTTTGGATGGTGACCTGCCTTCCCAAATGCCCGATTTTTTATGGAATACTTGTTAATTTCTGTGGAGAATGATTACATTCTACCATGCAAGCTTCAGTCCATCTAAGTAATACTATTTCCTCAGACTGGAAGAGACTGAGCTGGAAAAGGCTGTTGGTCTAATCAGCCATGATACAAAGCAAGAGAGAACACTTTTGGGTAAATAGAGGGCATTATGTGAAAGCTTCTGTTTCCAGAGTCACACCATGGGGCTGATGGGCTGGTTCAAGAGCACATAAACACTCTCCCATCAGAGAGATGGAATTTGGTGAAACACAGGGAAGCTGTTTGCAGGGGCAGAGCTGCCCAGCTGCCCTGGTGGCAGTCAGGCTTCTCTGTGCTTTCAGGGAGATGGTAACCAAGTCAGAGGCAGCCACACAGGGCTCTCCTATTTTAGCTGTTTGGTGTTTTCTTTCCATCAGGTGTGGTGTACAACCAGCACGTTGGTCTGATGAACACAAGCAAATTCTGCTGGGGCCTGTTGGGTTAACTTGTCTGTAAAACAAGAGGAGGCAGCTGATGGCCTGAAATCCAGGCAAAGCTGATGCAGCCACAGCATTCAGCTCTCCCAAGATGTGAGGACAGGCTGCTACCTGAAAGGATGTATGTGAGAGGTTTTATCTGAGGAACTCAGACACTGCTGGCCATGTTCTTTTCTATCCAGACCTTTTGTAATGCAGTTTTCAGATTAAGGTTGTAAAGGAAAAGTTATTTGTATGTAAGTTTTGGCTGACAGAAGAACTTTGTAAAAATTCAATCTGGATTGGGAAGGACAGGGACTATGCATAGGAACAACATTTTTCCATTATTAGATTTATTAGTTTATAACATATGTTACCAGGTAAGAAGCAATTTACAAGCATCAGTAAGGGTTCAACTGCTTTCTTATATATCCCCCAAAGCCCTAAACAAAAACAAAAACAAAAACAAACAAACAAAAAAAAAAAAAAAAAACAAAACAAAACAAAAAAAAAAAGCAAGCAATGCACTCCCCTAACGGATATAAATGTTACAAAGTTTTAAGGATGCCCTAAACTTTCAAAGGGCTGAATATTCAAAAGTAAGGCTCTAAGGTAAATTAGTAAGATCTTTGTTAATTAAATAAAAATCACAGGAAGAATATCCATCAGACCTTGACTTTTGCTCAAGACTTCATTAGTCTTCACTCTTCTCTATGTCTATTATCCAAATCAGGCTTTCTCCATAGTAGGCCTGGGGAGATTACTCCCAAAGAGAGCAGGGTGGTATCTTCAGAGAATACTGGCACTTTGAAGAAATGGGGACATAGTGGGATTCTGGGAGTGTGTATGTGTTTGTGAGCATGTGGAAATGAGATTTACACCTGGGTTCAGGAGATCCTCAGCCAGAGGAACATAGTTTTCTTAGGTCCTGTTTACCACAGACAGCCAGTTTGGCCCAAATTCTGCAAAAGTGAAGAGGGTTGCAATGCCTCAGCAGCCCCTTGAAGAGATTATGTGGAAATATGAGAGACAGAACATCTCTGGTTTTTCAGCATGCTGGAATTTTCAGCAAGGCTCAAATATTGATGAAGCAAAAGTAGAGATGTAGCAAAAGATGTTGGTAGCTACAAGGCAGTAAAGCAGCAAACGGAGAAAGGAAAGGCCACAAAAGAAGCGAGGTAACAAGGGCAAAGTTGGGAGAAAGAATTAGTTGTGTGACTGGGGAAATGGGACTGAGGACATGGGAGAGGGCTGGGAGATGCCAGTGAAACAAGTCACACTGCACAGTGATAGGAAAAGCAGAGAGAAGTGAGACATCAGGGAGGTGTAGAAGAGAACGTGGGCTTCTCTTCTCTTCTCTTAATTACATAAATTTGGAACTGAAAGATTGTCAGAGCAAAAAGATACCTGTTTTCAAGACAATTCTAAGTGAATGTCAGGGCAAGGAAGCAGTTGGCTGTTTACATGTACTTTTTTATTCCCAAACCTACAAAAAAGCCTGTTTTGAATTAAAAAAGAAACAAGGCTTCGTATGGCTCTGTGATACATAGATGGTGGTCTCCTCTTGAAGGAACACATCCACCACTGTCCTGCTAAAATGCTAAATATGCCTGAAATCCTCTTAATCTCTAACTTTGCTCTTGCTACTGATTCACTCCTGTGACAAAGGTCACATTTCTAACAACAAAAGCTAAGAAAGGATGGTAGTAATATGGTACCAGTGATGCAGTTGAATCTTACATTTATTTTACAACTTAGGGGTAATTCTAGCTAATAGGCCTCTTCTAGTCAAAACAGAACAAGAATGCTCCCTCTGCTCTTCAAGGAGAGTGTTAAGATTGATTATTTCAATGCATTCTAGTTGCCTGTGCATACATAACCTTTCTGAACGCTTGCTTGTGATGGCAACTGTTTGCTGTGCTTTGCAGGTACTTCTGAACTTTCAGCTTCTTCCCGCTCTCTCCTTGCCTCTGATTTCTCTCCCATTTTCTTATGAGACTTGCTTTTTCTCAAATGCAATTTTTCTCTTTCTCGTCTCTCTTTTACACCTTCAGGTTGCTAAAAGGCAGGGAAAAGAATAGCAGAGAATTAAAAGAGACTCCTACAAGAACAAAAAAACAAAACAAAACAAAACAACTCCTTATTTTATTTCACTATGCGATAAAATATTCCAGTAACCTGCCTGACCAAGGTCAGCTTTACCATGATGGGCTCAAATCCAAGGCCCTAACCAGTCACCCTAAAGCTCAGCAAGAAGCAACACACATGCTTTGATTTTACTCTGCATATGATAGGAGGGTCACAGGCTCAGTGGACTTGAAGAGGAGAGCAGACAGGAGGGAGATAGGGAAGGGGTCTGAGATTTCAGCCCAGACTCCACATTTCTTTCTATCCTTTCATGTGATCCATGATCTTTCCATCCCTGAAGGCTGCTCAGTGCTAGCTGAAAAGACCTCACTGAAAACAAGGAATAAAGGGTTCTCAAAAGCACATTTATATGAGAAAAGCAATATAAAGGGAAGTAGATTAATTACCTTTCCCACATGTTAAACTATGGTGGTTTGAATTGCACCCACAGAGTTCTGAATGTAAAAAAAATGCTCCATTTGGAGACACATGTTTAAGTCCAAATTTCCTTTCAGATCTCTGACCTATTGCTCAGTTCTTTGAGATTCACAAGTCCTTCACATCTCCCATACTACAATTGTGACTGAGGGAATGGCAACAACTTGGTCTGCTTGAAAAACAGGTTAAAATACAGCTCGGCACACCTCACTTCTGATTACAGAGGGGTACTGGAATCCACGCTTTTAACTGGAACCAAAGCCATATTTAATACATTGTGCTCACTATACCTAATCATACATCAACTGCACACAGACCTTCTAGTCACAGGTATTTTTGAGAAATCATAAATGATAAACAAGACAACCACTGGTGAATGTTGGCACATGAGGCAATGTAAATTTCCAAATGAAATCAATCAAATAGCTCCTGAACAGGAAAAAACATACAAGGGAATGTACTTGAAATTTTGACAATGGTGTAACAGTCCTGACATCATCATAATTCTGCATACTGTTAGAGGTCTGGTCATGCAAGGACTAGAATTATGGGACTGATCACGTAATTATTCTGCTTATTGAAAAGAGATTTTTTTCCTGCCTTTTGCTGTGTTAAGAGAGTTAAAAATTACTTTTCCATACAAATTGACAGCTGTTAAGATACTAGGAAAAAAAGGATACTTCCTTCTGTGGTTATCTGATGCTAATGTCAGATGCTATTCAAGCAGGTTTTTGAATGGAGTGACAACTTGATAGTGTTTTTCTGATACTTAATAGTGAGTTAGGATTTATTACCCTTCCTTCCATTGCATGACACAGCAGATACAATGTATCATAGTAAAAATATATTAAAGCGTCATCGACAAAAAGTTGTTATTGGCTGCTTCATTAACACACACCAGACAAAATGCTCAGGGCTCTGGACAGAATGATGGGGAGAGGGATGAACTGGGGGGAGAATCCCCTGCTGCCTGCATGCCCTTTCAGTGAAAATATGTTCTGCTACTTACAGCAATAGCTGCTGCTGCAGCTGTGTGCTGACATTGCAGAAAGCAGATGGATGGAGTCCTGAGGGGTAAATGAGAAGCCTCTCAAACACTGCAGTGTCTGGCAGTATTGCAGAAAACTCCTCATAGGTTAAGTCAGGTCAGCAGCAGTGAAAAAGTGAGCTGGGTCTTGCAGCAGAAGTGAAGCAAACCTGGGTTTGCTTTGTCCTATTTTGTGGCCACAGCCATAGAAACCTCTGAAAACACTGCCACATGAGCCTGTGTGGTGTCTCATTTTGAGGATAAACATTCCTGGATAAGCCCAGACAGTAACACCACATCAAGAATCCTCACACTAATGATGCTACTTTAATCTTGTTTGTGCTACTTGTAATAATTTGAGACCACATGATATGAGAAATTCCAGTTGGAGTTTCTTTCTGCACTTCCCCCAGCAAAGTCACAGCAATTACACAAAACGTGAAGCTGACTTGGTTGGTTGGGCTTTTTTCTTCTGTAGTGATCTTAAGTTGGTTGTTACCTACCAAAGAAACTGAGCGTTTGCTTTTGAGATGCAACTGCTTTTCAAAGGACTCTGCAAATTCCTGAATGGAGTTTGATCTTGTCGCTGGACATGAGCTGTCAGCTGAAGGTGTTCTGCTTGCTTTCCTGTGGCAGTGGCATTTGACATCTTGATCTTCTTGAAATTCCTTGGAGTCCCTGAGGTGGCCTGAAGATGAGCCCTTGGCAGAAGCATGAAGTCGTGTTGTATGGAGGGAGGAAAGCTTGGCCTGAAAAACAAAAGGTCTTTGTTGACTATTGAATAGTAAAGCTGAACACACAAGGCAGATTTCTTTCTGCCACAGACACTCACCCAAACAGGGGTGCAGTGGAGGACCTTCCCCAGAATTCTGTATCTTTCTTTTTAAGTGTAGGAGAATCGCAATGCCAAGAACTTGCTTTCTAGAGGCAGTAGTGGCAGAATTTCCTATTATTCCTGGGTCTGAGGATATAAGTTTTGGCACACAATGAACATTTCAAACGTAAGGTGTGCCAGGTCCTCTTAGTGTTCACTGACACTGAAAGGAACTGCAATTCTTCATGACCTCAAAAACTCAGGCCTTGCACATGGCTGCAGTTTCTAGGCAGGACTCTCAAAAAGCATCACCCAGCCTTTTGTGTCCAGATGAGTCAGATAAAAGGTTTGACCCACAAGTGTTCCAGGTCTTATCAGCTGTTTGAGTTTAGAGCGTGACAGCAACCATTTCTCACCGGTTCTGTCAGGTTTTCAGCACTGCCTACATGCAGACAAGATGCTTTATTACCCAGCTTTGAATTTTCTGCTGATTTCTTGGGCACATTTGTCTTGAACTAATGAAGGAGCACTTTCAGGGTACTGAGGGACACATACCTACCAAAGAAGAGCTAGGAAACAGACTTCTACAATTACATTTGCAGGACTGAAGCAGAGAGTAGACACTTAGTTTCTGTGTGATTCAATTTTCCGAGGCTTGGCATGCAGATAAAAGCTATTGATCTGCATCAACTGTGTTTAATTGAATGGAGATTAAACTGATACAGAACTGCTGTGTCTTGTGGAGTCATGTATTGGTGGTTTTAGAAAGGGAGAGATCTACAAAAGAGAGGTGTGAGAAGGACACCATACAGAGCAGGGGATACCCCAAACCCTGCAAGCTGTTGATGATTTTCAGGATAAGTAGCTGAACACTGGTAAAATGCAGGTGGTGCAAGTTGTGAGAGATGGGAAGTGCTGAAAATTACACCCCTGCAGGTGTCAGATTAAAGCACTCCAGGGACCCAGCAGCTGCATACATTTTTGAATGCATATATGCTTTGGACATTATGAGGAATTTCTTCACAGAAGGGATGACTAGGCATTGGAATGGACTACCGAGGGAGGTGGTGGAGTCATTGTCCCTGAGGTGTTTAAGGACATGGCATTTAGTGCTATGGTCTAGTTGACATGGTGGTGGATCAGTCAAAGGCTGGACTTGATCTCAGGGCTCTTTTCCAACCTAATTGATTCTGTGATTCTCTGTTTTGTATAGGCCTGGGGCTAAGCCTTCAGCTACTAAGTAGCCCCAAGAAGTTCTGCTGGCTTTAAGGGAGCTGTGATTGTTAATAACCCAGGAACGTTTATCCCATCAGTTCTGCAATGCTTTCTAAGAGAATCCAATAGAAAACCCTACACTCAGAGCAGGGTTTGTGGTGTGTGTATTGGTTCTTTTGTTATTTTAACAAACAGGGGAAAACTAAACCAACTTGGTATAGTGTTCACATGAATCTATAAACCTCAGACTGCAAGGGACCTGAAACATGTCCTGCACAAAACTTCATTGACTCTGGCCCAGATGCTACTATAAATACATTGGCACAATAGGGACCTATGCAGCTGCTCTCTGAACAGAGGGGATGTGCATTCATATGGCTGTAGCTGCATCACATTAGACAGGCTTGATGAGAGATGCTAAAAGTACTGAATCTCACACCTGATAGAAGCACCTAATATTGAAGAGTCTTTACAAAATACATGGGACTGGTTCCACCTTTTTTCCCAGGCATAAGCTTACTATATTCAGTATTATGGACTGCCTCTGAGAGTAGTGTTAATGACTTCTGCCATATTATTTTTACTTTGGTTTCAAACTGGTCAATACAGCTGCAAGTTCTGTAAGGTCATATTGTATTGTTACTTTAGAAAGCATCAAAGCAATCACATTGTGCTCGAGGGACAGGAGCACACTTTCCATGCCAGACTCAACAAGGTAAATGCCTTCTCTGTCATTTTAATAGCATCAACATATGTTCTTTCCTGGAAATAAAAATTGTCTCACGGTAAAAATCACTGGTATCTGTTCCTAGAGGGTTTGGGGAATAAAAAAACAAACCAAACACAGGAGGACAGTGGAAATTGTGGACAGGGGGATTGTATTCTATCAATATTGTTTTGCAAAATCTGTAAATGTTTCCTTTTCCCTTCACAAACATAAATTAAGTCATAAATTAACCAAAAGACCTCAGTTTACCTACTGATATGGCAGCAATGGACCAGAAAAGGGACAAGCTTTCCTCTGAAATGCCCATCTGCCTCAGTGGGCTAAGGGTAAAGCCACACAGACAGGTCTATGCAATCATATTATGTGACTTTGCTTTCTCTCACAGTGCCTTTGCACGATACACTAAATTCTCCACTATCAAAATGGGGATTTTTTTGGCCAGTGCTGGGAAAACTAGAAGCACCGAGGGATCTCAGGGATTGTTTCTCATTCCCATTAGTAGTTCTGTTTTCTCTCTCTTTGGGTAAAGGCCACTCATGTTCAGTGTATCTCTTTACAAAACAGCTAATCTTCTGCTAATCGCCCATCTCAAACACACAAAAGGTACGTGAACAAACATTCTTCACGCAACAAAATTGTTGTCAGTATAATTTGCCTTATCTCTTTCTCAGTTTCTGTTGTAGACAAGTTAATTGTTTACATCTTTGGGGTTTGATCTGAAAGCTTGCACAGCTGTCAGTAAGAACATTAATCTTCAGTGTGCCAGCACAAGTGTTCATTGTTTGCTGGAGTTTGCACAATGACCCGAGTATTTTAGGGATATTTTGGAACATCTGACATTCAGATTCTCTCCCATGGCTTCATTGCCTTCCAAAAAGCTTACAGACAAGCATATATTTCTTAAAAACGTTTTGGTCTGGTCTTCAATTGCTCTATAGTAGCAATGTTGTGGCAGATGTTCAGTCCAAATTTAGTTTAAATTAAATGTCAGTAACTTCAACAGCAGTCGTTTGTTCTGCTCCCACTCTCAGCTGCTCCAAGCAATTTTCTCCTGTGAGCAACAATGTATATTTGAAGATGGATACATGTACAGGTTTGTAAACTTCTTATCAGTTCACCTTTGCTTCCAATTTTTTCCTTACAACAAAATGTCTGGGAGGATAAGGCATGTTCTGAACCAAAATGATGTAGGGTAACTAGAATGTGTCAAGGAAAGTCATAGCTGGAGGCTTCAAAAAGGGTATCACAGTTAATTTGTCTAAAGTTTGCCAGGGGAACAGTTAAATAAAGGAGATGGAAACAGCTGACTTTATTATCCCTAGGCAATTTTTACATTCAGTGTTGGCCCACAGCAACATACGCAGCTCTGAGCTTTCCAGGAGAGTGGAGATACATGTTGTTTTAGCCTGACTTGCAAGTGACCCGGTGAAGGATGAATATAACTTTTTGTTCTCTTCTGCAAAGTGTGAATTACTACAGCAAAGGCATTTTGCAAAGCTTATCTCAGTAGTGTTTGTGAGGTACACCAAGATACTGGGAAGAAGAAAAAAAAAAAAAAAAAAAAAAAAAAAGGAAAGAGAACTGTTGTTAGTTTGGGAGTTATTCTTCAAAGCTTTATCCGTATTTAGAATGCAGGCTGTACCATGATAGGATACCACAGGATTTTATTTTTGTCCTTGGGGTGGGAGCAGTGGCTTGAATGTCTCACTACAGCACAGAAAAAATCTACAAAGACCAACACACCAGTTTGGAGCTGAAAGTGATTTTCCAGCAGAACCACCATTTGCGCTACCCTGAGAGCACTTTGCTGTGTAGCACCAAAAGGCTCGTGGTGCAGAAACAGTGCACATGGGCAGGACTGCTCTGCTGCTGCTGATCACCAGCCTTGGACAACATGAGACCAAGTGAGCTAGCAGTGCTCCTTTGGCAATAGCATTGTACCTGCACAAGGAGCTTTTCCCAACAGCTGTGTCAGAAGTTGGGGACTTGATTTTCATCTAGACAGTGGAGTTATCTCAATTTTCAATGTAGAGACAGGAGAAAGGGTACGCTGTGATATGCTGTGGAGGTATTAGCTTTCAGAAGAGACACACTCTAATCTCAGTTATTATTCCTCCGGATAATTAATAACTGTTCTGATAAAATGAAGACATTATTTAAATAACAGTGCCAGTGTTTTGAATCTTACAACAGTTAAAATTTGCAATAATGAATCTTACAGTAGTTATAATTTGGAGTAACTGTGCAAAAAAACACACATGCAGGTGCACTAGCTCTCAAGTTACTGCTCTCAACAAAGGAGGTGCTCTTTCTGGAGGTATTTCCAAGGCATCAGTAGTGCCCATTTGTTTAACTTCCAGCCTTGGTGAGAAAAACACATACTAGTGCTCTTTACTACCAACTACTCAACTTCCAAATCAAGAGTTCATGTCAAAATGTATCCACAAATCATAAAATCCCCAGACAAATCTTCCTGTCTCATTCCTCCAGTCAACATCTGGCACTGAGAAATAAAGCAGTAAAAATTTACATTCTTTATATGAAACTCTTGGAAATTTGTGAAAAGCATTAATGTAAAGGCCAGATATAATTAAATGTATTCAATATCTTTAGCTTGGTAAACAGTAACATGAAAAAATCAAAGTCTTTCTGTCAGCTAACTTAATCTAAATTCTAGGTACAGATTCAGGAATGCAAGAATAGCAAAGTATTTGAATGGCTATTAGCAAAATATTTAAATAGTTTTTGAACAAACTGATTATAGGAACATGCTTCAAATGAAATGTCTCTGCATTCACAAATATATGTGTTCAGCACCTTGCTGAATGGAAAGAAATTTAAAGTATATTCTTACACTCCAGTTTCTCTTGAGGACTAAAGAAATCACATATGCATGGATTTCTGAGTGAAAAAAGTAAAATATAGTAAAATTAATTAATTACCCTCCTTCCTCTCCCCTTAATAAATGTTATGTATTCAGCATTCTGATGGAATACAGCAGCAAAGCTCTAGCTCAGAGTCTGTCTTCCAACCTGTGGTTGAGGTGAAATATAAGAGTAAATAACAAATGTGACTGATCAGACCAGAAGTTATAAATGAAGGTTACCTCTCCAGCCTGTCCATGAATTCAAAGAGGGAGGAAGTGGTTTTGGACTAGATTGTTTTTCTTAGTGTTTTTGTTTGTTTGTTTGTTTGTTTGTTTGTTTTGGTTTTTTTGTTTTTTTTTTTTTTTTTTTTTTTTTTTTTTTTTTTTTTTTTTTTTTTTAATGAAAAGCTCCACAACTTAGAACCTGACAGCTGCAGAGGAAAACTTGCAAGGTGGAAACGTAGAATGGCACAAAAAAAGATCTGGAAAAGATTAGCTGCTCCTCCCCAATGTATTAACATTTGCTTCATTGCAGCCATAATGATCTAAGGATATATGTAAAAAATGGTTTGTAAGGAAACATAATGTTAAGATATAATTGGAAAAAAAAGGAGACAGGTTTGGACTACCTAAATGTTCTTTTAAAAGCTGAAATGAAAGCAACAATCTTTGAATAAAGACTGTGAACAGCTGCTTTCAGTTTAACCTAATTTTGATAATCACTTAGACAGTTGTGAACTGCCTTCTGCACAGGAACCCGCCCCTGTCCCAACTGTTTTGTTTTAAGAATAAAGAATGCACTCCTACCTTAAAATGTTACTTCACAGTTTAGTAAGCTTTGTTATGTGTTGTATTATTGTTCTGAGAGACAGATGTTTTAGAACAGGAGGGACTGCATCTTTTAGCTTAAAATAGAAGTTACACTTACCTGAAAACAGATAAGTCCCGAAGGGTAAAGGGTAAAACTTCCTGGAGACAATATAGTTGCATAATTAGGTTCAAATCCTTTAAATACATATGGAGATAGAAAGTTTTTCACATGAGAACAGACTTATTACAGACAGTCTTTATGTATACAGGTGCAAAATGTTCTGATCTCTGCCAGGTTGTGCTGAGCATCCACAACACTGTAATACATGGTTAGGCAGCTATTACACACTTCTCCTTACATTCCTGGTCCTATCATCACTTATCTTGGAGTTTGCCAGTTCTCTGTATTCCAAGACCCCAGAGGCTTGACCCTATCAGACAGCTAAGTTCAAGAAGCAACTTGCAGCTGCCAGCAGGAACTGAACTTACGTGGCAAGGTGTCATCCCTGGGGACATGCCTCTGGAAAAAGAACTTATATTTATACATATACCACATGCACACAGTGAAAGCTGCACACAAAGAAATCTGCACACAGCTCTTACCGGTAGGGATGCTCTCCTTTCACTACAGAGTCGTGGCTGACGTTTCTTGTGGCCTCTGCCTTCTTTCTCCTCATCGATCAAGTTGTGGCCCCAGAAGCTGCTCATCCATTTTGCAAAGAAAATATCATCATCCTCATCATATTCCATGTACAGATGCTCCAAACTTGGGGGGGGAGGTTCTCCCAACCAGACAAGGCAAAGCACGGTCAAATTCCACCAGTAGCTTCTCACTGTTCTGCCAACAAGAGGAAGCAGAGACACGGTTTCAAACACTCTTTCTGCACTCCCTTCCCCAAAACCTGCCCCACTGCAGCCCCAGGCGCTGTCTAAACATAAAGTCAGCCCTTCCTCATCTCTTTTCAACAAGGTTTTCTTTAACCTTTCCATTGCAGCAATGTCCAATATGACACTGCCGCAGGGGGCGGGTGGCAGGGCTGTGGCTGCTCCCTGTGTTGCTGCTGAGTGCCCCAGCTGTCAATACCAATGCAGAATTGCCCACAGTTACATGCCTGCGGGGGGCAGACCCAAAGTAGGCTTGTGATTTTTGAGAAGCAGAATTGACATATTGATGTTGGACAGAAACTGGCACAGCTGCTTGCAGAGACCTAGCTGGCTCTGTGGGAGGGAGCATAAATGGCCCACTCTTACCCTGTTGCTCTCTCTCTCTCCTGACTTCTGTTGCCTTTGCTCTTCCTTCAGTATTTCAGAAATGTTGTCTGTCTAGGTAGAAAGCCTCCCTGAAGCAACTGCTCATTCATTTTTGGGTTATGACAGACAGTGCAAGCTTGCAGCTGCTGCTTTTCACCTGAGCAATTTCCTCTGCCATATCAGGGGTACAGGAGGCCCTGCCTCACTTGAATGCACTCAGGGTAAAAACGCTGGTTCTTCCTCACCAGCCCTGTGTGTAAGCCATACAGGCCCTGCCTATGCCACAGAACAGAGCCAGGAATGACTTCTGGCCCTCAGACCAAGTGTCTAAACTGACCACATGTACCCTACGTGTGTTTGTGCTGAGGGTCTCCTCTAGGCTCTCTACTGTAATTACTGCACTGTACCTGTAATACTTCACTGTCATTTTTGTGTCTCCTTTATTTCAAAATCTCTGATATAACACAAAAACTGTTGTGGCCCACAAAACTGTTGTCTGCACGGTATGAAACTGGAAGATGTGTTACATGCTTTGGGACCTGGCAGGGGGACGATGAGGGCTCTAAGGCTGTAGAGGTTGTTGGGATGATGTTGGAAGACTACATGGCAGGAAGAACCCAAATGTACCTTCTTACTGGAAGCAATCCAGTGTGTGCTGGTGTTCTTCTGGTGCCCAGGCATTACTGTGCTTGATTTTGTCCAGAAATATGCCAAAAATCTTGCTGGTAATTTAGCATTACAGAGAATCAGTGGTCCAGCATTAATCAGTTTCCCCAACGTGTTTAGAACTACGGATGTAGCTACAAAACTCCAGTTTCACTCATGGGGGTGTAGGTGTGAGGTGTAAGTACAGTGTGGGACTGTTCATTCTGAACAATACAGTGAAGGGAATGATTGCTCATGGATGTCTATGTGCCCAATTTTACCTTGTCCAGGGCAGGCAAGAGTGTGATTAGCAGAGTACGTGGGTGTGAGGATGGCATTGCCTCAGATGTTCTCTATGAGAGCTTGGAGACACAACCACAGCAGCCTGCACAGCAGCGAGAGGAATACCTGCAAAACAGTACACCAAGACACCTGAAGCAATGAAAAGGATGTGTAGGCTGATTTTCTAGGTGGGGAAGGACACTCCTGGCCATATTCAAACAACCTGAATTTGACTTAAATCCTGGAGGCCACCCATCTGTACAGGCAAGGCACATCTGAAGGCCTACAGGAAGCATGATGTGGGTGGAATTGAGACTGTCCCAGCAGGAAGCTAGTGACCTGTTGGACACGTATTTTCTATTGTGAAGTGACAGGGAGAATGAGGAGAGGGGTTGTCCCACAGCTTTGTCAAAATATGCTTACAGAAATAGTAATGAGCCATCAATTAAAGGACAGTTTTCAAGTTATTTACTACCAGGCATGCAGATACACTGACTCAGAGTGCAGAAGGGCGAATTATAGTTGGGATCCTGAGGTGTTTGCTTTGCAATCTTATTGTTTTTATTTGCAGCCCTTTTTTCTTCCGTGCAATATGTGTATTCTCACATTTCCCTCCTACCAAAAATGACATTTCCAGGCATGAGATGACTGGAGCTGCTTGTAAAAACATATCATAATGACTCCTCTTCAGCTGAGTGCCCACAGAAGTAAGTGGAGACAGGAACATAAGCTTCCTCTGCCTACAGGCAAGGATTTTAACTAGGCATAGACACATACATGAACAAAATTTCAGTATTACATATTAAATTATTTTCATGACAGATTGAATTAATAACTAGGAAGAAAACAGATTTCATTTACAACAAGGATTGCTCCCAAACTCTTAAGTACAAAGTCCTAGAAAGTTTGAATCTGCCACATTGGCTGAAACTTCCCAGAATTAGGGAATCAACCAGGTGAGGTTGGAAGGGGCCACAGTGCATCATCTGGTCCAAACTCCCTGCTCAAGCAGGGTGGTGCCAGAGCACATGGCACAGCATTGTGTCCACATGGGTCTGGAATATCTCCAGTGATGCAGGCATCACAACATCTCTGGACAACCTGTCCCAGTGCTCAGTAAAGAAATTCTTCCTCCTGTTCAGGTAGAACTTCCCTGTGTATCAGTTTCTGCCCTTTGCCTCTTGTCCCATGGCTTGGCACCACCGAGATGAGCTTGGATCCATCTTGGCAGCCCTCTTTAGGTACTTGTAGACATTGATGAGGGCCCTTCTCAGCCGTCTCTTAGGCTGAACAGGCCCAGCTCCCTCAACCTTTCCTCTTGAGAGTCCCTTAATCCCCCTCGCTGCCCTCTCCTGGAGCCGCTCCAGGAGCTGCACGTCTCTCTGGTACTGAGGAGCCCAGCGCCGGACACAGCACTGCAGAAGTGGAGCACGCTTCTCGAGTGAGCGGCTCAGAGCGGACACAGCACTGCAGCAGTGGAGCACGCTTCTCGAGTGAGCGGGTCAGAGCTCCCTCCTCCCGGCCCCCTGCGGTCCGAGGCGGCTCCAGCGCCGTTTGCCCGGAGCGCCCCCGAGCCCAGCCCGGGCTCCCTCACAGCGCCCGCGGGCACTCCTCCGCGCCGGCAGGGGGCGCTGCGGGCGGGCGAAGCGGCGGCGTGCCCGCGCCCTCCCGGCGCGCCCCGCGTGTCCGCTGATCCTCCCCCCCCTTCTCCTCCTCCTCCTTCTCCTCCCGGGCGTCATGGCCGCCTCGAAGCCCGTGGAGGCGCCGGGCGGCGGCGGCGGCACCGCCGGGCTGTCCCGCTGGCAGCTGGCGCTGGTGCTGGGCGCGCCCATCCTGCTGGGCGCCGGAGCCATCTACCTGTGGGGGCGGCGGGCGGCGCGGCGCGGGAAGGGCGCGAGCGAGCGGAAAACCCCCGAGGGGCGGGCGAGCCCCGGGCCCGGCGGCGAAGGCGGCTCCGGGCAACCCGATGGGCCCGGCCATGAGGAGATGGTGAGCGGGGAGCGGCGGCAGGGGCCGGGCTGGCCGTGCGGGGAGCAGGGGCCGGGGTCCCTGGGGATATAGCCGGGCTGCGGGCAGCCCGGCAGGGAAAGCGGCTGTGAGGGTGCCGGTCCCGACCGAGGAGCAGGCGTGTGATGGCATGGAGCTCCGGTGACAGCCTGGTCGTGGGCTGCGTGAACACGGCCGGCGGGTCGCAGAATCACAGAGTGGGCAGGTCGGAAGGGCCCGCAGTGGGTCATCGGGATCGAGCGGGGTCATCCCAGAGCACATGGCGCACAAGTGTGTCCCGACGGTCTGGAATATTTCTAGTGAGGGAAAAATTGCTCTCTGAGCAGCCTGTTTCGGTTCTCGGTCACTGCACAGTAAAGAAGTTCTTCCTCGTGTTGAGGTGGAACTTCTGTACATCAGTTTCTGCCCATTGCTTCTTGTCCCATTGCTTGGCACCACCGAGCAGAGCCCGGGCCCATCCTTCTGACACATTTCCTCCAGATGCTGATGATATTCCTTTCAACTGTCTCTTCTCAAGGCTGGCCAGGCCATTTTCCTTTAGGTTTTGCTCCTATTAGAGAAGCTCCAGTCCCTTAAATCACATTTGTCACCCTTGGCTGGACATGCTCCTGTAGCTGCGTGTCTCTCTGTGACCCACTGAGCTCTTAGCTGAGCATTTGTGGTTGCAGTTCTGCCCTCACCACAAAGGGATCGGGAGTAGTTTGTTCCAAGATCAGGCATTGCCAAATGCATCTTCTCATCAAGTGGCTGAGCGTGGATCTGTGCTGCTGAGGGGAGAATGTACCTCTGTCTCTGAGGTCTAGAATAGCTGTGAGTAAGTTTCCTCCAGGAATAGTGTTTTGAAATGGAAATCTGTGATCTGTTGTGAGATGCTGGATCAGAATGGAAAGAAAACACAATCAGGCTAGTTTTAAAATGGAATATGTTGCAGGAAATTATAGAAGCCACACAGTTTATACAGCAGAGACTTAAAGTGTAGAATTTGCCTGAGTAGGTGTGCTCTCAAATATACATTTTATCCTGCTGTAAATTACCATTCTGAGAACTTTCAGATAAAATGGTCTCTGCAAAAACTCAAGGACAACATGTAAGATGAGAGTCCGGATCGGATCCCAGGTTCTCTTGTATATCTGTATGTGACAAAATGCCTCTGAGATGCACTTTCTGCACATCTGCAGTCCCAGATGTACCTTACCAGTCACACAGCATTACTGAGGTGAGGTTGCAGCTGACAAGCATGTTTAAAGTAATGGATTTGACAAACTGATGTGCTTTGATAAGAACATCCCATACTGCATTTTCTTCTCCCATTCTTGTGTATCACCCAAAAATCAGTTTGAACCTTGCTGGTTTGAGTGCTGGAGATTGACAGGCTTGGGCGGGCAGTGGCAGGCACACATGGGAGTGGTGAGCAAAGTGCCAACTTCCCCAGCCAGTGAATCACAGCTACTGTTGGGCATTCCTGAAAGCACAGTAAGCTGTGAAACCTTTGCTGGACCTTGAGGCAGTTACTTGAATGCAGCGATTTGTTCCTTCCTGGGCATCAATCAGTACTGAACAAGTTGTATACAGAGGACAAATTCAGACTGTGCTAGCTTTGGCTCATGGCTGCAAGCAGCATCTGGCGTATTTATGGGAGTGCTGCGTGTGGGCTCTGGTTTGCAGGCTGCTTGTGACCTTTGTCTTGCTGCAGTGACTTCCCTGTTAGTGCATTTACTCTGTGTTTCTTGATTCCAGCAGTACCCAGGGGTCTGTTGTCATTCTGCAGTTGTAGGAAGCACTTAAAACATTTAAAACACGTAGCATTTGATTTAAAATGTTGTGTGTTGCTCCACCAATAGAATTACCAGAAGGCTCTTTGCATTTAAGAATAAGTTGATGCAAAGTTTCTTGAAGAGTGTCATTGCTTAGGTTGCAAAGAAATGAGAGATACTGTGTAGAAAAGCTGCAGAAGTTACCAGATTTGACTGATTACATGAGATAATTGTCAAACTAGTCAAAATGTGGCTGCATCAGGAAAATAAATGTGGCTACAAGTTCCCAGGATTGCTTTTTGTGTGTGTGTAGGATTGTCTTCCTGTTACTCATATCCAAAGCAATAATACCATTAGATTTCATGTTTCTGCTCATATTTTATTAGTTATGGCTATTAGTGATAAGACCCATGATTGAAAATACAACCACTGCAGAAGCTTCTCTTGTAAAACTGCCTGAATTATATTAATCTGCCTTTCTAACGTGATGGGGTATTTTTTGAAACTCAGTTGGATTTCACATACAAGTCTGCACAGTGAATAAGAGCCAGTAATTCATTTCACAGTTGAAATATAAGAGGAAAATCTCTTGGAAAACACATAAGTCAATAATAAATCTGCCACCAACAGTTGTGTCAGCTAACTATTCTTTTACTCATAAAAGTAACTGAGGACTCATACTTTTTTGTGCTTTTCATTAAATCAGCCCCTGTATGCATTTGATGTTCTGGTCACTTTCTGAAGACACAACCATGAAATTTTTTTCTTTTTAAAAAATATATAAGGTCCAATATCTTCCCTGTTTTTTGTTTGGACTTGTTACTATTTTGCATGCAGTTCAAGCTTTTCTTTTACCTGCTGCACAGGCCTCACATTTTTTTCCCAGGCTGTGTCTGCACCAGAGGATTCTCCTGACATCGATGCACTGGACAAGTGTGTGATCTGTGACTGACATTGTGTTGGCAGAAGCCCTTAGCACAGGTGCTATATTGGGAAAAGCTGAACTACTTTGGAGATTCCCTCTCCTGTAAGCACAGCTCCTTAACAGTACAGTAAATTGGTGTTATTGGACCAGTTAAGTGATGATGATAGAACTGCATCTATGGATGGCTCAAAGGTTGTAAAGCTAAATTGCATCTGTTAATGACAGTTGCCATTGTTTCTTGTAATTTAGATGGAATGTGTTTTAGTCACTCAGTAGCAGTTGCTTTTTACGTGCTCTCCTGGTTTGTCAGGAGTATTGCGTAACTAAAACAAAGAGTGCTTTGCATATATTGCTTTAGTTGGTGCCCACTTGATTTATTTTTTTTTTTTAATTTTAACTTACTGTGTGATAAATTCTCAGCAGGTTTTACATCCTCCTTTTCTTACAGGAGGGAGCGCTGGTTAGTCATTGAGGCAATGTGTTGGTTGCTTCAGTATTTTTTTCCCCTGAAGTTGGAATCAATTCCTTTCACAGCTCTGTCATAGTCCAAATCTCAGCCCTTAACCCTTTCAGGAAGTTCTCAGGGTAACCCTGTGTTTGGTGTGAGAGGAGGTCAGCTGGGTGTCCTTGTGTATTGCAGACAAAGCCATGGGGTCCGTGGCAGTTCCCTGTCTCCGCAGGCTTTCTTTCCTGTGAGCTGGGTACAGTCCTTGAGCACAGTGCTGGGTGAACGTGACGAACTCCTCGGCCTTTGTGGGGCCACATACCGGGATCAGCAGCCAGCTAGCGTGGCTTCTTTCCAGTATCTGTTTTAGCAGCAATTGCTGAATGCTGCCTCTCACTGTTGTGACATTAGATCAGGATATAAACGAGTTGGACCCCTCAGTCTAGATACACTCACGTTGATACTCTAAATTGATCTAAGCAAAGTAACTAAAAAGTCCTTTCTATTGTACTGTGCACCTGTTGCTTAATAAATCTCAGTGTCAACCTACTGTAAGTCTTCTGTTTCATGCCAGGTGTAGAAAACTCATAAATGTGGGTACTACAGCAATAAAGCAATTGTTAGATTCTTGGCTTATTCATGGAAGGTGTGGATGGCAAATTCATTTCACAGGAAGGTGAGTGACTGAGAACATTGTGAATTTGTCCTGTAAACTTAGTTTCATTTCTTCTGAGTGTAATACATCCTTACTTGTGCTTTGAATTTACTTCTAAAGCTCACGTAAACATACTTTTTCTCATAGTGGTTTTAATGCTAAAGAGACTTTTAAAACCATTTATATTCAGTTAATGCCTTTGTTTGAAAAAAGACTTGAGATGAACCTTAGTCAAAAAAAAAAAAAAAAAAAAGAAAAATAGTGGAAAGATAGATATTCAGAAAAGAACATGTTTTTTTTTTCCTAGTACCTCATCTTATTAAGAGGTTCTCTCACTTGGAAAGGATGCAAAAGCAGTCTAGATCAAGACTTTTTTTTTTTGCACGTTGAATTAAGATGGCTGAAACAGTAGCTGCCCTCCATGTCATCTGTCAGACAAGGGCTCATGCAAATCCTTTCCAACCAAAAGAAAACGCTGAAACTCTGCTCCTGCTTCTGTTGTGAATCACTGTCATTGGCTGGCAGGAAATTTCTTGTTCTGCTTTGAATAACAGTCTCCCTCAAATCTATAAGGTTCTGAGCTGCTAGTTTAACAATATTGCCATTGCTGGGAGTTACTAAGTATTATTATTCTTGCAGCTGGCATTCTGTTGCTGTTAAGTTCGCAGTTTCTGAACATTTTGTGAGGAAAGCACATTTGCTGAGGCTAAAGTAGAAGTTAAGAAAATTTTGTCAGTGTTGTTCTATTCTTTAGTCAGATAGCAATCTGCTTGTTTGGATACTGATAACTCAATTTCACAAGTGTCCTTTGGCTGAAGCTCTGTTCTGAGACTTGTTAATGAACAGTTGCAGAAAGCAGTCCTGAGTACTGAGATGTTACTTTTTGTGTAGCTGCAAATAACTTGTGAGTTACTTTTTTTGTTGAGCTGTTATGAACTTGCATTCATTTTATTAAACTGGCTTGGTTGTTGCACAGATTCTTTGATCAGAGTTTTTCTTGTTCTATATGGACCTTTACCTTGGGGATAAAAAATGTCCAGTGTGCCACATAGGATGGCAATGAGTCAGGTGAGGAGAAGCAGTGAAATTGGAAAATAATGTCTAGAATTATTACTTTGGGAAGAGAATGGAAGAATGAGGTTTTTGATTTCTTGATGATGTTTGTTTGCATAATCAGTTTCTTATGTACACATCTTGTGTGTGTCCAGCTTAGCAACTGAGGAGGAATTTTTAAGAACATGCTTAAAAATTTCATAAGAGTTAAATTTAAGGTTTGACAAACCTTCAAAAACTGACGTTGTGAAGAATTAATTTTCTTGTTCTTACTTGTGCTGTCACAAAAAGGTATTGCAGCATATAATGTGATGTGAGTTCTTTAATATCTTTTTTTTTTTTTTTTTTTTTTTTTTTTTATTTTAAATTAACAGCTACTAAAAAACCTCCAAACCAGCAAAAAACCACACCATACATTGGATTTGGTGGTGGTTTGGGTGCATACTGAGAGCTACAGCAGAGTAGTTTGAGTAAGGGTGCAAAGATAAAACATCTCAGTCTGGTTTAAGGCAGCCAGCATAAACAAACAAATGGATTTCTTCCTTGCCTTGGGCACTACTGCTGACTTCATTGCATGAGAGCATGTTGTGCTCTTAAGTTCTGATTCCTTACCCCCACATTTCTTGCCTCATGCAATGGGTGCAGCAGCGGGTAACCAAGAGTCAGCAAATGTTCCAGGATTCTTTTCTGTATGATTGCTTGTGTGCTCTGTGATCCTGCAACTGTTACTAAAAGTTTAGTCCCATAACAGAGTTACTTCTTTTAATAACTTTGTCAATGGCGTCTGTAGTCTGTGAAGTTTTTGGTCGCTGTTGTGTGCACTTTTGTAGGCTTGTCCCAAGGCTTGATGCTTCCCAAAAACCAGCGGAGCACCAAGTGGCGGCCCCTGAGGTGCACGTGTCTTGTTTCCAGTTAAAATTCCACACCTGACACCAGAGCAGCCCTTGCCCTTGGTGTTACCCAGCAGTCCTCATCCCCAGTGTGTGTCTTTACTCAAGGACTGTGGGGCAGGGCTCTCAGAGTGCCTAGGATGGAGCACACAGACTGCCCAGCCTGGGGCACATATTGGGATGGGAGATCCCTGGGAAAAAGCAATTGGCAGTGATCATAAAGTACTAACCTAGCTGCAGTTAGGCTTAATCTCTGCAGTTTTAAATAATTTTCACACTGGGAACACACGTACAAATGTTGCAACATAGCCCATATCCAGTGTTTTTTGACCCAAGTTAATAGGAACAGCACTGAATTTTGTAAGGTTATTGCACAAAGGCATTTTTAATGTGGCTTGCTCTAGAAATGCACAAGGAAGAATTCAAGCTGACTTGCATGCATTTAAGTTTGCAGCATATGCATAACCCTTCCCTTTGTTAAAAGGACTGTTGTATTTGGAGGTAAATTTGGGACCTTCTGGAAGTAAATTTAACCTTTTGAGACTCTGATTAAGTTTTGAAGAAACAACTTATCAGATACATAGTTAATTCTGTCTCACTAAAAATTGTTGTGGTCTAATTTTGGCTTAGAGTTCCACAGAGTTACATGCAGTATGTGGGGTGAAGTTAATAATCTTTTTTCAAATAAAATTTGAAGCTTTACAAGAGAAAAATCTGAAAGCCTTGCAGATTGCCTTGTTCTGTGAACAATAAAAATGGTGCAGATTGATTTCTTGTGAGCCCAGTGATTAATGACTTTTGAGAGCAGAGCTTTGCTGGCAGTAGGGATATTTAAGAAATTCTCTCCCTTATATGGGTTCATTGGTAAGTCTTCTCTCAGGAGAATGCCTCTAAGATACTTTTGTTCTATTTGGATGTCTACTTTTATGTAGGAACTGAGGCTAGTAGCCATTATCAATTCTCTCCTGCCAGGATAGGGATCCAGGCCTTAAAAGTCAGGTTGTAGAGCAAGTTTTGGCTTCTCCTCAGGTTTTCAGTTTTAAAGAAAATCACTTAGATGCAAACAGGGATCAGGTTGGAATGAAATGAGCAGATATTAAGGGGAATGGGCAAATGAAATGCAAAGTTGCTTTCGAATTTGTTACAGCAGTCTGGTTGTCTGTATCTGTTCAGTTAGGCCCTGGCAGTGGATAAGTGGGTAGAGGAGGCAGAAGTATGGTCAAAGAGCAGCAGGGACAATTCCCAACAAATCCTCGATGATCTGAAGTACAGGTGATATGTAGTGAATCCTGCAGCTATTGCTAAAGGCACTCCTGTTCCCAGTCTGTAGCTTTTCCCTCCTCAGAAAGGTAGAATGGCATGTGTGCTCATACTTTTGTTCATTTTGGTCTGGCAGAACTGTCCCAAAATGTTGTTCATGAAGCAAGGCTGTGACAGAGGAGCAGAAATCCAGAAGATCAATATTAGAATCTTCTGCAGCTCTTATTTCCTGATTGTGGGCCACACCCCTTAGATAGGGAGAGCATTTTTACATTTGATCCCTTACAAACCACAGGATTTTATAACTGGTTTGTAAATCCAGGGAGTTTAGGTAGGTAGCAATGTTATTTTCTGCAGAAATACAGATCATCAACATGTGGTGCAGAAGGTAAAGATGCATTTAGCAGGATCTCAGGCCATTCAGCAAAGTTTCCCATCCCCTGCTAAGATTGTGATGATCCAACTCTTGTCATTGCATGAAGCAGAGTGTGTGAAGCTGTAGAGGAGTCAGCTATGAAGTTGATTTGTCTAGTGCATGCAAGGCAAACCAGCTTTATTTTCCTTACAAGTTTTATTTGTCTTGCTCAGTAGGTCATTCCACAAAGTGTTTTCCATCTTTAATTCATAGTCTGATGGATCACCTCTGGTCTTACAGGCTGTATTTCAGAAGGAAAGAAACTCTTCTGTTCGAATTGCTTTGAGGGCTTTGTTGTCTTTGCACATTTAGCCTTTGGAGAAACAACTTACCTCATTGGTTCTTCTGATCACCAGCCATGTAAAAGATTACAATCTGTTTAGCTTTCCAAACAGAAATCACTGCATTGTTTATTACCATTGTAGGGAATCTTGTGAAAAGGTTGTCTCCTATCTGATACACTTGCAAAAGAAAGTTCTTATGTGCTTCCAGGAATTGAAATCAGTGAGATTTTTCAGAAGTCTGGGCTATGATTTACAACTCAGGTCCATTTTTAAATCTTTGAAGATGAACCCTAAAGTGCATAGTTTGTGTGCGGTGATGCATTTTTAATTTGAACTGACCTCTCACTTTTTTTTTCAGAGTCCTCTTGGTAGAGCCCAAGCAGCCAAGAACAAAGGAAACAAATATTTTAAAGCAGGAAAATATGAGCTAGCTATTCAGTGTTATACTGAGGCTATCAGCCTGTGTCCTCCTGAGAAAAACCTTGATCTTTCTACCTTCTATCAAAACAGAGCTGCTGCCTATGAACAACTGGTAAGAAATTAAAGATAATTATGTGTTTATGGAAATAAGTAGTATTATCAGTTTTGTATTTTGTCACTTTCATCCACTGAAAGGTCCCAAGTGATAACATCTGCTGCTTTCACAAGACACTGTTGCAGCTTTTTTCAGCTCATCGTACTTTTCTACATATAAATAAAATTACTTTATGTTAACTACACTCAGTCTATCTTGTATAATTCTTATTCATCCTGTTCTTCCAAGAAAAAATTTAATTTATTATTTTCTGGAACAATTTTCTTGTATAGAAGTTAATTTTACTACTGTCTGCTTGAGTGTTTAACCATGAAAGAAAGGTGAAAGGGCAAATATTTTGGGAGGATGCTACTTCAAAATTTAAACAAAACAATCATTGAAATCCTAGTAAAGGCCAAGACCTAAATTTTGCACATGGAGAGGTAACATTTACTCGACAGCTGAGTATACTTGGTGTTATTTTAGAAGTCAGCCAGTGTTGCTTATTATGGTATGATGGATTTGCTTATGAGGTGGAGTTGGTGAGCTGTATAAAGGAGTGGAAAAGTTGGCTTTGTACAGTCTGAAGTATCAAGTGAGAGACTGTGCTTACATAAATCTGGTGTTAGATTTAGTTCTTGTCTAACACAAATTCATGCCATAATGAATCCCAAATGTGGTTCCTCTATTAGAAAAGCCTGTTTTGAAAAATTGAAATAACTTTTTTTTTTTGAAGTGTTTTAGCACTTCGATAATCTTGCTTGCGTCCATTATATTTCCATCTTTTTTCTTCTAGTTTTACACCAATCTTTCAGTCCCAATGGTACCTATCTTTGCACCAACTCATTATGTTCTCCCCTGGGATTTCTACACTGTCTGGTACAATAATTGGTAGGAATTCTGTTTCTGTTGTGTGGCTTTTCTGGTTTGCAGTGGTGCCCAGGCAGTTTCTCCCTGTGAGACTTGCAGAAGCAGAGGCAAGCGGGGAGAAGCAGAGCCCCAGGAACCACAGCCACTCAGAGCTGGCTGTGGGAAGCCAGCACAGGGATCTGAGAGGGGCTCCTCTCACTGTGCTGTTTTTCTTCCCACAGCAAAAATGGACAGAAGTGGCACAAGATTGTACAAAGGCTGTTGAGCTGAACCCTAAATACGTCAAAGCTCTCTTCAGACGCGCAAAGGCCCATGAGAAGCTGGACAATAAGAAGGAATGTTTAGAAGGTGAGTGGCTCATGCTGTGTATACCTAGACGTGCAATTAGCTCTGCTGCTTTGGAGAGCTTTGGAGATGGCATCTTCTGGAAATGTTTTGGTTTTACCTCTGTAGCTACAGTAATACAGAATTATGTATTTACAACCATTCATAGCTTCTGCCAATACATATTCTTCTCTTGTCAGAAGAAACCTTTTCACATTTCTCAAGCTCTCATCTACTCACATCTGAAATGACTGCTAAGAAATTGATGTTACTATAGCAACTCAGGGTATTATTTTTCCAGGAAACTCCTTCACTCTGGAATAGAATACATCTTACATGATGAGTGGATTGCCAGGACAACAGTTGTTCTATTTCCATGCAGGAAAGATAATTTCTTCTTCTCTGTTTGTTTTAGAGAAATTATACTACTACAGAAATGAAGGTATTTTTGCAGGTAGAAATACATGATAAAAGAAATAAAAGTATTGCAGTAATTTAAATGCATTGGACAGGTATTAGAGGGAAAACAGCTTCAGTAGCATTTTTTTTCTGGTGCATAGCTTATGAAAACAAGAACAGATTGAATTTTATTTTTTCATATTAATGCTTAGTATTCAGAAGAAACTACTGTGTCAAATCCTTCCAATGCTATTCGTAAACTGAATATATTTTGAACTGTCAGGAAGATGTCACTGAGAAGCCATGGAAATTAAGAACTACAGGTCAGATGTGTTGTCGCATGGCATTTTTGAGCTACAGTACACTGCTTGAAATTATCCATATAAATTTCATCAAGTGAAATCATTTCTGCTATGTTAGGTTAAAAGACAAATGAAATTTTCAGCTGTGCTCATTATCAAAGAAGGACAGAAAATAAGGCAGTGCTTTGGCTGGCAAATCTAGCTGTTAAATTAGTTTCATTATGTGTAATGGCTAAGAATTAAGTCTGCCAAATTAGAGGTAAATTAGATGTGGAAATGTTATCTATCTGTCTGTTTATCTGCTGGCAGATTGTCTTTATGCCCTTTAAGACCACAGTGACAAGAAAAGGACAACTTCATTCGTTTAGTGCACTCCTTTGCAACCACTGTGGTATCAGCTGCACTTCCAGAGTGCTGTAATAAAATCTAAGCCTTACGTAGCTGCCAGGTGATAAAAACCCCAAGAAAAAATCAAGTATCCCTGGGACAGTAGGACAGTTTTAAATATAACTTCTTTGTAGGGTTAATAGCAGTAATGTTAGAAACAATTATTTTCAGCCTTGATTTCTATTTGATTTTTTCCTTGCAGTTTTTTCAGATCTGAAGCTTTCTTGGTTTTTTTTTTTTTTTTTTTTTTTTTTTTTTTTGAACTACACTGTTTTTTACCTGCCAGCCACATATGGCCAGTAAAATCCCAGGAAGTAGGGCATGCCCATGTAGTGGAAGAAAGCAAAACCAAACAAACCTCAAAACCCCAGCCACTACCAGCAGAAAACTCCTCCAAGTGATCCCTGGCAGTATAATTTAGGAAGATACTGTTGCTGCAGCCAAGTCTGGAGTGCAGCAGTCTTTGGGCAGAGCGTGTCTGATGGGTTTGTATAACATGTTCTTTCTGGGGGTCCCATATTTTCCCAGGGACTCTGATGAGTTTCCTGACCATGCCAGAGGTGCAGGGAGTTTCTATATAAGTGATGGCTTAATAGTCCCTCTAGCAGTGTAGAATTAGAGACATATACTAAAACTCCAGGGCAAGACATTTACTTTTCAAGCATATTCAGACAATACACTGATTGAATTTCTAGTCAAGGGTCTGTTCATCTTCACTAATGTTTAAATGAAAACAAAACAGGGGAAACCAGAGGAACTTTGTGTGCAGTTCACACTGGGAAGCTTCACTTTGGCAGCAGTGGGTTAACATTTGCAGAGGTTTCTCTGTGTGAATGAAAGCCATGTGATAGGGGCTGTCACTTTAAATAGGCCAGCAAGGTATTTCTCCTTGCTCCCTTCCAAAGTCACGGAGGTGAGCAGAAGAATTTGAGATAGAATTTAGGCAGATTTCTTAAACGGAGGAGTAAGTGAAATGTGATGGGACTGAATGTGAATTTTAGAAGTAGAAAATAAAGACCAGTCCTAGAAAATAAGCTGTGTTAGTACTTTCAATGTGAACATCATATGAACATAATTACTGTCCTCAAAGTTTCAAAATGGTGAAAGCCCCTAACAGAGGTATACATTTTATACTGTTGATTTAAATGTATTTGTCTCTAGATAAAAACATGAACAGAAAAATAAATGTAATTTCTTTTCATTCGCTGTCATGACGTCTTTTTATTCCAGGAAGATCATTTTGGATACAAACTTGTGTCTTGAAAAATACAGTAAATATAGCAAGCTGAAAACTGAGGCTTTTGCCCGGGAACAGGACGTGTGTTAGTTTGACAGTGCCTCATTGTACTCAGTGGCACATTTTATAGTGTACTTCAGTGACTATCAGAATTCCTTTAGTCTCACTTTTGTACCTTGTTTCCTAGATGTCACTGCAGTCTGTATTTTAGAAGCCTTCCAAAACCAGCAAAGTATGTTATTAGCAGATAAAGTTCTTAAACTCCTTGGAAAAGAAAAGGCCAAAGAGAAGTACAAGGTAAGACTTGTGGTACTGCTGACTAATAGTTATTTCACCTGACCAGTTGTTGAAAAGTCACTTGTTGGCATTCTGTCAGTTGTTGTAAAGAAGTCACTGTCTTCATCTGCTCAAGTGTAAGAAGCAACACAAACTGGTTTCTACAAAGCTGCCATTTTATCAATGTTATTTTACTTTAGGAGCTCTCCAAAGTTTTTGGAACCTCAGCAGGGAAAAGGGATCTACATCTAGCAGTTGTTTCCCTTTAATAATGAAATTTGTTATGATATTCAGGGGACACCCTAAGTTGGTGTGCTGCCCTACATAGGGCTTTTCTGAACTTGCAACTTCATGGAAACTGAGTGTGTTGGAACAGACATCCATGCATGAATGTTTGGAAACTGCTGAAGAGAAAACTGTGGAAGCATAGGGGTAGCCAGGAACAGTCATTTTTAGTGGCTGTAGGTTTACAAAAAGGTTGGGACAGATATTAACATGTTCTTGGTTGTTATTATAGCATTCTTGCTTGTGTTTTGATGGTGGTTGAAGTACTGAAATCCCATGTTGGTTTTGAGATGCTGAATTTCTTCCCTACAGAAATTCACGTAAATGTGTAGTGTAGAGGTAACAACAAATAGTGTTTTGAGTGTGGTGGGCATAGTCAGGTGTGCTTCAGTGAGTGCATTCAGTGTTTTCCTGCAGGAGAGACTGAGTTGTAATTCTTGTGTGCAGTTTATTTTAAACAAGAAATATTTTTTGGCTGTAGAAACGATTCATTACCTGAAAGATAATGGAAGGTGTTACTTCTGGGACTTTAGGTAAAACGTGTGGTATCTGGGCCAAGTTCCACACAGAACTAGGGTATTCCCTCATTAGTCTCCATTGGAACAATGACAGTAGATTCTCTTGGACAAGTTGGAGAAAAGAGAAAACTGCCATTCAGAATCTGCTTGAATTTAGGCTTATGATTAAATCACCAGCTTGCATTTTTCACCCAGTTTTTGTGTACACCCAATGCTTTTGTAGATCTACCCAATATCTTACGATATCCTCCTAAGAATCCTTATTTCTAGCCACATATGTGGAAAGATACAGTCTCCCTCCTTCCTGAATATTATCACTTTGTTTTCACTGGTGATGGGTATCGCATTGTGAGCTGAAGCTTAAAGAATCCCTAAACATCAAACTGGCAAATCCAAAACATCAGGCTATCAGTTGAGATAGTGAAAGTTATACATTGGTTCTTCCATCAGGTTTTTTTTTTTTATGATTATGTTTGCTATCCATTTCCATCTTTACCATCAGATCTTACCACCTAATGACTTGGAATTACCTTTCTCTGTTTCAGAACCGGGAGCCTCTGATGCCCTCGCCACAGTTCATTAAATCCTACTTCAGTTCTTTCACAGATGATATTATTTCCCAACCTTTGCTTAAGGGTGAGAAATCAGATGAAGATAAGGACAAGGAGGGAGAGGCTTCTGAAGTAAAAGAAAAGTGAGTGTACGGTACAGTTGGGAATTGTTTGATACTGGAATTAAGTTTTCAGTCACTTGGACATTCTGTTCAGTGTAAAGTGCTGCTGCTTGTGTAGTACTTGGCATGGAGATTCCTTTGATATAAATGATGACTATTGCAAGTGAAACCTTAGTGACAGCTGACTGGCTAGTTCCAAACTTGCACTAAGTAGAGGAAGGACAATGAGACTGGGAAAATATGCTGCATATTTACTACAGTGTCACAGTACATCTTAGGAGATAACTGGAGAGGCTGAATGATGCTTTGAGGGAAAGGAATATTTTATACTGAAGGGGCATTTCCAAGGAAGAGAGCAGGTTAGCCTTTGGACTGGCAAGGAGAAGGTGATCTAGGAAAAGGGGATTTTTAAATGAAAACATGCATTTACAGTAACAGAGGCTGAAAGGGTGTTTTGTCTTTCTGGAATCAAATTGCCCTTAAATGAAAAGTTTGTTCTGGCATAGAAAAGCTTGGTTTTGTGGTTTTGTTTTGTATTTTTTTAGTAGAGCCTGAGCACCACATAAATGCTTGTTTAATTTACTATTAAATTTCAGATTATTGTTGGAAGATAGTAGTGCTGTCAGTCTGGAACCCATTGCAAACAGCATTATGATTTTTTTTGTCAAAGTAAGAGAGAATGTCCTGATCTACAGGCAGATTCACTGAATCCAGGATACAACTGAGAACAAGGCAGTGCTGTAATTTTTTTGCTAAGAAATAATTTCTTCCACATACCAGCTGCACATTGCTAGGTTTAATATTTCACTTTCTGTTCTTCTTGTGAAAAAAGCCCTCTAGGGACCAATGAAGCTCACATTCAGAATCTTTAGAACATTTTTCTTCTGTATTTCCAATGTAGTTTGGCCAGTTTTTGTGCAAATTGTCTTCCATCTATGATGGCTCCATCCAGGAATGGATGTTCCAATGGGACTGTGCTGGTGTTGTAAAAGTATAGCACAAGTTAGTGTTTGTAATGATTTGATGAAACATCTGAATGGAAATTGCAGTGTTCAGTGAATGCATGTATATATACAACTGTTCTTACATCATTTACAGCTCTGGCTATTTGAGAGCAAAACAATATATGGAAGAAGAGAACTATGACAAAATTATCAGTGAAAGCACAAAAGAAATTGAAGCAAAGGGAAAATACATGGCAGAAGCTTTGCTTCTGCGAGCTACTTTCTACTTACTTATTGGCAATGCAAGTGCTGCCAAACCAGACCTAGATCAGGTCATCAGCATGGAAGATGCAAATGTGAAGGTAAGAATCTGTCACAGCTGGATTGTAGTTGGGATTGAGAAGTTAGATGATAAACTTGAAATATACTTCAAGAAGTTGTTTGTCCGAATTTTCAGATGTATTAATGGGAATATTCTGGTTTATTTACTGTTTTGTTTCTGACAAATTAGTTTTTTCAATGGCTTGTTGATTTTTGAGACAGCTGTACTGAGTCGTGCAAACTAAAGGTGATAAGTAGTGCAAACTAAAGAATGAGGAAGTTGAATAAATTGGAGGCTTATCCCCTCTGAATAAGTGAAAAAAAACTTGCATATTCAGCTGCTTCAAAAAACACTGATGTATTTGTAAACATTGGAATTGTGAAGGATTTGGGGGGGGAGGCTTGGCAATCCACTGAGATGTAAGCGTAGGCTGACATTTTTGAAATTAAGTAAGGGAGCTCATTCATTTAGGGTCAATATGAAACTTAATCCTGCTTAGAATTATTGAAACCTGAAGGTGGGAGAAACTAGTCAAATGAAAAATTTACTGTGATTGTAATAAATCGTTAAATGTGGAGAACCACTGGGGTGGCTGATGTTTCCCTGACCGTGTTTTGCAGCTGCGAGCCAACGCTCTGATCAAACGGGGCAGTATGTACATGCAGCAGCAGCAGCCTGTGCTGTCCACTCAGGACTTCAACATGGCTGCTGACATTGATCCTCAGAATGCTGATGTTTACCACCATCGAGGACAAGTAAGAAACCTCAGAGATTTGGTCCCAGCTCTTGGCTATTTCAGTATATGCTAAAAGGAAAAACGGTGTCCTTGGAGACACTTTGTACTGTTTGTGGCAGAGAAATGTGAACTCCTAATTAGGAACTTTTGTGGGATTAACACACAGTCTGTTTTGGAGGTTCAGCTCAGGTAGAAGCAGTTTATTTCTATAGCTATAGGAAAGTCAGTATGAACTGAGATTTAGAAGTATTTGGGCTTGTGTACATTTACAGCAGATAAAAGCTATTCTGTGAAGGGGCTTGGATGGCAGAGCAGCATCTGCACAGCAGGAAGCTTTGTTACAGCAGGGTGACTGTTCCTGATAACACCTGCAGCCCTGTGCCCTGGACTTAGATCTGTTCAGCTCATCCCTCTCTGTCTTGTGACACTGTTGTGTCTTTGTGTCGTGACCCTGTTGTGTTCTAGCCCTAGAGAAGCCTGCTGCCACTGACCTGTAAGATGAAAGGTGCTGGAAGTAAAAAAGGAACACAAGCATGTGCAGATAGTCTAAATCATATTTGTAAGGAAGACTTCCATGGACCAAGGGTTTTTTCTCCATGGATTTGTTAGACCTCTTTAGTGCTCAGAAATGAAAATGGAAAATGAAAGTGTGTTGACTGAAGGGAAGGAAAGTTTTCTGCAGATTGAAAATTTGTATTTTACAGTAGCTTCACAATAAAGTAAGAGAGTAATAAAGTGAACTCTGTTTCTGTTGAAGAGTAAGAGTGTCAGAACAAAACCAAAAAAACCTCAACCCCAACAAAAGAAGTTGAAATAGAAGCTGGAAAAGCTGAAATGTTTCAATGTCTGAATAGTCCACAGATACTGGCTACAGAGAGGCAAAACAACTTGAAAAAATATGGCATAATTTTAGACAACAGTCTAAAATGCAAGCATTCTCAATCCCTACACAGAGTCATTCCTGCTCATGTAGATATCCAAAGTTTCACTGGTCCTTTGATAATAAATTATGACGGTGATTTTTAGTTGTGGGTTTTGTAGGTTTCTAGACAGTTCTGCAGCTGAGCTGGAGATGATACGAGTAACTGATGCTAATTGAATTATCATGTAAGTGTCTGAAGCACAGATGAAATAGAGAAATAGGATTTTCTTTCATTCTGACTAGCTGAAAATCCTGCTTGACCAAATTGAGGAGGCTGTGGAAGACTTCGATGAATGTATCCGATTGCGACCTAATTCTGCCTTGGCACAAGCACAGAAATGTTTTGCTCTGGTAGGTAACGTGCTAGGGTTTGTCTGGCTGCTTTTCCTGTAAAGAGTTATGGAAAACACTGTGTTTCTCTGGTTTATTCCAATTTAACAGGAAAGTAGGGCAACATACATCTCTTTTAATAATATGGTAAAGGAGTAATGCAACAATTTCTTCAGCTGGAGTATGGGTTTGCTGCTTTCCTTCTGAAACACTCATTGTTCAAACAGTGGAAAATTTTTTCTGTTCTGTGTGAGAGGAACAAAAATCTTGATTCTTAATTGGAGCACATAAAATTGATTTTAATAAAGCTTTACTATCGTGGAAAACAGTCATCATCAAGAAATTGAAAACAAACTATTTCAAGCTAGTATAATGACTCAGTGTGCAAGAATCTTGTCAGGACAGCTTTGCATGGTGTGAACAAGGAGGAATGCCAAGTTTGGAATTTCTAAGTATTTGAAATAGAGGGAGGCTATCACAATTAACAGGCCTTGTGACTTCCTTCTTTCATCTGTTTCCCTCTTCAGTCCAGATACTTGGTTATACGTAGTAGGTTCCCAAAACCAGATTTGGTAGGATGCATAGGCATGTCACCTTCTGGAACTTAGCACAAAATCATACAACCCCTGGGTTGGAAGGGGTCTCAAAGATCATCTCGTTCCAATTCCACTGTCATGAACAGGGACACCTTCCACTAGACCAGGTTTCTCAGCACCCCAACCAACCTGACCTTGAACACTGCCATGGATGAGACATCCAGAAGTTCCCTGGGCACTGTTCCAGTGTCTCACCACCTTTACAATAAAGAATTTTTTCCTAATACCCAATCTATACCTGCTGTCTTTCAATTTGAATCCATTCCCTCTCCTCCTGTCACTACATGCTATTGTAAGAAGTCCCTCTTCAGCTTTCTCATGGCTCCCTTCAGGTATGTGAATGCCACAATTAGATCACCCCAAAGCCTTCTCTTCTCCAGGTTAAAGAATACCAATTCTCTCAGCTTATGTAGAATAACTTTGAATTATTATGTTGCAGACAATTCTTGGGGATGTGGGCCTGATCAGCCTTTTTTTAGTCTGGTGGTGGCATAATTTTTTTCATTTTTTTTTTTCCCTTGGAATAGTATCGCCAGGCTTATACAGGAAGTAATGCTTTGACTGTGCAAGCAGCCATGAAAGGCTTTGAAGATGTCATTAAAAAATTTCCAAAGTGTGCTGAGGGCTATGCACTCTATGCTCAGGTATGTTTTTCTCTCTTTTAGAGAAAATGCTGCATTCTCTTGTACTTTTTTATCTTGGATATAACATTTCAAATAGCAGATGAAGATTTTTGACACTACATTCTGAGATAAGAGATGCTGCCTGGAATAAGCTACTTGCATTTATGGTTATGGGTGTTGTGGGGCAGAGGAGGTGCAGGGGAACTGGTGGAGCAGGGTATCAGTAATGAGAGTTGAGGGTGCTTATTAGGAGACAGAGACTATTCCTGCATGATTCCCTCCTTCCTGCATGTATGTGGCATCTCAGTTGATGAATGTCAGGGATTCTCTGGGTAGTTTGAGAGTCAAATGTGTGGAACTAGGGTGACATTTTTGTCCTGCTATCAGTGGCATGTAGTGGTTTAGAACAGCTGTTCAGAGTACACTTGTAACAGAGACTGTAATTTCTTTTCTAAGAATATACTGCTGGTTTTAGTAGGAAGCATGAGACATTCTGATTTTAAGTACATTGGCAATATACATGCATTTCCTTCTGAAAGAAGTATATCTGAAAAAGGAAGAGTTGATGCTTACACGTACAGACTTTTAGAATGGTTTTTATTTACAGCACACAGCATGTTGCTTGTGGATCTCGCATTACAGGTGACAATGTGGTCAGTAATTTGGGCATTTCAAGCACAGAAGTTTTCCCAAAAGCCTCAATTTTGAAACTTAATTCTGGTAGCTGATGTGCCTGTCCTGCTCTACCATAAATGAACAACATCCAATCTCACATTGTCAATACAGTTTTAATTAGAATTAGCTGAGTGCAGAGGGCACGCTTTGGTTGCTTATTGACAAACAGGTTTCTCTTTTGATTCAGGCACTAACTGATCAACAGCAGTTTGGCAAGGCTGATGAAATGTATGATAAATGCATTGACCTTGAGCCAGACAATGCCACTACATATGTTCATAAAGGGTATGTATTGAGTTTGCAGTCCTTTTGGTTGAGAGCAGTTGGTGTATTTAGATGAATCAACCTGAATTGAATGTTTATGTTTAGAAGTTTAGCCAGGAAAAATAACTTTGTGACAGCATCTTTGTCCTTGTAAATACATTTCTATATTTTGTCTTGACTAAGCTGCAAATAAGTTTCAGGAAAGTTTCATCAATGTTCATTGCTAATTGAGTATCTACTTGAAGTATATCTGATTTTTCCTTTAGCCCTATTATTTCAGCTTTGTGTTGAAGTTTTTTCTTTCATAAAACAACATGTTTTTCCCAAGTCCTCTTGGGAAAAGTTTGCCTTTCTTTAGAGTCATTAAAGCAGTAAGGTGACTTTCACATAGGTGCTTTTAAAAGTCATGAAATTACTAAGTTACTGTGTACCTGCATTAGAAATGAAATACAGTTTACATTTGGGGTGGTTTTGAAAGCCTGTTTGAAATTTTTTCTCTCTTGTAGTTTACTTCAGCTCCAGTGGAAGCAAGATTTAGACAAAGGATTAGAACTCATAAGCAAGGCTATTGAAATTGATAACAAATGTGATTTTGCATATGAGACCATGGGAACGATTGAAGTGCAAAGGTAATGCTGAATTGCATTAAGAGTTCTTAGTTACTTCTGAAGTAACAGTGGTTCTTTAAATTTCCTCATGGATCCTAAGTCTTGAGGTCTTCTCCCTGGTGTCCTCTAGGGCCAGCTCTTCCCCAAAGTCCTGATTTCTATTCTGTAACTCTTAAGTAAAGCCCTCCATTCTCTGTGGCATGACTGTGATTTATGATCTGAACCAATTTCATACTTAATGGACAGCATGCAGATGAGTCCATGTATGTTTAAATACATCCCTTCTGCATTATAAGTGACTTCCTTAATCATTACTGGCTTTGTGTGTATCTGATGTTGTCCTTGGACATTGGACTGCCTGTAACTAAGGATTCTGTGCTGTTTTCTCCTGCAGCCAAAAGGGCTCCAGTTCCCAGTTTTTGGGGAAAGAGGAATGCACTGCTCTGTAACATTGTATTACAACTGTTCAAAGGTTCGGGATGTAGCCCTCAGTACAGTCCGGTCTCTTTTTAATATTTCTAGTCCTCTAAAGGACAGACAATTAAACTATTACCATGAGAAATTTTGTAGGCATTTCCTATTTAAATAATGTCCTTCTGTCTGCAAGTTTTCCTCTTTTGTATACCAAGTCCTTTCAGAGGAAAGGACTCCATTCAGTTGCCCAGCATTATCTTTGTAGCGAACTTGGTGTTCTGTGGAGAACATTTTATCCTGCACCACCATCTGTGGGGGCTCTCAAGAGGAAGGCTGTTCAACAGCTGTCCTAGTTGTTTAGGCTCTGAGTTTACTCAGCATCACCACAAGTTCTTGTGGTGGTTCCTCCCAAAGTCCTTCTAAGTTATTAATGGTGGAGAATGTAAGTCCTGAAAGAAAAAAAGATGTTTTAGAGATGACAACGTTGCTTTTGCTGTCGTAACTGGGCTAAATTTTTGTTTATTTCAGAGGTAATCTGGATAAAGCCATTGAAATGTTCAACAAAGCTATCAACCTGGCCAAATCAGAAATGGAGATGGCCCACCTCTACTCACTCTGTGATGCTGCCTATGCCCAGACAGAAGTTGCAAAGAAGTATGGATTGAAACCACCAACACTGTAAAGAAACAAGGAGGAAATGACCTTCCAAAGTGAAGTTGCCCACTTCAGCCAGCCCTAAAGACGCTGTTGCAGACCATGCTGAATGGTGGAACTTAGTTTTTTCCCGTTCGTGGTGTTGTCATTTGCTACATCTGTTAAATGTTTAGGTGTTGTGGGAGTGGTTGTTCAAGGAAGTATGCAGTGCTGCATCTTGTTCCTTCTGCAGCAAAAACCTTAGAGTGTGTTAAGGGAAATAAAGTTGCAGGGGAACCAAAGAAACATATTTTGGCCATGCAAATAAAAACTTCACACTGGTTCATTTTGGGTGATTATGTTGTGGGCGATTTTTGCTTTATCAAATAGTATTACAGCATGTGGGGTTTTTTTCCTGTTGATTTTAAAGGTAATACTAGTCAGTGCTGTAAAATAGGTTTCTTTTTTATATCAAATTAATCCTTGAGAGTTGATTTTCATTTTACAAAAATTAATTTTCAAACTTTAATAATAGAGAGTTTTTTAAGTCGTAGATGTGGAGAGGATACCTGTAAATATATGCAAGCATGCACAATCTTCCCTTAAATCCCCTTCCACCTTCTGCATAACTTACTTAGAAATAGTCCTGTGGCAGCTATTAGGGAATTAATTTGATAGTCCTTATTCTCACCCTGGAAAGCCCTAGAGTACTGCATAGGAGAGCTAGGAAAAAGGTTGGCTGGGGAAGGAGGTCAGGTCACACTGCTTCAGTGTAGACTTTACTGGAAGAAAGAATGCATTCCTGTGCAGCAGTCCTTTACTTGAATGTCATGGGAGATTGTTCTGGAGGGTTCAGAGGGACTTTCAAGAACAGAAAGCACTGCTGGGAGTCAAGCTCCAAAAGGTAAGGTCATGCTATAATCTCTGACGCTTTTGCATAAATGTAGCAGCTGATAGACTGTCTAAATTCTCTTCAGTCTCTAGAGACTGCTGGGTTATGATGTCCTTTTAAGAACCCCTTGTCAGGATTAAGTGAGATAAGGAACAAAGCATAGGCTCAGACTTCCAATAATGCATTTGCAATCTGCACTCATTCCCTTGTTCTGTAGACCCTGTCTTGTCCAAGATAACAAATACTGTAGAAAGGAAGCAATTGTGCTGCAAACAGCAGATGGGCAAATTACAAAATAGTTTTCCTCTTAGGAGCTTTATAGAGGGCCCTCTTGCTTTGGGTTGACCTTTCTGGTGTGGAAATCAGTCCATCTTGCCTTTCCCTGGGCTGATGTGGCTGGACAAACCTTGTCTAAATGATGTAGCGTAATTTATGACACGCTAGTGTGGGCTTCTTTCCATCTTGAAATCATAGATTTGTTCGTGGTGAATTGTCTAATGTATTTAACCTTTTAAAGAAATTAATGATGCTGTAGTCAAACTGTCTTGGTCTGTAGTTGTGCCACCATACAGCAGCAGCTTACATTTTCAACTTGACCTTCCTTTCTCCCAGCAACTACAGTTGAGTACTCAAATGGTGGAGAGTAGACATGAAGATTTAATCATTATTTTAGTAGCTCACTAGGTGATCTGAAATCATAGCACTGGTGTAGAATTGAAGATACGGGAAGGTACTGACAGCTTCTAGGGGCACTGAATGTAACAAGTGTCAAATGTCTTCTCCAACTTCCAATCTGCATCAATTACCTAAGAACAAAAATATGCCAGACTGACAAGTCCTGTTCTCCGAGGAGTTTTTATTCGCATGGCCTTATTTACATTGGCATTTTCTCCTCATCACCCCATCTGTACCCCATTCCTTACCCCACCCAATCAATTAAGGGAAAAAAAGCATGTGCTGTCAATTACTAGCATTCCAAATCATCACAGACTTTTGCCTGTTCTTCAACTAGTTTGAAACTGCACTGAAAGGATGCATTGTCTGTAATTTTTTTGTAAATGACATATCACCTGTAAACTGAAAAAATAAATACTACGTTCAAGTATCGCTCTCTGACATGTATAAGAACAGGTTTTGGTGAAGGTGTTCTGTGCAGTGGTGAGCTCTGTGCTTATGTTCTAAGAAGTCTGTGAAGAACTGATAATTGACTGACTCCTTGTCATCTTCTCTCACTTCAACCTTTAAGAAAGAATGAGGAAGAGATGTGGACTCAACAAATCCGATCTCTGCTTGCTTCTGTCGCCCACAGAGGTATGATCTTAAGAGCTGAAAATTACAGGGGAAAAGAAGTCGAGCCAGGAAGGCTGGGAATCTGAGTAGCTGAGACCCTATTAATGTGTGTATCCAGATGAATCCCTGTGATGAAAGGCTTTTTGTAAATGGCTGACACATCGGAGGTTTTATTTTAAGCCAGGTGTGTGCATGAACTTTGGAGTATTACTGGGATTTAAAAAAAGAAGTTGAAATTACGTAGGAAGCTAGTACAGAAGAGATGGATAAAGCCCATGTATCCTAGAGGGATACTCTGGGAAGTTGCTTCTACATACACTTGTCTAGCAACATAATTCTGATCATGTATGGTCCCTGTTCACAGGGACAACGTTCTCAGGCACACAGTGTGATTCTTGGGATGTCCTGCATAGGGCCAGGAGTTGGACTCTGATCCTGATGGGCCCTTTCCAACTCAGCATATTCCATGAGTTTAAGCTGTGACTTGAATTACTAGGATCTAACTGCAGATGAAAAGGGAAGAGGGAACTAACATACACTGAAGAGCTGTACTGTAACTTACTCTGGAACTATCAAGAGCAGCTTAGATGCAGCTTTAACCAGCCCAGCAATCCTAGCACTGCCCAATTTTCTGCCATTTCTTTACAAATAATTTAATTCTTGCAGGCTGAAATTCTGGAACTGTTTGTTACTGATTTGTTTTCTGTACATACAGAATACTGGTGTGTATGTGTCATATGGATACTTAGAAGTACCTGTTTTCTACCAACACAAAGGTTGAGTATTGGCTGCTTTAAGTACTATGGCTAAGAACTGACAGTGTATTTTTTTTTCAGTGGAAGCCTCACAAATTCACAGTCCCATTTGTATCACTTTGAGTGCAGTGCACTGGAGACCCTGCTACTAAAACAAGGTGCTTAGAAGTTGCCCTGATAAACTGAAAAGAACTGAGCTCATGTCAGCTCTTCAGCTGCGTTCACCAAAGTAGCTTGTAGTAGACTTTCATCCATCCTCTCCATTTAGGATTCCTGGGGAGGAGAGTTCAGACCACAGATTTTGTCACCTGTTGCAAAGTACACTTTGCATTTCTCAGATTTAAGTGGTCACCCCATGGGAGTCCTGCATTACTTTAATCCTCCAAAGGTAGTATTTATTTACTGCTGTGTGAAGAACTAGTGGAGAGAGGGGAGGGAAAGATATAAAATAGTTGTTATGATTTCATAACAGCCCAGCAATGGCCATCATGGATATGGGTTGTTGAGTATGTGGGAAGCACTAATTAATGCAGGAGACTCAGCTCAAATGGTAAATTGTTAATTTTTTAATATTTATTTTTCAACAAATAAAACTTGATTTCACCTTGTGCTCTGTGGCTTATTTTTTAAAAGTGCCAGTGCAGTATGTACACCAAAATGCAGTGAAAAGTACAGACCAAAAATACTTGCTGATCCACAATGCCACCGAGTGGAATGGTGGGATTTGGCTTTTAGGGGGAAGGATGTGTCAGGGCCTGGCTGAGCATTTGTTTTTGTTTATAAAACACACACCAAGTTCATTGCAGAAAAGCCAGAATGTTAAAAAAACACAAACAAACAGAAACCCCCACCAAACCAAAAACTGAGAAGAGGAGGACTGCTAAACATGAATAAAAGGTAAGACGGTTTTGTGGGAAATGTGGTTAGCTAGAGCAAAACAAAACCTCTCCCTCTCATTTTTGCATTTTGAAATCTCTTTTAGCCTTATGGCTGTTTTGTGCTGCTAAAAATATAAAAGCTTATCATTGAAGGCTGGTAAACTGCTTATTTTTTGCATCCCAAGGAATAAAAAGCATAATTTGTAAATTCTTTTTACATTAGAAGACTTCTTCCTTCAATAAAAACCCCAAAACCTAAACTGAAAATGCTATGTGCTTATCTGGTTTTCAGTATTTTAAAGCCATCTTTCACAATCAGTTTGTCTCCAGCAAAAGCAGCACAGTAAGCAATGTTTTCTCTGCAGTGGATGGGAGCTGCCCATGGTAGCAGTAATGCATTCAAACATTGAGCAGTCTCTTCTGGGAGACTGTGGGCAGAAGGAATTAGAGTAACCCATGTCACTTCAACAACAAACAGGATTTGCCATAAGGAGAATTTAATACACAGATCCAGACAAAACACATGAACCAAAAACTGTTACAGATTCTTCTATAGGAGGAGCTCTGTCTGGCAGCTTCTTCTGGTGTCCCAAGTAGTGCAGAGCACAATTTGGCCTGTTTTGCTCAGTGTGTTACATTTTAAGCTTCCCAAGTTAGAAGTAGGGCATTCAAGGACCTTGGCTAAGACATGTACATCTAACAAGAACAGAGTGAGAAGAATCATGCTTCTAGATTTTCTGATAATTCCCTGAAAAATTCATAATACCCAAGCTGACTTGAGAGGGAGTTTCAGAGAACAACATTTCCATTTCTGTATTCTACAAAAAAGCCCTCAGAAGGCAACTAAAACATTATGATGCAAAAAAATCAGTGTTCATCACTGCTGTATTGAACTGATTTCATCTCCACCTTTATCCTAGCTGTAAAATACTATGGAATATTTAAGTCTGAGAGGAGATACAAAAGTTATATTTCAATCATCTTAGAATTGTACTAAGTTTTTTGTTACATAGGAGGTTTCTTAACTGGCACATTTGGCAGTAAATTGTGGAGTAACTACTAAGGAAATCCTTCCAGAGATGAAGGCAACTGCCACTGTGACAGCTCAACCTTCCCTCTTCACCCAGCTTCACTTTTTCATCTCTACACCATAGAGATCACAACGCTTCTGGCTTAAAATAGGAATTTGTTGACGTATTTCTGCGAGTTTCTTTAGATCTGCAGGGAAGAAGAAAAGAGTTAAGAGAACAGCAGCCAAAAAAGAAAGCTCCTGACTTGCTCTGAGGTAAGACAGGGAAAATAGCAGCTTTGAGGGAGAATGGGGTGGTGGGGCACTGCAAATGAGGAGCCAGGGCTGAAGGAAGCCTCAGCTTTGCTCTATCCTAAGGGAGCACTGCCTTCCTAAGGAAGTGAACTAGAAGGGTACAGCTATAGAATACTGTATATTGAACAGTACAGCCAAGTGCTGCTGGTTCTTGCTTTAACCTAGCAAAGGTGGACAAGGCAGAGAAATGCTGCATTATCTGTAGCTGTGTTTAAGGCCACAGACTTAAAAAACTGTTTCTCCTTAGTGTCATGACCTGTGGGAAAAAAAAGTGGGAAAAACCAAAACAATTTTCACCTTACCTATATCTGTGTATACAACTGTTTCCTCAGCCCCAGCTTTGGCTATGACTTCACCCCTGCAAAATTAAGCACATTTGTTCACAGGATTAAACATTGGTCTCAAGGCATCAGTCCAGTTGCTGCTGTTTGTACAAAAAGGAGTTCTTACCCTTGATGCCTACAGCTGTAACGACAGGGCTGTCCTAAAAATAGCATCATAATCCATAACCCTGGCATGATAGAAATAGCTTCCAGGCTTTATATATGGCACTTTTTATATGTGATATATACATACTTAACGTAAGTGTATTTCAAAGATCAAGAACCATGGTAAAAGCCACTCTGAGAACCACTGCCTGTGAGCATGCAACGTACCTCAAGGGGAAAGGAATAACCTCACTGGCAAAGATGAGCACTTTCTCCTTTGAAGATCCTACTGGCTTTTAAGAGTGTACTTTTACTCTGCATGAACTACTGAACATGATCATGTCTCCCCCAAGTGTTCTGTCACTGCTTTCATCACGTAAAGTTAAAAGCTCAAGACATAGACAAAGGTTTTCTAACTGTGCAAACAACTGGAAGTGAACTATCAGTAGATTTATCTGAAAGAAAAACAACTGCCTGAAGATTTGGTCACTTTTACCTCCTGTGCACCTGCGTGACTTCTGCTCAAGTCAGAATCCCTCTTCTCTAGCTGAAGACATTCTTCTTGTTCTTTCTTATGCCAAAGCAGCATTGTTCTTTGAGGAAGCAAGATAGTTCTGTGTAAGCTGTTTAAGACGGTCTGCTTCTACACAGAGAATTACCATACATATAGCATATAATGGACTGAACTTGAGGGACAAGGTGACAAGGTCAGCAGTTGCTAAATCCTAGTACTAAGTAGCATCTTTACTACCAAAATGAATACATACTCAAACTAGTTCTACTCTACTTCTGTTTTTTTCAGTTTGGCTGTTTTCAATGATGATCTTGAGAATGTAGGCTCAAGCCTCATGTGCTTTTTACCAAGAATTTGCACTTTTAACAGTAGATGGAAAAGCAGGACTGAAGTGTGACTGCCAACTAAAAGATTTTTTTAACCAAAAAAAAAGTATTGAACTCACCATGGATTTACTACAGTGCTGTGTCCCCAGGCAACATAGGATGCTTTTTCATCTCTAGCAGGAGATACAGTAGCTACATAGAGTTGATTATCAACAGCTCTGTGTTCACAGAAAAATGAAGGAAGGGAGGGAAAAAGTGAGAAGAATTGTTTTTTATAATATCATTTAATTAAGCAGAAGAGAAAGAATTCATTCCGAAGGACAAGATATATCTCCTCTAAATGACTAGCCCAAACTCTGAATAATAAAAAGGTCAGAGAAAGAAGAGCCTAGAAAGGGAGGTCTCTAGCACCTTGCTCCACAGTTAGTGCATAGAATATCATGTAATTCACAGGTGCATTCAGTATGTAGCAAAATTGATTGAAGCTGACCAAATGAAAAAATAATGCTGCATTTCGGAATCTTAGAGTCTTTTTCTATAAGAGCACTTCCCAAATAACTCTCTCTCCAAAATTTTTGTGTGAAGGGTGCTTATAGAGCCATGGGAAAGGGTCATTGAAAGGGCATAACATGGGCAGGCAGGAGTAAAGGCTGAAAACTTTCTGCTTCTCTCCTTGACAGTAGAATCATTTCAATGTCCCATGCAAGGCTTGAAGGATGGTATAGATCCAATGGCAGAGTGGCCCTGCAGCACCACTTCTGATGCACAAGAGTCATGTGGAACACAAAGTTCAGTTCCATGCACCAAAATTCCTCTAGAACAGGGGGATAAGCTGTTACTGTGATCTTACCGTCCCCTTTGTAAGAGTTCCCAATGAGCTGGTCCTGTTGTCATGTTGAAAGCCCCTGGATATATCAGCAGCTGGCAACCTTTGTTAAGAGACAATTAGAATCCAAGTATCATTAAGGGGAAGATGGTTTACCCTGGAGTGTCCCTCCCCACTGAAACCCAAGGTGAGGGTTTCTTTCCATACTTCTCAGCCTCTGCCCAAAATGGAACCAAACGAGCCTGCCCATACGTAACAAGTTACATCAGCCAAGAGCTGTTGTGGGGATACCCCCAACTCCATCACTCCATCACATGTGGATCAGGAAGTGAGGGTTTACTCCCTGAGAGAAGTCACTCATCTGAGTGACTTGACTTGAGTCTTGGCCACAGGATGCATTTTGTGTTACTGGGCAGGGATAAGAATGTCTGTCACATGGGTCAAGGAATGCCTGACCACAGGGATCACCCAGCACATACCACCCAGAACCAGCCCTGCCTAGGCCTGGCCTTAGGGCTGACCCAGACTCACCTTTCTGGCCGTAGATTTGAGCCATCTCAGCAAATCTCATATCATAGCAGATGCCCAGGCCCACTTTGCAGTATGCTGTCCTCAAAACACAAGAGACAGCAATCATATCACTAGCACAAGTACACAAAGCAATCACAAAACTCCCTGTAGCCATCCTGCCAACTGTTACTTTGCATGGCTCACAGCAACAGGAGCAGCTAGATTTAAATGTGTGTCCAACAAGCACTGGCTATTGGTGGGGGAGAATTCATGCTTCATGATGACAGAAAGACTGTGAGAAGAAGTCTTATCTACCCTTTAAGAACAGCAATTTCTACAAAATCATGTTGTGTCAGGTCTTTATGTAACATATTACTCTCTCCTTTAGCTGCAATTTTTTTCAATTATTTTCTTTTCAATAAAAGAAAACACTCCCTGCTTTTCCTGGAGTAAAAATACAATCATGTGCTTTCTTAGAGCATGCACATTGCGAGGAGAAAGTGACTGTGGCAGACAAGACTCTTTGGACAGCTCAGGAAACAGATTGTGTCAGTTTTTGAGCAATATGGGGTGGGGAAGAGTAGGTATTTTGCTTTTTTATTTGAGTTGGTTGATTCAAGAAGGCTGGAATGGGATTCCTGATTTAGTTAACTGTCTCCATTATTATATCATCTTCACCTGAAGCAATGTACCAGTGTAGCTGTTACAGATTTTCTTTTCTAGGCCATGCTTTATAAGAACCACTTCCAAGCTGTAACTGCTATAAAAAGTACAGTCACTTCTCTTTAACAAATCAATAGGACCACTCTTTAATTAAGGCAAGTGGGATGACATTTGTTTCAACTCTTTCTACTCCTGTGTCCTTTTAAAACCACATTGCCTTTAAAAAGTTTCAGAAGTGACTCAAGCACTTGAAGCAAACTTAAATTCTATTTGCCATGGTTATCAAATGTCCAATCTGACAGTCTAAAAATCCACTGCTGGAAAGGAGGGGGAAAAGGACCCCAGAATAACTGTAGTGTTACTGTAGTAGAGGTCCTAAAGAGAGGGCTTGTTTCATACTCACGTGTGTCAAACATGGAGAAACTATTCCCTGGACTCAGTGTTTCAGACTCTTTGAACTGTATCTTCCCAGGAACATTAATGTCAAACAAATGAACCTGCAATTATACTATGATTAATAACAATTATTAACAATTTCTCTGCTTGGTATTTGAGCCCCTTTAGTCATGTGTTTTCTACTGTCATCTAGACTACTCTTTTGTCAGGATCCAAAATAAATATTGCTTAAGATTGTTAGATCCTCCAAAGACCATTTGAAGTATTTTCTTCTTTACAGAAACATACATGTCTGAAGTTGCAAATACATGCAAAACATCTGGATGTTTTGACCTAATGATTTATCTCTAACATTCGAGTCCCATTCCTGTAAGATTTCTCAAGAAAATACCTTCACCAAGCCATAAAGTTCCCATGACTTCAGCTATGCAGATGTCTCTGAGGGCCTGCAGCAGCCTTCATCCCTCCCATTCATTGGAAGGTGGTGTTCCTGACTGGAGCTTCCTAACAATAGAGCTGGTTTTATTTTATTATTCACTCATACCTAGCACAAACCTGCACTCCTTCTACGAGCAACTCCTGGGCTTGCAGACTTCTGTGCTGTGACAGGAGGAAAGCAACACAGAACTGCACAAGGTGATCTAGTAAGCAATGCTAAGCAGAATCAGCAAACAGAATAAATGAATGCCTGCACCACCAAGGGATTTTCCACCACCCTATTTGTTCCAAATAACTCTGCATTATCTTTTTGGCTTATCCTTGAAAGAAATAAGCTGTTACTCACTCATGGAGTTACCCCTGTGTGCACAGTCCCATGAACAGAAACTGGGGATAAGAATGAATGGAACAGTCCCGTGAAGAGAAACCGACTCTGGAGTTACAAATGGGAGGCAGTTCTCCAGAAGGCATAAAGCAAGGCAGAGGTGGAAGATGACAGCAAGCAAACATCTGCCACAAACAGCAGTGACAGCTTAACTTGGACTCTGTATGTCTGCACTAATCACACGTATAACACCCAATATGTAAAGAACAGTATTTATTATAACAGAAGGAGTAAATCCATGAGGAAGCTGAGGGAAAATCCTGATCCCACTCAGGCGGCACTGTGTTTTAGACATAGGCCAGGGTACAGAGATAGCTGAGTTGGATCAGGTTTTACTCTTTATTGTGGTTTTACAGGCATATGGGGAAAGCCAATTACACCTTCTAGTATTTTGTCATCCTTATTCAGAACGAATTCATGACCACCTTTTGAAGCGGTGTTTACATGCCCCTGTAAAATAAAACTGGCATGAAATTTCATGGGTGATAGTACACAGCTTATTATTATTTCAAGATTCTACTAATTTATATCACCTTTCAGTACAGATGAAATAGTTGGTGCGACACTGCTGAGAAAACTTTTCATACCAATATTCTGCCATCCTACCTTTCTATGCTTTGCCAGCAGAGCACCATCCGGCCCAAAGACAGTACATGTGTTATAGAGCTTTCCACCATCCTCTTCTGGAATGGATCCTTTGTAAAGGCAAGAACAGAGATTTCCCAAACTGTATTACTGATGTCATTTTGATCCAATGGCAGTGATTGACATTACCCATTTTTCCCCCAGTGAGATGGTCACTAAGAGTAAACTACCTCCAATGAGATATATGCTGCACTCCTTTGCAACTTCTGACAGCTTTTGTGTTGATTCTCCAGGGATCTTCTCAGCATACTCCTTAAAGTACTGGGTTCCATATGGAGAATTAAAGCACTCCTAGAATTAGATTAAAAAAAAAAAAAAGCTAAAATCCAATAACACCACTACAATGAGATGTACCTAACTTTTCAAACTCCTCTTTTCAAACAACCTTTGGTATACAGTTTATAGGAGCTCAGTAAGCAAACCAGAAAATGCCAGGAAAGCCAGAGAGACTTGAACTGTTGAAAATACCACATGTGTGTTTGTGGAGTGCATGCCCAACAGAACATGAGCTAAGACCATCATGCAAGCTGTGAGGCTAGCACATTCACTTCTCTGGGCTTAGCAAAGAACACGAGGGATGTTCACATCAGAATGAGGAGCTAAGTTCCACACAGCTCATTTGACAAGTTACAAGCTCAATAGATCTTCTCAAAACTGTGAAATGCTTCTGCTCATCCACAGCCCATGACTTTTTAATTTTTAAAAGGACATTTACAAAATCATGCATTTCTCAAAATTACTTACTGTTTTGCTAAAACTATCCTTTAAACACTATTTCCTCACAACTGAACAGTGGCCTCCACCTTAGGCCCTAGTTAAAGATTTGCCATCCTTCATGTAACCTTTACATAGTCAGATTATCGAGTAATTTGATATTTGAGATGATATTTGAGCTAATGATATTTGAGATGCCCAAGATATGAGGAACTTTCACTCTGCATTACACTTGCCTGTTCTGTGAGGACCTGAGACACCCCACCCAACACTTTTTTGTGCCCTGAAGGAGTACAGCTGGAGGCCACAGATAGGCTATCAAATCGTGGCAGCAATTTCTCTTCTGTGAGAAGGAGACTCCCAGCCCAGACACCCCCATTGCTCCCTCTGCTCATCAGAAGTGACAAACACATCCCCACCACCACCCCTGCCCCTGCAAAGAAAAAGGGAGAAAAAAAAATCAAGCTGTGACTAGCACAATAAACATTTCTGCTTTATCTTCTCAAGCAAACTTCTTAACAACTGAAGTGGAATAAATGAACCCAAGCAGGAAAGGGTTTTTTTTCCCCTATACAGGCACTAGGCCAGCAGGTACCAGCTAATCCACAGCATAATCTGTAGATGGAAGAAGCAGGAAAGCACATCTCTGCAGGCTGTCAAAACAAGCTTCCCAGGCTTTTGAAATCTGAGCTGAACTTATAAGAATTGAAAGCAAAGCCAGCTGCCTCCATCTTCATATATTCAGTGTGTGTTACTTTTCCTTATATAAAGTTATTAAAACAAATAGTGAAATAGAGGGAAAAGAATATTCCATGCCTATGTCCTAATGTCAATGTACAAAATGTATCTCTCAAAAGTCAGTGAAACACCTTGCCCATGTTTGACAACTTGTATTCTAAAAGCATAAATCATTGTTGGCAAAGTGAGTATCTCAGCTAAATAAGTCTGGAAAATTCAGTGTTTGTACACAAGATGAAACCAGTAAACAATGGGTAATCTCCACACAGGAGGCCCAGGCAGAACACTGAATGGTCACATTTGCAAAACAAGAACCATGTTAGCACAGAGGAGCTGGGAAGGTTGCTCAATACTTCCCCCATGACAGCAGGAGAGAAACATACTGTGTGTAAAACTGAGGCCCAAAGTTCACCCAGAGATGAACTTTGCACTCCTGTGTCAGATGCTGCTGGGTACAGAAGTAACAAAAATACCCCTATGAAGAGAGGAGAAAAGCTCAAAGCTGTTCTGGGAAGCCCATCCTGCTGCCAACACACCCATTGTGTGAAAATTCAGCAAAGGAATTATGGCTGAAGTCCAAACAATAAGTCAGAAGTGATTGATCATTTTAAGTGGCTATTTATGTTTCCACACATGGAAATCACAAGAGAAATAAATGTGTCTTAATCATAATTCATGTGTTTTAAGTCTATTTTATTTCTCATATATCTGGAATGCTTACAGCAAGGAGTTACTGTGTACTGTCTTTTCACCTTCATGCCAACATTCTTTACCTGAAAATTGCCTTTTTCTACACTTCTTCAGCAAAGACTCAAACTACAGTGTCACTTATCTGATTTCAGAATATATCAGTGATGGTATTGCCTAAGATTTAAACCAGCAAAAACTTGACCAGAATCTTACGCTACAAAAAAGATCAACCTGTTTTTTGTTTCCCTTTTCATTCTTCACCTCTTAGCGTGCTGCCAGATATAACCCCTGGGATTCTTTAGTTTTTAGTTTTGTTTTGAAGCTTCATATAGCATCTAATTTATCCAGGAAGGAAGAGGAATATATATTGCATTTATAACACTAGAAAGAGGTTTTGAAGGGTTTGAAGCATAAGGGCTCAGTAGGCCATGATTTTACTCACAGGTAGAGCCACAAGTTTTGCTCCTTTAGCTGATGCTTCTCTCACCAGTCCACAGGCTCGTTGGAGATTATCTGATTTAACAGCAGATACATGAAGCTGGATAAGAGCAAGGCGGAAGGCTGATGGCAGAAAAGAAGAAAAATTATTCATCAGAACTCCCCCAGGAAACTCTTCCAAATTCGAATTCAGTAACTAGCATTGAAGAAAACAAATGAGTTAATCTATAAACATATGCACAAACCACCACCAACTCATTCTGCAGCCTGTCTCTGACTCTGGAAACAGTCTCTTACCACAGGGAGAAACCCAGGATTGCCAATGGGAGCCATGCATGGCCACCACCCGGCAAAGATCACAGAGCTCACATGCCAGCAACACCCAGTTTATGTTCTAGGGGAAGGAGCCACCTTGCAGAAAGGGAGAACACAGAGGTCCCCCCATCCCCTCCTCCCCAGGCTGCTGTGCCTGAGGGAGCCCATCTTGTTGCACAGGGCTTAAAACTGTCACTAGCACACCAAAGGACTGGATAATCCTAAAAGCACCAAATAAAGGAATTGCCTGCTTTTATCCATCAATTCACACCAAGTCTAGGAAATGGCTACAAAACCCAAGAAAGGTTAACATCCTCCCTGATAATTTCTTAGCAAACTGGTTTCTGGCCAAGTTGCAAGTGTTATCAACAGCTTCCACTCCCAATAAGCAGGATATACATTTGCAGGCTCTCAAAGTAGCCAAGTTTTGCTCACACCCCGTGGACTTCTTTCCATTAATCACTGAGTACCCCAGGTTGTAGGGAAACACACCCTGATCAAATAGAACTGTTTCCTTTAAAAGAAACACAACCCAACCAATCCTCTTTGGCTGTATTAAAAAAAGGATCCCAGTTTCCTAGCACCCCTCTTGTCTGGAAAACCCCCATCATACAGTCAAAGATCACAATAAGAAAAAGACTTTAAAAAAAGCTGGAAGCAACACTGTCCCAGTGGTCAGGGAAACTGGAAAAGCTGATTCAAGTGAAGGTGAAACTGGGTCAGGAGCAGTCCAGATACATCTTTTTTCCTACTTAATTCTCACTTCAGTAGCTAAATTGCTAATTTCTAGAGGTTAAGCAAAGTATTAACTGCTGCCTTTGCCACTCTTCATGTGAGAGACTTTTACTGTTGGATCCATTGAGCAAACAAAGCTTCTCTGGTGTTCTGAACAGATGTAACTGTAGGCTCCAGACCCACAGAGATAATCAAACTAGCGATCTGTCAGAAAATTCCCTGTACTTACGGAATGTGTTCTAGTTCAGAAAAGCTGGCCACTTTAGGATTTACATTTCAGCGTAAAAGGAAAAAAAAAAAAGGCACTAGAAAAAAAATCCATAATGTTTTAAGCACCAGGAAATGTAATTAAGGTAATCAATATTATTTTCCTATATATAAGGATAATATTATACGCCTCAGGTTTGGAGTTTGATAAGGTGCAAAACTGAAGCTCAGCCACAACAGAACACATGTATTTGTACCACAGGTTCGTCTACTAAGATTCAGATATGGAAGCACCAGAAATGCAGAGAAATGTGCAGCAGTGCTGTAGAGAGAGACCTCTGCTCCCAGCCTTGACTTTTTGGAGGCTTTGCCTCCAAAACTCCTTGAAAAGCAATTCTCAGGATAAGCCTAAAGCAATGTAGGCCACAACCAGGCAGAAGCGCATCGAAGTAAAACAATGATTCACATTTGTACCACTACATTACAGAACATGCTTAGTTCTTTGTTTTAAAACACCGGAAGCGAAGCACTCCCGGTTTGTTCGCGTTTCTTGAGAAGCTGACGCCTGCAGGGCGAGCGCTGCGTCCCGGTCAGTGCCAGGCGGAGCTCCACGGCAGCTCCCTTTTCCCTGCACTACTCCACAGGCTGTGCCAGCGCCCAGCAACCAAGCCTCTCCCGGCCTCACGGGGGCCGGCGGCTCCGTGGAGGCACGGGAAGCCTTGGACAGCGCCCCGCGGAGCCCTTGCGGGCCGGGACGGCGGGAGGAGAGGGACGGGAAAGGTTCCCACTCACACGCCATGGCTCCGCCGGCCGCCCGCATTCCCGGCTCCGCCCGGGCGGGCGCGGCCCGCGGGCGCTGCCGGGACTCGTAGTGCCGGGGTTTAGTGGGAGCCGCCCTCAGGCCGCCTGTGGCCACAGCCCGGCCGGCGCCGGGGCCTCCAGAGCTCCGGCTGTGCCGAGAGCCCCCGGAGCTCCGGCCGCGCCGAGAGCCCCCGGAGCTCCGGCCGTACCGAGAGCCCCCGGAGCTCCGGCCGCGCCGAGAGCCCCCGGAGCTCCGGCCGTACCGAGAGCCCTCGGAGCTCCGGCCGCGCCGAGAGCCCTCGGAGCTCCGGCCGCGCCGAGAGCCCCCGGAGCTCCGGCCGCGCCGAGAGCCCCCGGAGCTCCGGCCGCGCCGAGAGCCCTCCGAGCTCCGGCCGTACCGAGAGCCCCCGGAGCTCCGGCCGTACCGAGAGCCTCTCTGCCCTGCGCAACAACCCCTGGCAGCCTTAACCCTGCTGAGGGCTCATCCCGAGACCTGTATCAGCTTACAGGTAACTCGTTCACCTGGGACATTTCTCTACAAGAATAGCATCTCCCAAGGCACAAACACCCCCACAGTACTCCAGATGGTAAGCAGTGTCCAGTTGTGGGTTCCTCAGTACCAGAAAGACAAGGAGCTACTGGAGAGGGTTCAGCGGAGGCTACAAAGGTAATTTGGGGTCTGGAGCATCTCTCTTATGAGGAGGGACTGTGGGAGCTGGGCCTGTTTAGTCCAGAGAAGGGAAGAGTGAGAGGGGCTTTTATAAGTGCTTATAAACATCTCAAAGGCATTTGTCAAGAGCCAGACTCCTTTCAGAGGTGCCCAGTGACAGGATGAGGAGCAATGACCATAAACTAAAACAGAGAAAGTTTCACCTCGACGTGAGGGGGAAGTTCCTTACACTGAGGGTGGCAGAGCACTGAACATGCTGCCCAGTGAAGTCTCCCTTTCTGGAGACATTCCAAACCCACCTGGACAAGTCCCTGTGTGTCACCTGCTCTAGGTGACCCTGCCTTGGCAGGGAACTTGGACTAGATGAGCTCCAGAGGTCCTGTCCAATACTGCCAGCTCTGTGAAACCAACACACTAAGTACCATGATGCTTTCCCTTGGCTTTAAACACCAAGTGCTCCCATTTACTCTGCACAAAACATTGCTGTCTCATGTATGTATTTTCCAGCCTTGGGCTTTTTAGAAGTATGTTTGTAGAATTGTAGATTTATGTTGTGTAGCAGTATTTCTCACACAAGATTATGTCTGTAAACAGAAAGCACATAATGGCAGAATGGGTAAGGATAAAATGGGTAACCCAGGGTGATCAATCTCTTACACACCTTCCCTTTCTGGGAACATGCAGAGAGAAAGGATGGGAAGTGCATAACCACTGTAAAATGCACAACTACTACTGCGTGCAACAATTACAAACCTTCCTTCAACCAGAGAACTGTTCAACCTGCCCCTTGGAGCAGTAAAGGGAACAATTCATTCCAATCTGACCAAGGCAAAGGATGGCAGAACAGACAATGCAGCAGCCCTCCCTACTTTTTATACATGCCCATGGGGTAGAAAGCGCATATATAATTTTGAATTTTTCTTCCCCCCCAAACATCACACTTTGCAGGACTCCAGGTGCAAAGAACATGTTTCCCAACTTCCTCCCAAATAAGAAAAAGAATAAAAATTAAGTAGATTCCCTTCAAGATGCAACATACAGGCAAAAACCCAGTTTCCCATGAGTCAGAGAAATAAAATGTATTTTTCAAGTTTCCAAACAAAAGTATCTGAAAGCACTGGAACAAGTTACACAGTACCACCCTTTTCCATCCTTAAAGGGAAACTTTCCACACATTCAGTAGACTATGCCTACATTGAAAAAGCTTATTTTGACAGTACCTGAAGCTTTGAAACTACAGCTTACATGTAGTTGGAAAAAAGTATACAATCACAGGTGAGACCCGTCTGTTAGGGCTAACAGGAAAAGGCAATTTTAAAAATTGCTCTGCAATCAACAGTATTTTATTATTAAATAATTTGAAATTATTTATAGTTTGGGCTGAGCTTTTTAAGATAAGAGGTCTGTTGATAACTTGTACATCGCCTTAAAATTTACAAATTATTAGCCTCTCAATGGCTTGAATTAGATACTTCTACAGAGAAGGGATTTAAGAACTGACTGTTGCTTTACTTGCTGTAGATCTCAAAGGTCTGCTGTACTTGCTGTTCTCACAGTGAAGCATAAACATTAGCTGCATTCCACATTTAATACTCAAATACACTTGTTTAACAACTGCCATTTTCACTTTTTCCCCACCTGACTAGGAGAAATATGTTGTATCATTCTGTCAACATTTTCATAATAAAAATATGATGCTGAGAAGTCTGGAATTTATGCAGATTTTCTACAACTTGATTATTTGTTAATTAACTTTGGCCTTTCTGTGCCTACCCGAATGTCCTTAATGAAATTAACTTAAATTATGAAATACTTACATTAAGGAGTCACTGGCAGTGGCTCCCTATGATCCATAATCAGCTTCTTCAATACCAAAGATCAAATTCACTTCCATTTACAAAACACCTTTAGGAAAAACTTTTAATTGATTCAGAGAATTTACACAGTATGCAACCAAATGCCTTCTGACAGAAGAAGTTATGTTCAAATTGTACTGGTTTATTTACAACTGTAGTTTATAAACAGTAGCACAAACATCTTTACATGAAAAAATCTGAAGTAGGCACAGAGTCAGAGACTCTTGAGGATATTTTCAGAAGGGATTAGGAAGAGGAAAATGTAATACAACAGCTGCTGGGCAAAACTATAAATACATGAGCATTGGCCCAGGTGCAATTTCATGCAAATATTTTCAACAGTTCAAGTTCTATTGGTGTTTACTCAGATACTAAGGAAAAAAAGAAAAAAAAAGGATTAGTTCCAGAATTAAGGTGCCCTAGCTTGATTCCTAGTAAAATAACTTAATAGCATAAATGTTTTTTATAAAGGTCAGTTTAACTTATTTTACCTTCTGATGAAGTACCAAATCATAGGTTTTGATTCAAGTACTCAGAAGATTTCATGCAGCAAAGCTAATCCCTATTATGTTTATTTCACACTTTTTGGTGATTTCCCCTCAGTCTACAAAGGCGCTGCCTTGTCCATAAGAACATTCCTGTACTGAGCTTTGAACAAGAGAACCATTCCTGAACAAATGGAAAATTTAGGATGAACAATCACATATTTGCCATCTTCCAAATATTTACTAATTTAGAAGTTGTTACTCATAATAATATGAACAAATGCTTGAATCAATGAAGGCAACCAGTTAAGAATACATTTATCACAGGTATACAGCACTGGAATTTCTTCCCTGGTTTTGTGTGCATTCATCTTCTTGCTGGAACACACCTTTGGTCCATGTGTACTCACTTTTGTGCTGAACTGAAGGGTTTCAAACATCTAAATTTCTTAGATACTTTGTTTCTGAGGAGCAAGGCAACTTGTTTTCAACTGTCATACTCTGTCATGAAACATTCATTTCAATGCACACACTCATCTTTACAAGGGAAACAGCCTCAACCTATGAAATGTAAAATTTTGCACAATTAAAAATATCATAAGCCTGTAGTAAAAACTGCAGTTAATTTCAGTATTTAAAATAATCCTTACCACCAATTCCAGTTATTTAGCCTAGTAGCTGGTAAGACTTTAAAAACCTCTTAATTTTACAAATTGCTTGTCTTTTTTCCATTTATCCGCAGCCCAAAGTGGACTTAACCGTTTCTAAAGCAAAAATGGTATTTTTATGATTTGTATCTGCACTGCTCATAAAGCTAAATTTTTAATTAGTCTTTCATATTACTCAGTAGGCAAAATCAAATTTCTAGACTGTAGGCAATGGAGACATTTGCAAGGGACAGTAATTTAAAAACCATTGTGTTTTCAACTGCTTCTCTGTATTTCACAGTCCTTTAACACACCTAAAGGTGAACCCAGCTGAATCTGCTCTTGCAAAGATGCAGACCACTCCCATTAAGGCTGCATTAAAATGAAACAAACTGACCTTTATAATAAACACTTCTCCAAAAAAAAAAAAAAAGATATAATAAAAAAACCCAAACAAAAATCCTGTTCAGAAATGGATAATAATTTACCCTATCTTAAGCCTGCTACTCAGGCACTCCCACCAGCAAACAGAAAAATTCTCTCAAGTTAGTATTCAGTTGGGAAACAGTCAGCTTGTGTCCACATACAGTATCTTGGTTGCTTCTTCTTTATAAACTTTACAAAGTCTTTAGTTATTAACTCTCCAAGGCATCCAATACTTTCATGATCTGTTGTTTTATGGCTTTGGTAGCATCACCTGCATTTGGAATCAAATACCTTAAAAAAAATTAGAAAAAGCCATCATTAGTTCACTATAAAATTTTTGAGTATAAATTTCATAACTCTTTTCATTCGTCCTCTGTCTAGGAAGAAGCGAAGAGGGGAATATATTAAAATGAAAAAAAAAAAATCCTAAGAAAACAACATTTAATTCCTGATTATACTATGAAACTTTCTCTTTGTGAACTTAGAACTGTTGAGGAGTACTTCACAGGCCATCGTGGAAAAAAAAATTGACAATGGGATAGGTCAGACCATTCAAGATTTCTACAGACAGCACTGTCTGACTGAAGCACAGCAGTCCTTGTTTGCTTTTCTTGTGGTATTTTGTCTTTTGTGGGCTTTGTTTTTTTTAATTCCTATAGATAGCTCTAGATCAATCTGCTCCAGTCCACCAGGTGGTGATGAAATAATTCAACAAGCAGGAACGTTCTCTGCAAAATTTTAATTTATCTTTGTTGACCTACTATAAACCTAAGGAGCCAACAGGCATAGAACATCCCTAGTTAGGCAGGAAACTCATCTCCACTCTCTGGTGAAAATAAAGCATCCACTGCACACAGCTCTTCTCCAAGGAATAGGATGAGAAAACTCTGGTATCAGCAACCTTCTTAAAACAGTGCCAAGAAACAGCAGGCTGCACCAGTAGCCAGGAAAAGAGCCTGATACACTGCTTCATGTGACCCCTTCCCCCTGAGCATGGCAACATGAAACTTCCAGGAATCCAGGAATCAGGTTTCAGGGAATCAGAGTTTGGAGTTCAGGTTTCTAGACTCCTTGCACAATGCACGGAGAATATGAGTCAGGTGTCAAAAAAAAAAAAAAAAAAATTATTCCACAGAAGAATGACCATACTCTTAAATCCCACGCTTCACAAATCCATAATTTTGCTGCAGAGAACTGTCCACTTCATTTTAATTTAAGACCTATTACAAAAAGAAAACACTTGTACACATCCCATCCCCAAAAGCTGTAGTTCCAGTTGCTCTCTTCTGAGTCATAAACACTCATCATTTTGCCAGCAAATCTTTTCTCCTAGTTCATATCTGAATTACGTATCCCTAAATAAAAACTGTTACTTTTGAACTCAATTCTGGGAATTACAGCATACCCCTGATTTGCAGTGTACAGAATCCTGGATATCATTACCACTTACACCTCTGCTACTGAGATGGCTTACCTTTCAACTGCCAGAATTTCTATGCCTGAAGTATTGCTATTTCCATACTTAAAGGTGATCAGTTCTGGATGTTTCTTCTTGGATGTGATTTTGACTACAGAGTTGAGTGCTTGTCGAGACTGTATGTAAGCCAGTCCCTTTCGTGATGGAATCTCCCTCAAACAGTACATATGAGTTGCTGTTACTAGGAGATGACTTGAAGGAAAAGAAAAATACAAATTAGCTTTGTTAATGAATTAAATATCAGCTATTTAGAAAGTTAACTTCTATGAATAAACTACATGGAGAGAACTAGATAATACAGCTACCAAATCTAAGAAATAATTTTAATACTTTCATATTATCTAATGAAGAAAGCTCTACAAAAGACTTCAGAATTTCCTTGAGTGCTGTAGCACAGACATTTCTGAAAACAAATTTCTAAATTCAAAAAAATTTCTGGGAGCATGGCATCGTTCCACCATTACTGGTGCACAGAGCATGGCAAGTGCCTCCAGCCCCTCTCCCCCTTCAATTTTTCTTACTATCTTGTTCTTCAAAGAAAACTTCACACCAGGTTTTACTCACAATTACCATTTTATAACACTGCAAATACAGTACCACTTTGGTCTAGGTTGTTTCACACTTTCATTCCCTGTATCAAGATGGATGTTTTTATTGAACTGAGGATTAATGTCAGTACCTGGGAAACATATGTCCATTTTCTTTGACTTCATTGCATGGGAAGTTATACTTCACATCCGGTTTATTTATCCACGTTTGGATGTTGACGACCTCTTTTCGATCATCGTCTGACATTGAGGAGCTATCAATTTCATCTGTTTTAAAGGAAGGGGGTAAAAATGTTAAAAAAAAAAAAAAAAGAGAGAATGTATTTTCACACCCATCAGCCAACTTTTCAATTTGCTTAAACCCACTATAGCTACACTGGTTCAAAGCAAGTGTAACTAACCATACAGAATTATTGAGAGGGAAGAAAGAAGAAGGCCTGTCTGATACTTCTCTCCTAATTTTCTCTCAGCAAACAAGCATTTTTAGGTCAGAGGGTATCTTAGGCTGCTCTGATTTGTCCATTCAGTAGAGTTTCATGGATTTCTTTCACATGGGCTTGTGAAAGACTTTCCTCGAAGATGTATAAACCCTTTGCACTGTAAACCACCAATATCTTTTGGCAAGGAGTACCAAAACCAAGCCAGCTACAGTCCAGGAGAGACTCTTCTTGTGGCTTCTGGTTTCTTTTACAACAGGAAATGAACACCTGTTGATCCCATTCAAGGCCAGGCATTATTTTTGTGGATCACTTCCTCCCTTAAAATGCCTCTTTTACATAACAAAACTTCTAACATTCAGCTGTACCTTTTGTGAAAGTAATATTCACATCTTTCCTCACCCTTCTTACTCCTCTCTGAATCTTCTCCCATTCAAACATTGTTTCTGACATCAAGGGCAGAAGAAACACAATATTTAATGTGTGGGTGAATCATAGATTTCTGAGTATTTGATTTGCTTTTCTGATTGCTAATGACTGCTTAATAATTATAAACCATTGCTGCTGGACACAGCCAAATCATTCTACCACCACTGGATCTGAAACTAGAAGTGGTTGGGGTTCTTCAATATCTTTTTTTCATTAAATTCATACTGAATTTCATATGCCATTTTATTATCCAGTCATTCAGATTAGCAAAAGACTCAGTCTGTCCTTACTTTCTCAAACAACCTTGCATCATTAGCAAAAATTGTTGTCTTTGGCTTCACATCCTTTTTAAAGGACACTGAAGAACACACTCTAACCCCAACTTTTCAGCACAGACCTCTATGAAACACCCAAAACTCCTGCATGTGTTATTACCTAGTAGCAAAATACTGCTTTTATGTCTAAAGATGGTGATTATGTTTACATAGCAATTTTGGTGCTACATAACTAGATTTCTTAAATTCTTCTAATCTAACACAATCAACTATATTAACTCCATACAAACTGCTCCCAGAAATAACTCAGGACAGCTGACAACTTTAGACAGCTCTTTAAAGAGCCTTTTTCAAAGCCAGTTTCCTGTAGGAACACTTTGTTAAACTATTTACTTCAGTGCAACTCAGAATTTGAAACACACTTTGGAAAACGTTTTCACTGAAAAATACATTGTGGAACTGAAGCAAATGGAACAATAATCTACCCTCATGTCACAGAAACACAGAATGGCTGAGGATAGAAGGGATCTCTGGAGGTCACCTGGTCCAACCCCCCTGCTCAAGCAGATCCACCTAGAGCAGGCTGCAATAATTACAGCTGACTGCAATTACTTACTACAGAAAACCCCTGAACACTAAAACTTGACAAACCTGGTTATACAGAAACAGGTTCACTTTTTGTGGTCTTCTGTATCAAGATTATATATAATTTCACTTCATATGCCCTGGCTTTGCTTACTCAAATTGCTCTGATTCTGCTTACTTACCAAGTGTAATAGTGTTTTTAAAAGCAAATATTAAATAGAAATTAGCAACAACCATTACTGAAAACATGTTCTAGACAATCTGTCCTGGAGGAGCTGGTTTTCTGAAACTACACAGACTTTGCCAAACACTATTATGGATGCTCAAAGAACTGTGCTAACTTAATTACATGGCATTTGGAGAAATATCTTGTTAGTATTAAAGCTTCTGCCTGATAATTTCACTTTGTTCCTTCACAATTTTTATTGCAGATGATGATCAACTGTTTGTCATCAATGTTATTCAAACCTGCAACTCTTATTAATCTTCCTGAATTGTTCCTTCTGCATGTCAGTGATTCTCAGACTAGTTACTTGTTTCTCCCACAGAAGCCAAATATGCCTTTCGGCCACAGAAGTGTTATTTGTGAGAGGATGACTGGGAGTGGGCTAAAACTATCAAAGCAAAACCAGGCCAGCAGTAGGTTGGCACCATTCTAACGTTAGAACTGCTCTCAAAAAAAAAAAAAATCTCCAAACAAACCTTTATGAAATATGTGGTGTTTGAGTTTTGCCTGTAGTTTTTCAACTAGATAAAAAATTTAAATAAAAATGGCTTGTTTTTTTCTTACAGCAATCTGTATACATATCAAGAGATGAATCCATTATTAATAGATTCAGTGCTGAAAAGCAAAGACTGAACCACTGGAGAGGTGTGCACACATTAGCCATTTAAAGTCTAGCTCCAACTATATTTCAGAAATTCAGATGACTCAGAACAACTGACAATACTAGAGATTTAAACTGAGATACATCAGCCAAACTAGGTCTCTTAGATTTTGCTTACTGTTGTGAGTAATAAAGGCACAACTACCAGTTTACACATACAAGACCAGTGTCAAAAAAGATATTGACTTCAGAAATAACAAGTAAAGACAAAAGATCCACTAAACCTGCTTATTTCAACTTCTTCCTGTTGGCTGTTTGGTGCCTACCACCAAAATTATTTTTTGTTTAATCTGCTACTATGTATTTGAAGAGGGTTGGTCCTAGGTATTACCAAAACATACATGAACAACAATAACAGACAAGTATAATATTGCAAGACAAAGATGCAAGATACACTGTTTCATTTAGTCCAAATTAATAATTTATGTTTGTCTAAATAAGCTAATCTAGGTAAGAGAAAAATCTTCTACTGTACCAGTATCATATTCTTCTTCATCTCCGATGCTGAACACTGGCTTCACCCCACGGTAGGGTTTTCCTACTCTGTCACTGCTGCTGACATGTCTGTTGGCAATGAAAAGGGCAGGGGAGGGCAGGGGACAGAGGAAAAGTAACTGTTAAACTGGTGGTCTGAGTTCCACAGGAACATATTAACAACAAGTGAACACAGCTGTGCAACAGAGAAGGACTAGAGAATTTCATGAAGCTGCCTGCAAGGAAGATGTGAGTGACCCATTTTGGTTAGTGAAAGCACATAGTTCAGTCACTTTGTGAGGCTGACTGTTGTAACAAAGAAAGTGAAAAGAAATGCTGTTTTGTTTAAAAAAAACCCCAACTTCTGCTCACCTTCTCAAATGGCAGCATACATCAGAGACCTGAAAACTGACAACATGCTAAGTTTCTAGCATGAAACTAAAATGTATCTGGACAGCGAGGGCAACTTCACAAGGACGCCAAATTCAAATGACTATTAACTAACACACCTGGCAGCTAATTTTTCTGGTTAATTCTTCAAAAGATAATAAAATGCCTTAAGAACTACAAAGTGGGGTTATTAAAAACCATCCACTATAGTCTAAACCCTGATTTCCTGTTCATTACTTCCAGCTTGAGTCAAATCTTGAAATATTTGCTCAAACAATTCCTACTGCTACTATCCCAGCATCATTGTGATATTGATGTCAAAAATTACACTTAAATTGTTTCTACAGATCATATGATACAGATAATTGTATCGAATGGCACAGGCACACACAACTTAGTCTTAATGTGTGACAGTAAGATTGCAAATCCTGAGCTATTTTAAAGCTCCAGCTTAGAATGCTGAGATTACATGGTCACGGCTGAATTAAAAGGTCTTGCCCTCAACTGTTGAGAGTACCTGAAAAATATGAGAAAAACCCGAAAGTCCAGAAAGTAACAATACAAGCAATTTCTGAAAAAACCAAACAGTCCATAATTTTAGCCTTTAGAACTGGCAATGCTTAGTAGTTTTAAAAATCTCAAAACGAAGCCAAAAAACTTGCTTGTCCCTTTCCTCCAGTTCAATAACCTCCTTCCCCATACTGTGCTTTTGTGTTTCCTACCAACTTTAAGCCTTGGTTTCTGTTTTAAGTACATTCACAAACTCCAGTTCAAATGCTACAGTAGAACCAAGCTGGACAGGCAACAGGTTTAGTAAAAGGCAAATTAATGCTACCACTTAGGGATATCTGAAAGTAGCACTGAAAGTTAGAAAAGAAAAAAACATTTTCTATGGGTAAAATTTACTAATACAAACAAAACAAGGAAAAGTGAAAAAACCAAACAAACAGAAATGTGGTCTACAATGGCACAAAAATAAACATACATTAACATGCTCATTAGTGTTTAAGACAATAAGCATCAATGACACTGACAATTTAAGAGGGCCGTGCTTCCATATGGAGGCTTTTGTAAATATGCTTTAGTAATACATAACCAATTGAGTAAGAAGCAGCACATTTAAATAATGTCAAATTAAATTATACAGAGAGGATCTAAGAGCAGATCTCACTGGTGTTTATCAAGTGAAGTTAGTCAGGACAAGAGAGTAAACAAGAGAGTAAAAAGCTACTTTATAAAAGCCTGGTAACATCTTAAACTAGAATTGATTCCCTTTAATCTGTTTACATGGAAGGCCATCATTATGTGGTTACAAATTGAATGCAACGTCCTTTGGTGGCAAACCTGCCAAATGAAACGCCCTGGTGATAAACACAAAGTAGAGCTAATTGAATGGATACAGAAAAAAAAGCCATTCTAGGTTTTTAAGAACTGTAATTGTAAGAAAATACTCTAGGGATATACAGTCTGAGCTAATTTATTATTGTATCTACTCAATGAAAGATGTGCAATAGGAGTGAAAGGAATAAGCAAAATAATCAAAGCAAAATCTCAATATATCAAAACTTCCTGGTTACAAATACAGATTCACGCATCTCTGAGCTATCAGAGTCACCATATATTTAATTTGGTATTTTTACACTTTCTTAAGATATTCTAGAAACAGATCAACAAAATGTGGGGTACAATCCCCATCATCTTTAGTATTTCTAAATTAACAAAACATACTATTGGGCCATTCCCATTGTTCTTCTTTTACAGAATACTGGTTAACATTACAACTGATTTTGCTCACACAAACAACACCTTTCTGTGATGCTTTTGGGTGAATCCCAGCTCAAATTACGTACAAACTACTTGAAAGAAAAATTAGTCAAAAAACCTTGAAAATCCATTCTTAAATTTTTCAGTAATTTATCCAGCATTAATCTTCATGCATTTCAGTGTAAGAAGGTCAAAAGCTACAGAACTCCTAAAGGATAACTGAAGTTCCAAAATGATTATGCATGAGCTGCTCTTCAATTATCGCAAATAATTTCATAAAAACTCAATTCACAATTTTTATTTCTGAAATAATTGTAAGACACTATATGAGGCAAATGTGAATGGCCTCCACATTTGCATGAAATGCAATAGTTACGTAAATAAGATGAGGTAGAATTGCAAAGCATATTTACTTCTCATTTTTCTTTTCCCAGTAATGAGCATGTCTGTTTCTTTCAGCATGTTCTATCACTATGTGATAAGAAGCATAAAAATTTGAGAGTCCCAGACAGAATTTCCATATGGGTTTCCTGTCATATATAAGTTCTGATGGTATCTTATGGAAAGTTTACTTTTCATAGTTATAGTCTCTCTTGTTAAAATCTTAAGCCATAATTTGTTTAGTAATTGCTCCTGGTGCCTTCTACTAGTACAGGTTACTAATAAAACGTATATAGGAAATGACAGGTTAAAAAAAAATCCATAAAAAGCAATAGTAAGGAAGAGAACAGAAATAACAAAGTAGAAACTAAGAGAAGAAAGCACTGCCAACACATTCTTTTTCTTCCTTTAGTCTCTTGACCAGTGCTTGTACAAATAGTTTTAATATATTCAAAAAAATTAAATTAATATCAAAATATGCAAGCAATCTTGTCAGTGTAACCAATGCTTACAAACATTGTGATGCCATGCTAAATACAAGAAAGGTGGTTTTAGTCAGACTGCTTAATTATCAAGCTTACCGCTCCAGGCTTGCTCTGTCTGGCCAGGAAATATTGAAAGGTATTCTATAGTACATTGGGGCAGAGGACAGAACAAAAGAATTAAAAAAAAAAATGTAAAGGAAAAACCTAGATAAACAGCTGAAATTCTCTATATTGGCAAAGTATCTTCTTCAAGGAGGATGCTTGTGAATAAAGAAAAGGCTTCATGAAATCTGGTAAAGAAATATATGAGGTAAAGAAATATTTGCAAAAAAAATCTACTGAAAGATGCATTTCCTATGCTATCTATGGCTTACATGTAAATATTACTTGATCTCACCAAATGGCTTGGGTTGGAAGGGACCCTAAAGACCACCTTGTCCCATGTCCTTCCCTGCATAGGGACACCTCACACCAGATCACATTGCTTAAATCTCCATCCAGCCTGGCCTTGAGCATTGCCAGGGATGGGGCATCCACAGCTTCCCTGGGCAACCTGTGCCAGTGCCTCACCACCATCACTGGAAAGGATTTCCTCCTAATATCTAATCTAAATCTCTTTCAGTTTAAATCTTCACATTCATTCAGTTTAATTCTTCACTCGGCAAAAGCTACTACCAAACTCTATTTAAGAATTTTTTGCCTCTAATTGTGAAATAAAAGTAATTATAGTAATTTAGAAAAACATTTTGCAACACAAAAAGGAGGAATGATCTGAGGTACAGGACTATTAAAAGCTACTCTTCATTTGGAACATCTTTTAAATCCTGCTATCAAACAAATGCTAGGTCTCTGACAATCCTGAGTACCAGTGTCTTGGTATTCAACATACACCTTCAAAGGCTGCAATTTAAAGAACTACAACAGGTGTTTCATTTCAAGCTCTGAGAGATGAAAGCTGCTATTCCTATATTTAGTTAAGATAAGTATTTGGAATGATGACTCCCAAATTTGAAAGTGTTCTTCAATCTACTTGTACATTCTCATTCCTTGCTGTACCTGAAGACACAAAAACCAAACAAGGGTGGATTCTGAGATTGAAAAACAGCTTTACATAAGGACTTGAAAAAAATCAAGATCTTTAAAGGAGGTGAACTCAATCTGGAAATATGCAGCAGTGGGAAAAAAACCAAAACATAACAACCCACCAACCAAAAAAAACCTATCCGGAATCCCACTGTCATTAATCTATTTCATTAGAGTCAGGATGGGGAGGAACTGAAATAAAAGTGAAATCGTTGTCCACTTTTAGACTGAACACAAAATTGACACATTATAAGAAGTGAAATTAAATGACAAATTCTGGATAAACATTCAAGGCAACAGGGAACCACCCACACTGGTCTTGCAATACTAAGGAGCACAGTAGGCTCCCTGGGTCATGATAAAATTGTGAGGAGGGTAGAGATAGAAAATTAAAAAACTGAATACGGAACCCAACTTTTTCCTAATTAGCCCAGTTTTCACACTTACAAAACAGCCACATGAAATAGGAAGTCACCTCTCCTAGCTAATGCAGTGAGCTATACATGACGCACCTGTCCACTGGAGTAGATGTATTTTCAATAAAACTGATAACTTTCTCTTTCACATTCACAGATTTAGTCTTCAAAGCAACCGTCATTTTATTCACTAGGGACTTCACTCCTTTTCCATCACCTGAACCGTTAGGAGAATCACCCTGTAAAAGTAACTCCTCTCAGGATTAATCATATAAAAGTATGTTATTTCATCTCCATTAAGTCATTAAAAAGGAAACAGACTACAAAAGAGTAATTTACTTTTTGGTACTCAGTAGAACCTTAATTACACAACTGAGAATTTGAGTGCCATCAAATAACAGCAATGATATGTGACTGAGGAAAATATCATCCCATAAAGCAAGCTTGACAAACTATATTACTGAGCACTCTGCTACGGACATCTAGACAAAGGAATCCTATTAGTGGCAAATTAAAAGCTAAATTCTACACAAATATATCAGCTGTAGAAAAGATACAATTTTGAGCCTTGCCATGAAATTGTATGCCTCTTTATAGTAACTTATTCCCAGAGTGAGTAAGAGCCAGGGAAAGAGTTGTCTATTACATGTATTCTGCTGGAGAACAACTACAGCAAGTTCTTATTTACAAACTGTTCCCCACAAGAGGATAAAAATGTTTAGGTCACCTCTGACTAGACTGTGATCATAGTTTGAAATTAAACACACAAATGAAAACAGTCATGACTTGCAGTAATGTGTTTTATCAAACAGAATGAGGAATGTGAAGAAAAAATTCAGTACACCTAGGGCTGCCATCCCACTGTAACACTTATGCTAAAATTTCACTTACATCAACAGAGTTTATGCTGTTTCTTGAGCCTGAGGTACTAGCAATCCAGTGGCCATATCCATTTTCTGGTCCTTCCACATTGATATCTGCTAAGTGCTGTTGGAGGGCTGTTAAAGGGCCATTAAAAACATTCAGAGTTACACTGGACTTAGTCTGTTGATGTAAATATTGTATATACCCAAGACTAATCACTAACGATTTTTTTCCCCACAATTCAATAATATAGATAAATTCAGTGATCACTGTAATAATTCCCGGCTTTTCTTTCAGTAGCACAAAGGCATTAAGATAATCTAATTATCTAATGCCTATTTATCTACCTAACATCCTAGTTATTTTGGTGAACATTTATAATACAGCATTAATTAAAAATAAATCACTGCTTTGATCTAGAAGACAGCTCTTACAACACCACATGCATTAATTCATAATGCCTCTACTGTCATATTTTAGCACAGATCCCTCCACTGTTGTAGAGCCTGATTATTTCCAGCAACATCAACTGCAGAATTATGAACTCTTGATTTAAGAAATCACAACAGCAGTTAATAGTAATTATGAAGTTGCATCTTCATATGAATCTGCGATCTGCAGTGTCTAAAACATCAAGAATGACAAGTTGGAAGAGGGAATTAATTTTTCACCACTCAGAAATTTGGGTAAGCCCTAAGAGTTAACCACAAATGTGTACGTGCACAGTTTTGACTTACACAAAACAAAAACCTGACAAATGAGACCTAGTTATTCATTTAGATGGTTTTTAGCAAAAGCCTCAAAAATGCCAATAGTGTTAATATAGCAAGATTTTTCAAGCCAAAGTTCATGATTAATAAGCTTACCCATAAAGCCTCCCTTGGCAATGCTTACGTACTCCTTATTTTTCTGCAACAAAAAAGATAATTCTGATCAGAGCAAAAACCTGTGGAATGAGTTTGGCAAGTATGGTAATGAAACAGAGGTTAGTTTGTTTACTAAGAACTGTAAACTCAAGTAATGTAAAAAACAGTTCAGATTTTAAGGAGAAAATGTTTTGCTATTTACAATCAATGACACATGCAGATACCCTTTACTCCAGCTGTTTAATCAATGGCAATTTAATTGTACCTGTAAGAAATGTGCTAACACCATGTTCATATACATATCTTCTTCTTCCCTGCCACTTCCCATGAAGCAGAGATGTTCCCCACCAGCTATGGAGCCAGACTCAATAGATTGTTTTTGTGCTTCTAACAGGGATTTTACAGACTGTGCAAATTCTGATGGGTTTTGAAGCATCTGTAGAATGAACAAACAAAAAAAATGCTGCTTGACACCAAGATATTGTAACACAAGTTGTGAAAGGAGACAAACTTTGAGAATGGTTACAATTTGTTGAGCACAAGCAAGGCAACATCAGCACTGTGCAAGTCACACAAACAGAACCTGAGCAAGACCTGATGTTACATAAAGAATACTGTGAATGGTCCTTTACTTCCTCACCCCAAGAGGAAATGCAGCTCACATTTGTTAGTTTATTTCTGAAGACATGGAGTCATAGTAGAACAAGTCTTTGCAACTTTCATGATGCCTTCATTTGGTAATACAGCAGTGGGACTGGTTTCTGTATTTACACATGCTTGGGCACAACACATTCAAATTTTGGAGGTTTGAAGCCCTTTAAATTACCTAGAATTTCTAGACACCAGTAAAGTCTTCCACTTGTTGCCTACCCACTAAACTTTTTCTCATTTACTTAATCAAGATTTGGGAAACAAAATTACAATTGAGAGTACAAGGAGGTATCTGTGATTCTTTGTACTCCCAAAAAGTTAAGGCTGGGATAGATGAAGGCCTACTAGGCATGCAAAAACATGAGTTCCATATGAAAGAGATGGAGAAACAAAGACCTTCTCAATACAGCTAAAATTTTAACCTGTGTTTGTGGGGAAGGTACTTATTTAAACTTATTTAAATTCAAAATTTAAATTTTGACCTATAAGTGGATTGAGGGGGGGGGCAGGGAGGCACCAGAAGGGATTCTCATTATCTTGTCTGTACAGTGAATTAAATGATGAGAAGGACAAAGTCACAAGTACACAACTTAGCCATCAGTAAGTAAGGCTGAATTTTAACTAGGGTTTTCCAAGAGATAAAGGCTACTTCATTACACAGGTCCTAGAGATAAAGGTTACTTATGGGCTGCTTTATTACACAGGTCCTAAATCTCACTACTTCCTGTAACTATGAATGAGATGGATTCCAAAGTGCTTTCTTTCCCACTGTCTCTCCTTACAATAATTTTTGTGTACTTTGCACATACAGTAATAGAAAACGCACTGGAATTCCATTAATGACTTTTCATCACAAAGACTGAACCACGAACCTCACACTGCCAACTCTCCACTGCTAAGCCACGTCCCCAAGTGCCACATGGACAAGTAATAAACACCTCCAGGGATGGTGACTCAATACCTTCCCTGGACAGCCCATTCTAATGCTTGACAACCCTTTTGGGAAAGAAATTTTTCCTAATGTCCAACCTAAACTTTCCCTGGTGCAACATGAAGCCACTTCCTCTTGTCCCACAGCTTGTTACGCGGGAAAAGAGACTGACACCCACCTTGCTACAATCTCCTTCAGATAGTTATAGAAAGCACTAAGGTAACCCTTCAGCCTCCTTTTCTCTCCTATGCAATTATATTAAATATTATATTTACATATGTGCATATAATACTGGATAATGCATCATTTTAATTAGAGAGGTAAAGAGATGCAGGATTGAATTTAAATAAGGAATAAAAGTCTTTTGTGGTGTATATCCAAATCATTCCATACAGCTTCCACAGACTGCTTAAAATAAAATAGTTGAGGGCTGGTCTGAAAGTGATGAATACACTGCTGAAATCGAAGTGATTTTGGGGGGAAAAAGGACAGAGAAAAATATGACAATGTTCAATTAGGAATTCATAATCAAATAGAAAGCGCAAAACCTTTACTGAAGTTATTCATCCATAACACATCTCATTGCAAAATTAACACACTTTTTCTTTCATATTGTACAGCAAAAAATTTAAAGAAGCAACCAAATCCTTTTCAAGATATATGCCCTGTAAAAGCAGACTGGCTGAGGCAAAAAAAGGACAAAATAAAAAGTGCTCTTTTTAAAAATTAATTGCACCTTTCACTGGAAATTAGGATGTTAAAAAGAGATTTCTTCTCCAAGCAACGTATAGTCTTTAGTCTGTATGAGTTTTCATTCCTAACCAAAGAAAAGGAAGTCTGGAATCACAAACTCTAATGTCATTAAGGACTAAACTTCTCAGTAAAATGATGGTTCTACCACCTCCTTTGGAGAAGCTAATTTTTGAAACCTTATCATCACATAGCTAGGCACTGCAGTCCACTGACTGGAGCCTAAATTAAGTACACTTTATTTTTCAAGGCAGGTATTTCTCTCCCCCTTCTGTCTGAGTTATAGATAGGATTCAAATACCAGTAAAGAAGCAAAAATCATACAAACCAAATCTGAGTCTAAATGAAATGCTGTTGATAAATGCCCAGCATTGTATTGCTCTGCAGGACGACAATCCACTACAAAGAATCTCACTCCTTCCTGAAAGAGAAATTTTTAAACTTTAAAATTGCATAACTATTGACAGAATTCAATTATATTCTAATACTAACTCCAAGACTACAGGAACTGCTCAGAGGAGCTAAGAGCTATTAAAAATATCTTACTTCATTTGATTCATCTGAACTTTCTCTACAGTTACCAGACCATCAGTAGTACTCTAGTATCAGCTTTCCATAAGTACATCAGCTTGGGCATGGCAAAGAATCATCCAAGAGCAATTATATAATTTCTACTGAGAGGAAACATAGTGCCTATGAGACAATCCAAGAGTCCACTACTGATCAGTACAGCACATAAGCATGGGCATATATCTCACCAACTTGGACAGGATATAAACAGATGCTTAACTTTATTTGGATGAGGAAAAACCCAAATTATGCATGACAAAACAGGGGCCTAGAAACTGCTACAAGAATTCAGTAGTCAAAAAGAAACATTGTAATCTAACCACATTATGATCCATTTATGTGCCTTAAATATTTCTAGTGAAGTCCCTGCATCTATGTCTCCAATTAACTTCTACTGACATAGAGGTTTAACCTTTTTTTTTCATTTAAACCTTTCATTAACAGAAGACAGATATTCCTTAACAGCTTTCTTCTCAAAGGTACTGATTACTGAGTTTTAAATTTTCCTCCACAGTAGCTACATTTGGAAAGGAATTTGAATTAGTGAGATACTACTTTCAGCTCACACTCCTCAAATTCAAATCATCTGTCTTAAGCTCCCCTATACTCCTCCCTACAGCACAAATGCATTGAAGACAGCAGATCAGTTACAAGGGAGAAAACTCCAAGACAAAAATATTTTTCCTGAAACAGCAAATACTCGTTTGTGCTGTTAGCATTTAAAACTTATGATTAGCGATTGATTCCTTTGCTTTTCTATAAAACTGTGGGGGGAAGGTTAATTCAGTATACTGACTCCTTGTTGCTGATTTGCTTGCAGAATCTCGGACACAGACACAGCTAGACAGAGAGCCTGGCTCAAGTCTGTGTCATCATCTTTGAGGCCCAGCAAGCTGCTGCCAAAAAGACTGTGGTTGTCCTAATAAGGCAAGGAAAAAAAAGATTAACTGAAGCCATTGACTTTATGTGTGAAAGTTCAAAATAAAACTACATCCACTAAGTTGCAAATATAAAGTTCCACATATAGTAATCCTGTCCTCATAGAAATGAAACTTTGATCAACTGAAATTCTTTCTGAAAGTCATGGCAAGGTCTACACTTCCATTACAAACATGCCTGTTCACCACTTTGACCATGCCAACATGATTCAGTGCCTCTGGTATTTGTTTTTTCCCCTCCAAAAAACCTCCCATACCTTTCTACACACTTCAGAGAAAGTACATACAAGCTAAGGGCAATGGCTATCAAATACTTTTATTTCATTCATTCATAAATCAGAGATCATGAGCAAGGAAGAGCTGCAAAAACAGTGCAGGTGATAATAGACATATCTATAGTAAGAGACTTTTTCCTCCTTGTTATTGAAAATACAGCTAGAACTGCTGTGCAGTGTACTACAATGCAATTGTGTCAATATGAAGTTTGGCTTCATCAGTTCTTACAAGAACCTCATTTGGAAAATGAGTCATGAAGTAAGACTATTGTAAGGAAGTTTCACTGTAACATGATTCACTTAACCTTATAATTCAATGATCCTAACAGTAAATACCACCAGAGTAACAACACGAAAAAATTGTTTAAGAAAAGAATATCACAATGAAATATTCAAAGTTACTGTCAGCAGGAGCTTAAACACTCACAGAAAAAGAAGAGAATTTAGAAATTACTGTAATTACCTTCCTGAAAGAAGCCGGAGTTTTGCTACAGTAATATTGTGCCAAAGAGAAGAGATCTTCTATATCCTCTAAATCAAGATTGGCTGGTGAAGTTTCTAAGCATTCTGAGACAGACAAACAACATAAATGCAACACTATTTCAGACACAGAAATCAAGCAACATAGATCACAAAAGAACTTATTTTTAATAAAGCATAACAATCTAGGGTATTGATTAAACATAAATATTGATCCACTCTCCAGATGGAAAGTGAAGATACAGGAAATACTCCTTATCCATAGAATACTTATGCTTTTTGCTAGACATTCAAATGTTCTATGCAAATTATTTTTTTTACCACAGTCTTACTTCTGTACAGTTTTAGCTTTCAGTTCTAATTCTAAGTCAGCTACTTTTCTAAATAGCTCTGACCGTGAGAATCCTTTAAAATGAGTACTTAATCTGTAGCACTGTTCTCTGTCCAGGCTAACCCAAGGGTATAGTTCTGCAGTATGTGGCAAAGACACAAAATTTCAAGCACTCTCATTTTGAACTACTAGGGATTATTAATTACATTGTATTATGTATGTTTTAAAAAAAAACAAACAACAAAAAACAAAGGCAAGAGTTATTTAAGTTTTCCACTGAAATTTAATGCATTTTCTATAAAAATAATGAATTAGGCTCAAATCAAGTGCGCAAGAAGACAATGTAGAAAATGCAACAAGAGCAGTAGATCTAAAGAAGGATTTGACAGCTGTTGCTCTGGGCTTAGAAAGACCAGTTTCTGGTTATTGTTTCCAGTACTTCAAACTGAAGTATAATACTAAGTGTGGGAGTACTAAAAGGAATGAGGAAAGAAGGTCAAGGACAGGACAGCAAAAGAAAAGTAAGAAAGGAATTAGTGGGTGAAGGGATTCATTAATGAGAAAAGTCACATGGAAATAAACAATCTAGCTCCTTAGCAACAAAAAATTGTACTAAATGGGGATTAAAGAATATAGGAAATATTTCACTAGCAGCTATGTAAGAGAAGTACTTACTTATCATTTCTTCTTTATCTGATTCTTGTGCTAAGATAACGTCTCTGAAAACAGTAAAGTCACAGGCATAGATTAAGTCAGTAAAACCAAAATGAAACAAACCTGGATTAAAACAGCAAAGAATGTCCCAAAGAATTAACTATACACTTACTTTGCATTGACAAGGATGATCAACATTAAGAAATAAATAAAGAATGGATCTGCTTGTTGTAGATATCCATCCCATATTGCCTGAGTGACTTCAGCTGAACAGTAGTATGAGAAGAGGCTTCCAAGCTAAAAATTTGGAAATAATATGAGAAAAAGCAATTATCAGGAACAATCTTATCAGGAATACATTTTTAATAGACATAAAATATCTAAAAGAAAACAAACTCAACAAAATTATAAAATCTACATCTGCACAGTGTACTTAAGGATGGTTCTAACCTCTAAACAAATTTTTACAGAAACAGTGCACAACACTGCAGATTATCTGTGAATAAATATGACTACTGTGAAGGCAACGTTGGCTGTACACTGCCAGCCTTGCAAATTCAATCACAGATAACACAATCAAGCTGGAGTACTGTTTAGCTCACAGCCACTGCTAAATACCAATTATACCAACAAGACAATCATAAGAGAATATATTTCTAAAATAGCATAGCAATTAGGGCTTTGAAAGGATCCTGCAAACATAATTATTTTTATTTTCCACAGTAGAATTGGGCTAATTGAATATGGTTGCACATTAGTTTGACAACATCACTTACTTAGCATTACATTATGATGCTTTATGATTGAGTAATTAAACATTTGCAAGCACCAGAAAATTTTCATTACCATTTAAGAAACTCCTTGCCTGTTCCCATGCTCCCAGTTGAAAATACATCCTCTCTGATATACAAAGTACAAAGCAAATAAAAGGTAGGAACTTCTTACCATACATGCCAGATAACATTTACAAACACCCCTAACTCAAATGCATACCACCTGACTTCACTGGGCTCATAGTGAACTTGCTGATGCACACAAGTTCTGTATCAACACAGAAAAAAGCTTGGTATCTGTTTCAAAACACTATCAGCTCGGCATCTATTTTAAAACGCTCTCATGGAATATTTCTACACTTCCTAGTATAGTTTTATAGCAAAAGATAAAAGGATCTATTCAATTCTGATTCAAATGCAACTGGAGACAGAACGTTCATGAACAGGATGACAACGGCGGGTCTCTGTATCTTGTTTATATATTTCTAAGTATTAGTGATACACCTATATAGATTGAGATTTTTCACAGATGAAACAGGGAATTTTACTGTAATCTCATTATATAAAATGAAACTTAAGATTTTTTCCTGAAATTGTGCACCAGGAAGCACAGCATTGAGGACTTGCAGCTACACCAGCTTACTTCACTATCACTTTTCAGAGAGGAGATTCTTTATCTAATTACGTTCCAAAATTCTAATGAACAACTTCAAAGAATTTTGTATTTACTAAGGAAAATTCTACTAAAAAATGCAAAACAAGTGGCAAAAAAAGACCTGATTTATCTTTTGAAGGCTCATGAGACTGGCAAAAGGCAGATTTTAAGAACATGAAAATATTTCCTAGACACATTTTTACACTAAAATTGGCAGCAGCCTAAAAACAAAACAAAACAAAAAACCCCAAATACAGACCTCACAGTTTAATAATTCATTTCAGTCTTTTTGAAATGAAAATACACAAAGTTGAAAAAAAAAATATAGTCAATGAGTATGAAAGAAGAACCTAGAAGACTTCATGGGTCAAAACCTTCTCTACTAATTGACAGACTTTGCCTGTGCAAGCACATTATCATGATTTTGTACTGCACACACTAAGTATGTGTGAATTTTGAAACAAAATTTTGAAACAAAAATTTTGTTGTAGTACTGCTATACAAACTTTATAAAAAATGATTGAGGTAAGCGTCTTTGTAACTACCCTCAACCTGAGGCAGTTTTGAAGAGGAAATGACTAATGTTTTAAAAGCTGTAAAATATATGTGCCTAAATTCTAAAATTTAGAATTAAGACATACATATATGTCTTAGCAGGGAGGTTTTTAAAACAATTCATACTTCAGCTTTAAAACACCTGTAAGACTGATGTTCACCCACGTATACAACATACAGCTGCCCACAACAAAAACTAACATCATGGCTTCTTGCTTTTTGAGGACATCAGCTGCTCTCATTCTTCCTTACTCCAAGGAGTTCCTAACATCAGTGGCTCAATAAGAACTTACTCCATACAATACAACTGTGACATGAACAAGACCTCATACCTCATGCTAAACACTAAAGACAAAAAGCTCACACTATATTAAAACATGCAATTTATTTTGATATATGCACTGGCAACAAGTACTTAAATTTTAACAGAAATTTATTTTTCATTATGTTTCCCTACTTTCACTTTATTACCCAGTTGAGTGCATATGAATCTGGAGTCATCTTCTTGGTATCAAGGAAGGAGCAGAGTTCAGGCTCATGGTACTGAAGCAACAGCCTAAATAGATGAAAGGGTCTTCCCTTCATAAAACAATCCCTAAAAAGCAGGAATGAAAGTAATAAGCATTTTCAGACTTACAGTAGCAATTCTTTACTATCTGTGTTTATGTAATTTCCTGTACATTGCTCTTTTAATTCACAGGGATTGATCATGAAGTCAACTTGCCTCAAGGGTCAAAAAACCAACCAACCAACCAAATCAAACCAACAAAAAACCACAAACACTAAAACCCCCACTAAATTAACTAGGCAGCAGAATGAAATACTGTCCATATTAATATTATTGATTATTATCTGTTATATAATATAACACATTATATAATACAGAAGTATTTAAAACAGATTTAAACCTCAAAACAAGGCAAGCATGATACCAACGGAGCAGAGGTTCACTGATCTACTATAAATTGCCTGTGGCTTTCATTTTCCCACTTCTCCCACTGAAGAGAAAAAAAACAGGAATCAGGCTACATCTCATTGAAACACCATCTTGATTCCTACAGAAAAGCTCAAATACCACAAACTCTTGCAGAGTTCTACAGCTGAAAGCACATGAGTTATGTGATCATAATGCCACTGTCCCCAAACAATTCACAGAGCCCAGGAGTGCTTCAGAGCAGAAAGGGACATGAGCTGAGTCACGTCACAGGACTGATAAATGCCTCCTGCCACTACAGCAAACATGCATTTTTCATATTTGGGCACATATCTGTCAGCCAGGCTGCAATCTCCTCTCCAGGCAATCAGACTAAGATCTTTAATTACAGACTATCCAGCCTTGCTGAAGTATGTTGGTGCTCCAACATACATAAAAGCTTATTTTAGTGAGAGCACCTACAAAACACCATGAAAAGCTCAAATTTAATATTTGTCATTAAAAAAATATCTAGAAACTTAAAAGAAAAATAACTTCAGTCCCAATTCAATAGAACATAGGGAAAACATCAACTACTTCTAAAGAGATTTTGAGACTTAATTAGCACTTATGAACTATTGTTTCTAAAAGGGTAGAATTATTTCAGATACCAAAAATTCTAGGAAAGGGATTGAGAAACCACTTTCACATGACGTACGTGAATTAATTCATAAACAAATGTTTTTGCTATTGCATGAAAGAATAGTTCTTTAAAAGGCATAATGAGTCTAGATCAGTCACACACTAATTCTTTGCATCTTAATCATCACCAACCCAAACATCCCTGGATTCCAAACCAACAGGTACTTAAATTTATGACCATTAGAAAGAATCTGACCCCATGGCTACAAACAGCGCTATTCCAGCCAAAACCAACATGCATATCTTTCAGGGAATACTTCTACTGCTACTATAAAAATAGTACATACAGTAAAGACAGACTTTTACCTTGGAATGAATTTATTCATGATAGCATAGAAGCAGTTGTACAAATCACTGCGGGACAAATGAAGGTGCACCAGAGGTTTGAGCAGATGTATCCAGCCGAGGCAAGAACTGTATTTAACATTGCGTGATTTACAATAAAAAGTAATAACAGACTCAATATCCAAAATTAATACTGACTTCTCTTCTTCTGGCACCGACAACTGGTCTGAAATAGGCACAGTAATACAAACGGTGTTAAAGGCTTTTTAATGAAATTGAATGACATTATTTCATAGCACCATTGCTCCAAGAGGGATTGATTGGGGAAAAAACCCAACAAAACCAGACACGCAAAAAGGTGGCTAATTGGATTAAATTCTTACAGAAAGGCATTAAAAAAGGTATCAAAAAATAGAAGTGATTTTATTAACCCAGTAGGATAACCCATTTAAATAACATTTAAATACTGCAATAACAGGATGAAAGAAGTTTGGGGGGTTTCCAGGATCTATATGAAAGAAGGAGGTAGATTCTTTCAACGCACAGAACACTCCTCTTCTACTCCTATTTTATGTGCTCAGCACACAACTTAGGCTCAACTCTACAACAAATTCATTTGAATTTCAACATAGATCAACCCACAATGCATACCTTCAATTCTCAAAAGCTGACATTCAAATTTATCCAAATCACAAGTTTGAGATCAGCTAGGCTTACAAAGTTTAGCATTACAAATCACATTTTTTTATGTCCAGGATGCAGGAAAGAGATCTGTACACATTACATTAACATAGTGGCATTAAATTACTAGGAAACATTTTTCCCTCTCAGTTACAAGAAGACCACGAGTCTCATTACTGTTAATAATTTTTTTTAATTACAGAAGTCTTTAATACTTCCCCATCAAAGCCAGTCAATATTTGGCATTTCTTCTCTCTACCTCTCAGAAAAATGGAACAGTACATAAAACTCACATGCCAAGTGAGGATATACTTGAAATTTGGAGACTACTTGCTTTGCTAAAACATTGAAATATTTAATCCATCAAAAAATTGAAGTCTCCATATAACCTTCTTTCTGAAGTAACTTTACATTTGTTCCCTTTATCAATTTAAATCCTTACATATCACAAAATGTTTGCCAATAAATACAAAAAGCAAACTATCAGACACTGAAGTGCTTCATTTTGTATGTTATGAATATAATCAGGACATTTTGCATCTTCTTGAAGAGAGAGTGTGATTAAATAAGAGAGTGGAAATTCCATCCCTATCTCTTTCCTTTACAGAACAGAGGGAAGGAAATTAAGTCCTACTAGATTTTAGGGCTAGAAAGTACAGACCTGCATTTCAGAAATGGTAGGTATGCACGCATGCACCAACTCTATCTTCTGCCTTAACTTTCAATTGCACAAAAATAAATAAAGTGATAGGTGATAAAATAGAAGATTCTCTTATTGAAGTCATGAGATGTATCCTGATTTAAGAGTCAGCACTGATTCCATCAAGTGATCACTGATATCAACGCCGTTGCATCACATCAGGGGTTTGACCAGTTCTGTGATGAGCTGCCAAGCAGATCCTGTGGCAGCTCCTTACAGACATACCAGAGGATTATTTCCTTTGTCCTGGCAGTACCTTGCTTGCACAAACACAGCCTTTCACTTTCACTGAGAATGCAATTAAAATAGTTTCTGAAGTCCAAAACGTTCAATATATTTTTTCTCTCAAATGTTATATGCATTTTCTTGCTACAGCAGGTTTTCAGATTAAGAACCAGGCCTTCCACAATTAAAAACTTGAAGGACGCTATAAAATGGATGTCCACTTAAAAGATGGAGCTTGGAAAACAATTACCATTTTTTCATCTCACAAAGCTTTCTGACTAGGCAGATCATTGTATCATTTACAAGATAATACTTTAAACTGCCATGATTACCCCACCCCCTGCCCCAGAGTCTGTGCACAGGTCAGATACTATTGTTTTCGTACAGTTTCCTACTGTCAGAAAGATTTTTATCTGCTCTTTCATCTTCCTCCTCAAAGCTTCCTCCAAAATGTAAACATCATTCAGACCATTTAATTGAAACAAAGTCCTAAGACAACTGAGAATACAGAAGTTTTCAAACTGATGATCTAAATGTAACAGAACATACCAATTAGCTCTTGACAATCCTTGTGAATTATACTCTGCTCAGGTAGGTCTAAGGAGCCATCCCAGGATGCTAGGCTGTCCCCCTTTCCTACAACATTAAGTGCAATCTGAAAGCAAAAATAGAAAGCCCTCTAAACATTTTAGTGTATTTTTGCAGTTGTTCAATTACTGGACTCAGTAATTTAAAAAAAAAAAAAAACAAAACAAAAAACAAAACCAGAACTATTCTTAAATTGAATCAACATAGATGCATACTAAAATTCCAGTACTACATCTCTTCTGTAGAGATGCCTGGGAATTTCATCTTTTATTTTCTCAAATGAAACACAACTTGAAGTACTTCCTGCTTCTTGATTTAAGCTCATATTTACCTTCCAGACTTTGGCCCTTAGATCAGCTGGCAACTGCCTTCCTTGAATGATGTTTCTCACAGTTTCAAGATCACAACCTCCTTCTTCTAGAGCGTCTGCAAGATCTTTTATCCTAAAACAATGAAATGTAATTTTAAAAGTCAATTATACCATTTTTCAATCTTTATGTAGACTGAAGGCTACTGTCAGGCAAATCCCACACATATGTGTGGGTATAAGGTATAAGACAAGTTGGAAATTACTAGAAAGAAATAGTTGCAAAATGTTATTTATTCCTCTACTTTAAAGCTGCTTGTTCAACTTGTAATTCCATTCAACTTACATATAAGAAAAAAGAAGTTTGCTTTTTTTTGCTTTCATTAAGCGACAAGGTTGCAAAATGTACAAAAAAAATGCAAATTCAGTTGCAGTTTACAACTTCCAGCAAGTTTTCACACACACACAAAGCAAACATTAAACCTAAATTAGATGGTAGAGTTATTTTAAATAAACTATTACACGCCCTAGAAAACAGAACACTTATTTCAAAAGTTTAGAATAGTCAGTTTTAACCTCACCTTTCCCTGAAATGAGAAAAGACGTTTTAGCCAAACTCAAGTTTATTTAACTAAACAGTTCCAGTATTTTAAGTGTGGACATATGCACAAGTCTGAATTAAAATATATAAAAATGTTAGTAACATAGATAGTAGCAAAATACACAAACTGACAGGACAAACATTAATGGTGATTGCTTAGTTAGACAACAAAAGTTCACAAGCATCATAGATAAGAAGGAATTCAGCATTCGGGAATGATTACTTTACAATCTCTCTGATAGCTTCTGCAGACTGGTTCAATGTTTCCATGCTGTCAGTAATGGGAGAACCACATCTGTTGATTTCAGGATTTCAATATCATGTAGCAGAGCAGTAGCAAAACAGGTTCACTGGAAAAATAGCAATGGCAGTGACACATAGGCCCCGTAGGCAAAACTTCTCCCTTGCTTTATCCTCTTAACCCTTCTTTACTTGCTCTGACATCTGCCTTAAGAAAGGCTTTGCTTCAAATACCTGGTGAGTTAAACAACACATCCAGGGCGTTTATAGCCAGAGCAAAACAAAGAACAGGACTGTTTCTCCAGGACAGACATTCATGTGGGAAGAGCACATCTATTTATACACATGGAGTAACAGATGTTAAAGTGTTATCAGTATAATTCTCAATTATTCTATGACTACTATGCAGTCAATTCAAATAGCCACAGAAAAAGAATGCCAGCTGTTGAATTCTTGTCTACTTTGATTTCCATATATCCACAACTAACTCCTTGGTATAACAATTCACAAGTTTGGTCTCCTGAAAACTTCAAACACATATTTCTGATTTTATAAGTAACATCCTTTATGACAAATAGATTAAAATCTCAGACCTGGAAGAAGGTATGCTGATATTTAACTAGCTTTACTCAACACCTCTTGAAGTATTTACAGGTCTGAAGAGTAAGAATTTTCCTGGCATTGTAGCACCCAGTTTCTTTGTCACTACTTTGTGGTTGTACATTTTAAATTATATTTCAAATATACACTGGGATACAACTATATTTTCTTCAAGTAATTTTGCAAATTTGGATGAAAGAAAGCATAGATTACAAAGAGACTCACTTGCCTTATTTTCTCACATTTTTAGTATTATAAAAAAAGAAAAAAAAATCCCAAAGTCTGTTCTGTATAGGGCTACAAGTTGCCAATCCCTTTCCTGGAAGAGAAATGGAAGGGAAGCAGAATATGGAAGCACACTTGCACTTCCATCATCTATCCTGTTGTCCATTCGTGTACAAAATGATCAATGCCTGAATAGTTAAATGAATGGATCAGTTAGCCCTGAATAAAAATCAGGTATTTCCAGAACATTTACACAAAGAGACTCCTAGCTCTCAGCAGAACTGCATGAACTCTAGGATGATCTAACTCCAACAGAAGCCAACACCAAATATCAGCTGGAGACAATGAGGTGCTCTTAGACATATTGCACATTTCTGTGAACACTGTGTACAAAAGACAGATTAGAAAGTAACAGCCAGGCCTTGAATTACAGCACACAAAATAGAACTAGTTGCTACAACTATATCCAAGTATAAAACATGTATGCAGAAATGAATGCAATGTTCCATTTCAAGCAGAAAGGTCTTAAATTGAAATGTTTTAACTTCATTTCTATGTCACCCAAAGAAACTCTTTCGAGAATAAAAAATTTTTTTACTTGAAACAACACTTAAAACTACATCTACAGTAATTACAGAATCACCTGGCAAAGAATGTTTTACAAACTCACAAGTACTGTTTCTACCAGTTACTAGTATCCAGCATTCAAGAAGCTGTGCATGGGCTAAGACCGACTTCAATGAATCTGCAAATACCGATGTGTCCTTCTGCTGCTTGACATTATTGGCAAAAACTTCTTCCAAAAGCTGTTGCCCCACTTTCTACACCATAAAGATGAGAGGCAAATGCCAGTTTAACTACTTCACCTCACAAAGCAAGACACTGACATGCCCATCTGCCACATGAAGAGATGTGATGCATTACCATCAAGGAGTTAAATGAAGTAACAGCAGGGGGAGGGGAAATGCTTTGTTCTGCTGGGATTCAATTAGGTGCTCATTTCCTCCATCAACTGCAAGATTGCTCACATACTGTAAGTAAGGGCTTTTCAAAGATTAAGTAAATTATTTTCTAATAAACTTTCTATTCAGGCTAACTTGCAAAGTACAAAACATGAAAGTGATTTCAACACTTCAACACACGTCCACTGGATGTGTTTTACCTTATTTCTGTCACTTGTTCTATAAATATTCCAGTAAAATGCTAGCAATCTGGATCCTTGTCTTTCATGAGTGAAGAGCAGCTAGGATGTCTGCTGTTCACATGGACAATTATTACACTTATTTTGAACAGAAAGCAGCACTTCTCCCTATGGGCAAACTCCTCCAGACCTGAACATCTGTACTTTCTGCTCTGCCACGACTTCACTGCCTGTTTCTAGGTACTGCTCAAAATTTTGGTTAGGAGTGTACAATTCCAGTCTACGCCCAAGCCATGGCCTCAATGGTACATTCCCACATATCGTTCAAAATGCCATAATAAAAATGTTCCTATTAGTGTATCTGCAGTAAATTTCCATACTTAAAGAAGGATATCTACATTCATGCCAATCTGGTGACATATTATAATCAATAAGTAGCTATCGTCACAGATATTAAAGAAGATCTTTTTAAAGTTAAGATGTGTTAGCTGGTAGCAAGAAAAATTAACCAACTCTTGGTAATTTAGCTTAAGCCACTTTTTCTAAGTATTATTCATACACGACTGAGACACTTGGTAATAATCACTCATAAATACTACTGAAGGGATGAAAAGTGTGGGAATGTGAACAGCAGGAAAAAGATAGTAGTAAGTGATCAATAATCTACATAGAGTGTTAAGAACACTACAATCAATTTCCTAGTTTTACAGAAGCTATTACTACGGTTTCTACTTTTAATTCAGGATTTTCCTGACTACCAAGAAAAAGCCTCAACAAGAGCTATATTGAATTGAAATTAATGAGTGCTTGTTCTCTATCGAATACAAACAAAAATCAATCCCTCACATTTGCTTCAAAATATCCATTGTATACAGCACACCACTGAACCATCTTTTATTCTGCAAGAGAATTTTGGAGAAAAATAATTCCCTAACATTTTTTCTTCAATTTCATGCTTAACTGGAAAGGACTTTTCTGTTCATGGGCTTTCAGAAGAAATACTATAGCTCCAAGTACTAATTAGCCAGATTGTGAGAATGGGAAAGTTATATGGAGACTAGATTTGTCACCCTATTGTCTTAGGCAGTTGCAGTGCATTTTGGGATCTATAAGATGAGTTATTCCAATAATCACAGGAACAATTCCATCTGTGGTTACAGTTATCTTTAGTTACTTCAGGTCCTGATTTCGCAAGCACAGATCTTAAAAGTTACTACTTGATCAAGTTTCCTGAGGTTTGAGCATTAAACAAACATTTGCAACATGGTTTCAGAAATTAATTCACAACCATTAATCTGTCTGAAGATCTGAACAAGAAAATAAGGTCCAAATCATCAATTTCCTTAATAAATGAGGTGAGAAAAATCTATAACTTCCAATTACAAACATTTTAACTAATAACAGGCCATCTTATTTGTGTCTATACAGTCTACTGACTAGATGCATTGCACTGTCTGAAATTATGAATAAAATAAACAAATAAGCAGACAAAAAAAACCCCAAAAGATTTTACAGTTTGAAAGCAGTTGTGTCTCACAGCATTCTTAGCTTTGGACAGATGAGCCTTCAAGAACAAAACAGTGCTGGCAATTTCTCAAATTAGCTTTTGAGTATATGCCAAATAGCTCAAAAGAACCATTCAACAAACAATGTCTAAAAAACTCTGATTTTTTTTTTGTTTATTTTTAAATCAAAAGTGCTGATAACTTCCTGTATTTACTGAAGAAAAAAAATTACACCCTCACCTTTCTCTATACATAAGTTTGGGGTGGTGGTGATGCCGGGTTTTCTTTTTAATTTAATTTTATTTTATTTTATTGTGCAGTGGCAAAGCTCCCTGCTTTTTGCTGAGCAAAACACCAAGCAGACAGTAGAGATGTTGAGGGGTTTAATTCATAATTTGTTTGTGACTCTTACCCCCTACTCAAATCACTTATACCAGCACTGCATCATGACAAGTTAACACAAGGGAAAACAAACAGGGAATTTTATGTTAGTGAGCACATCTGGATTCTATGCATTCAAAGGCACTGCAACAGCCTGCGAACACAAAATTCCATCTGCCTTTCAATTCTCCTAAGGAAGTGCAGAGAGGACACAGAATCAGCACTGCCAGTTTTGCTCCCAGTAGAGCTCAGGCATACATATGTATCATTATATGTTTGGGTATTTTTAAAACTTGAAATCCTATATACTTGAAAATATGATAGTGTACCAATTTACACCAAAAAGCTCTTTCAACAACAACTGTTCACAGCATTGAAATATGAATACAAGACAACACTTTAAATCCATAAATGAAAAAGCAAATACTCCACTGAATCTGGCTTTTAGACAAAAACCAAAACAGGAAAACAAACACAAAAAGCCACATGAAATTTCTAAGGAAGCAAAAAGGAACGCAACTTTGTCACAGTATACAGCTCTAGGAACAGGATGCATTGTCACATGTTAATGTAGCATTTAAGCATAAAACTCTTTAATTGTTTCCATAAAGACTTAAATCTGTTTTAACAAATGCCTTCAAGTTCGCATTTTTTAGTGCTATCAGCATATTAAATTTACTATAGTTTTGAAGCTGCTGATCAGAATATCAACAATGTAGGCTGTGCCTTGAAATGTGTCTGGAAACACACTCGTCCTCAACCTTAACAGAAATTCTAGAGAAGTTTCTTATGATCTGGGAGACAGTAATATTATTCCAATACTAGAAACAGAAGTCATCTGAAGTATTTTTTTCCCAGAAGTATTTGAGGTATGGTTCTTATTCGATGTCCAGGGTTATATTTCAAAGTGTCAAGAGTGCACTGTCAGTGAGTCCATCCCTTGCTTTGTAATTATATGGCCCAACAGGCAGGTCTTTTTTTAGAAATAAATAATGCTTATGCAACACTGTGCTTATAGAAGGAGCTTCATAAATTCTGAGGCTATGACTTAAAAAAAAAAAATTAAAAAAAAAAGTGACACCAACTAACTTCCATTTCCTAGTTAATGATACTAAGTAGTTTTAACCAAGATCTGTATTTGCAGAACCAACCTAGACAAAGAAGAGGTTCCACCTACACCTATGTGTGTGTGTTCTGGCTCCTTTACAGTGAGATATCTAAGCACAAAGAAGGCTAGGCTCAGTCTGCAGGAAACTTTGAATCTGCCACATCAAATAGAGCCTAAAAGCAAAAACATCAGCTTGGAAGTGATCATAAAAAGCAGGTCTGTAAAGTAATTGCTTGAAAAGCATAGACGTGGAAAGGACAAAGAGCAATGGTGTGGCACAGAGCCACAGAAAGAAATCACATGCAATGCAGAAGCGCAAAGACAAAAACAAAGTGAAGATGCAAATGGAGATGTCGGGTGCAGTAAGAATAGCTTCAGTGTTTAAACACAATGTTTGTTTAAGCCTCGGCAATCTTGAGTGAATACGCATGCAACAAATACTAAAATCACATCACTGTTACCATCAAAATGATCCTATACACGCTCCAGAAATAGTCTCTATTCTTGTCCTAGAGGTTCAACGTAAAATCCATTATAAGTAACAGCTGTGCTCAAGGAGAGCGGTAAGCAAAATCATTCAGAAAACGAGGCAGGACCCACTGCTGTCACCTGTTCCTGAGAGCAGGCACGCAGCGAAAGGGGAAGCTGAACTGAACAAAGCAACTACACTCCAGGCAGACTCCTGGAGCAGCTCCTACCGCATATTAAAGCTGTCATTTTAATCTGGAGCGACCGCGCGGCTCCAAGCTGGGCACGGCCCTCGTTTTGTGTCTCGCCCGTGTTTTGACGGGCCCCTCCTCTCCGGGCACCGGAGCCGCCGGCGGTGTTTGCGGGGGGCTCCCGGCGGGCTCCCAGCGCCACCCCGCACACGCCCCGAGTGGCGGGGGCACAGCGGGGGCGGACCGGCCTCTCTCCGCTTGTGTCCGCTGCCGAGGGGAGGGAGGCGAGCGGGAGGGAAGGCGCCCACACCCCCATAACTCACCAGCTGCCCGGCGGAGCCTCTTCCCCTTCCGCCATAGCTGTTGACGTGCCCGCTCGCCCGGCCGTAAAGCGCGCTCGGGAGGTGTTTCCTCCCCGAGGCCGCTCCTCCCCAAGCCCGTCCCCTTCCCGGCTCCCGTCTCTTTCCCGGCTCCCGTCCCCCTTTCCCGGCTCCCGTCCCCTTTCCCGGCTCCTGTCCCTTTCCAGGCTGAGGGCGCGGGCGGGGCGGCGGGAGCAGCCTCTGAGGGGGCGCCCCTGGAGTAGGGCGGGGGGGACGGCCAGCCGGAGGTTTAAATGTGTTCGCTTTGTTTTCGGTTTTCAATAGAGCTGAACTGCTCTGCAGATGGATGGTTTGATTATTAAGTGATTTTTCCCAGAACAGTGCTTAATGTGCCACAGTTGGAACGTACTCCGCGAGTCGCGGAAAATTCACAAGTTTTCACGCGGTTTCCAAGGTCTTAAAAATCACTTGGTGACGTCCATGAGCAACCCTGGCAGAACAACCACGAATGCTGTCTTCATGCACGTTCCTGAACCTACCTGCATCCTCAAAAAGGGGGAAAAAAATTAGCGTACTCCATGCAAGTTGAGTAAAAATTCATTGGAGCGGGTTATACACGCAATAACATCGCCGCCTTAGGAGACATTGCTCGTCTTTACACTGTCTGTTTCCCTTCCACGGCTTGGCTCGGGATTGCTCCGAGCAGTGACCACCCAGGCTGAGAGCGGGACGGCTCTGGCGGGAAGAATTCGGGATAGGCAGGCGTGTCCTGCGGGGCTCCGGCCCCAAAGCTCCGGAACACTCTCCCAGGTAGGCGCACCCTCTGCAAGGCACGGATCGGTTCCTCAGAAAACATGACCTCCAACCCAAAAAGGAGCTTCCGCACTAACGAAACCGGGTGAGCAGTTTAGGAGAATGTTGTGAAGAGCGGAGTAATACTTTTAATTCCTTTCCTCTTTCTCTCGCTTCTATATTTTCCCTAAAAAAAAAAAAAAAAAAAAAAAGGGATAAAAAAAGGCAAAAATCCCCAGCATGTTTATAAAGCCTAGTTTGGTCCTTTCAGACTATTTAGTCTGTGAGATGCGATGTCAGCATGTTGCACCAGCCGTGCCCACGGCAGCGCTGTCCCCCGGCGTGGCGGAGCGGGGCGGGGCGGGTGACGGACCCGGGGC
>CM031857.1:20298387-20594687 GCA_018697195.1 Certhia americana
CAGAGAGCTAAACTCTTCCAACTCAGTACTCATGGATAAGCCATGATACAGTAACACAAGATTAACCTCTCCAACATCAAATACCTTCTTAACACAGCACCTTGAACATAATTGAAGTCAAAAATGCTTTTTAGGTTTGGGGCAAAGGGGACTTATTTTTTTTTCTTCCTTTCCTACTAACATTATGAATGCTAAAATTCCAGCCCTATTCATAGAAAATGCTAGTTGATTGTGTTTACTTCACCATTCACGAAGTGAGTTTCGTCCTGCTTTTATAAGAAACTACTGGGTATGCAATACAAAAGCAATCCTTCGCTGCCACCTAGAGGTAATTCTTGATGCTAATACACAGTGAAAGAAAAATGCACTCCGAAATATTCTTTACTCGCTTTCAAAATGCCAAACTCTCCTGTATCTCATGTCAATTACAAACATAAAACAAAACACTATCTACATGTGCTACAAAATTAAAACATGCTGAATATTTAAAATGAAACATGAAGAGAGTTTTACACACTCCAAACTACTATTCTCCTCTTTCGGTAGTGACCGGTGTTAATGCCTGTGAATGTTAATGTCCCAGCACACAGCAGAAAGCCCAGGCCTCTGTCAGACTGCAACTTACAGCTTGAATGCCTCACACATCTTTGTGTCTTAAGCGCCCTATGAAAATGGATTTCCACCCGAATCATACAATTCCCTCCAACAATTTATATCACCACACATCAGAAATTGTCTGTCCAATGAGTATCACAGCTCATTGACAAACCCTTTTCACATACCTTTAATCCACTCCAAGCGGATGCCCTCTCAAGCATGCTCTAGTTGCCCAATTCACCCATAAGGCTAACATTCGTGATGTTGATTATTTTTTTTCACCAGCCTTTTTTTCCCCACTTGAAGAGGTTTAGTGTATGTTAACTATCTTCACTCGAGAAGAACGTTTCATAATTGTATAGTCTTTGCGCACCTGTTTCGCCATTTTGGAATACCTCTTATCTTGAGCTGTTTGGACAAACCCACGCAAATGTTCCACAGTGTAGTGGTATGCCTTGTTCTTCCCCCCCCCCACAACACTCACACAAACAACTCTCACATGGAAGGTATTGCGTTATTCTCTCTACTTCTTTTTCCCTAATGATTACCTACCTGTGTTTGTTTACCTTTTCGCAACATTGCCACTTGGCTGAGCTCATGAGATGATTTCAGTTCCAACAGCTGTGCCTCTGAGTGACATAATGTCTTACTGTACATGCAACTAGTTTCTTTCCCTATATATATTTTTTATCATATGTTACCACATGAACTGACCTACACATTGATTATACTCACTAACATGAATTACTGTCCAGCTTTTGCGTCTAATATCCTCCTCTTATATCATTACAAATTTCACTTTCATACTGGTAGTTCCTAGTTGCAGCTTCTATGAATTATGTTGAGTTCAGAGTTGTCATGTGAGATGCAGATGCTATCTCACGACACTATTAAAAACTGCTCAGTGTCTGCTACTTATCACTTGCCACTTATTTAACCTATTAGAATTTTCGTGTTTTCCACGTTGGCACACAAAGTCTGTTCTCACCAGATTCTTTTGCTAGATACCACTATCAAGGGTTTGTTTTTTTTACAACTACATTGATCATTCCCATCCCCACATGTCTCATATTAAACATCCATGTTACGGTGTGCCTATGTAACAATATCTGACTAACAGACATGAATTTTCTCCCTGACAAGAAAATTGGATTGTTTTTCACAAATTATAACCACGTGGCAACATATTACTTAACTTAACATATGCTCTACACTTGGAAACAAATGGTTCCAAAGTAATACATTTTAGTACATCTATCTTTGAAGCTTTGCGACTGACAGTGTCACGATTGCACCTGCTCTAAATCAGCTACATTTCAGTGGTGCGAATTCCACTTCACTTAACAAGGATTCTCGCAAACTTTAAAATCCATTTCTCTTTCAGAACTTTTAGGAACGTACCACACTGTTCTGAGAGATCATTTACTACTTTTTAATCTCTTTGTTATCAAGCTTTCAATAAGTCCGCGAGGCTGAATTTTTTTTCCCTTACTCAATGATACCAGTATAAGCATATTCTGTGATGTGCAAACTTTAAAACTCAAACTCCTCCATGCATGAACACATGGCAATGATCTGATATTAGTTCAGCTCTTATTCTACTGAAAAGCCCTGGGTCATACATAAAGTTATCTACAGGTAAATTGCAAGCTTCTGTATTTGTGTTTATTTTTTATTTTCTTAAATCAAGACCAGACCGATTAGTATATGCAGCCACTAGGAACTTATTTTCTCAAAATCCACATTTTTGATCTAGCATCATTCTCTACTCATTATTATGAGTCCCCGTAGTTTCCGAAACACTAGTTTTCTATTCGCTCCTCATCTTAGAAGACACACATATTCACAGATTTATGGGTTTTTTTGTTTTGTTTGTTTTTTAATTGACGTGAAGCTTCTTTTACCCTTAGCTTTGACCTGAACAGGGTCTATAAAAACGCCTTGTGCAGCAACGAAGTTTTTCTCATGTAGCAGCATATTTTTTAAATCCTGGTTTCAGATAATGGAGTTTTTTTAAAAAAAACTTTCAGAACAAACTTTTCTGCCTTTTAGTTCTTCACCCTATAGTTCAGTGCATCATAATAACTTTGTTTGTTTTAATGTTACTTTAGTTTTATTTTTTTGGCAATTAAACAGATGATTATTAATCAGTCTTGTAGGGCAGAGCTGTCCTTCGTAAATACACTTAAATTTTGTGTATCCCTGGTCACTATCCAAAGATGTCTCTCACAGTAAATATGCACCATGGGTATCTGACCTTCTAACTGAGTGACCTCAGGGTTGAATCCAAGATTTGCTTCTGCATGTGACGGTTTCTCTGATTATTATCACCTAGAGAACCCACCAGTTTCACACTTTTAGCACTGCAAGTCGCGACCGCAGCTCCTAGGGCTGATAGCTGACCTGACTACACCCTCTTATTCATACTCCTGAGTTTCAATCCATTGCAGAATTCTTTGATATTCACCCAATCACAATATATAACTTTAAACACAATCCTTCAGTCCTAATTAACGCAGCTAGATAAAGGGAGTTACAACCAGCAGTTCTAATGGCACGATTACAACAAGTCCTCTAACAAAGCCAGTACATTCAGGTTCTAACAGAAGTGGCAGAAAGCACTACCCAGTTAAAAACACCACTTGTTTCTCCTCCCTAATGCATGATTTTATTTCCTCTGTTTATTCCCGATTCCACAAGACGTTCCTTCGTTACAACTCCACACTCGGATCCCCAAACCAAAGCCTGCAGCACACCAAAGCCCCTGCAAAATTCCTGCTGGGAACAGCTCAACAAACCACGCCAAGGAAACAGCCCGTCTGGAAAGATCCACATAATAAGGACTGTTCTAATATGCCTGCCTTCAACAAGTGGAGGTAAAAGGTAATAATTTTCTGTGGTCAATGACATCCAAAAGGATTTAAGCCATATAAATCTGCGCAACATTTGTTGTGCACTGGGGAAAAAAATCCTAAACCATAACCACATGGTCATCACATCAACGCTACCAATCATAGACAACAGAAGCTAAATTCTTAGGAGGCGAAAGTTCACTGCATGTCTGGCAGGGACCATACTCTGCTTCATATTTTTCTGGTGCAGTTTTCCGTTATTTTGCCAGATCATAGTACACAGGGTCCACAAGATCAAATGATTTTCTACTATAAATTTTAGTTCTGATATGTTCGAAGCAAAAATGTATCTCAGTGATTTTTTTAAAAATGTGGCTCAATCACTGGAGAGGAGCCTTCGCAAGAAGGTGTTCATGTTTTCAAACGTTGTGATCTAGCCCAAGAAGTTTTCCTCCAGTAAAGTCAGTCATTACGGTGGAATGAAGAAAAGCATGGAGAAATCTGCTCTGTGTAATGTATTGAATTTTAGATGAAACGCAGAAGCTCCTGCTGTGACATCGCATCACTTTAAAACGTGAGTTAAGAGAGCAACTCCCTCCTCAGGAGTTAACTAGTATGATTATCTCCACTCCAATGCAAATAGATGTTATATTTAGTGGAACAGATGCGAGATCAAGTCGATGAGATTTGGTTTGGCATCAGCTACATAAACTTTCACCCTTTGGACTACATATTTAGATTTCAGTTTACCCTAAACAGTATTTTAAAAACTGAGCAAAATTAGTATCAAGCTTAACAGTAGTTGGTGGCCTTACACCAGAAGAATCGCAACTTATTCTTGCATTCCTCCACAATCCTGCCCTTCTCTTTCACTCCTCACATTTACTTAACAATATCGTACGCCAGAATTCTAGTTTCATACTTGTGGAGATTTTTGCCTCTTTGGCTTGTCTTAAGCATAACTTATTTAAAAGACTATAAAGTTCAAGTGCCTTTCCCTTAGCCAACAACACAACAACAAATCTCCAAAGCGAACCACAAACAAAATATATATGAAGAGACTCCATGCTGTTTGTTTCCAATTTTCATGATAAACAACCAATTGTGTTGTTCTGCAAAAAAATTTTTTCCACAACTTTTCTAGGCATGTAAAGAACATGAGCTAACAAATACTAGTGACCACACAGCAAAAATCCTGTAATCCAACTACCACGTAGTTACTGCTTTAAAATATAAAAAATTATTTCTCCTGGTATTAATGACTCCCTCTTCCGTGCTATCCGCCTAACCGAGTTGCATTCCAACCGTCTAAAATGGCTCAACTGATTAAAACATGGGAAACTCCTTACACATAGGTGTTTATCTTTAAGACTGCAAATCCTGAGTCCTAAATAACGAAGCTGCTGGTGATCACAGTGCCATAGCCATAACTGCAATCCTTTTGCTGTAGCAAGGAATCAGATTACTGATGCATTCAGTTATCCCGATTTTTATCCCTTTCGCCTGTCACAGCTAGCAAGTTTGAAAACTAACCACTGAGACAGTACAACATGTTAGACACTGGGCTTGTGGGACTGTTTTGCAAACCACACTGAAACCTATTGCCATCCTCAAATGATTAGAAACGAAGTTTTATTTATAAGTACAGACCATAACAAGCTCACAATAAATGCTCTATAATGTACTTAAAACGCTTTTTCATAGATTCAGTCTCCTGTAAATTAGTTGCCAACTATGTCCTACAAGACACATCTGTTGTTATATGCAGTACTATTAACAGAATTACTTCATTTCCACAGTAAAGGAAAGCTTCCCATTTTATTCACTGAATCTCTGCAGCTTACATCAAGTTCTGATATATGTCATTTATCATGAATGCATCAGATCCCAACAAGAGCTCAACCGAAGTCACAAACCATTGTAACCTGCAATGACTGTACATTGGAATGTGAAGAACAGAGATTTCAAAAGCAGCTGTCAACTTGGCGTACTTATCAGAAAGATCTTCAAGTTCTATTACAAGGAACAGGAAGTCATTGATAAGCCAAAAAAAAAAAAATAAAAAAAAGAACAGCCTCTTCATTCAGATTCCAGCAACATACCTCAGCTCTGTCAAGCAACCACTGCAATGCATTACAATGCAAGACAGTCTTCTTCTCAATAGCTTGCAAATCACACATTCCAATTGATGTTAACTGGCACCAACCTTCCTACGCAGAAAGAAAAGAGAAACCCCTGGCACCAAAAATCAATTCTGCAATAGCATCCGTATGCTTTGAGCCCACACAGGAGCCCAACATCACTAGTCCCATCATCCTCCACGATCCCATACCTCTTCTCCATCTCCTCATTTGCTTGCTGACATGCAAGAGTTTTGCTCCTGTCTTTGCACCACACTATTAATTATCACCTTTGAGGGCTTATCCCTCATAAGGTAGATTCTCACTTACAACCTAAAAATCGACAAATGGGGGCTACTACACTCCTACGGACTAAAAGCAACACAGCGATGGAGCATGAAAGCCAAGGAATGTGTAAACTCAAAAAGACGGAAACTGGAATAGATTTCGTGAAAAACAGAAGTCCATCCGCCTTCTCTCTCAAACGACGGCTGGGAGATGAGACACGCTGGTAACAGGCCGAGATCTGCAGAAATTGCAGCGCTGTGAGAAGTTGCTCTTTTCTGTTCACAGAGGGAAGAGGAGAAACAGCTGTTGTCCTTCACCTAGTACAAGATAAACTCCTCTGAATTCTTATTACTTCCCTATATGCTGAATGCAAATAAAAATCAGACATGAAGACTGGACAAAGATTGTGACACTAACTGGAAAAAGTAGGTAATGAAGAATCCTGCATTGCATTACATGGGACATGACGTACCAAATGACTACATTGCTAAGTAAGGAATGATCCCTAAGCCCACCGTCTCTCTGTCATCTCCAACAATTTTGCTGAAGATGTATTATTACGGCAAGACTTCTTTATTTTGGTCATGTGACAAAGGCAAAAAGATGATAATCCCTTTAGCATTTTTTTTTCCTTGGGTTTATGTGGGCTTTTTTTTACACTATAAATCACATTGCGCAGAGTGTAAACCATTCATGTCTTAAGGTCAGAGTAAATTACCTTTAACACACTTAATTATGGACTCAAAAATTAAGGACCCATCCATGATATCGGCCCAACAGCAAATTTAGAATTACTACCACCCCTAAACGCTAGATATATATACATAGTATTATATAATAAATATTGTGTTTTTCATACTCCTTTCCCGTGGAGTGAACGAATGAATGGTTTCCTACCCATTTTAATAAAGTAACGTTTTCTAACTACAACTGCTAAAACCTTAAGAGACACTTTTGAGAGCTGAGTTCTGATGAACATTCTGTAGGTGATCAGAAATACTATTCTAGGGTTAGTTTTAAAGGATCTGGCAAAAGACAGACTTCAAAAGTACATTTTGATTCCGCTTTGCACCTGCAGTTATTGCGAGACAGCATTGATTATATTTTTAAATAGGTGCACATATGGGGGGATAGTAATTTTTCTTAACAAACTTGATGTTTCATAGAATAAAATTGACCAAGTCTTTTCAAAGGTGCTCACTAAGTGCAATTATTTCTTGTATTTTCTGCTACATACATACATTTTTACCCGATTTCCTCTTTATGCCAACTGATTTTAAATCAGTTTAATCAGTATCGATAAGATTCTGTACAATTAAGCCGTTGAATTTTACCTGTTTTTAAGTGCAAATTGTGATACACAAAATTAAAATTAACAGATGTTTTATATGTTTACTGATAAGCTTGTGTCAAATTCCTCCAACACACAGGCTCCATAAAAGAACCTGCCGACATGTTGCGAAGGTTGCGGCAGACAACAGGGGACTGGTTTGCAAACAACACTCACCTGTAATCACTACTTGTAACACGCGTCCCAAAAATGTCTTGGTAGTAAATTATACAGGATTTGGTTAGACCCGTCCGTGCTGTGTTATATTTCCATCTGAAAATCTTTCAGTATCTCAAAGTAATACTGCAACAATCCCATGGAGTTTTTCATAACTGGTAAAGTTTGTCATTCACGAGTCTCCCTCAAAGTCGATGGTTCATTCCTCATGTCAAAAGTTCATAATCAAAGTCTGGCCCTGTACCCAATTTCGAAAGGATAGCTGCAACATTGTAACAGTCAGCTAACACCCACCACCAAAATTAACGCTGTGGTGGCAGAAATAGAGCAGGTAGCTCTTAAGAAAATTCCTAATGAAGAGCAGTGTGTTACCAAATGGGAACTGGGACATGCTTAAGAAACCATACATGAGAACTAAAATTAAAACATTAAAACATGCTCAGAAGCCTAATTTATGGTCATTGTGAGCCATTTTTATTACATTAAATACAACTGTTTATATTTGCTTTCCTCTTATAAGTATTTTCCAACACCTTTCCATAGGAATAAAGCACCAATTATTAAGCAACTCCAAAAAACTGAGACTTGCAGAGGTGCAGATAACTCCCATTAATTCCCACTCTTGACCAATCTTGTATTAAAAGAAATTAAAAAGGCATCAAAAATAGGGCACTAACAAAGTCTAAAGTAATTTTATTTGCCTAGAATCTACCTAAATTCGTCACATTAATGTGAGCATTACAGATAAAACTTTTTACAGCTTGTGGTTGCGAGAGACATATATGCACAAAACACAGTGTATCGGATGCCAGAGTATCATAACCTTCAGGAAAAAAAAAAAAAGTCACACATCCTACTCAATGGAGAAATGCTGGAGAGAACGTTTTAACTCCTGTCCCTTTCCCTAACACCATTGCCAAAAAAAGGGTGAGCTACACACCCCAAGGAGCACATGGGCATGCTTTTCAAGCACCACACAAATACCTTTTTCCTCCAAAGGCTTTACTACGGTGATTCCCATGTTTCCTAGGCCCTTACAGAAGTCTTAGTCATGGTACGGTAATGGCAACACAATCACAAAATATCCTAGGTGGAAGGTGCCCCCAAGGATCATACATTATTCAAAAGCCTTTCATCAAATAACTCTTGGGGACAATATTTGAACAGGTAAATGAATGCAAGGGAGAAGCTATGAGCTCTGAATTCAAGCAAGAGTATTGTCGCCTCCCCTCGCCCCTGCTTTCTAACTTGCGCCGTAAATGTAGTATTTGTTAAGTGGGTTCCTCGTTTGTATTCCTAGTATTTGATATTTTCGTCTGCCCGCTCCATCTGTCTTGTCCCATGGCTCAGATCAGTCACTGGAACACCACCCCTCACTGCAGAGATTCTGCTTACAAGTACAAACCCGCCCTCGCTACAGCAAAGCTGCATAAAAGCAGGCACAGTGGGGTGGGTGACAAGCGAGTGAGAGTCGGAAACCCTACGACAAGATTCAGTAAATTCAAAAACTCAGAGCGGAGAAAGGCGGAGCGGGGAAAGTGGGGAAAAAACCCCCTAAAATCCAAAGATAGGAAAGAGGGCAGGAATGTAGCGGTGAGGGAGCTGGGGGGGGGGGGGGGATGTCTCCTTTTTTTTTCCCAACAATGGGGGCAAAATGCTTCATCCGCAACGTGGAGGCGCGGCTCCAGGAGAGGATATTATCCTGTAGTTGCCGTGCCCGCATCCTTGCTCCGTTTCCCACCACGGCTCCTCCGCGTGTCCCCATAGGACCGGCCATCGCCACCGCCGAGCCTGTCTCACTAGCCCGCCCCTCGCCGTTAACCGCCCCGCCCCGGTTGGCCTCTCGCCCCTCCCTTCGGGCTCCGGCCCCGCCGCCGTTGCTCCGCCCCCGCCCCTGTCTCCCGCCCGCCCAGGTCTTGCGCCCCGCCCCCGGGGCTCCCGCCCCGCCCCGGGCTCCCGCCCCGCCCCGTGCTCCGCCCCGCCCCGTGCCCGCCCGCCCCGCCCCGGCCCACCGCCCCGCCCCGCGCCCCGCCTCCCGCCCGGGCCCCCCTCCGACGCCGCCCCGCTGCCGCCCCGGGGCCACCGCTCCGCCCCGCTCCGCCCCGTGGCCCGCCCCGCCCGCTCCGCACCAGGGCCCCCAGCACGCCAGCACCATACCTGACTTCCGCCCCGCCCGCCCCGACCCCGCACCGCTTTCCCTCCCCGCCACCGCCCCGCCGCGGACCGGCCCCACGCCCCGGGGTACCGCGCCCCCGCACCGCAACCGTCACCGCCCTTCGCCCGCTCCGTCCCCGCCCCGCCCCGGCCCCCGCCCGCGCCGGCCCACCGCCCCGCACCGGGCCCGCACCGCCCCGATATCCCCGCCCTCGCCCCCGCCCCGCTCCGCACCGCCCCGCCCCGCACCGCCCCGCTCCCCTCAACGCCGGCCCGCCCCGCCGCCCGGCCCCCGCACCGTGCCCCTCAGACACACCCGCCCCGCCCCGCGGCCCCGCCCCGCCCCTTGGCCCCCCCCCCGGGCCCCGCCCAGCCCCGCCCGGGCGCCCCGCCACCTCCCGCGGGCCGCCGCCTCCGCACCGCCCCCGCACGGCGCCACCCCGCCCCGGCCGGTTCGGCCCGGTGTCGGTGCGGGCCCGGCGGTGCGGGGCGGGGCGGTGCGGGGCGGTGCGTGGCGGGCTCCCGGGCTGGGCGGGTGCCCTGGGCTGGGCGGTGCGGGGCGCCGGTGCGTGGGCCCTGGGCGGGGCGGGTCCCGGGGCGGGGCGGGGGCTCCGGGGCGGTGCGGGGTCCCGGGCGCGGGGCGTGGGCGGGCCCGGCGGTGCCGGGGCGGGCGGGGCGTGGGCGGGGCGGTTGTGCGGAGGGCGGGGCGTGGGCGGGGCGTGCGGGCGTGATTGCGGGCCCGGTGCGGGGCGGGAGCCCGGTGCGGTGGACGGAGGCCGCGGTGACGGGGCGGGGCGTAGCGGGGCGTGCGGTGCGGTGCGTGCGGGGCGGGGCACGGGTGCGGGGGCGGTCCCGCGGGGCGGGGCGGCTGAAGCGCTGTGACAGGGGACGGGGTCGGGGCGGGCGGCGGAGCCGTCGGGTTCGGTGGCCCGGGGCGAGACAGCGCGGCGGGGCGGTCCCGTGTGCCGGAGCGGGTTCGCTGCCGGCAGCGGGTGCCCGGGGGCATAGCAGCGGGGCCGGGAGCGGGGCCCGGGGCCGGAGCGGGGCTCCCGGGGCGGGTCGGCCTGGCCCAGGGGCGGGGGCGTGGCGGGGCCCGGGGCGGGCGTAGCCCGGGGCGGGCGGAGCCCGGGCGGGAGCGGAGCCCGGGGCGGGGCGGAGCCGTGGCCCCCGGGGCGGTAGCCCGGGGGCCGGGGACAGAGAGCCCGGTGCGGTGGCGGAGCACGTGGCGGGGCGGAGCACGGGCGGGCGGTCCCCGGCAGTGGCGGGGGCGCTCGTGCGCGGCGCGCGTGGTGGCGCTGTGCGCATGGGGGAACTCGCTGGAGGAGGCCGTGGTGGGAACGGGATCCAGAGCGGTGCGGTACACTCGAGTAATTGCCTCTCCTGGAGGTCCCACCCCGCGGTGGGGGCCTTCACGCTCGCGGCTGAGCATTTTGCCATGGAGAGCCCAGCCCTCACCCTCCTTTTCCTGCCCTCTTTCCTTTTTCCTTCTTGGATTTTTTACGGGTGGTTTTATTTTCCCACTTCCATCCCCTCTCCCGCCTTTCTCTTCTCTGATTTTAATTTAGCTTCTCTGAGGTTTTATTCCACTCTCACTAGAAACTCGGCGTTTTCCCCCCTGCTGCCTGCTTTTGCTCAAGCGTGCTAGCTGTAGGGCGGGGTTTTCTTGTAGCAGAATCTCTGCAGTGGGGTGGTGTCCAGTCTCTGATCTGAGCCCTGGGACAGACGATGGAGCGGCAGACGAAAATACCAAATACCTAGGTAACAACAGGAACCCACTTAACAAAAATACATTTACGCGAAGGTTAAAAAGCAGGGCGAGGGGAGTGCGAAATCCTCTTGCTTTGAATTCAGAGCTCGGTTCTCCCTTGCATTCATTTACCTTCCAAACTATTTTCCCCCAAGAGTTTATTTGATGAAAGGCTTTTGCATAATGTATGATCCTTGTGGGTCACTTCCACCTGAGAATATTTTGTGATTGTGTTTGCAATTACCTGCATGAACTTACTTACACTTCTGTAAGGCCTAGGAAACAGGGAATCCGTAGTAAAGCCTTTGGAGGGAAAAGTATTTGTGGTGCTTGAAAAGCATCGCCCATGTGCTCCTTGGGGTGTGTCGCATCACCCTTGCCATGTGTTACTGTAAAGGGACAGGAGTTAAAAAGTTCTCTCCAGCCATTGCTCCATTGAGTAGGATGCTGTGACTTTTTTTTTTTCCTGAAGGTTATGATACCTGGCTCATACGCTTGTGTTTTTTCAATATGTCTCGAAACCACAAGCTGTAAAATGTTTTATCTGTAATGCTCACATTTAATGTGAAAATTTAGGTAGATCTAGGCAACTAAAATTACTTTAGACTTTGTAGTGCCCTATTTTTTGATTGCTTTTTAAATTTCTTTTTAATACAAGATTGGCAAGAGTTGGGAATTACTGGGAGTTATCTGCACCTCTGCAAGTCTCCAGTTTTTTGAGTGTCTTAATAATTAGTGCTTATTTCCTATGGAAAGGTGTTTGGAAAATACTTAAAGAGAAAGCAATATAAAAGTTGTATGTATGTAATAAAAAGGGCTCACAAGACCTAATTAGGCTTCTGAGCATTTAATTTTAATTTTAGTCTCATGTAGGTTTCTTAAGCAGTCCCAGTTCCCATGGTAAATGCTCTTTATTAGAAATTTTTCTTAAGAGCTACCTGCTCATTCTGCCACCACAGGTTTCATTTGGGGTGGGTGGTTAGCTGACTGTTACAATGTTGGCAGCTTTCCTTTAGAAATTGGGTGCAGGGCAGGACTTTGATTATGAACTTTTGACATGATGGATGAACCATCTGACTTTGAGGCGAGACTGTGAATGACAACTTTACCAGTTATGAAAAACTCCATGGGATTTTTGCAGTATTATTTTTGAGCTACTGAAAGATTTCAGATGGAAAATAACCTCTGGAGGTGTCTAACCCAATCCTGTATAATTTACTCCAAGAACATTTTTGGAGTGTGTTGCAAGTAGTGATTACAGGTGAGTGTTGTGCAAACCAGGTACCCTGCTGTCTGCAGCCCACCTTTGCAAACCTGTTGGCAGGTTCTTTTTATGGAGCCTGTTGTTGGAGGAATTTGACACAAGCTATCAGTAAACATAAAACATCTGTTACTTTTATTTTGTGTATCAATTTTGCACTTAAAACAGGTAAAATCAAAGCTTAATTTGTACAGCATCTTATCGATACTGTAAAATGCTTTAAAATCAGTTGGCATAAAAGAGGAAATCAGGGTTCACAATGTATGATGTATGCAGAAATACAAGAAAATAATTGCACATTAGTGAGCACCTTTGAAAGACTTGGTCAATTTTATTTCTACGAAACATCAAGTTTTGTTAAGAAAAATACTATCCAATCTCATTTGTTGACCTATTTAAAAATAACATCTCTGCCATAACTGCAGGTGCAAAGCGGAATTCAAAATGTACTTTTGAAGTACTGATCTTTTGCCAGATCCTTTAAAACTAACCCTAGAATAAGCTCTGACCTACAGAATGTTCATCAGAACTCAGCTCTCAAAAGTGTTTTAGGTTTTAGCCAGTTGTAGTTAGAAAAGGTTACTTTTAAAATGGGTATGAACATCGTTCGTTCACTCCACGTAAAGAGTATGAAAACACAATATATATATAAATATATATATATCTTAGCGTAGGGGTATGTAATTCTAAATTTGCTGTTGGCCATATCATTGGAGGTCCTTATATTTTGAGTCCATATTAAAGTTTAAAGGTAATTACTCTGACCTTAAGACATGAATGTTTACTCTGCTGCAAGTGATTTATAGGTGTAAAAAAAGCCCACAAAACCCAAGGGAAAAAATGCTAAAGGGATTACTCATCTTTTTGCCTTGTCACATGACCAAAACTAAAGAATCTTGCCTAATAACATCTTCAGCAAACTTTTGAGATGACAGAGAGAGTGGTTAGGGATTATTCCTTACTTAGCAATATAGTTCAGTGTTACGTATGTCCCATGTCATGCAACTGCAGGACTTCCTTACCTTCCTTTTTTCCAGTTAGTGTCACAACTTTGTCCAGTCTTTCATGTGATTTTTATATTGCATTCAGAATTACTAGGGAAAGGTAAGGAATTCAGAGGAGTTTATTTCGTACTGGTGAAGGACACCAGCTTTCTCCTCTTCCCTCTGTGAACAGAAAAGAGCAATTCTCACAGCGCTGTCAATGTCTGGATCTTGCCTGTAGCCAGCGTGTCTCATCTCCCAGTCAGTTTGAGAGAGAAGGGTGGACTTCTGTTTTTCAGAAATTATTCCAGTTTCCTCCTTTTTAGTTACCATTCCTTGGCTTTCATTCTCCATGCTGTGTTGCTTTTAGTCCCGTAGGAGTGTAGTACCCCCATTTGTCAGTTTTAGGTTGTTAAGTAGAATCTACCTATGAGGGATATAGCCCTCAAAGGTAGAAATTAATCGTGTGGTTGCAAGACAGGAGGAAAACTCTTGCATGTCAGCAGCACAGATAGATGAGAAGTATGGTATGGGACCGTGGAGGATGACTTGGCAGTGCTTGTGGCATCCTGTGTGGGCTCTAAAGCAAAGGATGCTATTGCAGGAATTGATTTTTTTTGCCAGGGGTTCTCTTTTCTTTCTGCGTAGTGAAGGGTGCCAGTTAACATCAATTTGTAATGTGTGATTTGCAGCTATTGAGAAGAAGACTCTTCATTGTAATGCATTCAGTGTTGCTTGATCAGAGCTGAGGTATGTTGCTGGAATCTGTATGAAGAGGCTTGTCTCTTTTTTTTTTTTTTTTTGGCTTATCAATGACTTCCTGTTCCTTGTAATAGAACTTGAAGATCTTTCTGATAAGTACGCCAAGTTGACAGCTGCTTTTTGAAATCTCTGTTTCTTCACATCAATGTACATTCATTCTGCAGGTTACAATGGTGTGCTTCTGTGAGCTCTGTTGGGATCTGAGCATTCATGATAAAGACTCTCAGAACTTGATAGCTGCAGATTAAGTGAATAAAATGGGAAGCCTTTCCTTTTTACTGTGGAAAAGTAATTCTTTAATGTCTGCATATTAACACAGATGTGTCTTGTAGGACATAGTTGCAATAATTTTTCAGTAGACTGATCTATTAAAACTTTTAAGTACTTCTAGAGAATTTCTTGTGAAGCTGTTGAGGATGGCATAGGTTTCTTGTGGGTTTGCAAAAACAGTCCCACAGCAGTGCTAACATGTTGTACTGTCTCAGTGGTTAGTTAAACTTCTAGCTGTGAAGTGAAAGGGAAAAATCGGATAACTGAATGCATCAGAATCTGTCCTTGCTTCAGCAAAAGGATTGCAGTTCTGGCTATGGCACTGTGATCACCAGCAGCTTCTGCTTTATTTAGGACTCAGGATTTGGCAGTTCTTAAAGAAACACCTATGTGTAAGGAGTTTCCCCATGTATTATCAGTTGAGCCATTTAGACTGTTGGAATGCACTCTGTTAGGGGAAGAAGAATGAGGGAGTCATTAATACCAGAGAAATAATTTTTATATTTTAAAGCAGTAACTAGTGTTAGTTGGTGTTACAGGATTCTTGTGTGTGGTATTAGTATTTTGTTAGTCTTTCTTAACATTCTATAGAACAGTGAAAAATTTTCTTGCAGAACAACAATTGCTGTTTTTCAGAAAATTGGAAACAACAAGCATGGAGTCTCTTCTAATATTTTTGTTTGTGTTTTCGTTTGAGATTTGTGTGTGTGTTGGCTGAAGGGAAACCTTGAACTTTAAGTCTTTTAAATAAGTTATGCTTTAAGAAAAGCAAAGAGGCAAATTCTCTCACAGATGAACTAGAATTCTGGGTAGATATTTTAAGTAAATGTGAGGAGTTGAAAGGAAGGGCAGGATTGTGGAGGAATGCAAGAATAAAGTTGCTCTCTGTGTAAGCCACAACTTACTGTTAAGCTTGATACTAATTTTGATCAGTTTTAAAATACTGTTTAAGTAAACTGAAATCTAAATACTGTAGTCCAAAGGGTGAAAGTTTATGTAGCTGATGCAAACAATATCCATCTTGATTCTCGCATCTGTTTCCCTAATATAACATCTATTTGCATTGGAGTGGAGATAATCATACTAGTTAACTCCTGAGGAGGGAGTTGCTTATCTTCACATCACGTTTTTAAAGTGATGCTTGGCACAGCAGGGAGCTCTGCGTTTCTCTAAATTCAATACATTACACAAGAGCAGATTTCTCCATGCTTTTCTTCATTCCACCCTTTATGCTGAACTTACTGAGACACTTCTTGGCTAGACCAACTTTGAAAACATGACACCTTCTGCAGCTCCTCTCCATGTGATTGACCACATTTTTAAAAATCCACTGAGATAACCTTTTTGTAGAACATATCAGAACTAAATTTATAGTAGAAACTCATTTGTATCTTGTGCTCCTGTACTATGACTGGCAAAATATGGAACTGCACCAGAAAAAATGGAGCAGAGCATGGTCCCTGCAGACATGCAGTTAACTTTGCCTCCTAAGAATTTAGCTTTCCTGTTGTCCTATGATTGGTAGCTGTTGATGTGCTGACCATGTGGATGGTTTCTGATTTTTCCCCAGTGGAAACAACTGTTGCTGAGATTTATATGGCTTAAATCCATTTTGATGTCATTGACCACAGAAAATTATTTACCTTTTCCCTCCACTTTGAAGGCAGGCTTTAGACACAGTCCTTATTATGTGTATCTTTCCAGAAGGGCTGTCTTGGAGTGGTTTGTTGAGCTGTCCAGCAGGAATTTTGACAGGTGCTTTGGTTGTGCTTGCAGGCTTTGGTTTGGGGATCCGAGTTGGAATTGAACGACGGAACGTATTGGTAATCTGGAAATAAACAGAGGAAATAAATCATGCATTAGGGAGGAGAAACAAGTGGTGTTTTTAACTTGGTAGTGCTTTTTCCACTTTGTAAACCTGAATGTACTGCTTTTAGAACTTTTGTTCCGTGCATTTAGAACTGTTTGTTTTAACTCCCTTTATCTTGTTGGTAATAAGACTGAAGGATTGTGTTTAACTTATCTATGTGATTGGTGAATATCAAAGAATCTCAATGGATTGAAACTCAGAGTATGAATAAGAGGGGTTTCCTGTCAGCTATCAGCCCTAGGAGCTGAGTGATGCAGTGCAAAGTTGTGAACTGTGTGGGTTCTCTAGGTGAATAATCAGAGAACTTCCACATGTAGAAGCAAATCTTGATTCAGTCCTCAATACCCAGGTCATACTTTACTGTGAGAGATCATTCTTTGATAGTGACCAGTGTACACAAAATTAATGTATTTGTAAGACAGCTCTCCCTCCAGAATGATCATAATCATATTTAATTGCAAAAAAAATTTAAATTAACAAAAAAAAAGTTATTATGTGCACTGAAAATAGGTGAAGAACTATAAAGGCAAAAAGTTTGTTTGGAAAGTACCATTATCTGAAACCAGGATTAAACATATGCTGCTCATGAGAAAACTTGTTTGCATCACAAGCGTTTTTATATACCCTTTTCAGTCAAGCTAAGGGTAAAAGAACTTCACTTAATTAAAAAACAAACAAACAAAAAAAACCCCATAAAATGGAAATGGTGTTCAAATGAGGACAATAGAAAACAGTGTTGGAAATCTGGGGACCAAATATGAGTAAGAATGATCTAGATCAAAATGGATTTTGAGAAAAATTCCTAGTGGCTATAACAATCTGTCTGGTCTGATTAAAAAAATAAAAATAAACACAAATCAGAAGCTTGCAATTTACCTGTAGATAATTATGTATGACAGGGCTTTTCAATAGAATAAAGCTGAACTAATATCAGATCATTGCATGTGTTCAGCATGGAGGAGTTTGAGGAAAGTTTGCACATCACAGATATGCTTAATGGATCATGAGTAAGGGAAAAAAATAAGCCTGGGCTTAATTGAAGTTTGATAACAAAGAGATAAAATAGTAATGATCTCCCAGAACAGTGTGGTACGTTCCTAAAAGTTCTGAAAGAGAAGATTTTTAAAATTGCAGAATCCTTTTTAGTGAAGTGCAATCCACCACTGAAATTGTAGCTGATGCTAGAGAGGTGCAGTGCCACTTCAGTGCAAAGCTTCACAGAAGATTCATAAATGTAACTTCTGAACTGTTCAAAGTGTAGAAATGTCAGTTAAGTAATATGTTTGCCCACATGGTTACTAATTTTGTGAAAACATCCACATTTCTTGTCAGGGAGAAAATTCAGGTCTGTTAGTCAGATATTGTTACATAGGCACACGTAACATTGGATTGTTTAATGATGAGACCCATGTGGGAGGGAATGATCAATGTAAGTTAAAAAAAACCAAACCCTTGATAGTGGTCTCTAGCAAAAGAATCTGGTGAGAACAGACTTTGTGTGCCAACTGTGGAAAACCAAGGAAAATTCTAAAGGTTAATAAGTGGCAAGTGGATAAGTAGCAGAACACTGAGCTAGTTTTTAATAGTGTAGTGGAGATAGCATCTGAATCTCACAGACACCTCTGATACTCAACATATTCGTAAACTGCACAGGAACACAGTACTGAAATGATAATATTTGTATATGATATAAGAGGAAGGATATTAGAAGCAAAAGCTGACAGTAATTCATGTTAGTGAGTAAAAATGTGTGTCAGTTCAGTGTTAACAATTGAAAAATAATATATATAGGGAAAACTAGTTCATGTACAGTAATGACATTTATTGTCACTCAGAGCACAGATGTTGGAACCCCTGAAATCATCTCATTGCTCAGCAACTGGCAATTGTCGAAAAGGTAACAAACAGGTTAGGAATCATTAGGGAAAGAATAGAAGAAAACAAACCCCATTATTTTTTAGTGTGTGAATCCAAAGCATCCTACACTGTGGACATTTTGCTGGGTTTTGTCCAAACAGCTCAAGAAAGGGTATGCCAAAATGCAAAAAGGTGGCAAAGACTATCAATTATGAAACGTCTTCTGAGTGAAGATTAGTAACATACACTAAACCTCTTCAAGATTGGGGAAAAAAAGAGTGGTGAAAAAAATAATCAACATCAGAAATGTAGCATTATGGTGAATTGGGCAACTCTAGCATGCTTGAGAGGGCATCCGCTTGGAGTGGATTAAAGGTACATGAAAAGTGTTTTGTCAATGAGCTGTGATACTCATTGGGACAGACAATTTCTGAGGTGGTGATATAAATTGGTTTGGAGAGAATTTGTATTGATTCCATCAAGGACTGCTAAACACAAAGATGTGTGGAGATTCCAGCTGTAAGTTGCAGTCTGCCAGAGGCTGGGCTTTCTGCTGTGTGCCTGGGACTTAACATTCACAGGCATTTAACACCGGTCACTACCAAAGAGGAGATAAGTAGTTGGAGTGTGTAAAACCTCTCTCATGTTTTCATTTTTAAAATCAGCATGTTTTAATTTGTATCACTTAGAATTTTTTTTTAATGCACTGAGAAAGCAGAGTTTGGCTTTGAAAGCGAGTAAAGAAATACCGGAGAAGCATTTTTCTTTCCCTGTGTTGCATCAAGATTTTACCTCTAGGTGGCAGCGAAGATTGCGTTTTGTATTGCATCCCAGTATTTCTCTTAAATCCGACTGAAACTCTTCGTTAATGCTGAATAAACAAAATCAACATGCATTTTCATGATAGGCTGGAATTTTAGCATTCATATTGTTAGTAGGAAAGGAAGCAAAAAAAATAATTCCCCCTTTGCCCCCAAACCAAAAAGCATTTTGCTTCAATTACTCAAGGTGCTGTGTTAAGAAAGGATTTGATGTTGGAGAGGATAATTGTGTTACTGCTACATGGCTTTCCATGAGTACTGAGTTGGAAGAGTTTGCCTCTGACCTTGTGGTATGGCCTGGTAGATGAGGCACGATATTGAGGATAAAATGTTTGGGTGGGCTGTTACTGGCAGTGCTACTGCCTGATGTAATTATAGAGATGCTAGAAAACTTGTCTGTTTCCCAGCTATAAAAAGAATTACATTAGCCATCATTTGCTAAGTACACTGAGGTGAATAGATAAAAATATTTATGTAAAGCCTTGCATTTTAAAATGAGATTATATCTCTAAGAGTCGTGTTTGGTTGTTTGGTGCAGGGCCTTTTTGAGAAATGTTCCAATTCAGAGATTCCTTAGTTTAAGAAGTGGTTGGAGTGTTGTCTGGAGTTGATGTTAGTACTTCAAGAAGGTATTCGTATGCTCAGATTTTTACAGGTTTTGTGCATCTGACTCTGGCATTCAGGCTGTAAGGTTTTATTGAATCAACGAAAAGTTAGGTGTTGAAATATCCCTGTGCTCTGGCCTATAGTTTGTACCAGTGTCTAGCTCATTAAAACCACTATTGACAATGGCCTTCTGAGCCATCAGATTTCATTTCAAGCAAAATTTTTTTTGTGATTCAAAATGATGTATTTTGCAGTTCTGAATAACAGTATTGAATGCATTTACATTATTATGATTTATTGCCTAGAGCCACATTATGAGTGATGGACTTGTCAAGGTTTGATCTGCTTACAGAGTTTGTACTGCTCTCTTTTGCTTGTGTCATGTTTGATTGTAGCCACAATAACTGAATTGCATAGGCTCAAACTTGAGGATAACAGTTGTATTATGGGGCTTTTTTTCTGTGCAAATAAACAGCTGAACTGCACTTCAGTGATTGTACCAATCTAACTTCTGATGAAGGCAAGGATTTAACAATTGTCCATAAAGTTCTCTTCCTCCTTATACTGCACTTAAAATTTGGGTTATTTTCATCATTTGTAATATAAATTCTAGAGAGGAAAGAATGAATAATTTAAATTTAAGGAAAACACTTATTGGCACTTAGCTTTTTGAATTCAGTTTTACATGAAGCTACTTGAAGGACTAAACTTTATTTTCTAAAACTTACACTTGACTAATTATGAATCTCAGATAAGAGGTGTAAACAGAACATTTTAGGTCAGTTGACTAGATCAGTGCTTAAGCTGCTGTAAGGTAGTGGTTCTATGTGGGAATTGTCTGGAAAGCACTTCGAAGTAACCATCTATAAAATTCTGCTTTGGTTTAGTTGTATGTGTACTGAAAATCCTATTAAGTGCAATACTCTTAGGTAGTTCCCTTAGTGTAGAGGCATGTAAGCAGATACATTGGCTGTAGCAGGCTTGTATCCCAGGATGTCTGGCTTGGTTTTTAGACAGACCTGAATGACTGAATGTGAAACCCCCTTAGATATAGATTTTGGTAGGCCTTTTCAATTTGATTTTTAACTATGTAGGGGAAATCTGTGTGCACACCATGAATTATTTCAGTTCTCTTGAAATGTATGCGTGCTTTCTACCAGTTCATTTTCTCCTTCAAGGTGAATGTTTTTAGTCTCCCTCATCCTTTTTTTGAACTTTCATTTGTATTCTGAATTTGCTGGCTTTGTGTTTATCTTTGCTATTTAGCTACGTCTGAGTTCTCATCTGTAGGCCACTTCTTATATCTGCTAATCTTTCTAAGTCAGAGAAGAGAAAAATAGATGTGTTTGTTCTTCAAGAAACAAACTGAGCTGCCTTTCATGTTCTGGAGCGCCCTTGAGAGTTCCCATTTATACTCTTGAGACACCCCCAGAAACAAAATGTTGCCCAGGAGTGACCTGAGTAGTTATGCAGTTTTCCTTCACTTAATGTGTCTAAGTAAGCATTGGCAAATAATTACTGCAACAACAATGGCAACCCCAAGAGCATTAAACTGGCTGCTTTTAAATCAGATTATGTGGTCTGTCTAACTGTAAGTATAATAGCACCATATAGGTTCAAGGCATTAGGCTTGTAAAATAGCAGTCCTTAGTTGGAGAAGTGAACAGTTAACGCTAATTTTCAAGGCAAGCAATGATCTAAGAATTAAGAAGGCTGCATTTTGACTTCATTTTTAAATTAACTTCTGAAGCAGACATCGATTGCCTGTAAAAGGAATTGGCAGAGGAAAGCATGCTTGAGTGAGAACTCTACACAGGGACTATGTTTGTTGTCTCTTAGCAAATGACAGTGGGTACTGCAGGGATGGGGACAAACACTGGCACAGGTGACAACTGATTTTTACACATTAACATGAAAATGGCCCTTCTAATTTCAAGAAGACAATGAAGAAAGCATGCTCTGAAATATCAGAATGCATATTCTATACCCACTTTTTTTTCTCCCCCGTGGGGACAGAGGTGGCTTATTTATGAGCCAGCTTTTAACACAATGCAATGCTTGCTTTAGGGAGTGGGCTAAGGCAGATGTGTGTGGGAGTGTCAAGGAGAGAAAATATTTGTTTCTATGCTGTCGAAGCAGTTCTTCTGCTTTTTGTTCTTAATCCTTGTCTTTTCATTCTGAAAGTATGACATGTGCTTTGCTTCCTGTTTGAACTTTATTCATTTAAATGGGGGGAGTATGTAGTATACTTATACTGTAAGTTTTCTTATTTGTTTTTCTATGTCATTGTAGCACTTGATCTAGGAGAATTAACTTTAGATAAGGTTCTTTCTCATGGCTTAAATTTTTAGTTTAAGAAATTTGAGTAACGGAGTATCATTTGCAGCTTTAGAGAAAGTGTCCAGGGGATGGTGCTGAAGTTCCTTAACTCAAAAGTCCAAGTCTGTATGTGCACAAGTATGCCTCTTGCCAGACTTAAGTTTGTTCCTGCGTAATTGAATGCAGTCAGAATGAAAGCCAGGTCTGCAAGTGGAAACGAGTTAAGATTAAGTGATGAACTTGAATATTCCCTTTGGTCTCCAAGCAAGACTGCTTTGGCTGAAATTTCTGGTTAGGCATCCTCAACTGCACAAGAGCATTCAGATACTTCCTTTTCTTTACTTTTCTTTCACTAGATTCTGGTATTTATTTTCTAGGAATCCAACTCAGTTGCTCTGAATCCCCTTTTACGCAGCACACCTGTGTGTGTGAATGTACTGAGATGTGTGAGCAGGAGCAGTGTAATCCTTGCTCTCACTAACTCACTCACTTAGGGTAAGACCTAAGCCAGGTTGGTGTCTGGCTTGGCTCACTGATTTGTCACACCACTATAAACAGCTCAGCAGAGGGAAAATGACTACAATAATCTAGAGCTGTAGTAATTGAGCTATTAAGTGGGAGAGCAGTTTGGTTTGTTTGACCTGGAGAAAATAAAACTGAGAAGGGACCTGATAATTGTCTTCTAATATGTGTTGCAGAGAAAATGATTTTCGAAGTCCAGCAGGGGGACAGGAAAGAGAATACTGGAGTGCAATTTCAGCAACGTAAATTTAGTTTAGAAATTAGCAAGATTCTTAATGACAAGGGTATTTCAGCCCTGTTCCAGATTCCTGGGTAACTGTGAAGTTTTCACTGCAGAAGTTTCTTAGAACTGTATGAACCAGGTTTTTATTTGGAAGGTTTTAAGTCAAGTTATAGTGAGGAAATAGGCTCAAAAATGTCCTGAGATCCTTTTCAAGCTCTGTTTTATGTATCTTCTACTCTTCTGATGATATTTGCTTTATTACAGCCCTCTTGATTTCAATAATATGGCATATTTGACAGAAAAATATATATTAATATTAGAAATTCTTTCCATATATGTGGCACAACTTTCACTAACGCACTTGAATGTGTTGCTGTGATCTTATTTCCTGAATGCAGAGTTAAAATCTACTTTCTGCTGGTGGGGAAAAGAAGGATCTTTGGAGGCAGGAGATGTATTTACAGTTTCTAAAATTCTGTTATGTGCCTTGCTTTTCTTGGGACGTGTCTTCCCTGGCAAGTGTGATGATATTATTTAAACTTTGGATGACTTAAAGACTCATTTCTAGTAGATAATGGACAAGATGCAGGGAAGGGTAAGGTTGTGTTGTGGGTTAACTCCTGTAGGACAAGGTTACCTGGGGCTGGGTGATCAGCATCATCATGCCACAGGAATGAAAATCTCTTTGTTGTTAATCTTCCCTTCGCCCCTTGAAAGTCCAAGGGGTCTCAGGCCCCTTGTTAGGGCACTTGAGGTCCCTAGGAAGAGAAGTTTATGGCTTTTTTTATAATAGTACAGACATTGCAATAGCAGCTGTGTCCCACACAGGGGAGTGCTGGCACTTAGTGTTCCTGCAGGCACTCAGGTGTCGGTGCTGTTGGAGGGATTACAGCCTCGGTGAGACCAGCAGTCCACTTGGTTTAAAGCTGCTCTGCCATTTTTTGAGGAGGATTCTTGGCAGTGGAGGATCATGCTGTACAGCTTGGGGGCATGTAGGGATATTTGCTTTGGGTATTTTTAAGGCAGATTTTAAAGTTGTTCGAAATTGTGCTTATACCCACGCACGCCTTTTAGTGTGAAAAGGTCTTCATTTTCAATATTGTCTGTTCAAAAGGTTTGAGTGTGTTTTCCCCATGTTAGCAAATTTTTATGTTGGAAAGGTTTACAGAGGTTCTGCATGGAGAAGGAAAAAGACCCTCCTGCTTTTATCATCATGGCTTTTTTCTGCCTGTGAATAGGCTGTTTTCCTCTTGGAAGGACACATTATTAGGGGTGTTAATTAGACTCCTATTTTTTTCCTAATATATATAAAATGATAATTAAAATTAAAGACTCTCTGCCTTTTGTCCAGCTAAGATTGATGTTTCTTCAGGACAAAACATGACCTACAGTGGCTTGAGTATGAGACAATCAAGGATAAGAAAATATAGATACCAATCACATTTGAAGCTGCCATGCTCCGACTCTGCATAAGTCGATTAACTTCTCTTCCAAGAGAGATACAGAATTATTTTGATGGGGCTGATAAATGTTGGTTGTATATTTGAAGTGTTTTGTGATGTATTTGCGTGCTAGATTGTATCTCTTCAGACAGTGGTGATGGGACCAGGACTTTGGCAGTGATTGCACTATAAAATGATCTTTTTTCCTTTTTCACTTGTCCATCCATTTTTACTGATGTAGCCCTTTTATAAAGCTGTGCTGTGAAATGTATCCTGTTTTGTTGAGGTTGTTTGGTTGGCTTTTGTTTCTTTTTTTTTTTAATGAGGATTTGTGGAGCATGGCTTTTTGTTTGTGGTTTTGCTTTTGTTTTTTTAAGTCCAGGTTCATTTCTTGACCTGGTTTACAGTGCTGCCTTCTGGAACAGTGGTGACAGCACCACAGAAAGGGCAGTATTTTGTAATCTGGGCTGTGGTAAGGGCGAAAAAGGGGAGGGAGCTTCTTTGGCCCATCCCTGTTTGAAGACCCTGGGATGTCAGACCACTGCGTGGCAAATGAAGAGACATTGATTAAAAAAGGTCTTTCTGCTTGTACTCAAAAAGCGTTTCTCAAGAATTCTTTACTTTGCGGTCAGAAGAGAATCATATTCAGTTGGCAGCTCTGCTATTTGAGGCTTTCTGGGTGCCCACAGTGTCACGGGTCATTGGCTAAAGCTCTAGCTACAGCACAGAGAATTCAGCTTCATCTTGGGACCATGGGCTGCAGATCTGTGAAAACACTTCATGCTGCTTCAATTTTTATGTCTTTTTTTTGAGCAATTTCCCACTTAAACTACTTGGTGTTAATTTTAAAGCATTTTTATACACCCACTTGTGCTGTATTTGAACCATAAGATCTTTTTCTCTTCTGTTTCTTGGTAACATAATGTTTTGGTAGTCTTTGTTTAAGCCTGGAGATTAGGCAGTTGTCAGTTTTTGTTTTGCCTGTCTCAAGATCTGTTTCCTAGGGACAAAGTCATCCTGCAGATGGTTACTCCATTTCCACCACCTAACCCTGCAGCATCCATTGAATCTTATTCAGAAAATAGAGCTGTACAATTCTGTTTCTGATTATTTTTTCCCTAGTGTGGGGAGCGTGCCTTCCTAATCCTTGCATGAAATGCTTACGTACAGATTTTTTCTTATTACAGCCTTACATACTATCCCCAGACACCAATTTGGCTATGGTGCCTTGGATCAGGGAGATTAGCATTCTGCTCCTGTAGTTTTTGTCAATTCTATTTCTTAATTAGTGGCTTGCAGGAGGTCTTTAAATAACTTGAAATACTACCTCATAGTTGATGGATGGGCACTTTGCTCTCAGATTACCATTTTCATTCCTATTCTGTTCTTTTTGCTTTTCTCCCTTTTCCCTCCCGCCCTTCATCCATCCTCCCTGTAAGGACAAAAATTGCAAGTATTTCTTCTGAGCAATTTAATGATGAAAAAAAAAAAAAGTCTTAAAAATGCTGAGCACCAAAGCGTTTGTGTGCTGCCCTCACTTGTATCCATTTGATCATTCACTGAAATAAACCCAAAAGCATGAAGGAAAATGGGCTGGTAACTGCTGTCATTTTTTAATCAGTTAATTCTCCCTTTCTTTTGCTGGGAACTAAACATAAAGGAGAAAGGGTAGATTTTTAGACCTTAGAGATGCTTGCCAAGAGTTTTGGAAAAGAGAAGGATTGATATTATGATCTGCTGAAAACTGTTTTTATGCTCTCTTTCACCGTTTAATCTCTCTGATATATGCTTCTTACTAAGTGACCGTATTTCCCCATAACATTTAAATAAACCATTACATACCTGCCAGACTTTAGGCTTTGGAGCAACTGCTGAAAGCAAAAGTGTCTCAGCCTCCAAAATACCAGCAGTACTTACCACTTACAGAGTAGTTGAAATTCCTAGAAAAGCTGCCTTACTTGTTGAATTTTAATATGATTATGCTTGATGTTTTTGTTCAGAATGCTTGAATCATTGTGCAGGTAATTTATTTAAATTCCTCCTTGCTCTGCTGTTTTCTTATTGTCTGCCAAGGAAGCAGGTGGTTATTCCCACTCAGCAAAATGGAAATACTCTGAAATATGGAGTGGTGATTTGAACAAATCAAGGTTAATTTGTAAATCGATAATTTGATTCCTTAAGCTATGCTTTCTATTTGCTATTTTATGATGAAATTACAGCTAACTACTTTCTGTTTAAACAACTAAGTTTCAGCTCTCACCAAAAACATCCAGGTGTTTATTTTCTCTGCTTGGAAATCGATCTTGGGAATTCAAACAGAACAAGCGTGTTTCATTATGCAAACCTTATTTTCAGGCAAAAATAATTATTTGATTTTTTTATCGGTTGGAATGACTAACAAAAATTTTGCTGTGAAGTCAATTAAATCTACACAGAGGTTGTTTCACCAGTAGGGGAATATAAGCATCCCTTAATCAAGGTATGTTTTCAGGAAATGTAGCAATTTCCTTTCCAGTGCTGATGCTTCTTACTTAGGAGTTAATGGTCATGAGTGGCTGCTTCCTTTGTCTTTTGTTGATTAGACAATTACTGATAAATAATTATGAGTTTAAGACAAGGACAGAAATACTGTCCTGCTAAATTAATATAAATGGTGTGAACTCTCATCCAAGTTTTGTATTCTAATCTTTGCTTTAAAGACTGAACTTTCTTATTCATAATAGCTTGGTAATTGTCCAAAGGACTATGTGTACTTACTGCAATGCCCTTACTTGTACTTTTCTTTTATAAGATAATCTAATTGATGGCCAGGTGGTTAATGATAACACATTTCTGTGTATTTTTGAAGGTAGATCTGAATTTTTTTTCCTACAAGCTTTTTTGGTCTAACTGAAGAAAGTTTTAGTGCCTCTGGCTGACAAGTGCTAGTCCTTTAATTTTTGGAGAATTTGGTGTCTCTTAGTATCCTGGCAAGTGGCTACTTCAGACGCAGTAATTCAGTACCATGCTTGTAATGTGTTCCTGCAGAGGTTTTAGGTATAGATCAGCAGGATATGCAGTATCCCAAAGAACAGAAGTGCAGAGAATGTATTTTGAAGGTACTGATTTCTGGGCTCTTGACTGAGCCCTGCAGTTAAAAATGTGCAGCCTGAATGTAATTAGGTAACGTGTTCATAGAATTAACACGTTCGAAAAATTTTATGGTTTTGCTTTGCCTGTGTTCTGGCTGCTGTCTTCATCAGTAATTTTTGCTGAAGTTGGTGTGAGTCAAAGTTTACTTTGCAGAATAAGACTTTACACTCCTTCTGACCCAGGCCTTAGAGCTCACTTATGCAGCCATGGAGATGGAGTGAGACAAAACAAGGAAGGACCTTCTATGAATCCTAGTAACTTCAGATTATATAAGCTGGGGTTGTGCAAGTCCACACAAAATTTCTGTGTTTATAATACATATGTTATTATCCATTTCTATCACATATCTTATATAAACCAATTTTTTTTTTCCCATTGTTTACTGAAAAAGTGTATATGGACATTGGACTTCGCTTTTCAATAGAAACTGTTCTAAAAGCAGTTATATCTGTAGTTATAAACAGTTTCCTATCAATCAAAAGGACTTAAAATGGTAGAAGTCCTCTTTTTATGTGACATCATGGGCCAAAGTTCTTTGCTGAGTCTAAGTCATACCACAGAAATATTTTTTTCTTCTGGGGAATACAGGCAGAATAAAGATAAGGGATTAGGGAATAGGGACTTCTTGCTTACTTGCAAACTTCCTTGTTGATAAGGAGGTTACAGTTTTTAATTTAAAAAAAAAAAAAAATACATACCACCACCACCACCCTCCTGAAAGCATCGAATTTATGGGCATATAACTTTTTAGAATAAGAACAATTGTTACAATTTAGATTTGAAGTGTACAGCTTTTATGAAAAAGAGAAGTTTGAGAGTGCATTCCACATCTTCTGGACTGATTTACGTTGTATGTAAAACTGCTCTACTGCTAGCAGTATTTTATGGGAAGTTAAAATTGACTGCTTGGCACATGTGTAAAGGACAGAATTGGTTACATTTCTGTCCTTTTCCTAGGCACAAACACTGTAATTGTCACTGAAATACCATAACCTGCTTTGTCCATTTTGTGTAACACTCCCATTTATGCATGTTTGGAGACCTGGTCTATTATTGCTTCTTAATGCTTCTGACAAGCTCTCTTAGTCTATGAATGAAAAACATGAAAGCATGCCATAGTTTGGTAATCTTGTTTCTTCTTCAGTGTACTTGTGTGATGTATACTCTGTTTGTGAAATGGATAGCTAGGAGCTTAGATGAAATGTGAATATCATGAATTATTGTTTAGATGTTGCTGTTGATTGTGTTACAGCATACCAAATTTATTTGGTATGATACCAAAATGATAGAAGTTTTTCTGTTGTATTGGGAAAAAACCTCATGTTTGGGGAGAATTGCTTTGTGATACAGGCCTCTGAACTCGGTTCACTTACAAGCAAAATTTGCAGGAGGGTTTAAAAAGAGTTTGAACCAAACATTGTTGCACAACACATAATATTTTGTTTGTGATGTAGTGATAATTACCTGAAATGAGAGGGCTAGAAGGAACTGGGAAATAGCAGGGAAGATAATGAATCAAGTCTTATCTGAAGTTAGCAGGCAGTATTATGGCTTAATTCAAATTCTACCATACATGCAGAAAAAATACAAACCACACATAACAAACAAAAAATATTCAGCAAGCAATGATGAAAATAATCAATTATTTACTGTTTTTTTGTAATGTTAAAATCTTTTACCAAGGCAAGTTGCAGTCAAAAGTAATGTGAGTTATTTTGAAAATGGTAATACATAAAGATGCATTTATACAAGTGCAAGACTAAATATTTTACATAACTGTACTTCAATGAGAAGGTATACAGTAAGTGCACACTTGATAACACTAAGCAGGCAAAACTTAACGTTAGTTCCATATGCTGTTGTATAGTTCATGCACAGATCTTTCCCAAAGTAAAGAGGCTGTTCCAAATAATTCTTGCTGGGATGAAAAACAGGATGGGTTGCTGGTAAGGGTGTCAGCATGGATGGGGGTCAGTTATAGACATTACTTACTGTAATTTGTGATTGCCGTGGAAGAGGAGTGGCTGTTGGTGTAATAGTAATACTGCTGGTGATTTTATTGGTGGGTTTAGTGGGTAGGCCATTAGCTAGTGCTGGAGTTCTGTTGTCTTGCAGTGCATTGCAAGGGCTGATGGGCTTGGAATTGGTGAGAGCTTGGACATAAGGACTTCCTAAATGAATGTGGATTTTGTTATCCTCAGTAGTTATTACACTTGATCCTGTGCTGTTAGATCTCTGAAACTGCCACGATGACTGCCTGTCTGGGGATACTCTAAAAACAGCATGCTTGGCTCCCATTTCCAATGGCTCTGAGGAGAGTGTTTGTTCCTGAGAACTTGAGCCAGGTAAAGCCAAAGGGGACATTGTTCTTTCAGGAGTTAAAGAACCACATGATTCAGGAGTTTGAGATCTTGCATAAGTAGTCATAGTAATAGGAGAAATTACATGCTCTGGAGTCATGTAACCTTCTCCTGCTTTTGATTTTACAGGTGTTAAGGAGGCGTTTTGAATAATGGTTATTCTTTGTTTTGGAGTGCCACAGTTGGGTATAACTGCTGTGCTTTTGTAGGAGTGAGGGCTTTCAGTGGTAGGACTGGTTATTTCAAGGGTTGCTGTGTTCTGTCCGTGGTCTGGAGTTACTTTTATGTGAAGGGGTTGGCCAGGAGTATGGCTTAGCACTAGATCTCCAGTCTGCGCACAGTTTCCATTTTGCTTTGTGTGTATCTTTCCATTTTGAGAATGGCTCTCTTTGGACTTCATCCAAGGTATCCATAATTTTTTGTTTGCAGCATTTGTGGTGGATGAGTTGCTTTTGAAAGACACTGTTTGTTCCTCCTCATTATCACTGTCTTCACAGAGCTGCCCATTTATGACTGTTCGCTCTAAAGGCATGAGGGTTTTGTAATCGGGTGGTTCATTGTCTGCTGGATCAGTTTGGATTTCTTTAGAAAAAACTTGCACATCTGGAATTTTCTTTCCATTGAGACCAGACCTGATATTCTTGCTGAAGGATCTGTACCTCTCCAGTTCTTTCGTGAGGCTTTCCATTTCTCTCGCTAACTCCCTGTTTTTGTTTTCTTGCTGGAGGAGTTTCTTCTGTAAGATTGTGTGATCACCTCGCAGGTGACAGATTAGGTCTTCTGTTGCCACGTATTCATGAACTTTCTCTTTCAGTGCATCTACTTCTCTGGAAAGGTGACTTGATTTAGCTTCCTCTTCTTTGAGTTTCTTAAAAAGGCGGTCCTGATTGGACTCTGCCTTTTCCGTTAATTTATACCTCGCCAATTCCGTTTTCACAGCCTCCAACTCCTCTGAGAGGTGCTTGGCCCTGTCCCGTTCACTGACATATTTTCGTTCTAGAGACTCAAACTCATCTTCTGTTTTCATAAGATCATCTTCTACGGACTTCATTTCATTGAGCTTCTGCTTAAGCCTCTCAACTTCTTGAGAAAGCTCTTTGATGATGTTGTTTTCCTGCTGTAAGGAGGTGCTAGATTTAGTACTCTCCTTACGTTTATTTTTAAGAAACTCTTTTTCAACATCTTCCAGAGACTGAAGTCTTTTACTTAGAATATTTACTTTGGAAACAAGATCACTTCCTTTCTCCTCCTCTGCTTTGAGCTTGTTCTTTAGTTCATCTCTTTCTTTTGTAACACTGGACATTTTTTCCTCTGCGTCAGATTTCGATTTCAATGCCTTTTTACTTTCCTCCATCAGCTTTTCTGTAACCGACATCACTTTATTTTGTTCCACCTGAAGCTGAGAAGTTGCAGCTTGCAGCTTTTCTTCTGTTTGCTTTATTTTTTCACCCATAGTTTTTCTCTCATCCACAAGCATCACTGTTAAACTCTTCAGCTTTGTTAAATCTTCTTTAAGTGTAAACTCAGTTTTTTCTAACTTGCTTTCAATTGCTTCAAGCTCTCCGACTCTAGCTTTTAAACCATCCAGCTCATGCGACAACTGCTTTGTTAACATTTTTTCTCTTTCTAGGTTGCATTTCAGGGAGTAGCATTCCTGTTTACTCTTATTGAAAGCATCTTCTAGTTTCTCCAACTCCATAATTCTTTTATTAAGTTTATCAACTTCCCCTTTAAGGTTCTTGCTCTGTGATGCTTCTTTTTCTAACCTTCTATTAAGTTCTCTGCACTGATCTTCCATTTTTATGAGCTCTTCATCTTTTCCTTCCATCTCCAGCAGTCGTTTCCGTAGTTCTTCTACTTCAGTCATAAGTGTGGCGTTCCCACACTCTCCCTTATTTATCTTATCCCTTAGGTCTTGCAGTTCTTCTTCTGCTTTTCGTAAGGATTTGTTGGTCTCTTCCAGCTCATCGATTTGCCGGCTGAGGGTTGTTAATTTTAGCCGGAGCTGGCGATTCTGACTGTCTTCATTGGTTAGTTTGGCCATCATTGCTTCTTGGTCTTGGGAAATCTTACTGCTCTGGGCGTGAATTTCAGCCTCCAGCCTGCTGGATCTCTGTTTCTCTTCCTGAATTTTTGCTTCAGCAAAAGTCAGCTTTTCGTGTGCTTGTTCTGTAGAAGTGGTTAATTCTTGAATTTTTTTACTTTGTTGATTCAACTGCTCAGTGAGTCTTTGCTGTTCATCCACCACCATTAAAGCAAAGGATTTCAGTTTGGTCAATTCTTCTTTCAGTTTAGCTATTTTCTTGTTGTTTTCCTTTTCTTTTTTTGCCTGATATACTGTCTCTTGTTCAAGAAGCTTTTTCAATCTGTGGGAGGAAATAATATTGTATTTTGTAGCCATTTTAGTGGGCATTTAAAAACACACTTGAAATATTATGACATTTCTTCCAGATGACCGTGAACATCCACTTCTAACTACAAGCAGACCTATCCTTGCAGCATCATTTGAAAGTGCCCACTGGCCTTACTTCCCATTCAGAAGTTCTTTTGTAATGAGCACTTCAGTATAATCGTTTAGACTTAGCAACTTCAGTTGCTGTGCATCTTTGATTACATTTTCAACTTTTGACAGGAATCAGTGCAACAAAATTATTTCGTTATTCTGCACTGGAACTGCACTTCTCTCAGCTGTTTGCTAAGCTAGGTATGTGCATGCAAGCTTTGTTTGGTATTTTTTGTGTGTTGTGCATTTTTTTTAAAGAAATGTGGTTATTATAATGCTTGAAGAATTAGGTCATTGTGGCCCTCAAGGGCAGATATCTTATACAGCATCATAAACCTCCTAGCTTTGTTACTTATAAACCATCCTGATATTTGACAATTAAACCTTAAGGACATTAGAGTATGTGAAGGAAATGTAGCCACAATGGACAGTTAGTCAGGCTGCCTAATGTGAATCCCTAAGCAGCACACCAGAGCAAAATTAGGTAAGTCTGTCCTTAGTGAAAGTGCAGGCAGGCCTTGTGACCTTGTATCAAACACATGCACGCACACAAAAATGCAGTCAGCAGAGTATTCAGTTGTGCCTTTTGAACACAACAAAGCCCAAATGTCTTAATGTGTGTTAGGCCTGGATGTGCAGATATGCCTCAGTGCAACCCTGCTTTTACATTATTCTTGAAGGCTTTCATGATGATTTTCCAAAAATTAGTTTTACAAGTTTATGTTAATACTCAGTCTTTATTGAGATCCAACATACTTAATTAGCAAGAGACTTGGGATAGGGTTGTGCGTTTGTTTGTGTAAGATCCTAAAAAACCTCCAAATACCTCGACTTCCTTGGTTCTTTTGTAGACTTTTGTCAAGGAGATGCTTGTGGATTTCGTCTAAAATATGATTAGGTTTGGCCAGTACATATGCCTTCTTTCAATTACATTTTTCCGACAGCCAAGGAAAATATATTCTGATATTAAACAAAATTCTGAAAAGCCTAGGTTGAAGTAATAAAAAATTAGAAGTTTTGTGTTTTTCATAAGAATGGTACACACTCAGTTGTGTAGATCATGTGAAGGAAATGACTTGGTTATCAAAACTGTCCTTATACAAAAGGATAGTTTAAGCACCTATTCAGCCTTATTTTTTTCCTCCTCTGAAATATGATGACAACTGTCTGAAAGTTGCTGCTGAAACATGGGACTCGTGTTCCACATTTGTCTGTGGCTACTATTGTGACACCCATATCCAAGTGGTAAGTCTTTACAGCTTCCCACTGACAAGTTCCTGTTGCAACCTCCCTTTGAGTTCAGGAAAAGCTCAGATAAGGGTCTCCTCTGCACAGCTTTTAATTAGCTGCTGACTGACTGAAGGCATGTATTCCTGGGCAATAGGCTGCTTCAGCAGCATTCCCTTTGGAAGCAATGTCATTTCCTGCACAAAGAGAGGAAATCCTTGCCATCGTACAACCGTCCACCAGACTTGTCTGATTTAATGGTGATGTTATATAGAAATCCATGAAAATAAAATTTTGTATTTCTGTTGTTTCTATTTTAGTGCCTAAGTTGCACTATGTTGAATGTAATGAAATGCTTTGTATGAAAAATTAACAGAATGGGAAGTAGCCATAAACATCAAAGACTTGAAGCAGTCAATTAACTTAATGGGGAAAACAGATATGAAAATGTAGAAATGGAGAGGGAGAGGTTTGTAAAATGAGTTTGAAGGAATGCTGCTGGTTTGCAGAACAAAAAAATGGGGGGAGGACTGCACCGTCTCAAAGGCAGCTTTATGCTGTGATCAGGGTATATAAACTTCTGTCCCCTTTTCAGTGCTACTTTCAGTTCTAATTCTTTTAGTGTAAAAATCTTTTTTTCCCTCCCCACCCTTGTTTCTGAATGCTTTAGTAGTGAAGTTCAATTGATGATTTACTGTTGCCATAGCTATAAAACCATAACAGAAGCACAACTAACAATTTCATTTGGAATGAACTCAGGTTTTGTGTGTGCATGAAGTTAAGACATATTGATATGGTTACTTGGACTTACTAGCATTTGATTTATTTTAGCTTGCTTCACTGTAATTTATTTTTTAACGCAGATTTATCTGCTGTCATTAATACCTTGGGTAATCAGTATTTTACCCAACACTTCCATATTAACTAGTTGACATCTCTCTGGCCAAATGAAATTCTAATGGTCCAGCAAGCTATGCCTCTTAAATTGCTTTGGAAAGAAGCTCTTAAACCAAATAGTAGCAAACAATTGTAATTTTCATAGAGATGCTGTCTAATTTTTTTATGACTCAAATAAGATAATTGTGCATAAATAATGAGTAAGTTGACAATCAAGTCACGTCTCATGAAGTTTGTGTTGCATGGGCTATTTGAACAAAAGTCCCTTTATTACTGGTACATGGATTGTTGTGTAAGGATTTTCAAGAGTCTGTTTCTTTGGTCATGCCAAAAGACTTTGGGTATTTAAAAATTATTCCTTCATTCAAAAGACAAAATGAAGTTTGAAGATTCAAACAGATTCACAAGCAAATATATGTAATGACTGAGATCTATTTACTTTTTAAAAAATACTTCTATAAAATCACTTGATTGAAGTTCAGAGCATGGTGCAGCAACTGGTAATGAAAGGATTTTAATGTGTTTCCAGAAAGAAAAAAGAAATGTATTAAGCATGGTCTATTTTTTGATATTGTGCCATTAAGTTTTTTCACTTGCTTTTGATAACTGTATGCTTGGTCATATATTCCTATTTGGAAAATACCCTCAAAACTGCAGAATAGATAGTGATTTCTTGGATAAAGATCAATATTGTAAGAAGTCGACTGGGAGTCTGTTAATATTTGCAAAGAATTTTCCTTGGCTGCTGAGTTCCTGTTTCATGGTTCAGTAGGTCACAGTGACAGTCTGCACATACACACTTAGGAATGGAAGAGGATCCTAAAATATTTAGGGATTTTGCTGTTATTTATTCGTTTACTTGTGTTCTTGAATAAACTGCTTAATTTCGGTCAGGGTTTTTTTCAGAACCCAAGTTCTGTGGGTCGGTGCTTGGTTATGTGTGTTATCTGAATTAAGAAGTCATGTGCTTGAAGCAGTGATAATAGCACTTATCAGACTTTGGTGATGGGGTAAAAATACTTTGTGTCAACTTCATCCAAAATACTCTGAATATTGCTCTTCAGGAAGACAGTGTCTGAGAGAGCAATTTTACTGAAAATATGCAAAGGTCAAAAAAGTTGGCTTAAATAAATAATGATTTTTAAAAAAGAACAGGCACACCCCTATCCAATAAAATATTTGTATCATTTTCTTTGCCAGCTAAATTTCATGATCGTGTAATTTTATATTAGGCAAAGGTAGGTATATCATTTAGTCAGACCTTTTACACAACTCTAAGCAGTTGACTTCACAGGACTACAACCACCCATTCTGAATTGAGACTAGCAAAAACAGACACTGAAAATCGTTTTTATGAACATGACTGATAGGTAGGTAAAGAGAGTCAGGGCAGTGTCTTATTACTTCCAAGCTTCTGTTATAAATTATTGCTTTATTGTGGCTTAATATTGTACTTATTTGCAATACCAGTTAACTGCTCCTTTATTTCCTGGAAGAAATTGTATTTCTCAGCTCTCCTCTGTTCACTGTAGTTGTTTCCCTCAGTATACAGGTATGTATACTTGTATGTATATGTATGTTTCCCTCAGTATGCAGCTTCTTGGTGTTAACGCCGAACATTCAGTTGTGTTGTCTTGTTTTTCCTCATTTTTTCCATGTGCAGATAGCTTCAGCTACACTATATTTGGCAATGTAATGACTGCATTCTCTACAAGATATGGAGACTCCCATAACAGTTCACTGTCCTGGTGTCATATCATAACATTTTGTCTTTGAAAGGGACTTTCAGTTTTTCCTGGGGTGACCTGTATTACATGGAATTTGTTTAATTTATGTTTTAACAGAATTCTAAGGGCAACTTTTCCTCTGAGTTTCACAGAAACCAGCAAAAGTATGGGAGGCTGAGATTAAAAACCAAGAATGTTGGAATTTTTTTTTAGTTTGTTCTGGAATGAATCATTATTCTTTGAATAATAAGAATAAAAGTGATTATTTTTTTGTTTGCTTATTTAAGCAATGTTGTAGTGGTAACTATAGAAAAGGCTGCCTTCTAAGGATGCAAGTGAAATAGATGATGGTTTGTAAAGCTCAGCTTTTGTCTTTCCTCTCCAGTGTTGTGGAGTTTTCAATTTACGTATTGTCAATATCTGTATCAGACCATTGTGCAGAAGTGATGGTGATTTTTAATTTCTGTGATTCTTTCTTTTTTTTTTTTAATCATAAAGATACATATTTTTAACTAGGTCATGCTCTTCACCCTTCCTCAGATGAAAGATGTGGTTTAGGAGATGTTCTACAGGTTATTACAGGAGGGAGACTTACTTCTAAAGTTTTTGGACATATGCTTGAATTTCCCCTGCTACAAAGCAAATAAAAGCTTTAAACTGAAAGCTTTTAAATGTGGATGAAGTCATGCCTCTTCCTTTGAGGCACTCTTCCCAGTTAGCAAAAAGACATGGTCTGGCCTTTAATAAGAGAAGAAATATGCTTCATCATTTCTGGTAAATCTTGCAACTTGTAATTTTTTGTCACCAGTGCAGTTACATATTTATTTTTGTATGAAAGCCAGTCTGTGCCTTCCACAGTTCATTGAAACAAAATTTGTGTTTGCTAAAGTGTTTCTGGTCTTGGAGTGGCTGTGCATTTTATTTATTTTTTCTTTTCCTTTGCCTATAGTTCTGTTTATCAATGTGCAGTTTTTATGAAGACATATGTTACAGCTTTTTTTATGGCTGTTATCTTCATTAATGCTTCTTTTTTCCCTGTCATAAAGAGAGTCAAAAGCCTTTGAAATTACAACAGCAACAACATACCATAGCTGTTGTGTAATCTGCTGGCTTCATCTGAATCAGTCAGCACTTCCCAACAGCATGTGAATACTTACTTTAAAATTTGTTTTCCATTACATTAATTTATATCCGTGAATTTCAAAGAATTTGTTTGTGCTAGGATGCAAACCTCCACAAAGGGTGTCTCAATTGCAAGAGACAGAATAAGGCAAATTTCCCAATAAGGAAATTAATTTTATAAAATGAGAACTTTTAATGAGGGGGGCTGTGAGTTCTTATTATTCTATAGACTATCAAAGTAATTATCATTTTATCTGATGCTTAAAATGCTGACTTGCTTTACAAGTCTTAATAAAAGTTATAGAAGATGAATAGTATTGCCAGTTCTGGGTGTATGGGCAAAATTTTGTTTGGATTACCAGATGTATTTAGGTGTGGTACAGAGTAAACTATCTAAATGTAGATAATATATGGTTTTAAAAATTAATTTTTCTGGAATACTGATGTTGTTTGTGATTGTGATTTCACAACTACTAAGCTGCTGAATATTCTTACTGGTGATGTAGGGATATTTGCACTTATAAAAGTTATGAAATCTTGGGTAAATTTGGTGGCAGTAAATGGTGTGAGAAACTTTTTATAAATTCATATTGTTTAATTTAAGATTTAAAACCAGATTAACTTCCAGTTCAAGTAATTTTACTTCAGCACTAAAATTCAGTTTTTATGTAAAGCTGCAGTTCAAGAAAAAAAATTTCTGCCTTGAATTACATTCTTTCTTTATCTTGATGTTCTTGAAAGTCACCTATCAAAACATCAGCCTTCTGTAAAAAGCATGAATGCTTTCTTTTTTAGTGGCAGTAAGGAGCTGAATGTCAGTGTGATAATTATGAATTCTGATTTGTAATCTTCGAATGGCAGGCATTTGAGATTATGATAGGGAGGTGGGAGTGGGACTTTTAAGTGGGAGTGAAGAAGATGCTGTCCTATTAAGTTGTTAGCAGGCTTTTTGTTTGGTTTGTTTTTTGACTTGACTGCTTATCCTGAAAACATTTAAAATGAACACTAACCTGTGAAGACCACAATATCAATGAGCTTTACTTGAAGTTAGCCTTAAAACCTCTGGGCCCAGCATTCAGTTTATTAGAAAACATAGCACAATGAATTGTGAGCTGGACTCTGATCTCTTTTGAGATGCACTTTTTCTTCTTTCCTCTTTCTAGATTTAACAGCTATTTCAGGTATTCTTTGAAGTCAGTATCTATTACTGTTGGCATTTCAATATGATTGTGCATGCAGCATGATTTAATCCTCTTCTGTTCTGAATCTAAATACCTCAATAAGGTAACCAGCTCACAGGAACAATACTTAGGGTTTGTTAATTAGTAATTCAACCTTTTTTTTTTTTTTATTTAATAACATATGCACCACCTTCCCCTTCCTCCCCCATCTCTCTCAAAATCTTCCACCACACTGCCTGTAAAGTCAGAAATAAAGCCAGTAAATTCAGATGCAGCTCCAGAATTTGGAATTCTTCAAATTTACATCAGCCAGCAAATTATAGTTTTGTAGATGGAAAGCCATCTGAAGGAAATGGAAAGATGAACCACAGGAGATGTTGTATAGAGGTCAAAGCAACAAGACTGAGGCAGAACATTTGTTACTAATCCAGGTCCTGCTTCTGTCCTGTCTTCATCTTTAACAAGTGAAACTTTGTCTGATTCTCAGATTTATTAAAATTGAAAAACAGGGTTAACTTACTGTAACAGATTTTGAAAATTATTATTAATTCTCAAAATAGGTTTTAAGTGGTGTAATTACACAAAATAAACCAAGATAACTACTGTTTTTTATAATTTGTGATTTTTAAACAACAGTGTCATTGAAATGATTGCATTTGATATTTGATGTTACATGATGACAAGTTAAATTGATGGGAGAAATTGTGTGTTTTAAGTGTATGCTTTAAGCCTTATTCCTGATAGAATGTTATTGCTTGACCACAGTTACTGAGCTGTTTCTAAAGTCACCAGTGTGATAAAACACTCCATACTGCAGAGATAAACAGGTCAGGGCTTAATCCCTCCCTTACCCTGTGGGCAGGTGAATGGGTTTGCATTTTCTATTCAGAGCGTCAGTACTAGGGATGGATAAAGTAGCAGCCTCCTGCTAGGATTTACGAAATGCAAAACTGTTACAGGAGTTAACTCGGCTCCTGAAAACTGTCCTTTGGAGCCCTGCCTGTCTTCACCCTCACTCCCCATGGAAAGATTAGGCACAAACAAGGGAGTGCAGCTTGCCCAAGTTGTGGATAGTTCTGGTGAGGCTGCTACTGGACTGATGATCCCAGCCGTGTGTGTTTGGTTTGTGTAAGGCAAACACTACTTTGCTGTCACTGCTATGCTGTGTTTACTGTTGATGGAAGAGTAATATCTGGAGGTGTGAGTTTTTGTCCTGGCTATTTACTCTGCATTCTTCAGTGGATTAAGGGGTTTGCAGAAGTTCTGATTCTCTGAGTCAGTTGCTTCAGCTCGGTGGAAGTTTGAAAGTCATATTTTTACACTTCAGTTTAATGATACTGTTTTATATTAAGAAAATAATCTTGAGTTTTCTTTAAGCAATTTCTGTAGATAAATCCTGTGATTTTTTTTTTTTTTAATTCTGCATGTAACATCACAGTGTATAGGTTCAAGGTGGACCTCTTCTATGGAATGTTTTTAGGGGGGGCACTGGTGGGAAAATAGGTACATTTCTGGTATATGATGCACCTGAGGCAGTGCTGGTGCTGCTGTCTTGACCAGAATTGGGCATAACTGTGCAAGGATCTAATTTATACAAACTTTTTTTAACTTCAATTAGTTAACATTTTTGGTATGACAGAAAATGGCACTCAGCCATATCGTGTTACTCAGAGGAGACCGGTTAGTCGTAAATGTCATTTTCCCATAACATTTACAGGAACTGGATGTTCTCTAAAACAACTTTAAAACACATTTTTTATAAAAATAAGTGTTGGGGTTGCATTTTTATCCATGGGCAGAGTAGGCACTGTGCCTATCTCTTATGCTAACCACAGCCTTCTATTATCAGTCATCAGCAGTGGTAAAATTTAGACCTTTCCATACTGCCATGCTCACTTATTCTTTTGAACTGAAGGCATCCTACTCATGCTGCCAGCCCTGGATAAGCTGCTCAGTGGCCACTTGCTTCTAGACAGGTGGATCTTGTCTGCAAACTTTATTATGCACTCTTCATGCTCAGTGTACAAGAACATGCTAAAATTGTGATTTAAATGACATAGATTAAACGTGGTAGGTTAAATAAAGATACTTTAGTACTGAATGGCATTGTTAGGAAGACTTGAGAGTTTGCCATTATTTGGAGGAATGAGGCTGGTTGTAAACAATTAGACAAGCATTCCTCAGAAATTATATAGGTAGTGTCACTACCTATTCTATTCTATATAGAATTCAAATTCCATTAAAATCCCATTCTTGAGAGTTCTGTTCATGTCCGTAAGTCTTTATTATATACACACATCGCCAGACAAAAGTTAAACCCTTTTTCTGGTGTGCTTATTTCCTGAAGGAGCTCTGTGTATGTGTTCAATAAACTCTAGGTGTTTGAAACTGGGCCTGGGTGGCACCCCATTTCTTCTTTTTTGTCAGAAAACATAAATTTTAATTGTTACTGCAAATTTAGCTTGATGTATTTAAATTTTTCTTGGTGCTAAGTTGCATGAAGCTGTGCTGTTGAGGCTTTTATCAGGTTTGCTATTACAGTTGCAACTTTTTCTGGTAGCCAAGACTGTAAATAATAATAATAATGTTATCAGCAGTAGTGTTAATATCAAACAGAAATTCCATTTCAAAGCTCAATACGCATCTTTTCCCAGAGACCTGATAATGTGAGGGTATCCATTTTCTCTGAGATAGGCTTGGCCAGCACTTTGTGTTGGAGGCACAGGTGAGAGAGATGGTAGCAATACATCGTGGCAGGCTTAACTAGCTAAACTTCAAAGTTACAAGTGATGAAGAATCCTGCTAGTTTCCTGGTTTGCACTCTGTGACCTTTGGAGATTTTATCAGAGCTTTTTCTCATGCATTACAAATTGCTTCTGCGTACAGTTCTAGGTACTGAACCTCTACAGCTCTGGTGACTTAGTGACCTGGCAGATCATTCGTTTTCTTGCTGTCCATTGTAAACCTGCTCAGTGTTTGGAAGTTGTATTTTCTCCCAGTAGGCCTCTGGCCACACAGACCTGGCAGCACTTGGTGAATTATCTCCAGGTGCAACATCAATGCATTTTTTGTCTAAAACATGTTAATCCTGAGCAAAGGTGCTTGGTTCATCATTTAAGTTTACATGATTTCTCCAAATGATCCTCTTCAAAGAGGAGTAACACATTGTTTTAGACTACAGGACAGGAAGCTACACTGGAGACCTAAAGATGATAGTTGGAGAATGTTTTAATGGTTGTAGTTCTAACCAACCTTTACTTCACAGATTTAATTCACAGTTCAATAGCAAATGATAGTTTAAGTAGCTTCTTCTGTGATGAATTGTTTAACTGAAGAACATCTTTTACGCTCAGGTTTGTTGATTATGATGTGTTGAAGTAAGATTTTCCTATTTTTGTGCAGCCTTGGTTGTTCACTGTGTTAAAGATCAAATACCCTGCTTAAGAGTAAAAGAAATTGGATCCTTTAGTTGTGTGTCCACTCAGAATGCCAATAGCAGTGTTTAGGGTGACTGTGGTGTTTTAAGTTTTTTAGCTACTTGCATGTGTTCAGCAGCTGGAGTAATTTCCTTGCTTTGTAAAATAAATGTTTCTCTATTTCCTAGGGAAAAAAGCCCCAAAATGGTTGGGATGGATTTAACTAGTTCTAGTATTTCTGTGATCAATGATTTCTTAAACTCTTTTAAAATCGGTCTGAGCAGTCTTCCTAAAGCCAAGAGAGATACTTACTTTTTGTATCTTTAATTTTTTTCCAGTGTTCTTTGCGTTTCAAAAACTGTCATAGGAAAAGGCTTTTTTTGGAAAGAGCAGGGTCACGTGCATGTATGCTTCCCTTGTGCCTTCATATGAAGACTTTGTGTTCCTTGTTCTTTAAGGAACTGTGAATTCATTTGAACATTCTGTGCCTTGTTAATGTACCCCAAAGTGATTTATAACTCAGTATATTATGTGACATTTGGCTACATACTTGGTCTCTTTCCTTGGCTTCTTTACTGATGGTCTGTGGTATTCAGGTTATAGTTTCTTGTTTCAGATGTCACTGAAAACAAAGGAGCTGTAGCATGCTTTCATGTACTGAATGTTTCTGATGTAATACATTTTAGCTTTTATCATTAATTTATAATGTAGTTTCAAATGCTGAAAATAAGAGTGCTCTCTAGACAGAACTTGCAAGTTGTTTAGTTAACTGCTTTAATCTAGATATATGAGAGGGTCATTTCCAAGTTATAAAATGTTAGCAGTGTCAGTTTCTGACTTCTCCCACAGTTAATCCTGACTAAAACAAGGAAATTTTGCTATTTACAGAGCTGACAGTCATCCTGTAGAGCTCTAGGTGGCGGGTGGCAACAGGCAGGGGCAAGAAGACCCTTTCCACCCTTTGTATACCAGGGTGCATTTTCCTCCCTTCTCCTTTGTATGGGTTAGCAAGATATGAAAGCTTGACTATTCCTGTCAGCTGTTGCCTGGTGCTTTGCCAAAAGGGAACCAATGTGTGAATGTCCCAGCAAAAGCCTAAGCATTCTTCACCGGTTGGTGTCGTCCCCGCACCACCCTCGTAGGCAGCTATTTGTCATCTGGAATTGGCCTGTAGTGAAGCTGTTCTTGCTGACTTTGCTGCAGAGGCTTTCATCCCCCTCCTCTGCTTACTCATGTGCATACAAACGAACATGCTCATTTATATATTACATATGTCTTTAGAAACACAGATTTTAGAGGGTTTAGGGCTGCCAAGGTTCCTGGTGGCCTTTTCATTGAAGAAAATTCAGTATTTAGTTTGGGAATTTAGTTTTTGGCTGCTAATTAAAAAACCTTTTCTCTTTACATGAAGGAGTACGTAGTAGTATTTTGCAAGTTAAGAAAAATGTTTCAGATTTAAGCATTAACACTTGAGCATTGCATTTTTTTCCACACCTTCCTACATACAGCTTAGTCTGTTCAAGACTGGATTTCAGATACTTAGATTAGGGATTGGCTGCCCCAAGTGTGACGTTGTTACACCCTCAGGTTCAAGTGAGGAATATGAATCACTTTCCTTTTTTTTTTTTTTTTTTTTGGATACTTTTTTGGTAACAGAACGTCTCTTCTGAGGTGTAGAATGTGCTTGACCAGGGGCTAGCATTTTGAAGTTGAAAACAAAACTGTGGCATTTATTAGGCTTCATCTGAGAAACCTCTTTGTAGCTAAGTAGAATAAAATCATGTTTTGGAATGTGATGGGTGACGTTAGTTTCAGGTAGGCCAAACTAACATGTGAAAGAATTTCCTAATTTTCTTCATAATGAAACTTAATGACTGAAGCTGTATAAATTGTACCAAAAAAAGATGAAATTCATTGAAAGCTGACAGAATTCAGTCAGCTTAAACTTAACTCTTAGTTTTGTCCATATGCTAAAATTCAATGTGTAATTAAAATGTGTTATTAGTGCATTACTTTCTATTTTTAAACAGCCAGTTTTATGTGGGTTTTTTATGGCAGTAGCATCATGCTGCTTCATCTCAGTTTGAAAATTTTTCTTCATTCCCTTACTCTGTCATTGTGATAGTTGCTATGCAAACACTAGATAAGCTTTGAGTCTCTAATAAAAAAAGGCGAAGTTTTAAATCAGCTGTCTGCAATGAATTTGAAAGAAAATGCTTTGAATATTCGGTTTAAGGCAGCTATTAAGAACTCTCTCCATCAGTTAAGTGCAATTATTGTGTTCCTTCCCAGGCCTTTGGAAATCTGTAAAGGATATGTATTGTTTCACATCCCTGACATGTATGCTAGATGAGTGTTTTTCTTGTCAAGAGTGGCTTTTTTTCCCATCCACATTTTCAGTCATGTTCACTAGAGCTTTGTATACCCTACCTGACCTACATCTGTAAAGCTTTGGGAAATTTGGGCATGAGCAGTTAGGATGCTGTGGCCTCTGGTTTCTCAGCTTCTTTGAGTGTGCAGTATGGACCAGAATGGCTCAAGTTCTGCTGCTTTGCCTTAGCAGCCACTCTCTGGTGGTTACCTGCACAGCCTGAGGCTGAAGTCAAGCAGCTGTGTTACATCACCATCATGTGCACAATGAGCTGCAGCAGCAGGTGTGATGTCTGCAACAGGCAAAATGTGCGTGCTTGAATGATCAAGGTCATGATTTTGAGTTGTGTGGAAATGTTGGGAGGCAAGGTTGGGTTGAACTTCCACCCCCAATATTGCCATATTGCTATTAAGGGAGAGTTCTAGAGATGATGATGATGGGTGTTCAGCCAGCATTCATTGTTTGCATGAGCATTCACCTCTTCACAGTCACATCAGCCCTGGGTAGGAACAATTGCTTTGGGAGGTGTTTTTCATACTGTTTTTAACTGGTGGCTGCAGGCTGCCTCAGAAAATCTTCAAATACTTTCTGCTAGAAATTGTGAGCACTCTAGAGGAGTGAGCTGGAACTGCCCCAGAGTGCTCCACTGGTGCATTGGAGTGAGTGCTTCTGCACTTCAGGAACATCATGGTGCACTGGCCATCCAATCAAAGTGACTTTTGTCTTGCTGACAGAAAACACAGCAAACCTCAAAATCAGCATAATGTATTGAGAGGTGTTAAGAGTCAAAGTGTCCATTACTTCACTTAAATCACAATACTATATTTAGAACTTTTCAGCAGTGATTTTTACCTTCTTGGAACTGAGTAATACAGTTTAGTGAATGGTTGGACTAAGCAAGCTTTCAACTACATCCAGAAACTCAACCTAAACCCTAAGGGTGCCATGGCAGAATCTATTCAGTATGAAAGAAAAACCCTAAGCAATTAAAAATTATTGCTAAGACAGTTTCTAAGTTCAAATCAACTTGATGACAAGGTAAAAGTGTTGAGGGAAACTATTAATGAGACAGAACTACAGTTTCATACAATGGTTTTTGAAGATACGTCTCCCTACATTGTAAACCCCTTAGGATTCTCTGACTTAGATATTTTAATTGCCTTTTTAATGAATTTTATTCAGGTAGTAGCGCACTCATGATTTGAGAACAGCTGCTCGTAGGAAAACTCCAGAGGAACTGTAGTTGCTCAGTTGCCCATGCCAAACTACATGCGGTAAAGAATTTCTCCTGAAGAAAAGTAGCAGTCTTTTAAGATCTGCCACAGAGGTGAAACTCCCTGGAGTTACACCAGGATTTTTTTTATTTTTTTTTTTTAATCCCATGACAAGTGCAAAATTGGTAATTCATCATAGTATTAGGTAAATAGTATGGAAATTCTGTCGCTCAGCACAAACCAAGAAATAATTTGATTTTACTAATACTGATAGGGAATAGAAACTATCCCTTGACTTCTGGATCAAATCTCTAAATTAAATTCTGCTGTCAGCAGATGTTTGTCAGTGGAGGAAAGGGAAGTGACGGGACAGGAACAAAGGGTCAATGCAGTTTGATAGGAAGCTGACTTTCATTTCTGGAGGATATATTCTTAAAATGTGTTTTCACATTAGATTTTGTGAAAAATTACTACAAATTTAGATGAAGAAATACAGTTGTTTAAGACTGAGTTACGTGATGATTGTTTTCTTTCACTGTCTCCTTTTACTTCTAATTAACAGAGGTTGGCATTTTAATCGCTTAAAATTAGGAATACAAATCAATTGATACCCAAAACGTGTTAAGAAATGTGAAATAATAAAGGAGTATAATACAGAGGTGGTGGTGGGGAAACACAGCAGTGTATTAATTATTATAATGAATCATTATACCTCTATCTAATTATTTTGGAGTTCTACCAGTACAAATGAGAGCAAAATTGGTCCTGTGAGTATTAAGTGAAGAATGTTCTCCTTTTTAATGTGAGGAAGACAGACTATGGGAAGTAGAGTTCTGGCTTTTGATAGATGTTATGATTTGTTTTAGGCTAGCAGTATTCAGAGTACAGATGGTACTTTAGATACTGCTAAAGCAGTAATTAGTAATTAGATAGAAGTCACCCTTCTTCGTTGGATTTGGAACAGCTGAAATTTTGTCTCCTACTTAGGGGGAGACTTTCCTTTTTTTGCGTAGTGCTTTAACCAAATTCATTGCATGTAGCATTCCTGTTAATATTTTTTCTTTGCCATACTGTAGTCTTTCGACTTCTTCAGCTCATCCTTTCTACTCAGACACACTTCTTGACAACTGTCACTTAACTTTGGTTCCTAACACATCTGTTCATAACATAGCTAAGTTTTCTACTTTATAATTTGACACTGGTTATTTAGGAAACTAAGTAATCATTTTAAAACTGCGAGGACTCTGCAGATATGACAGAATAGTGGGCAGAAGACTTTTTTAAGGGGCTCAGGATACTAATATGGGGTACTGTTCTTGTACTGTGAAATTACATTTGTTCTGGTTGCTAGGATTCTTTTCATTCTATATGTACACTATACAGTGCCCTCTTCTCTGGTTCCCTCAACAGAGGTATAAAATTTGCATGTTACAAAAAAAATGTTGGAAACATGGATGTGACTTCTAATTGCCAGGTTAATAATACAAAAATTCCTGAATTATCTTTGAAATTAAATGTCTCTTTATATTTACATTTTTAGAAGCGTGTTGAAAATAATTGCTTCATATTTTCTCCATGTTTAAAGACAAAAAAAAGCTATGAAAAAGTTCACATTAGATATTTTGGCTCAGCCTCTAAATCTGTGATTCTACAACAATGCATATGTTAGTACCAGCTTTCATTTTTTCCTAAATGTATAATTGAACAAGGATTTTGCAGGATTTAAAACATCAAAGGGGAAAAGAACCCTTACTTCTCTCCTAAAATTGCATTTATTTTTGTATTAAGGAAGAGGAGAACATACCACACAAATATGTTTTACCTGTAAGAGGAGTTTGAAATTAAAGGTCTTTAAGGTCTAACTTTTCTAACATTTTCTACATAATACTCTGAAGAGCAGCGCTCAGAAGTTCCAATTTGCAAGTAGGACAGTCCAATTGACTTAATTGCAGTTGTTCCTCTGCACAAAGATTTGACAGGGTTTGGCCCTTAATTAACGGAGAGGACAGTGTAATTTTGCATGCTACGGCAGGTGTGAATTATAAACACACTGACGTCTAATCTTTCAAGATGCTTTGTGCTTCGTCAGAGCTGAAGTTTTCATTCCCTGTTTTCTGGAGTTAATAACTGCAATACTGTTGAGCATCTTTCAGAATAAGCCTAGAAGGGAGCAGCATGCTTTCTGATTCTCACACTCATCATGTGTTTGACCAGGATTAAAAGTTTTTTTCATCAAAACTGACGCTTCTGCCCTCTTGTGATTTGACACTTGCGTGCGAGACGCAGAAGAGGGAAGCAGTGTGTATGAGTTGAAAAGTTTGTTAGTAATTAAACTAGTTGCAGTTCTTTCTTTTAGACATAGCATAATCTTAATGCAAAGTAATGTTTGTGGCAATTTATACATCACTCTGAAAACTACAGTAGAAGTTGTTCAAAAGTATAGTAAATGCTTAGAGACATGTGTGTGTACATGTCTACTAATATATAGCATATGCATGTAAATGCAGCAGAAAGAGAGGCAGTAGCTCTACCTAATATATTACAATACTGCTGGACTCCTTCCACAGCTTTAAATGCAGTCATGATTTTATCCGACCATTTGGAAAGTGTGTGTAATTCATAACTCTCTCCTCCTTTAATGTTACATTAATTCCTCATCTGTTGCCTCTGCAGGAATTGTTTTAAAGGCAGTTTTTAACGTTTGAAATAGTCACCCTGTATATGATTCACCAGACATCTTCTAGATCTCCTGGTGCTGTTTTGGGGTATTTAATTGTTTCGCTGTCCTCACCCCTCTTTATTTTGGAAGTGACTTTTTTTTTTTTAAAAAAAAAGGTATCTCAACAGGAAAAAGCCAGAAGCGCCAGTGCTTGCTAGAAGAAGCTTGCTTCCCACCCTCTGCCTTACCTTGCGCTGGCGGGCTATAGCAATCCCGGGTGAGCCGGTGCTGCGGGGCGCGGTGGCATCGGGGCTGCTGCGAGCATTCCAGCGCTCCCGCGGAACAATGAGGGATAGGCGTGCGGGCGGACCGAGCCTAGGCACCATTACGTCAGCGCCTTGCCATATAAGGCGCGGTGCAGCCCCGCCGCGCTGCCCGGGGCTCGCCGCTGCGGCCGCTCACCGGGCGGCTCGGCTCGGCTCGGCTCGGTTCGGCTCGGCTCGGCTCGGCTCGGCCACCTCTGGGCGGCTCGGCCACCTCTGGGCAGCTTGGCGCGGCTTGGCCAACTCTGGGCGGCTCGGCTCTGTCACCTCTGGGCGGCTCGGCCGCCTCTAGGCAGCTTGGCTCGGCTCTGGGCACCTCTGGGCGGCTCGGCTACCGCTGGGCAGCACGGCTCGGCTCTGGGCAGCTCTGTCACCTCTGGCCAGCTCTGTCACCTCTGGGCAGCGCGGCTCTGGGCAGCTCTGTCACCTCTGACCAGCTCTATCACCTCTGGGCAGCTCTGTCACCTCTGACCAGCTCTATCACCTCTGGGCAGCTCTGTCACCTCTGGGCAGCTCTATCACCTCTGGGCAGCTCTGTCACCTCTGGGCAGCTCTGTCACCTCTGGGCAGCCCTGTCACCTCTGGGCAGCCCTGTCACCTCTGTCACGGGTCTGGGCAGCCTGTCACCTCTGGGCCAGTCGGCCCTGGCAAGCTCAGCTCCGCATTGTTCAGCTCAGCGCTGGGTGCTGGCTCCGGCTGAGCCCAGCGCTGTGTCAAACGCTGCGGTTGTGCACCAGCCCAGGGCCAAGAAGAATGTGCGGAAGGTTTGGGTTAGGGCAGTTCCTCTCTAGCGCTGATAATAAAGTCGTTAGAAGTTGTTACTGATTAGCTACAATGTTTTCCACTTAGTCCTGCAGCCTAGAGTTTGAACACGGAAAAACTAAATTCCAAGTCATCTTGTTTAATTAATTATTGTAAGGCAGCTTTTTCTGTTTTTCTTTTTTTTTTTTTTCCCTTTTAATTTTATTATGACAAAAAATGTGACTTTAGCTGAACTCCTCTGAGGGGGGATGTGAACTTTGAGCCTTCCTTTTTTTTTTTCCTTCTGTAAAGAGTTGGGGTCCTTGGAGGATAGTATTTTATTTCCTGATGATGTAACTACAAAACAATTCTCTTAAGTGATGATGGGAAGGCCAGATGAAATCTGATTTTTTTTTTCAGTGTTTTTTCTACAAACTCCTTTCCTTTTTCGCATGTTTATGTTTCAGCTAACACAATTAAGCAGTCCAACCAACTATTTTTAGTAAGAAGGTCTTGAAGAAATGAGTCGTTTGTTTTAATATTTAGGAAAGAGGCAGAAGGCCAAAACGTAGGATTTGGATTGAAGAACTTAAAATGTATCTCTTGTATTCCCTGTCCTTTAGTGTACACCCTGAATAAACATTGACGACAGAAGGAAGAAATACTAGAAATAGGCACAAAATTTGTAATTGAAAATCCACTAAGGGTTAATGGGAGTGAGTGAAATAAACTCCTTTTATGTTGGTGGGTAAATTAGACCATTGAAAGGCATCCTTCACTATTGAAGTAATAGGTGCATCCACAATTAATTTTTTTGCAGCATTTGAATTTGGGTCTTCATCTCTATAGCTTAAGCTGTCCTCTCCCTGCTTTTAGTGTGTTTTGTCATATTGAACATAATGCTAACAACAAGACAAGTTACTTATTTGGGAGTGTTGTCTGTAGGTAAGAAGACAAATGGTCATTAAGATGTTTGCATTTCATTAACAAGACAGACATCTTCTAGCTATTTTACATATATTTACCCTGAGTGTAGCCTGAAAAAGGTGCTTATTCTTTAGCTGGAAAATTCCAGGCAACCTCTTGCATGGATACTGAGTAAAGACTTCCTCAGAACTCTGCTGCTTATTTGTATGGGTGATCCTGCTGTGTCTTCTTTGTAAGTTTCTGAGAAAGTTCAGATTTGGGTGCCTCATCAGAAAACTTCCAAATTATTTAGTACTAACGCTTCCCAAATGGTTTTGGAGAGAGAAAACATCTTATCTGAATATACCAATGGACAGATCTGGATAATATCTCATTTGCTATTCTAGGGAGAGATAATAATCAAATCCAAACAAAAACAAAATCACCTTTTGTTGATATTGACCTATTCAGTTCCTTGGCTGATATTTTTGGAGGCTAACAGTTTGTCTAGTTTTTCTCAAAAGTATTATGCCAATATGATCATTTGAAATACAAGCTCATCTAGGTGCCCTTGGTATGGGAAATATCAACTACAAACTCTGCCTTTCTGCTGGGACTCTGTTTAAAATGGCAGGACAGCTGCAGGTGCAAGGTATTGTCTGAGAGCAGGCTGTGGAGGTACTGCTGTATCAGTTCTGATTTGCAGGGGGAGTCACGGAAGTTATTCAGTGGAAGGTAGGTAGGAGTTAAATGTGAATGCATTCTTTTTTGCATGTATGTATGTATGTGTGTATGCAAGCATAAATATATAAATTCTTAGGGGTGAGAACTACCATTTCTGTTCTGGGTTTGGTTTCTTTTCTTCCCTTCCCTTTGCAATTGTTTTGTTTTTCTGGAACTTTCCCTTCACCTGCACACACCCTGTTTCTGTAGTCTATATGAAAATTGCCTGCATTTTTGTTCTCCCACATGAAACACTTGTTTTAGGCCGTAAGCATCTTTGAAGAAGAAGACTTCTCTTTTTCTCAAAAGCTGGTAATCAAAAATACATCCTCATAATCTAGTTCTGTTCTGGAGTTGCAAGGAACACAACTCAGATGGTGATGGTGATAAGTTTATTGGTAGTCTGGGAACAGGGAATAGGGAATGCAAGTCCTTCTGTTTATAAGTCTGTGTTTACATCTGGGGATGGCCAAAATACGAACTCCTCGTTTCTTAATTAATTCCTCTCTGCAATACAAAAGTGCACATCTGTGACCTTCTGCAAGCCAGCTTTATCAAAGAGCATCAGCTGACTTCCTTCTCTTGTATTGTTATGACTTAAAAGACATTGTACAGTGCTACTCAAACCCTGGTTAAGGGCTTGGATATATTATTAAAGATTCCAAGTTCTGGACTACTATAACATGAAAAGCTTATTTTAATCTGAGGCAATGAATTGAAGTGCAAAGAAGCCTTCCTTTACTGCATTTTTACTGTTTCTTTCACTATCTGTAGGTGGAATCCTGGCACTGGTGAACTACACCAAAGAGGGAAAAAAAAAAAAAAAAGCCTTTGGGCAGGCAGCTATGCCTGTCTCATTCTCTATCACTCCCTGAAAATGAATTTTGTTTCCTTAGTTACTACACATAGTTTTGCATGGAATCGGTGCATTTGCAATTATTGTGACAGCAAAAGGAACTGTTGATTTGTCGAAATTTGAGACCAAAAGAAAATCTTACTAAATCATTGATGCATCTCCTGTCAATGCAGGGCTGTTCTCTGCTGCTGCTTGCAGTGACTTTTTTCTAGGTCTCTGCTTATGGCTTTGTATTATTTGTGCCCGCATTCTTTCAGGATTTGGCTTTAAAAAAACAGAAGCTGGGAAGATGGAAGATTATATGAGGCAAGGAGAAGATAGGACAAATAAGCTAAAAGATTTTGAGGCAGTTGTTTAGACTTTATCTTAAACTATCTGAATTCCTCCCATTACTTCCATCGTTAAACTACTCCTCTTCCTTTTTTTCTTTCCATGGAGTTTCATAGCAGCAGTTCCAGTGTCCTTAAACCCATAACCTATCTATTGCAGCATTTGACCCCTTCCTTTGGCCATTTTGTATCTAAGATAAATAAAGGAAATTAGAACTTGGGCCTCAGTTCAACAAAGCACTTAAAACATAGCCCTGTGTGTTCTTGTTGAAAAAGGAAAGGACTTCAGCAGAAGTCTGATTTTAATGATATATTGAAATGCTGGGCTGAATCAGACTCTTGGTCTCATTACTTCATGTAGACATTGTTCAAGCTTGGGCTTTTGAAATTCTCCCTGGGGTCTAAATCTTTAGGTTACTTTCATATTCCAAAAATGAAGATCTACTGAAGTGCAAATACTGTCAAAAGATTTTATTAGTATTTTACATTACTTAAAACTCTTCGCTTTTTTGGACATGGTCTGCTAAATTTTGCATGTGATACCTGGAGAACTGAAACATACGCAGAATTGACAAGTTGAATTTTATTGCCTTGCATAAATGGGATCTGATGTTTAATATTTTAATGACTCCTATGACTTCAAGGATTTTTCTCCACTGTGTGCTCAGCCTTGTCTCTTAAATCTGTGGGAGTTTGGATTTTACTCAGAGGAAGAAGATTCACTCTAAGTATTTCTTAGATTATTAGCATCCTTCAAAAAAATTCTAATTTATCTTTATTATTTCTCCTAGCATTGTGTTTGATGATCTCTTAGATTTCATCCATGAAGTGTTTTAGGGTTTCATATCCTAATGTATAGATTAATTTCTGAATATTGCAAAGAGAAATATTGAGGTTATTATGACATATTTACAGTCTGAAATGTACTGACAACTGATAAATTCATGTGGAAGGCAAGGGGCAGAAGCAAGGGAAAGCTCTAAAGATAACATTCTTCAGATTCATGTCTTTTACTATGGACCATGGGTGGAAAGAGATTCATATCTCCATTACTCTGTGTTTTTAATTTTTTTTGGCAGCAGGGAGAAATACTTTTTCAAACTCTCCCATTGTTTGCAGATTCCATTATTCTCCCCTTTTTTTTTGGCAGATACAAATAAAATTCCTAGCCAAATGTTAAGGATAATTAGATTCCTTTATGTTGGGTGCTGTACTGGGGAGTTGACGACTGCACCTCTCAACTACTAATGGCTTCTAAGGAGAACTTGCAAGTACTTCATAGCTGCTTGTGAGATGGTTTCATTTTGTATATGGGACCAAGGTAATTTTTTTATGAAAAAGACAATTTTTTTGCATGGCAGAGTTTACCATGAACAAGGATGGATAGAATATAATTTGTATGCCTTCTCCTACTCTATATGAACCATATATAGCCAAGTAATCTTTTCTTTGTGATAAAATGAGGTAATGTTCTTTAGTTCATGAAAGCTCTGTACAAAAGTGTATTTCAAGAAGTCTGTGATTGGAAGTTTGTTTTGTTTGTGATGGGTTCTGCAGTGAGATTTTTTTATCAGCCCACCCCCACCCACAAGTGTGCCTGTCTAGTTGGGCTATTTCTGGAGGCACGACAGCCATTTCAGTATTAATGCAATAGCAAAAGTGAGTTGTAATCCTGTGAAGAGTCAAGACCTTGGAAGGTGCTCAGTTTCATGTCTGTAAACATGCTTGGAAGTAAAACATATTTTAAATGTCTGTCTTTAGTCATTATACTGCAGAAAAAATGACACTAAGTACTACTTGTCTTCATCCATTTCCTTTGAATTGAGTCAACTGCAGAACTTCAGGGAAGTGATATGGCTGAAACATTTTGAACTTCAACTCCGACTCCACATGAATCCCTGTCTCTTTTTTATGTATTGATCTAAGCTGTGAGTTCAGTCATTTTATTCAAAGTGATCAACTCCTTTTCAGGGCAGTAGAATTATTGTTTGAATAAAAGCTACACAGGTTTGTTGACTCAACTTTTCACACTGCCATGAATTGAACATGGTGGCAGTGGAGGAAATTTCTTTCGAAGTTTTGATGATTTGAGCTGAAAAAGTAGATCAAGTTATTGCAGGCTCTTTCAGCTCCTCCATATTATGCACCATCTCTTCCCTTATGCTTTTTCCTTCCCATCTCTTATTCCTGCACTTGTTGCTGGGTGATGCTGTTCCACCAATGGCTTAGAAAGCAAAGCCCAGCACACAGGTAGAAGGGATTTGACATTCAGTGTATTTCTTGTGGGTTGCAGGTTTACAGGAGCTTCCCGAGACCATTGGCTACTTTGGGAGCACAAGCCTGTCAGGCACACACTTAGGTGAATGTGGGCTTGAATGCAGCATCAGAACTGGAAGAAGGCTCATTAGTTCCATTGATTTTATGCAAAGTGCAGTACAAAGCTGTCATGCTTTTTTTTTTTTTTTTTTTTTTTACGGTGGTAAAGTAGAGAGAATCCAAAATTAAAATGTATCATGAAGCCTACACCTGTCATTGTTATAATTCTGTTGAACAGGCTTCTCTTGCTTCCTACTGATTAACCCAGTGAAAACAGTGCTGTTAAAAGAACTTTTTTGAAAGGGATGAAGGCTGGAGAAGAATGAGTATAGATGCTAAGAAAGGCAAAATTTGCAAGGAGAGAAAGTGGGTTTTTTTTGTTGGTCTGCTTGCATTAGCAGGGTAAAACACAAACATGCTTTTGGGTCCAGAGGCCCTTGTTTGGGTCTCTAGATGCTGCATATATGTTACAAAATCTCTGTAATAACAGACATATTGTCTGCCTTGATAAATCCCCCCCTTAGGATTCCTGGTAAGAAATACATTTCACAAAGGTTTTTCTTATTCTCTGTAATTTCAGTAGCTATACTTTAGTTCCTTTTTAAAGCACAGTGCTTCAAGGTATTGGTGATTTTGGTACCTGGTAGAGGAATATGTGTTGAAATAATTCAGAGGCAAGTGTATCCTATTCAGGCTGGTTTAGATTGCAGATTCCTAGGGATGTAATGTAGCTCGTAAAACTTTGATCCCTTTGGGATTCAGAATTGCTGAGCTATCTGATGGATTCATAGTTTAGAAATGTGACTTAGTTGTGTGGTTCAGTTCTCTGGTCTGGAAAAGTATTTACAGAATTTCTTGACCTCCTAGGGTGTAGTCACATGTAGCTCTTTGTGTTAGTCTTGCCCACAGCAGGTACTGTTCAAGGAGTCTCTTGGGCTTGGGGAAATGTATTTAGCAGACTCAGACACTCCACAGCTCCAGAGTCTGCAACAAAAATTTTACAAAACCCTGGAGTGAGGAAGGGGAACAAATACAAAAGGGTATTAATTTGGCTTTTTTACAGCAGCTGGCATGAGGCATATCAGCCTTAAGAACCATTACTTTCAACTCAGCAATATTGAAGTTGTGTCATTATCTGGGAACACTTTTATTGATCTCATGTCTCTGGGTGTTATGTCAACAGGATGGACTATTACTAAGCAAGTCTTTTAGGAGATGAACTAAGTGCTTGAATCGTCTACAGCTTGCTTCATGCCTGAAAACTGAACTAAAGCGTAAAAGAAAAGGAAACCAGCACCTGAAGGAAAGGCAAAATTTTCCTTTAGTCCCTAAAATCCTATGTTCTTTAAACAGTCTTCCCTGCAACCTTTCCCACTGCTTTATAGTCTGCTTTATTATGTGGAGTTTTTTAGTTGTTGAGTACTTTATTTTTAACCTGTTTTGTTCAGTTACCTATTTTTAGTTGTAAGGAGGAAGGTTCTGTACCTTTTGACATTGTTTCCCCTGGGTAACTTGATTGAAAGCATTTGGACAGAGCATAATTTCTGGCTCCTATTTGCTCTGGCAAAGTGAACTCAGGAGCTTCTAATATGAAGGTTAATATCAATTAGAAGACAGATAGTTACAGTTCATACAAATTGCACTTAAAAAGTGTGTGGTCAGGATGAACTGTGTAGAATTGAATAAAGAGAGCAATGTATTGCGTTCTTTCTTGTAGTGATTCTATTTCATATAAGTTAAGTCTATAGTAGTATATTCTGCTATGAAATATCATAGTACATTTGATAATTGCTAATAATTTATCTTATAAGCAGACTGCACTATTAAGAAAAAAATAAAGCTAATTTCTTAAATGGATTCAATAAAAGAACATAGACTTTAGTACTTTTAGGTGACTCTACAGAATGAAGATGTAGGCATTGTAAACTTGTAGCTCTTTGGGTTATTTACCCCCTGCCCCCTCTCCAATAAATACAGAACTATATGTATAGGTAAACATTTGTGCATAACTCTAGCCAGTAGCAAGGAGAGAGGAGAAAAGAGGTTCTAGTTATTGTAACACAGTACTTATGATAGTACTTATGCAGCTTTTTGTGTTTAAATTTTATAATGATACAGAAATGTTTTGATTCCGTTTATAATAAACTATGTAATATAGAGGACTAGAACTAGAAAGCTGCAAAAGAACAAGTATATTTTTGAATTTCTAATGTATGTTGTACTGGTTAAATCCAGATCCAGTTGTGCATGACCTCTTAATTTGATTCAAGTTTGGGACACACGAGGTTTGTTAGTTCTTTTCAGTTTTACTCTCTTTTTCTGATTTTAATTGTTTTTATTTCAAATTTCCATAGTAAATGGGCAGAGGCTATTCTCACATAAAACAAATCAGTCCTTGATATTGCTGCTGAATAAAGAGGAGGGTACATGAATCCCACACTACCAAAATAGGAGGAGTTATTTTACTAGAAGCCTAAGATGTGTCCAGAGTGACATAAGGTTATGTGGAGCTTGACAAGAATAAACACTTTGAGAGCTATAAAATTGCTTTGACCTTGGGGCTTGGGAACCTAAGCAGAGCCTTAACTTTTAGCTATCTGTGTGTATGTAAATCAAAGCAAGTCATGCCCAGAAATGTTGCTAAGTATATTTTTCTCAGCAGTCAGTATGACGGATGGTTGCAGTTCTTGGAGCGGTTGTGGTAGGCATAGGTATCCCTGGAGCAGAAACACACATAGCTCAGGGGCTTGTGGAAACCCTTATCACTGGCTTTGCTCGTGGACAGCAGGGGCTGAGTTGGAGGGAATTCTGAAGTGCCTCCAGATCTGTTGGGAATCGCATTGGAAAGTTTATGCAGTTTTACACAAAGGAGTTCTGAGTGTATCTGAACTTCAGTAAACAGTGTTTCCACTGGATTTTGACTTATTTCAGCTAGTTAATATTTAGAATGGATGAATGAGGGCTCTTTGTGATACCTTAGCTTTAAATGATGTCCTGGTCTATGTTCCACGTGTATTGGTGTCATAGAATTTGGGTCATTTACTCAAACTTGGACTCATTTACTTTTGCTTTGATATTGGGCTTTCTTGGAAGCATTTTCTCTGTTTTAGGTACTTGTCAAAAGCAGCAATGCTGCCCATTTTTGATGGTGAATTCCTACAGGCTTCAGGGATGTAAGTAATGCAAAAAGAAATGGGGAATCACGTGAATCCTTTTGCAAGTACAAAAATTTGTTTCTGTTAATAACTGCAGTACAACAGAGAGACCAAATCACCTTGTGAAGTTGTTAGGGATATTTTTTTCTTTAACTGCTGCACCAGCTATTAACAAGTTTTTTCTCTTCTCTTCTTGTGCCTCTGCTTTTTATGTGCATCTGGGAGCCACAACCAATAAAAGAGGCTAATGTAGTCAGGTGAGGTTCCAGTTTGTCATGTTGGAAGAAGAAAATCCATTAGTGGATTATTGGAAGGTGCTGGGAGGGCCATGTGAAGATGCCAATGTCCAATGGAGTGACTGGGAAGGGATGGTTAGATGTATTTTTAGCATTTGTACTGGAATGCAGGGAGGCTCATTGATTGCACTTTTGTTCCCTGAGGGAGGTCAGTGGGAAAGGGAAGAGGTCCAGAATGGGGAAGTAATCCACACAGAATCACAAATGTGTGCTTTTCACTTTGACATTAATCTGAGTGTAGAAAGGAAAATGCCTGTCTGTTTCATTTCTGCATGGACTTATCTTAGAAATCTTGTGTTTCAAATAGGGCCAGCTTGTTACTTGTCAGTTGCATGGTATTGAGGACAGAGAAAATGGTCACATCTTTGATAATGAAGAAAAATGCTCACTTTGTTTTCTAGTGGAGCTTTGGGTTTGATTTTTTTAATCTGTCTCCATTCTTCTGACCCTGACGTTGTTCTATCTCTCTCACTATTCATGGTAATTTCTTAAGTGATAGTGATTTTACTCAGCTGATAATAGAACCTCATTTTCTTGTGTCATTTGTCTGCTGAATATTTGAATATTTTACTTTCACTGAACCTTTCTTCTCTTTTAAAAACCGCTTCTTCATTGACGTGAACTGACAGCTGCTATATCTAAAACCCCATCAGGTGACAGTCCTTTTAAAGTATATGTTTGTGTGCATGGCTTTATGACATTTATAGGCTATTACTGTTTCTACTTTGATGAACAGTGAATGTACCGGGAATGCGTTCATGTGCAACATTTGACTGTAAATCTGAAGTTAAGCATCTTCATAACTCTTAAGCTATGGGTGTATTGGTGCAAACTGGAATTCCACATATCATTTCTCTCTTAGGAATTGCACAGACCTCTTAGGTGTTCTTTTGGCAGCCATCTTTTGGGCATATGCATCTTTTTAAAGTTGCTTAAGGAAAACATTTTTTTCTTTCTTGTTCAGAGATGCAATTTGGGAGAAAATTTTATTCCATTCTTTGAGAACATGTAAATTCAAATGAAGTTGGGTTGACCTGTGTGGTTTTTTGTGTGACCAGTTTGGAAGAAAATTGTGATTCTGTTCTTAGTGTCAGAAAGTTTGTAAGTGCTACAGAGCAAGCAAACCGTGAAGGGGGACACAGCTCTTGAGTGGCTGAGTGGTTCAGACTGAAAAGTGCTTGGGCTTCTGAATTCTGTGGTTCACAGTGATCATGCTCAGATGTTTTGTTACTTCCAGAAAAATATTACATCATCTTATTTGCAAAGTCACTATGCTATAGCTGTCTTTACATCCAGCAGAGTTCTCAAGTGGGATATCAAATACATGCATTACATAATCAGAACAGAGCCTTTATTGGTTGATTGTGCCCTTAGGGTGGGATGCTGAATGGTAGTTGCATATGGAAGACATAATCTTGCAGAATTAACCATTTCCTAACCATCCTATAAACAGCTATGAAGTGAAATAATAGACTGGAGATAGGATTCATTTGGGAAGGGTGTAACTGAAGAAGATAAGATTTTAAATTGGTTTAATGAGTTCATCGTCTTTCTGCAAATGAACTTAAATGTGTTGAAACAAACAGAACCAGGAGAGTTTTATGGATATATTTATAGACTGATTTGCTGAACTTTCCTGTGGTGTAATTCCTGTTGTTAATGAATTCAAAGGAGGTAGACCAATTTCCACCCAGTCTGTGGTTTTAATTTATTGGAAAATGATCTAAAATGACTTAAAAATACCGGAAATAATTTTTTTTTTTGTTATGGAATATTAAATTTGTCTTTCTAAACTAATTTAAGCACTTTTTAGTTTTTCACTTGTTAACCATATGTGCAAAATATGTGCCTGGTGATTTTAATTGGTCCAGTTCAGAACTGATCTGGTTTTTAATAAGACCTTTCACTGTGAAAGGTATAATACAGAGCTTATAATTCTCAAGCTACATGAAAGTGATACCAAAGTTTGGTCTTTTATTGATTAGTAGTATCGTAGTATCTTTTGTGATCTCAGTCTATTTTTAATGAACTGGATTTCATAAACCTCATTAAATAAATTAAATAAACAGGTAAGTCCTTACTCTGTGGGAAATGAGACCACATTAAAAAAACAAAACCAAAAAACAAACAAACCCCCACATTAAAATATCTGAGCTTTATGTTATGTTGATCTACATGTGATTTCCTGTGTTGTCTCAATGAAGCTTTTATATGTGGCTTCAGGGTAAAATTGCACCAAACGTTCAAACTAAAACTGCTACTCAGCCTTTGGGTATGTGTACTTTTTAGTCTGGAAGGTGTTTTTCAGGGAAAATGCTGACTGAACCCAATGGCATGGGTTTTGTTCCCTGTTGTGCTGCTCCCAGACCTAATTTAGGCTCCAGTATGAGTAATCCATCAATACTGACTCTTGCTTTTGAGGTATATTTGTTGAAGAGTGTGAGTTCGTTGACAAGTTCTTTTTGTTATTGTGCTTGTCCCAATGTATCCTTAGAAAGAGAAAATTTGATTTGGTCATTTCACAGAATCCCCCCAGTTCTTCACCACTTCAGTTTCAGATGGACAGTACTCCCATAAAAATCTTGAAACAAGATACTGATTTTGGAAGTCTTGGCCTCAAAATACTCTCCTTGATCCTTTAAGGACTGTTGGGACAGAAGTGTGTGTAGTACTGAAGATCCTCAAGTGAAAAGCAAGGCATGTACAGTAGAATTTAAAACTTCCTTGTATTTTTGTCCAGTCACAGCAGACAGTGTAATTCTCTATGGTTTTTTTTTTTTGGAAATGTATACCCAGGATAGAGTGTGGATGAGGGCTCAGTTAACTTGATAAAGTGAATATGCAAATTTTTGATGAGTGCAAGTTTCAGCTGTTATCCATTCGATGGGCAATAAGTGATGTCTAGCATCCTATCAACTTGCTTTCCTTTTACTTATTAGCAGTTCGGCTTGGAAAAGTGGAGATGGGAGGTTTGGGTGGGGGATGAGCTTGTGTGACATTTACTCCCTGATAGTTATTCATGTAGGCATCTTTCTGTCTCAGTCTCCCAGTGATATTTATACCAGTGGTGGAGCAGACACTGAGACAAAGGATTACTAGTTAATTTGGAGAGCTAAATATACATGTGACTGATGTATTAAGAAAAACACCACCACAAACACCCTCCAGGTTTTGGTAGGGAAGTATCAGCCTGTAGGTTTTCTCTTTTTGACAGTGGAGCTTGCCACATGACCTTTCTGGTTTTTGGCCTCTCTGAATTAATTCTGAATACTACTCAGAAATGTAAGGAAAAGCATAATTCTACATGAATTACAGTCAGTTTCATAGGACACCTTGGAAGTAACAAACATAAAACCCTGGGATGAAAAATAGGTTTAAAAAGCAGGTAAAAATAACCCAGCATGTTCAAGAAGAGTCACTCAACAACAAAACTGTAAATAAAAGTTAAACATGCTGGATAGTTCCCATTCTTAGCAGAAACCCATGTCTTTAAATAATTAACAGTGGCTTTGCAAAATTAAGAAATACCTGGTTTCAGGCTGTGCATCTCTGTTGGTTTCATTGCACTCTTGAGAATTTAAATGGAGGTAAAAGGTAATTCTTTAGTCTCTGATTATGCAGTTTAGGTAATTTTCTGACATTGAATGCATGGTTCCTTTTTTTTCCTTTGGAAACCTCTGTCAGCATCTCCTCACATTAAAAACAAACCAGCAATCAAAAAACCTTAACCAAACAAGAGAAAAAAACTACCCAAAAACCTGAAATCAACCAACCAAAGAAATTAAAAACAAAATCAGAAAAAAAGAAGCTCAAGTATTGTCATGTAGTGATTGTGATACTGATAATCGGTGCACGAGCACCAAAGAAGAAGATAATAAAGTTTTATTTTAATTCAGTTTAGTTTCCATGAAACTTCTCTTGAAGCTGGCCAACATATCTGCTTTTGTGCTGTTTGTCATTGAGTGATTCTTTTTGGAAATGCTTGGTTATTTTAAACCTGTTTAAAAAGTTTATTTCTTGATGGACTAATTTCTTCTGTTTAATGCTACCAAGGTAACTGCTCACTTCTCTTTTAGTGGATAACATCCATTTTTTTTCCCCCCCATTCATCTTTTACTCTTTTCTGCCTATCTTTCTGAAGAATTATCTGCATGATTTTCGCTTTTCATGGTCTCTTGACAACAAAAACAAGGGCATGTGTAGTGTTATATATGTTCTTTGGGGTGCAGTACTCTGGAACTGTGAAGCATGTGCCCAAGCTGACCCTGGGAAGCAGGAGTTGCAGGGAGAGAGACTGCAAACCACTGGTAAACTGAGCAGTGAGTTTACAAGAAAAGAATGTTGGATCACCAGTGTTGATGCTTGGGTAAGCGATTCACAAAGGAATCTTCCATCTGGAAACTAAAAGGAGAAAAAGTTTATATAAGGTGGCCCTTAAAAAAAAAAAAAAAAAAGGTAAAAAATTGCTTCTCCAGTACACGGCTGCAGCTATATATTTTGCAGCATGAGTCATAGGTGGCTTTATAGTTCTACATCCCCTTGCATAGGAGGAATAAACGTTGGAGAAGAGGAAGTTAAGAGAAAACAGAAGTGTGAACAACTGCTAATGGTGCTCTCTCTGGCTCCATTCAGTCTGCCATTCCATCATACTTAAAGGGGGTAATTCAGAGATTCCTTTCTTGGCATATAAGTGGCAACATATGTTTGAAACAGTGAGTGGAAAATGTAGGAAAAAAATGACAGGCATATGGCAATAGGAAGGCAAGGAAAAATTTGTTGCCCTAACGTTAGCCACATAATTGGTACACTTAACTTCTGAGGACTGATTTATTTAAAGACAAAAATGTATGCCCCATTTATTCAGGTTTTCTGTACGTGGCCTTCATCTTACAGTGCCTTCATAATTTCTCTGCTCTCTGAGGGAGTGGAAGGTGATAGGAGAGGTTCAGAGCCTCAGCCAAGGAATAGAGGGGGGAATCTGGATGTAAACAGACAAACCAACCTTCATTCATATTCTCGTTTCAAAAGAGGAAGAATTGAAAACTTCCTCCTTTATTTTAATACTCAGTTAGCTAGAATGTTTATGGCTTAACACAACATAAGATGTACTGCTTAATGAATAGAATAGATGTCCTGGAAACAGACATCATCCAAAATAGTGTTTCCAGTGTGCAGTACATGCTGAGGTAACCTGCTGACACTTGTCAAAAAAGGGTTTCTACCCACACATACATCTGTGCACAATCGTAAGCTCAATGCAGTATCTCAAACTGTATGTGATGGGGAGAGAATGTGGGTAGTTCTTTCTGTTTCCTCAGTTAATTTTGTGTCTTGAATTGAATAATTCATTTCAAGGGAGAGTGTTGTTGGGAAGGTCAAGGTCAAACCTGGTCTTGTAGAGCTTCTGATGACATGTAAAATGTGTGTTTAGGAGTGCTCTTTGTCCTGAAGCTGAAGACTCTACAATCCAAATAATATATTCTTGAAAATGCTTAGGAGGAAATCAGTCTGTTTTCTTTCTATTGAAAAATGATTTATCAAAACCCTGAGAGAATGTCTCCCACCACATTTGCCTTCAGAAATGTGGCCTCTTTCCTGAAGAGTGGTGAGGCCCTTGGAGAATTGTAACTTGGCCACTGAATGGTCTTGTTATGGCCCTTATTCCATGGAGATATTAGTCCTTGCATGGAAAAGGAAAATTGACTAAACGACATTTTAATTTTGTTCTCTCTTCTTTCTGACCTCTTCTGGCTCTGGGATTTTATGGTCTAGTGGTTTAATTTTGAGTTGCTAAGTCTTACGTGAGATTATAAATACTGGTAAATTGATTGCATTATGCTAGCAATTGTAGCTTATTCTGGGGAGTGAAGGGCTGATGCCTTACCAATCTTATTTAAATTCAGAAAGTTTGCTATGTTAAACTTCTAAAAGTAGATAAAAAGCCAGCTCTAGCTTTTTTAAAAAACAAAATCAAATCAATGGAAACAGCCTTCATAATTAGTATTGTGTTAACAAGTAACACTCTGAAAACTTGAGAAATCTGAGCTATTATCTCTGCCAAAGTAAATGACATCACAAATACTGTCAGCAAAATGAATTAAAACAAATGTTTTGAAAGGAAACCTATTTATGTTATTCTGGTTGTCACCCATGTTAGCAAAAAGCCAGGAAAATGCATCTGAAAGTCACAGAAATCTTTAGAGTTAAAAAAGAAGAAAAGAATTTCTAACTATGTGGAGAGAGGAACCTGTGCAACAAAAATTATTAATGCCCTGCTTCTTTGGGAAGAAAGAGGAGACATTTTTAAAGAAGTTTTAGGAAAATTATTAAATACTTTCTATTTGGTAGCTTCTGTATGTCTTCTTTTACTAACATGCAAATGCATTCAATTGCCCTGTAATTTGTTTGGGTTACTTTGTACGATTGTTGGCTTTTTAGTTTAGTAAATTGACTGGTGGAATCACTTCCATGCAAGCAGAATCCTGCTAATGTGTGGACTACAGCAACGCAGTTTAGAAAGGACAAACAAGGACATGTATCCTTTCTACCAGGCCCTGCCTCCTAATTATGCATCAGTTTGAAGAGTCCATTTCAAGAGGTTTGGCCCTTCTGCTGCTCTGGTCATGTTTTGGTTTCTGAGCAACTTAGGGAGAGAACTACATTTTGTATCATAAACACTTCAGCTGATTGGAGTTTTTCCTTGGACTGGCCATCTCACCAGCATAAAATGCCGTGAGGTCTTGTCACGTTTGAGGAAGATCTTTTTGCTTCAGTACATTGGCTAGGACATACAAACTGTCAGCTGTCAGAAGGGAATCAGTGCACGGCTCTTAGGTTGTTGTACTCCACCACCATGTAACTGTAGTCTCAAGATGTGACATCTTTATGGTGTGGGAAACTCCAAATGGTTTGTACAGCTTTTTAAAGCAGCAGGATTGTTGCTATCTGTGTGCCATGAGTGGTAGCCATCCAGTAGAAGGGCAGATTTCAAAGGGACATGTATGGGCTGCTTGCTCGGTATGGAACACATGTAGTTATTTCTTGTGAAATGCTAGCAGTGAATTCATCCTTTTTCCCTTTCCTTTTCTTGAGTTGAACAGAAGTTCTGCTGCTCCATTTTACTTCAATCATCATATAGCAAATGCTGAAGGAGGGACAGACACTTCTGTCAGCCCTCCCTGACTGAAGGTTGAAATCAGGTGGCATTAAAAGCACAATCTTTAGATAAGATCCACCAATAGCTTGTCTTTTTCTAGTAAAATGTCCTTCTCTAGATCAGCTGAGCTTTAGGATCCTGTTCTTACCAGGAGTACTGGCAATTAGTTGCCCTGTAAAAAGTCACTCTTGTTTTTACTGAACTATTAGGTTATTGAAGTATAGCTTTGGATATTTGAAAAAAGCTTTGTACAGATGTGTAACTCTGACTTCTGCGTGTCTGACCTGTGCTGGTGCACAGCCGAGGGTCTGAACTGTTTTGGGTATAGTTGCAAATTGTGTTGGATTTGGATATCATGCTTCAATCTTTCAATCTGGGGTTCAATCTGCTTTTTCTAATGCTAAGAAGATGAGATGTTCTCTCAGCTGCAACTTCTAATAGGAACAGATTTGAGCTTCTTCAAAATTCTTTAAATCCTTTTATCCAGTGTCATTGGAGTTGTTTTTTTTCAGTCTCAAATATAAGCTCTGTTGGTTTACTGTACTGGGATGAGTTTCTTCTATGGGTTTTGGGGATCAGTATTCTTGTTTACTTCCCCATCCTGTCTGGAGTGCTGTAGACTGTTTTCTGTGTTGAAATTTTGCCTGGAGATGATTAGGAGTTGCATACTCTGGAGAGCTCTCTGAATAAACTATAGAGACAACAAATCTAATGCTTTGGGGGTTTATTGCAAATTATAATTTGAAGTTTGTAAATATTCTAAGAGGAGGATGCAACATGAGTAGAGTAGAGATCCCATGTAAATAATTGGTCTTTAAAGTCTAGAATGTCTTCTGATGTTGTTTTATACCATTTCCTTTTAAGCAGAATGTTTGTATGTTTTTAAAAGATGTAAGCTCCTAGGATGTTAGCTTATTAACGTGGAGAAATTAAAGTGTGCAAAAATACCTTACCTGTATACTAATGAAATAAATATTTCAACAATGTAAATAGGTGACAGTAATTGAAACCTAAATGCACTTGAAATTGTGGTCACCATGACAGGAATTTTTTCATTTCTGATTGATTCCTCCCTGTCTGGGAATAGGCATTACAAACTCCTTTCTCTTTGCTTCCTTCCAGGAATGCAAAATATCTTAATTTTTTCGCATTGATTTATGTTTATTAAGGGCACCAACAACAGCCATTGCTCTTTCATAGTGACTTGGAAGAAGAGAAGAGAAAGGTTTGTAAAGCATGTTAGGATGCTCGTTCTAGCATAATATTAGGACTCTTGGCATAGGATGCTTAACAGAAGTATAGGAAGCAAACTGTAGGGTAAGCATGGACAGAATAATTTGTTCTTTAATAATGTCTCATTTTGATTTCTAATCAGAAATACATTTGATTTCAAAATAGTATTTTTCCCTTCTTTTTCATGCATGCTGCTGAATCCTCAGAAACAAGCGTCATCCAGTTCAGTGCCTTTGTTTTGCATCTAAAGGCTCAGCCAAATTTCCTAAACTTTTGGGCTTAAAAATTTCTGGCTGAAGTGTAATAATCTCTTTATCAATAGAAGAAACAAGCTTTTTTATGTACTTTTAATTTTGGACTTAACCTCTTTTTATATTAATAGAGTCTTTCTCCATAATGCAAAGTAAAGTAAAGAACCATTCCTGAACAGCCTTCAATCTCCATTCGTGATGTTTTGTGTGTGATGTATTTGATTGTGTCCTCTCTTAACATATAGAACAAGAAATCATGCAGAGAGAGTAGATGAGTGAAGGTATAAATAGGTACAGCAATTTTACTGGCTATGGATGTTTCAGTTGAAAGGTGAAAAGCAATAAAGGACATCAGATATGCAAATCTGTAAAATAAAATGTATCTCAATATACGTACGTGGAAAAATATGAGCGTGTGTATATGTGTGAGTATGTGTATATATATGGACTTGTGGTCATCTACTGCATTAATGTCAAATTCCCAGAAATGTGGTGTCAAGAGAGGACCGTTTTAGCTCATGTCAGGACAATGTACTTTAGTAATTTCTCCATCCCTGGAGGGCTTATTAAACACTAAACAAAGTGTCTCAGAATATAACTGATTGAGTGTTTTAAATTATGCCCTTTCGTTTGGCTCTTGGCCAGCTGCTCATTGCACAGGGCTGGCAAACAAAACCTTTAATTTACGCTGACAGTATCATGCAGTTGACTCTGCAAGCTTCTCAACTCAGAACTTTTATAAAGTAAACATTCAAACAAACCTCAGGTTCTTAATGTAAACACATTTTGTAACTCTAAACTTGGCCAAACAGTTAAGAATCAAATAGGGGTTGTATTTTTTCCACTTCTCATGAAAACGTCATTATATATTTTTCCTTTTCTTGCTGATAAATAGGGATATCTGTAGCTGAGTAATGAGAAAAGACAGCAGTAATCAAATAAATTTTTTTTCTTTCTCACATTTCTTTTTTTTTTTTAACATGTGGTGTTGGCAGCAATTTCCTAACTGTTTTGTTTTTTACTACCAAGTGTACCCTAGTGAGGACTAACACAAATTCCACCATACATGGCATATCTGCTTATCACATCCCACTTGGTCCAAACTCAGAATGCAAAATGCAATTTAGTGGACTTCTATGAAATTAATAATTCTCAGATATTTCTGTGATTTTGCTGTTTGCCTCTTTTTTTTTTTTTTTTTTTTTCTCTTCAATTTGATGAATTCATTTTCTTTCAAGCGGGTATTTCCTTAAAACTGAAATGTGAAGTCTAAATGTGTAGGCAGAAGTAGAATGGTAAGAAATTTAAATGGGCAGATGATGTAGATATGAAACAGATAAGCTGGGTCAGGGCCACTGGTTAATACCTGCACATGGGGAAGAAGTGCAAGAAACTGTACTGCAAATGATTGTGGTATAAATAAAGAGCCCAGTACAGATTTATCCTGCAAATGGCTTAATAAAAGAGAGGTTATGGAAAGGAGTAGTGACCTAGCTATGTTATCTACAAGTCATCACTTCTGGGGTGGTATTTTAGTGTGTGTAAAGATGCCTGTCTTTAGTCACTTGAGTGGAGCTATATTTCCATGGACAGCACTGGGATCTTGGGCACCAGCCCCTAAGTGGAGGTATCTGAGAAAGTCCCCCACTTTACATCTATAGGCTGAATCCTGCCTTTAATGCCAAACATGGAATAGAGTTCATTTTTTGTTTCTGAACATAATTTACAACTACACTCAAAAGCAGAGGGGGGACATGAGCAGTTGGAGGACGGAACTTGCTCCATGTTAGGCTTACTGGAAGGTGCTCTGATATACCTGTCATAAGATCATCTCGTGTAAGAATGGAGAAACAGGAACATAATCTGAATAGGAAAAGGAGTTTGGGTTCTTTTTGAGTTACAACCAGAACTGTATGTTTTGCCGTAATGACTGTAAAAATATGTACTCTTTATGGAGCTGATGACAAGAACAGAAAAGGAAATTGAATTAAATGATTTTAATACTAAGGACTGAAGTATCTGAGAACAGATGGATCAAATAGAATAAACATATTAAACATATTTAAAAAAAAAAAGCCGGTGCACAAAACTTGCATATGAATGTCTGATTAATCTGTACCTTATGAAGTATTTACAAATTCCTCTAACATACAGTTGTTTGAACTCTCTTGTTTTATGTGCTTGCTCTGAATGCAATGACAGTGAGTAAGGCTTGGCACCTGTAATGACCTACAGCATCATCATTCCATTTTATGCAGAGAAGTGAGGAGTTTGTGTGAATTAAGGAAGAAATTGAGTGTTAAAGCAAATCACCACTTTTTCTTTACCACTACAATTATAATAGCTGAACAAACTAAATTACATGAAAAGTTTCTTAAATAATTTAGGTAGATGTCTGGATGCTACAAGGAAGTGGAATTGTATTCAAATAGTTCAGGATGAATTTTTTCTGCATTCCTGGTCTTAGTGTCATCTTGTGTTGGGATCCAAGTACTCCTCTGTCCTAATTCTTGAAGATATTTCAGTGTCTTAAATATTTATTATATATGTTTTGTCTAACTGCTCTATTATTTGTGTGCATTCATTTGAAGAGGACTTGTGATATGTTCTCTCCAGCATTTTTTGAGATAAATGTAATTGAAGATATTTTTAGTAATTTTTCTTTTAAAAACAAACAGTCTCTCCCTTCTTGGAGGTAGGAGAGCTGTTTTATTTGGAATAATTTTTAAAAGCCTAACTGCTCCCTTGAGCGCAGCATCTTTATTCCTTTCCCCATTATTTTTATGAACTGCTGCATGCCTTATTTCATTGGGAAGCCTGGTTTTGGCTCTCTAGGAGGATAAAGGCTGCATGCCTGAGCTCTTTTCAAACTATGATGCCACATGCTAGTACTTACTTCTTTAAAATTTGACTAAATGCTTCATTACAAATATTTTCAAGAGACTTATGCATGGCTTCCTATGATCTCATTCTTTGATTTTGAGAAAGAAAAGAAGGAAAAAGTGAAGGTTGTGATAGTCTACAGCTATCCAAATTTGAAATAGTAGATCAAACCTGATATTGCTTCTTCATTTGGGTGTTCATAAAAACAGCATTATTTGCTGTGGAAAAAAGGCTGGCTCTTTGTATAGTGAAACTAAATGAGTTATGGAAGTTTGTTTCATGACTGGATCTGTTTTATTGTCCAGTAATGTGCAAGCTACCAGGCTTTCCACACTTTTGGGAGGAGCACAAAGGTTTTCTGCAGGTACTCTTATCGAGGTCAAACTGCACTCTTGCTTAATATTCTGGACACTAAAAGATAACCTGTTTTCAAGAGCCCAGTAGATATTGAATAATTCACAAGTTTCTTTCTTGCATTTTAGTAAAGTTACTTATGGATGAAAAAAAGGGATGATGATGGATAGGCACACAGGCTAAGAAACTCAATTACAATTGGCTTTTGTAAATATTTGTTTCAAATAATTGTATATAAATAGTCAAACCCTCAAGGGCTTTTTTATGCACATTAAAGAGAAACATATCCCTACTGGGAGAGGGGTAAATGAACTGTTCTAAGTTGAGTTAGTCTTGCTTCAGTTAGGATGCCAGGATTAACAGGATAGAACAGCAAAGTGTTACTTGAGGAGACAGGTGGGGAGGGATAGCAGACTTGGCACATCATTCTGCTTTTCCCTCAACTGCCTGGAGACTTTTGTGTTCACTAGATAAATGCCAGTTCTCTTCTTTATTATACTTGCTTTTCTTGTTAAAAACTAGTGCTGCCTCTGACTTCTCTGTCAGCTTTATGGACCCACCAGCTAATAGTTTATCAGTTTTTCATGCAAGTTCTTTTAGAATACCTATATACCATTTAGTCCTGGTCAAGTGCTAGTAAACGTATTGCTTTGCATTGTACAAATTTGATTTAAAGCTTTTTCTACTAGCAGTTTGGATTCAGATGGCTTCACAGACTCTTTCTCCGTAAGAGTCTAATGTGGAAACCTCCTTGACTTCCAAAACATTGGAATCCAATGCTGCCAGTCAGGGACAAATACAAATAAAAAAGAGAATATGACAAATGAACCAACTTAATTTTATACTTCATTGTTCAGTGGAAACAACTATACATTGTTCAGTATAATTTTATACTTCATTGTTCATTTCTGTTCGGTACTTCAGACCGTTCAGAAAGGTCTCCAGATTCTGATTTCAGTCCTTGTCATTATTTTGGATTGATGATCAGTAGTCTAGCATTTTTATGATTATCTGTTTATATATGTACTTCAACTCACAGAAGGTCTGGATATGCTTTTACACAGTCAAATACATTTCTCTTGTTTGGCTACACTTTTTTGCTTTCCTTTTTTTGTTGCAGCTGTACAGCTGCTAAATCAGCATAATATGTTTTCTAGTTTTGATTTAAATACTTATCAATAATATAATCATATTCCTCTGGATGTTCTTCTCACATAGTTTAGCAGTATAAAATCACGCTCTATCCATGGCCAGATTTACAACTGGAGAGACTAATTTTTGTGTTGGATTCTTGAAATCACACAGGAGGCCTTGCACCCTTGTTCTTTGACTGTTTGGCTTGTAGTTGCTTTTTTAAAATTCTGCTTGTTTAAATGCTCTTTGGTTAGACAGAGCTTTGCTATTTCCTGTCAAACTTCATTAGGTACTTAAATGCTTTATTTCCAATAATACAGAGTTTTAATTATTGCATCTCTAATTGATGCGTCATCCTGAACTGCTTGCATCTGCACCTGCCAACTTTCTGCTAAGTTTAAATAGTCTTCATCTTAATTTTAAGCTTGTGGATTTTTTTAATTTTAGGTAAAGTTGTGCATCGTATTGCAAAAGTCTTCCACAGTCTAATAAAACTGAATTCTTTCTTTCTGCATCATTTTCTCAACTACTTTATGAAATATGACAGTAATGCCAGAACTTGTGCTTTGGTACTAGAACTGTTTCAAAGATGTAGCCATGGAGACAGTCTTGTTGTCAGGTGACTAAAAAGCAAATTTTTTTCTCCAAGTACTTTGAAAAATTTTCTATGTTGTTATTTTTATCATGAACAACTCCTTCTCAGTTTTCTCCAAGAAATTCTCTGCATATCTGCTGTTTATCATAAAACCACCTGTCTTTTAGTAATCAGAATTTAGTAATCAGAATACCCAAGGGCAAGGTTGTGTGTACTGTTTTGAGACTCAGATCTTTGCATATGTGACTGTTAAACAAGGGACTTCAATGAAATGCTGGCAGTGAAATCTGATATTAATGGAATTAGCTGAATTTTAAGATTGGTTGCAGACAAGAAATTTAGAGCAAACTAATCTTAAAATTTGATAATCCTTATAAGCATGTGTGTAAGGCCGATTCATGTAAAATTAATGTTTTGTTGTGTGCAACTAGTAAAAGCTCTGTTTGGAACGCCTTCTTTTCTTTCTTTGTGGTGGACTGCCTGCTTTTCTTACTTTGCATCTGAAGTTAATGCAGAGCTAAAGAAGATGGGAATTCACAGAGATCAGGATCTTGAATCTGTAAGATATGGTCCTTTGATAAAACTATTAGGTTACACACCATGCTGGACATTTGCTATTGCAAGAAATGATGCATTCCAAAGTGGTATTAAAACCCACCTTACCCTCTGCTAAACTGAGGGCTTAGGAAGCTAAATCAGCTCAGCATTTGTGCCCTTCTCTAGGTCCAGTTCTGTATATTTCAATCATCCTTTATTTCTAGGCCAAATGCTACTCTCAGGGAGACCTATGGCACATTCAGATGATCACAGCCATTTGCATTGTCTTTTCAGGAGAATTGAACTGTGTAAACTTGGAGTGTACTCACTGCTTCTTCATTCAGAGCTAGTGTTGCCTGCTGCATTGTGCTAAGAAACCATGAGAAAACTGGGTCCTGAAGCAAAGATAATCCGTATAGGCTTGATATTTCAATAAGAGTTGTGGATGACTAGCAATTAATAACATGAATTTATGGATGTGGTGCTGTATTACAGTGGTGAAGCTTTGATAAGCTTTGATAAGCATGTTTACAAGGTCCTTGGAGTTTTAATGGAGTGGTTTTCATTAACTTTATTTATAACCTATAGTTTTTATTTGCTATACTTAAATCTAGCCTATAAGGATTTTGGAGGTTTATTTCAAACTTACACATATAAAAAGTTAAGTAACTTTATCCAGTGAGTGTGTTTATCCAAATATGTCATCAAACTTCTCAATTTCCCTTTTAGAAAGCCAGTTAGGGACAGACTGAATCATTCTCCTGTCTGACCGAACACAAAGACATCCAAAGTTTAGCTGGCAAAACTGTTGAGAAAAAGTGAGAATTTTAGCATTTCAGCAAGTGGATCTTGCTTCTCAGTTCCTCAGTTGGATGCAAGGTGAAATTTTGAAATGAAAAACATGTGAAAACTAATCTAAACATTTAATAAATGATGACCCAATTTCCTGATGACTTAAACACAAACTGTAGGATCTGAACATTCCTGGAAGTCATTATCATAGTAGTAAATTTATACATCAGAATAAGGTCTACGGTGCTCAGTATTTCCTGATAACCCTGACATTTTTAACAAACAAATTGGAGTGGAGGGAGAGGAGGGTGCATGGTCTCCATTTCTGCTAGGTTTTATTTCTTTTTCTACAGGTTTTGCTCAGACTGTGAGGAGGAAGGACTACATCATGTGTAAGGAAGTGCAAGTGAGATGGTAACAATTACAGTTTACTGAAATGGAAGGGTAGTTTAAGAAAAATAGGTTTAGTAATAACTGTTAGTGCCTGATAATGTTTGTGGGGCACTTGTCTTTCCCCAGTGATTCGAAGATGCTGTGAGTCAAAGTGCTGAGGCTAAGGAATTTCCCAGCAGCATATAAAAGCCAAGACTTTGACTGCTTTTAAAAGTGAAAGCCTCTATTTTAAGTTGCAGGTTTTTAATCAGCTCATGCAATTTCAAGCAAAATTTGTGACTTGGAAGGTATTGGCAAGGAAGTAAATAAATAAGGCAAAGAGGACTGATTTTGCAGTGCCTTAAGTTAGATGCTGTCTCTGCTGAAGATGCTCAGTGGATCTTGCTCAGAGAATGAGAGCAGACCTGTGCAAGATACATGTCATCAAGCTCCTGCACACATTTGAAAACAACCATGTTTCTGGTTTCAGTGAGTTTCCCTTCTCAACACAAAGACAGAGTCTGGGAGAAGGTGATTGATCCTAGGCCAAATCTGGCAGACATAAATGAGTTAACTAAGTAATTTCAGTGTTAGTGTCCCTTTTGGACTTTTAATCTCCTGTTTTGGGGAGGGGAGAGGAATAGAAGTTTTCTATGGCAGAATACTTCCCCTGACATCTCTCAGCAGTCATCACGACTGTTGGCTTTGGAGTTTTTATCTGCTTGTTGCTGTTGTTGATGATCAAGTTTTGGCTCAACAAGGAACCTTCCCTTGTCAGAATGGTTGTACAAGCTTCATCTTTTGCCAGACATGTTTCCCATCATAAACTGCTCTGTGGGAGCCTGAAGGGACTGGTTAATTCTCTGCCTGCTCGGTCTTTGGAGTTCCTTCAAGTTGTGCCTCACAAGGGCCATTGTGTCAGATTTTATCCCAGGGGATGTGCAGCTGAGACCTACCACAGAAGGGGAGTGGGCAGTCCTCCATTCTGAATCATCCTGAAGCAGCAGACTGTACTGCAGCCCACTCAAATTCTCCTCCTAGGGTGTTATCAGCTATGGATCTCTCTGTTACCAAAATGGGTGCCTTAGGGTTCATTTTCAGCATTTAGCATCTTTCAGTAGAGGAAGTACTGTACTGAGCTGTTAAAGAGAATGTATTATTGAATGAATAGAAAAGCGTATTTTTGTTTATGACAATGCAACTTTTATAGAACATTTCTAGGGAGATTAGGTCTTTTCTATATTTTGGACATCTGAAATGAGAAGTAGTATTGTTGGTGCGCTGCATTTGGAGAACAACTCTCTGTTGCAAGGGAGAGACTACATGGTCCAGTAGGTTTTCTTGTATCTACTCCTATGAGCTACTCTGAGCCGTCCACCTGACCTGTGCCTTGTCATTACACACACCAATACATATGCGAGTCTGAATCAAAAATTAAAACAACGGACTTCAATATGTCCTTCTGAAACTTATAGATAATTTCTGTGGCTTTTTTCCAATCTTCCTAGTAGAAAGATATAAATATTGAACATAGTTTTTCAATGTGTTCACACTCTTGATCTTCAGATTCTAAATAGGTTGTGCTACATTGTCCCAATGTGTGGTGTTTTTCTGAAAGGCTCAAAAATGTGTATTTCAGGCTCAAGAAACAAAATAATGTAGGTACATGAAAATCAAAATTTCCATGCAAGATGATTTTGGTATTATTTTTAGCCATTTTTTTTCATGTAATCTCTGTTCTTAACAGATGTAGTGTTTCTGATCTTTTTATTTATTCTCTGTTTAAAGTTACTGTCTTGGCACAGAGACTGAGGCTGAGACATTTTTTTCTAAATTGCTGCAGTCTCCCGTGCATGGTTCTCTCATATGTGCATATATAACACTCAGAGGTTTTCTAACTGGGCATAAATGCATTGAAGCTCACAGCATGCCATGGGAAACTTGGTGGAGTTTAGATCACAAGTCTTGGTAACTGATGTGTGACCTGCATTCTAAGTTCTCATGGCCATTTTCTCCGGCTTGTTTTTAAGATATGAAACTAATAATAGCATATGTAAGTCACTTAAATTTTTCCTGCCACGAGAAAGATCTTCATTGAGATTTCTCCTCCTCCACATTCAAACAGGAGTACATCTTTTCCCATAGCAATGGCTTTTTTTGGAAAATTATGAGAGTGTCAAGTTTTCTATCTTGGAGAACGATTTAGGGATTTTTCTGTCTGTCTGATGTTGTGTATTTGTTTTTCAAAGTTACAGAATCCTGTGCCAATTTCTCCTTCTCTCACAGCTCCACCCTGCAATGAATCAGAAGTGCACCCTGTCTTTTTTTGGTCACAGGTCTTGGTACAGTCATCTGCTTCTATTGTTGCTTATGATTAGACTTGTTGTGCTGTGCCACACATGGAGTGGTGCGCTCAGTCTTATTTGGAAATGTAAATTGGTGACTGGAGTGAGTGCCCCATTACTGAGGGCAGTGCCCTCCCCATGAGCATATTTGGCTTGTGCTTCATCACCCATGCTGGTCACTGCTTAGGTGTTGATTTACAAATGCCATAAATATGCTGCAACTTGCCAGCTTAGAAAGGTCATCTTTCCCTTTGAGTTCTGACATGAGGGTTAAAGGTGCTGACCAGGGCCACCACCCTGGTGGTAAAGGGTGGCTTTCCACAGTTGTCCCTTTCAGAATTTGTCCTTTTGCAGGGAGGGCAATGAGCAACTCTTTCCCCACACATGAGGGGAGAGAGGGTAGCAGTGTAGGAGAATGTCCTCTGGCTAAGGTTATTCATTGTGCCCTCCCCATCCTCCAAGTGTGCAATGGTAGTATTGGTTGCTAATAGTGATAGTGTGCCTGAAACAGTGAACAGTGAAATGTTACGTGCCCAGAATTAAAATAAATAAATAAAAAAATCTAAATATGAGTCCATTTGTCTGTGTCATTCCACCAGTGTCAGTGGAGATGCATGAGAAATATTTGTCATCTTGATCTCTCATCTCCGTGCTAATGTAGGGGGAATAATTTTGAATTGCACCACTGATCTAGAGAGAATCTCTCAGTTACTTTAACGCTGAGCCCTCTTTCTGTTTGTATTTATTCTTGGGTTTTCACACTGAAAAAACGTAATGTGACCTTGTATAACAGTTTTGGGATCTTCACCCTAAATCCTATTTATTTGCTTTAAGATAAAGTATTTTTATCTTCCAACATGCACAAAAGCTGTTGTAAGCATCTTTGAATCCTTAAATTGTGACAAAGATTTGATTTCACAACATCTGTTGAAAGTTATGTAGTGCAACAGTACATAGTTTTCCGCATATGAGCATGAGGTAATTAATCTGTGTGCATCACTTCCTCGAGTCTCTCTTTGTGCCTCAGTGGTGTTATTAGTGGGACTGTCCCGTTGGAGTGTAATGTAGAAGAAAAATGCTAATGTGCTTGTGGTGGGTCTTTCTTATTCACCTATGGAACACAAGATACCCATGAAAAAGGTCAAATGTACACAGATCTGGCATCCATTTCACAACTTGCAAGACATAGTCTCCAGCATATGTAATACATATAATTCATTGCCAGAAAGCTAAAAGGAAATGATTGCATTTGAGTACAATGCAATCTACAACAATAGTTCAGTGTGCATGAAATTAAAAACCGCTGGTAACACGTGTAGAATAAATAAGTTGACAGTGTTTATTTTTACTGCAGCTCTCTGCAGAGATAAGGTCCTACTTCTTATAATATTTAATTGGCTTCATTAAGAAAAATAGCAAATATTAATTATACCCACTCTTCCAGAATATTGAATTTTCCAGAGCTGGACATGCAAAATATAGTTATTCCAATGTGTAAATTGTTTGAATTAAAGTACAGCAAAGTTATGCTGGCAACTAATACACTTCACCTAACAGTTAAAATGGTTCCTTCTTTCCTTGATAACCCTGTCCTGCATTTCAAGCAGTGTTTACTTGATCTACTGTGGGTAGCAATTACGTTCATCTGACACTTTAAAATAAACCCAGAACTCTTTGCCTGGAGCTCTCAGTTTTATGAATTACCTTCCTTACCAACTCAAACCCTCAACAGTCCTGTAATATCATTTAATTTGGTACCGTTCTAGTGTGATGTTTAGTCCATGCAATAATATCACATTAGAGCATAAGAGCGTTCTGTGAATGTACACAAGAGAAAAAATGTAGCCTTAATTCAGTATTGACTGTGCATCCAAGGAAGATCCAGAGAAGGCTGAAATAACTTATGTGGAAATGATCAAAAAGTATTTTTTAAATAAGGGACTGGAAAACGATTTAATTATTTGGAAGTACAGAAAGTTCTGTTTGGCTTATTTGTGTGTGTGTGTGTGTGTGTTTTGCTTGTTTGTTCCTTTGTTTTTTAATATTTATTTTTCTTGGAGGTGCTCTGAACACGAATTTGTGACACCTAAATGTAGGAAGGCTCAGGTAAAAATGTGTCTAGCTACAACAGGCTGAGTGACAAGCAGTTACACCTGTTTTAAGAATTGAGGTTTTAGAGAACTGTTAGGATGCAGCATCTTTGCCAGAAGAGAGGTTCTTAAGCTTTTATTAAGAGCAGTTTTGGTTGAACATGGTGCAGAAGCCAGACCAGCATGATGCCTGCAATGAAACTGAGGGAGGGTGTCTTTTGGTGAAGATGCCTGAGTTCTCATCAGGAGCCCAGGCAGCCGGCACAATCACTGACCTTGGGGATCTTCAGCAGGACAAGCATCTGAGCAACCTGCTTTGGCTGCGAAGTTAGCCCTGCACTCAGCAGGTTGTGCTGGAGGCCTCCAGAGATCACTTGCAGCCTGTATCACTCCAGAGGTTGTTGGATTAGCTGACTGACATTGAGAGTGGCAGCAGTTGGAGCAAAAGCAGTGTTTGGTGGAGTTTTGTTAGATGAGGAGGACTACAGGTGTGAGACTTCTGCAGATTAGGTTTCATAGAAAAAGACCCTCGTATTAGTAGATGGTTCTTAACCTTGAGATCTTATTAATTCATTCTGTACCAAACTGCAGAGTTTTATGCTAACATTTGAATTCTGTGAGCAAAATTATCATAACTGTCTTTAAAAATGTATTTACATTGCTTATTAGCGAACTCCTTTTTTTTCCCTGTCCTGTTGAATACCATTCATCTCTTAATGGGTGTATCTTTGTAAGAAAGCTTTACCCTTTGCATAGCTGAGAGTCTGTATAGGATATAGAGTTTGAAGGTGGAACACACCTATATATTGGGACATTGCTTCCTTTCATCCAGTTTAACTCTCAGGTACCTGTGACTGATTTATTTTCCTCGTATCTTCATTTCCTTTCAGTAAATGGAAAAAGGGGAATAGCTGTGCTTAGATAATATTTAAAGCTCCTTGAGATATGCAGTGGAAAATGACTGTGTAAGTGTTAAACATTGCACTATTTTGCTCTTCTGTTTCTTTTTGTGTGTGGGGGGGGTGGAGAGTACTATGTATATGCATAAATACTTGTATACATATGGCATGTGTTTTCAAACTGGGAACATGCATATCTGGAAAACCTTTGAGTTTCATGTTTTACCCTTGTAAAACATTTTCTAAAATAGCATCTTTTATTATTTAACTGTGCTGTAAAAATATAGAATGTGGATAAATGATTTGGGACAAATGCATATATCCTTAGGGAAGATACAGTGGACTCTGCATTAGAATCTAAAATAAATATTCTTCATAGTCCTTAATCCTGCTCTCCATCTTCCAATCCCATGACAGGCAAGAGCCTGTCTAAACAAGGCCAGTAGCTTTTATGGTGTGGTTCTTCAGGTGGTGCTCCTAGTCATCTGTCTATCAGCTTCTGGACTTAGTATTTTTCACATTCCTCTGGACTTTGATGCTGCTGTTTCTTTAAGCTCCAACAATACAACAAATTTTTCCCTTCTGGACTCTAGTTGACTTGGTCTGCTACACTACCATGCACAGGTTGTCTGTCTTGGTGTTCCTTTCTGGTCTGCACACACACACACAGAATAATTCATACTGAAGTGCAGGAAGACCTATCTAATTGTCCATTTTCTCCACAGAACTTGTCCTCCTATGCTGGGGGTTTGTCAGGCTTGTGGCTCGTTTGTGGCTCCATGCTTTAAAAGTGTGACTGAAGATGAATCAATACAGTGACAAGTAGCATAGTTTTAGTCTTTGTTTGCTGGTAAATGTCTGTTGTAAAGAATGAGACTGTTCAGTTTGAAGATTAATCTTTGTACTACAGGGAGACTATGGAGGATTAGTTTTTTGGCTGGCAACAGGAAAAATGCTGAAAATGTCTAAAGGGTTAACATTGAATGCTAATCTGGTTCTCATATCTAGAAAGCTTTTGCTCATCCTGTCATGAGCTTAACCTCCCAAATCTGACAGTGTGAATTGCTGAGTTGCCTTACTGTTGTTGCCTTACTGTAAAGTCAAACTCTTGAATGGTTAAGGTGAAGAGTTTTTACTGAGTCATTTTAGACTCTTATATTTTGCACAATCCAAGCATTAACTCTTTTAATGAGAGATGCCATTGATGAAGGGCATAAGGCAATATGAAGGCCGTAGAGATGAAGATTTGTCTAGTTTATGTAAAACACGGTCATCTGATAAATTCATCACTAAAATTTTCATTTAGAAATTTTTCAGTTCTGTTTTTCCTGAGCACACAGGTGAGGGAGAGGAAGTGCTTTCTTTCTGCCTTATTTGAAAATATATCCAGAACAGTTTGTAAGATTTGGATCTAACTAGTAATTTCTTTATTCTTGCCATAAGGAGCAGTTTTCATAATCTCAGTATCACTGCCTCATAACATCTATTTTTTTTTTTCCCTTTTGATCAAATAGTCACATATTATTCATGTACCTTCTTTGGCTTGTATACATCGTATACCTTCCACAGATATCTTTAACATATACTGTAGTCTTGCTTGATAAAAGCAAGGAACGTCTTTGAAAGTCACTGAATTTGCTTTGAACCTAAAATACTGTTTGGAATGCTATATATCCATCATATAGAAGAAGATACTGCTTCTGGGTTAAAAAAAAAAAAAAAAAAAAAGTAAGTTCATTAGTGAATACTTTCTGCTTTTTTTTCACTTGTATTGGGGGTAAGCAAAAATTCATGTCATTGCTTTATGTGGGAAACTTTTTATAGAGTTCTATTTGTTCTTAATCCAAATGCAAAGTTTGCATCCTGAGAAAATGTAAATTGGAGTAAGAATTTTGAAGGGGAAGAAAAGGTCACTTTGCCATGTCAGGCAGACTCATGTAGGAAGAGCTGTTTCTTAACTTGGTGAGTGGTTTTTTGGTTGTGGGTTTTTTGTTGTGTTTTTCTTTTTTTTCTTTTCTGTTATGGCAGGCAACTGTGTGGAGTTCCTGATGGTGACATTACTTGGCAAACAATTTGGAATCAGCTCAGCAAGTGACATCACACCCCCTTAAGGTTTTCCACATAAAATACATCCTCAAAAAAAAAAAAAAATCGAGACTTAATCTGAAATCTATTATTATATCCTCTAAGGGCTCTTTAAGCACCTCAGCATTCCCCCTCTTCCCACCATTTTCCAGGCAGCTTGACTAAAAGTAGCAGACAATAGTGGTGAATGCTTTACAGTCTTGGGAATGGGAACAGAGGGGGAGGATAGAGGAGAGACAGGGAAGAGAGTTTTAATCCCATGTCTATCCTGTTTAAAAAAAAAAATAAATCACTCCAATGCTTAGTCTTTTCCTCTGTGCAGCTTTTCACAGTGTGAGCATATTGTCTGATGTAACATTTTGCCACTCTTAGCAAGTGGAGTTGTCTGGCTCTGCCTGTAAGAGATGAATCTCAAATTTTGAGGAGAAGAGAGTAAAGATGAAAACTTCCTTTGATCTCAGGGTTTGGTTTCTGATTGATGATGATTCCCAAGAACAGTTCCTAGTATGTGCTTTTCTCTGTGTGCCTATGCTTGCCTGCATCTGCATACACATTTTTCCAAGGATTAAAGCGTTTTCTTCCCCAGCCTCTGTAGCTGTGAGCCGTAAATCTGGCTGTGTGCTCAGTGTGTGCTGCCTTTGATAGACGTGCAGGAGAGAGGTGCAGCACACGGGGTGAATGCTGCCAGAATACGTAGGACATGATGTTACACAGGCCACGCAAAGGAAGAATTATCTATGCATAATGTGAGTTCAGAATAGGCTTGACGTTCTCACACCCAAACATTTCCATCTGTTCCTAAGCGAAAGGAAACTGAGACAATATTCTCCTATCTTCTGGACTAGCTGTACAAGGAATAGGAAATGTTCTTTGATATTTTTTTCCTTCGGATGTGTTCAATTTTGTTGCAGATTCAGAGAAGTCACAATATAAAGTGGCTTCTTTTAAAGACAGTAAATGACATTAAATTCTTCTTAATTCTTCTGAGAATTGGTATTGAAACTGTAACACTGTGCTTAAAGAAGCTGTGGCACTTTTTGGTTACTCGTAAAAAATAAAGCTGTTTTTATGGGTTTTATGCCAATCCTGATATGAAACCTTTGTTATTTTTACTTTCAAAGCTTTCTGGAAATTGTCCTCTGCCTTTGCTTTCTCTCTATGTATTTCTGTGTTTTGTCCAAATATCTACTTTTCCTCATGTCTTTTTTTTCTGCCATGCCTGATGATGTGTTCTGTTCCTCACACTCTGTAGTGTGTACCAAGCTTCTAAAACACACTGGAAGGTTCACCTGCTTCCTGTTGGTTATAACATCATACATCTGCATGGCTCCCTGTCTTCTCTGCAGTGTTACATCCTTGGCATCCTGCAACAGTGCTGAAGAATCTGCCAACCATTTGACCTACCTTGCTGGCTGGTGGAGATGTAGACATTATTGTTTGTTAGAAGTCATTAGGTACGTTTTCACAGATGAACTCTCAAAATACAATTCCACAAATATGTCTGATTTTCAGTGGAGGCAAAATCAGAAAGCAGAGAGATCCTTAGGTGTAATGTTAAATTGTACATGCTTCTTAGTACTATGGCAAGAGGTAACCTTACCTTTCACATTCTTGTTCCAGCAAGTTTGTAAACTCATCACTTTTTTCCATGTATTTGCTGTGCTTCTTCTTCTCTTCCTCTAGTTCATACAGTGTCTGTCTGTGTGCTTTTTCTACCATTAGAAGTTGTTCCAGCATTCTTCTGTGAACTTCTTTCTGTTTCTCTACAACTTTATCAAGCTGCAAAAAAAAGGAAAAAACTCTTGAAATATTTTGAAACTTTTGCTTTCTTGGGCTTTCATTACTAAAAGAATTTTAAGAGCAGCTTAATAATATAATGATAATAATAATAATAATAAGCCTAGTAGTGAGGTCATCTGGTATCAGTTTAATTCTGTCAGTCTAATCCCAACAAATTAGAAAAATGAGGTATTGTTTTCAGGATCCTCAGTCACCTTCCTTTCCTCCTCCTGCCATGAATGAGCCTCAACTTTTTTTAACTGATTAGCAGTTACTGTTCCTAGGGTTGTACTTTTCTCATTGATCATTGTGGTAGAGAATCAGATGTCTTGGCAGAAGAAGCATCATCCAGTGCTTCACACAGTGGATGACTGGCTTTTGTTTGAATAGAAATAGCTGCCTCACTTATAGCTGCCTAGGAAATAAGAGCATTAAATTGCTTTTGTAAGGTAGAGGTAGATCAAAAAGCAGTTTTCTGGTTTTACAGTAAATGCATGGCTGTGCCAAGAGTGCAAAACAATCCTGTGTCTTGTACTTACTATGAGCATGGCTCTGGGATTCTGGAATAAGTAAGTGCTGAATTTTTTAATGGTTAGAAATATTTCTTTTTAATGGTGGCATTTCCTGTTATGTTCCTCAGATTGCACGTGTTGTTGAGGTCTTTGTCTTTCAGATGGCACCTTTATAGTACAGTTTGAGCATAAAATTCTCCTCCCTGCCTCAAGAATTTCTGCTTAACACCTGATCAAGAATCGTTAAGGTTAGAAAAGACTTCCAAGATCATCGAGTCAAATTTTTTGACTAAATACCATCATGCCAACTAAACCATAGCATTAAGTGCCATACTCACCCATTTCCTGAGCACTTTCAGGGATGGTGACTTCACCACCTCCCTGGGCAGCCCATTCCAATGCCTGACCACCCCTTCAGTGAAAAATTGATAATTTTTCTAAGTATTACTATACAGAGATATTTTAATATAAATAATCTATTTTAGCTTTTGGCAATCATTTTTAATTTTTCTAAACCACTGAGGTGTTGGCATAACTGTTCACCAGACTTAGGCTGTTAAAATAACTCCACGAGCTTAGAGAAAACTGTGATTCTGAGGATTCTGTTACAATTTTGAGTTCAGTATGTGACTGAGTTGTGCAAGTGTGTATATGAAACCATGAGTGGTTTTCTTCCTTGGGCAATACTGATCTAGCTGAAGTTTCAAGGAGGATCACTGGAGGCCATCAAAAGATCTGGGAAGAGTCTGTATCTGTGAGCCACTTTGTTCTCTGCTTGTTCCCCTTCGGAAACTGCCTCCCTCATCAGGTCAACATAGGAATCCTTGTGTCCTTTTTGAAAAAGAGAAATTTTGAGCTCACAGCCCAGTGCCTCCTTTTAACCGCAGTCAATTCTAGTAAGTCAATCTGATTGTAGTGTTTCACTCTATTAATAGGAAAGAATTCACAAATGGGCAGTGTGGGAAGCAAAGCTGGTTCTGGTTCTCTGATGTTTCCCCCACAAGGAATTCTGTGTGCCACAAGAAACACTGGGGTTTTGGATTCTTAGGGCCACTGCTTGTTTTGGACAATTTAATTCCAGGGAGTATGATTAATTATATTTTCCTCATGTTTATTCACAGTTTGCCCAATAGAAATGATGAGAGGGAGAGCTGGAATGCCTAAATATGAGTTTCTTGAATGAGTGAGGATATAATCAATTTTTGCTTAGGTTCCAAGTCTCCCCCTGCTTATGTCAGCTTCTTTTATATCTGTATATGTTCTCTTGTGTTTCTCCTAAATAATTGTTAACCTTTTGTTAACAAAAGGCAATGGCAAAACCTTGATTTTGCTATGAATGAAGAAAAAGGAGCTATTGACAAGGCTTTTAAGATGGTTTGAGTCAAAAATACTCCAACAAAAACGTGAACCATTTTTTAAAACTTACTGCACTTTCTACTTATGACGTTAGAGAGTCTTTTGTGTTGTAACATAGCTGAGCTTGTCTCTTGCATGATATAAAGAAACCTGCGATTATTTGTTTTGGTGCTCTTACAGCAGAGCATTAAGGTTTTTTAATCTTGTTCACTGACAGCTTGTATGCTTTACCCTAGCAAGGTGACTGCTTTCTGGAATCATGATTCTGAAGCAGGACCTCCCCTGGAAAAACATTTCTTACCTAAACTCTTGCATATGCGGTCTCTCTTAGTAAGCAAGAGTCGCCTTATACAGGAATCTTTTGGCTGTGCTTTCTATATCTTTTAAAGCAGTTGAAAACTGGATTGCCTTAAAAGGTTAGGTTGAGGAAAACTGTCCATTTTAATTTCTTCACACTCTCCCTTATTCTACCAGAAGTCAAAATTTAAAAAATTGAAATCTCTCATTTAGCCTCTAACTTACCAGAAAGGTGTTTTATCAACCTTCCCCCCACCCCACCACCCAAGATTTCAGGAGGGGTTTTGAAACAGGTATTACAGATGCATGGAGTGCCATCACCTAAATTTCTAGTCCTTGTTTTTATAAAGATGATGCTGTTAGGTGAATGTGCACTGTTGTCAGAAAGCAATCTGGCTCCTGATGTTTGACGAAGTTCTCATGCAGTGCTGCTTGCAGCTATGACTCTGTTTTACTTAAATTGATATAAACTGGGCATCAGCTTTGCATGAGTGCCTGCTGGTCTCAGCCCTCACTGTGGGGTCAGGCAGGCTGCATGGGTGGGGTTAAGAAAGTAAAGGCATTTGTGTGAATTGGACCACCACTTTGAAAGTATATGTAAAAATGTGGGGGGGTATGTAAATTGCTGTCATAAGAAAGCACTGACATTTCTGGCTACAAGCTGATCATAAATGAGATGATCCTGGTTCCAAACACCTAAATGCTTGATTGAGATTAGGGTTAGTCATCAGCCAAGCAACATTAACCAAGTATGAAATAGTCCTGCTTCTTGCACTGTTTGGTGTAAAGGATGTGGGACCTGCCAGCAGGGTTTTATGTGTTCTGTATATTTTGTTTGCTCTAGAGCACTTGTTGAATGGCTACAAGAGGTTAATTAAAGCAGTAATCTAAGCAGTATGTATGCAAAAATAAAAGTTATTAATTCCAGGGTCTTGTTTTGTAGTTCTCTGTACTTTACACTTCTCAGTAGCACATTTGTCACTGTTGAGATTCCAATAGTTTGGATTACAAGCTGGTGTTTGGGATGGGTGAGGTGTGCATTCAAAGCAGGGAGTTGGAACAAGGAATTTTAAATGGGAAAAAGGAGTAGTGTCTTGGGTGACCTGCTCCCATGAAAGAGTAAGAGAAAAGTAAATAAAAATGCTGTATTAAAGCAGTTTGCATATTGCAGTTTTCTTCTGTTGCTGGGACTTGAAGTTGCATTTCTGTTTCTTTTAAGCATGCTGTCAAATAATTTCTACTGTGAGCATTTGGCTGTTGTGGCTGGGAACAAGGTGGAGAGTGTGAGCTGGGGAGGGAAGGGAAGAAGTGCTGGGACTGTCTCCTGGTACAAGTGGGTCATAAAGGAGAGAATTGGAGAGACAGCAATCCTACATCACAACTACTGCACACACTTGAGACCTGCATGTGAGATATGTAACAGGAATGGGCATTTGACCTTGTGACACTTGTGTGTTCCTGTGCAGCACTCCTTGCCATCTCTGCATGACCACACAGAGCAGAGCCTGGGACTGGGTGGCTACACTTCCCTGTGGTTTGAGAAAATGATGTGTCCCTCTGCAAGATAAAGGCACCTCCCTGGGGAGCAAATTTGACTTTTGCATTTTCCTTGTGAGATCTTGTGGCTGACTCCCACATCTCCAGCAGAGAAGAGAGAGGTCGTGTGAACCCCTGGTGGTTGAGATCCTCACACAGAAGTGTCTCCCAACAGCACCAGGTTCCTCAGATTGCTCTGGCCAAATGCTTGATCTGCCCATGCAGAAATACCCATTTATATGCATGCACACAAGTTTACTCAGCCTACACAGTTCTTAGCTTAAAAACCACAGAGGACTAATAAGCAGCAGTATAAATGTCTTCTGTTGAAAATTAAAGTGATAAAATCTTAATTAAGTGATTTGTTGTTTTGTTCTTGCTAACCATATGGGCTTTTTGCTAGAATTAATTCTTGAACACGCTGTACAATACAATGGAAAATCAGAGGCATAGCCTTACGTAACTGTGAATGGTTGAGCAAGCTAAAAATTCTCACAAATTTAATAGTTTAACTACATTTTGCCACTAACTCTTGACTGAAGTCAAACTAGGATGGTGTATCTCATATCCATTACATCAGAACTGAACTCTTCATCTTTCTCTTTTTGATTGTTTTGTGTTTGGTGGTGTGCCAGAATAAAATCCAGGGTAGTTAAATTTTTTATCTGAAGTTCAGTGTAATATTTTTCTTGTTAATAATATCCTCAGTCATTGTTTATAAACGTATAATCCTGAGTTTAGGATTACCAGAGATTATGGGAGCACTTCTTCCCTTGCCTTTTTCAACCCTAGCTAAGCCAAATTTCCATGCAGATATGTTGGTGGTCTTCTCCTCAATGCCATCTTGTCAGCACTGTTGTTTCAGTCTCTTCCTGTGACTGACTTATTGGTGCCCTGCAGCTGTGGCCCTTGGAAAGTTTTGGCCAACATTTACCAGATGTTGTGAGGACACAATCAGATAGACTGATGAGGGTTCCTCTTTCCCCAAGGTGATTTGCAATGGAATTTCAAAAATGGATTCAGTTTTTAATTATCCTTGATGGGTGCAAAATACAGGCTCTCCACTCATTTCGCTTCTTTTAGAGGAGCTCTCAAAGTGGTAGGAGGTTTGTCCTATTTCGAACAGTGAGGCATATGATGTTTTTATCTTTGGATGTATTATTGGGAGAGTTAGAAACCAGAATCTGCTTTCTGATACCATGAAGAGAAGAGAAAACGACACACAAATTCTGAAGTGTTTTCATCTTTATCTCTCTTTTCTTACATCACCATCTCTGTTTTTTTTGATTCCTTTAAAAAAAGATTGTTTATTTTTGAGTCAGGGAAGATTATTCTTATATTGTTATCCTGAATTTACTAGAATGTTGAATACTCTTCCTTGTCTATTCAAGAGAAGTGGTGACTGATCTGAAGACAGATTTTTTTTTTTTTCACACAAACGGACTACGTCTGAATTTATAAACCAGGCAGAAATGGAAAACCTTTTCAGGCCTTTGAGTCAGAAACAAAACCAAAATAAAAGTCTAATTTCTTTTATGGCCCTCAAATGTGAGTGCTAACAGTAATCTTATCTGACATTTTTTAGGTTGCAGAAAGAAATAGCTGTAGAACAAGTTGGATTGGAAAAACCTGTTTTCAAAAAAACCCCAACTTAATACCTTCTCATGGCCAAGGAAGAAATGGTTTTGGTTTGTCACACTTCTCATAGGTTTTGGTCAGGAAGATGAATTAATACTGCTTTCTCATTTGCTACATTTCTTCACCTATGACTCCTGTTCCCAATGAGTAAAGTTGTCCAGTCACCAGATTTTCCCACTACATTCCTAATCAAATTTGTCAAGAAACTTTATGTTTAATCTAGGCAAGACAATTCTGAGAGAATAGTAAAGGACTGGAAATCTTACAGTTGCCTTCTGAAATTAATTGTAGTTTCACTTGAGTTTTGGGAAGATTATCTGTGTTCTGAGCTACCTGGCAAAACTCTTAAGGGTGAGATGCACATGCAGATACAAAGGCACATTGTCCTAGTAGCAAGGAGGGGAATTTAAATGGCCTGTTCCTGGACTTTGTGTCTGGTTCCACCTCTCCTTTGGTCTTTATATGTGTTTTAAAAGTACAAAAAAGACCCAAAAAACTCCAAACAAACAAAAAACCAAACAAAATGGATCTCTGGTATAATTCAGGGAGATTTTGATACTGAAATTGTGGAATGCCTGCCTATTACAGCATCCTTTGGTTTACCAAGACCAAGAAGTGGCAGTGGTGCTTCTATGCTTTCAGTTGCTCTCAGGATGTTTACCTTTGCCTTTTGAAATTGCCAAATCCAGTGGTGCTAGAAATGATTTCTCTGCCATTAAGTGTAAGAAGGAAAGAGTGTGTATAAACTTACGTAAAGCAACAGACTGAGCTTATGTTTTCAAACTGTTTAAGACTTTCCCTCAAATCATTTCCATTTGTGCTCAAAGTTCCTGTGCAATTATACCGCAATGTTCTAAAATAAATTAGGCTTCACAGATGAACTTTATCTGTTTCAGATTATATCCAGAGATTTTAACCTTTGAGCTTCTGAAATGAGAGTTGACCTTTTGCCTGACATCGTTTTGTCTAGAATGATCTCTGTGTCCTTAGGTACATTTCTGTTCAAAAAACTTGGAAAACACTTGGTAGGGGAATTTTATTCATAATTTCTGCTTTTATTTTGTGGCGTTTATCTATACTGAGCAGTGTGTTAAAAAGTGTTTATCTGAATTAGAGACAGCTACTTGGGATAAAAAACCACAATCTGATGTGAATGCATTTTAATATTCAGTGATTTGCATTGTAGGGCAGAAATGAATCAGATAACATTGTTCAGAAAGTATGGCAGCTGCTGCTGCAGTGTAATTAAACTAAAGGTTACTTAGGTATAACGTGAGAGTATTAGGTTTCTGCCTGGATGAAGTTTCTAACGCCAGCTGATTATAGTAACTGCAGAGCAAGCAGGTATCCCCATGGCTGCTCCTGAATTAATGGGAGCAGGGATATGGCTGCTCCTGAATTAATGGGAGCAGGCATATGCAGAGGTGCACAGCTGTGTCATTGCTGCAGGATGGGCCCCTGCAGCCACTGGTAAGATGGGCCTCCCTGAGACAAGTGGGAACTGGTGAGCCTTCTGCTTGTATGGGCTGGCAATGTGGATAACAGAAAGGGAAGAAGAAAAAGAAGATTGTTTGAATTGGACAAAATCATGTCTGTCAATGTGTAAAGCCCCCAGTCTGCAGTATAAGTGAGGATCATTAGATCTTAGCTGCACCCTGGACTTTGTTCTGCTCTCACTTACACTCGGTTCCATTCCAGATTTAGAGCTCATTTGCCTCCTTCTGCAGCAGTGGGTGAGAGATTTTCTGTTGAATTTGGTAGGAACTGTGGTTAAATGTCAATTATTTGTTCTTACCTCTTCCATAGGCTTTTCATAGATATCTTCTTGCCATTGCTCAGCCTTTGTTTGAATAGCATCTCGCTGGAGTGCCTCTAGCACCTTCTTGGGAGTAACAAAGCCGTATTGTGCTTCAAGCAAAGCTAAGTCAATTTTTTCAGCCTTAAGTACTCCTATAACTTCATCCTGAGCCTGCAGAAACACAAAGTAAAGCTTTATCTTGTTAAACTGTATATAAGTATTTGCAGGTTAGATCTCTGCTTTTGATTTCAAGAGAACTGAAAAACTTCTAAAATAACGCTGTGTGTGTAAAGTGCTCCAAAACAGTCAGTAATGTGAAGACAGCTGAAAAGCATGGGGGAAGTATTGGTCTTTGTATTTTATTAGTTTGACATAAACTCCAAGATTTTCAGACCCTTCATCAAAGCTTAAGTAAAAGCTTAAATCAAAACCAAAATTTCAGGGCAAAGTTTGGCTTGTGGTATTAGAAATTGACTTGTTAGTGCAGGATGGTGGGATATTTCTTGAAGCCTGAAGGTGTTGTACATTCTGTATGTTTTGGATGTAGATGGCTTCTGTAGTTTAGAAGGTCACCACATAGAGTGTCCCTCTCGGATTTTTTCCCCCCACTCTGTATCCTCTGGATAACCCCTACCTCCATTGTAGTGATGCAAACTACATGAAGTGTCTCAAACATCCATTGTCTGCAATTATCTCAGTTAAAAACAAGTATGTGCTAATCCTGGAAGGATAGAATAGGAAGGAAGGATATCAGAGAGAAGGATATACCAGGAGAGGGTGACACTTTTAGTCTGACTCTTTTTGGCTGGAAGACTTCTGTATCCCCATTTATGACTGTTTAAACAAATGTTAAAATATGAAATAGTCTATTTCTAATCCTTAGCGTAGCAGAAAAAAATAGAAGAGTGATCTTTGTGTAGCTTGAATGTTCTGGAATTTGGAAAGGAGTGTCATCTAAACTAGCAACTTAGTTATGGTTGGATTGACAACTGATCTTCAGCAATTTGACTTGGCATTATAGGAGGTGGAAAATAAGGGATAAAAGATGACTTATCTTTTTCATTCGTAGTGCTCCTTCCTTTTAAATTTCAGACCTGATTTTAAATGCTCATATCAGGCTCATTGTTTTCCACTTTCTCATTTCCTTATTCCAGCTTTAAACCTTAATAATTGAAGTGCGTGTGTATATATATTTAATATTTATTTTTATATGATGCACATGTATGAAGAGAGTGTGTGTAATACAAATATATAAAAATGTGTGACATCTGAATTTTAACCTTAATTAAGAAAGGCCAGCTGGGAAGGAGAGAAATGTTTTGCAAACATGGAAATTTTCATTGCTTAATGAAGGAGAAGTTTGCTTTGGATCTACCTTCAAAGATTGGTGCAGCTATTAAATATTCATATCACATGTGTGTTCTGTTAAGCATGTCTGTATTATTATATAAATATACACACATATGTTAAGAATAGAACTACCCATGTACTATGTAGGTAATAAACTCTGACACCATGTGCTACTCCCATTTAGGCCACTTCGGCCAGTTTGCTTTTTTCTCTGCCTGTAAGTAGTTTTAAAGTCACTGCTTCTGTGCAATGAGCCTGCCACAGAAATATTTTCTCTGCTCACTGAAAATCTGGTTCCCACTTCCTGAAATTACGTTTGACCAGGTTAGGCATCATTTACCACTTGACAGACAGTTCCTTTTTTAGGCAGAGAAATGCTCACTCTTAAAATCCAGAAACTTGTGGGCTAAGTGGCATGTAGCACTTTTGCTTTGTATTATGGGAAATAAAATGGCTATTTTGATTTTCCTAGAAAAAAGTGTTAGGATACAATGAATTATAATAGAGGTACTTCTTGTGAAGTGGCACATACTGTTTCATAGGGAGTAGCTCATGACTTCATAGGAGTAGGAGGATAAGACATCATATCAGTCATACAATGATAAATACTTCATATTCAAGATACTTAGAACGGGGCAGTACAACTAGAAATTTTTATGAGTTGTCTGCTTTGAGAGTTACTCGTGGTATAAAGATCATGTTTCCTTGCTGATAGCTATAAGAGCTATAATTTTGGGGTGTTTTTGTATGCTGCAGTTCATATTTGTCCTGTATCAGATTGTGTAAGGTGTTTCCTTAGTATAAAATCAGCATGAGTGTGTGGTGGAGGGGAGAATGGGAGTGGAGGGTGGAGTGTCTTTTAGTTTGGAATACAAAGTAGGACAGTACATTACCTGTAATTCACCCTCGAGGACACTGAGAAGAAAGAGCAAGTCATCACGAGAGAGATCCTCCCTTTTCTTGACAGAACTCTTTTGTTTTTTCTCCGCCTTTGGACTTCTCAGGATGGTACTGGCTCGGGCTACATCATCCTTCTCTTTCTGCTGTGTTTGTGCATTTCCTTTCCCACTGTAACCAGCCTCTTCTTTGTCGTGGTCTTTTGCCCTTGGCTGGCTCAGCTTTGGTCTGGTTGGGCTGTCGGTGCTGTTACTTCTGGAATGCATGGTTTATATCTCTGAAGCTGAAGGAAATTGGGGAGAAAAGTAATTGTTTTAGCTAACAGAGACTATAAAACTATTACTATAATTGATGGTGGGTGTTACTCCCTCCAGAATGGTAATTCTCTTGTCCACACAAGGCTGTTTGTCATTTGACAAAAGCTGGCGACCTTGTGCAAACCAACAGGACTGAATGTCTTTCAGTAGTGAAGTGAATCTTTACTGTTCTTACGCCATTGTAACAATTCCCTACTTGACACTGCAAAGAAAACCTCTTTAACAGCAGTGGTGGGTGCATCACTGCAAACCACGTTTCCTATTTTGTGAGAAGGCCTACTTCATCTTTTAGGCCTTATATATTATGACGAGGCAGATTTAGGTTCAGAAGCTTTTCACTAGGAAGATCTTTCTGTTCCACTTTAACAGTGTCCCAGCCCGTACTGTGTTCTGTTTTCCAAGGGTCAGTACAAAAGCAGTCCTTCACTCCTACAAGCTATACAAGCTGCATAATACATGTTTAGCAAAATGCAGGGATTAAGAAACATATCCAGACTGCAAAAAGTGAGCAGCGCTGTAAATGCTCCCTCTCCAACACCACCACCGCCACCAAAACCAAACTACTTTGGAGATCATGACTTGCCCATGCTTAAAAACCATGCAGTTTAAAACCTTGCTACTTCTTTAGTGCTTGAGTCCAGCGCTGTAGAGGTGTTAGTACCTGGTGAAAGGGAGACTTATCCCAACTGGGCCCCTTTGAAGTGCCAATGTTAAGGAAACATACCCTAATGCCTTTGCAGATAAATGACTAACACTGTGTAAATATTGATTAACCTCAGGAACTTGTGTTTTGGTTATCACCACTCAGATTAAGGAATGAATGGATTATAGTCCACCTCTGCTGGAAAATTGTGGTCATGGATACCATCTAGCAAACAGTAGCTTGATCATGTGATTCAAAGGTGAAATTCAGCATGTCCCAAATACAAATAAGGCACCATTTTTCTTATTAAACTGCCAAGCTAATTTCTGAAAAGTCCAGAAAATCATTATGGTCTATGATGGGCACTAGATGATTCCTTGGCTGCTTTTTTGCTTCAATTCTGTGGCTGATAAAATTCTTTGAGAGCCTGCTCCCCTATTCCTTTCCACCAGATTCTGACTCTAAATCTTAGACTCTATGACTGCACTCCTTAACTGTGGTAACTTTCCACTGAATGCTAGGAATGCTTCCTTTTGTTGTTTTTCTGCAAGAGCAGAGGAGGTGGAAGTAGCTTTTGGTTTATAATGGATGACAACTGAGTGGGGTGAATTGATCAAAAACGTTACACAAAAAGAAAGTGACATTTTCTATAATGTTGAAGTCTCTTCTAGTCTGATTTGAAGCACTCATTAATAAGAAAAACTTGTTTCTCCAGGTTTCAGAAGACTGAGGTGTGTCAGATTTGCATGGCACTGTGCACTGGAAACTGTTCTGTGAAGCTTCAGCAATGTCAGGTTAGGATGGGAGCGTATATAGTGCATGTTGGAAACCTAGAATTGTTCACAGCAGGTTGGCAACAATGTTAGCTGGTGGTGCTTAGTTGTAGTGTTCATCTTGGTCTTTCAGTCAAATGTAGATTGTAGTGTGTTTGTTAGGATACTCACCTTTTGCCCCTTGCTTGCAGATTATTCTTACTTGGGAAAAAGGCTCTTGGTTTTCCTTTGAGTGCAAGATGCTGGATGCCTGCTTGGCTTTTGTGTGCAGTTAAAGGTTTATGCTTTTAAGTTCAAAGCAGGAGTTGTGAGCTAAATCAGGTAACCTGAATGTAGTCTGAACTTCTCTGTGGGCTTTGACACCATGAGCAGAAGACACTATGAAATGTATAAATAGTCCAAGAAATCCCCTTCATGCCTGCAAGTTGCAGCAGTGCTATAAACTGGACATCAAGCTGCTATCAAACTTGACAACAAATGTCAATATGACGTTTCTTGTGGAAGGAAAGGCCTCTTCCCATATGAAGAAGAGCTTCATACCTTTCCAAGCTTTTGGAACTGGGTGCCCCTGGAAATCCTGAACTTGGAAAAACAGTCCAAGGACATCCTCCCCTGTATTTACTCTTGGCCTGTATGTTTGCTGTTGGCTTCAAGGCCACGTGCCATCCAGTTTTCACAGCTGCAGTGTTAACTGTGGCTCCCTTTTAGGTTTGTCATGCCTACTTCCTAATCAGGTATATCAGTTCTTATTGCACTGGCAAAAGGCACTAGGTCCTTGGGAAGGCTAGCTAACTTGCCAGACAGGCTGTGCTCCTATGGAGAAAGGCATCTTTTCAGTCTCCCAGGATGGAGTTTTTCCTTTCTTGTTGAGAGTTCATAAGTACAGTTTACCTTTATCGTGTTCTGACATTCCTGAATGCCAGTGCCTACTATCAAATCTACTAATAAAAATATTTATCAAATTAAACAATTAATGTGAATTATTAGAAGTTGAAGTGAAATACTAAAGGTATACTTCAAGCACATTTTTAATGGTATTTGGATGTAGCTGATGAGAGGCACAAACACTCTGGAATTATAGCCTGCTTTATTAACATATTCTTTCTCAGTTTTTCAAATTTATTTAAACTTTCTTAATACCTGTACACTGACAAGCATTATTTGTAGTGTTGTCTGACAACGAAAGGCTGTTAGTGCTAAAGTGGTTGTCAGAAGAGGTAGGTATGAGTGACAGAAGGGCAATTTAAAGCTTCAAATGCACAGTGTGACTGCTGGTGTAGCAAGCAAAGTGGAACCTCAGAAATGGACAAAACAATATCCCATCCACGTTACCCTGAAGCTTCTCACCACCTTCAAATTGTCAGACTCCCTAGATGTGCCACCACCTAAGGGAATCACCTTCAAACACACCTGATATTTTGGACAGAACATCAGTTATTCATGCCCTTGCACCATTGCACAAAACAGAAAAGAAGCCCATTCTATTCCAGATTGTGCTTGTTTTCTGCAATGTTATTAGACCCTGGAATGACCATAGTGAGACATTTAAGATAGAATGTCAAAATTTTTCACCAATATGTTTTGGTACATTGGGTTATTTTCTCTTTTGAGCAGCTCATTCCATGTTCTTAAAGGATTGATAAAGAACAACATTTTATTTTGTTGGCTTTTTTTTCCACAAGGTAAAAATGTTAATAGACCCATAAAATATATGAATATCATAAATGTGGTTTGTGGCACCCAAAACAGTGAGCCCAGGTTCTCAATATTGGACTAATGAGTGTAAAATTTACCTTTTTGCATATCTGTCTCCACCAACATTTACATTCTGTAGTGATGGCATCTGTGTACAAGAAAGCCAGCTTGCAAAAAAGAGGTAAGAAAAAAGTGTTTCTTCTTGTAACAGGTTTTGTAATTCACAGATTTCACTGTGATTTCTCCTGTAGAGCTGACTCTTGCATCTTATGGCAAACTTTTGTATAGAAGTTAATTTAAGCTCTTTGTCTCTGTGCCACCAGGGAGGATGACAATATAAGATGCCTTAGAAAACAGTAAAAAATTGCTAAAAATGAATTGATTCTGTGTTGTGCCTTGCACTTGTGATCTTTCATCTTTTTTGGCTCAATTACTAAGCAGCAGGGATTGTAGCTATTTAAACTGAAGAAGCAAGGATGCTTGCCAGCATTCTCATATGATGCATTATGTACCATTGCTTTCATCAAAATTAAAAGTAGTTTGAAAGGGAGAGTCTAGATCATGAAGTCACATCTCTTGAAATCACAGACCACTGTGCTGTGGGTACTTAACAGAGATTAGTTTTCCGTAACTGTGCTAATGGAATAGCACTGTGTTCTGCACTATTGTGCTTTCCTTCACGTTATGAGGTGCCTGTTATACAGAAGATTTTGCACTAAGTGACAATGTGATGGTTCCCTAGCTCATCAGACTTGTGCAGCTTGGTAGGCTGGGTCCAGATTCTGAGAGGAATGAGATTGGGTTACACTGAAACATTCTGGTAAATTAAATAATTGCAGGTTAGAGATTCAGCAAAGTTTGCATCTATTCTTGGTGTTCATGTTCCTGTCCTTTTTGCAGTTTATTTTCTATTCTGTTTTTTAAAGATCTTGCTCATCTCTGAACTGAATGCTGTCCTTCTGCATACAAAGGAGGTGTTTTTTTTTTTTTTTTTTCTAGGTGATGAACAAGCAATCTGAAGTGTCAAAATATACTTTCCTTAAGAGCCAGGTGAATAAAGGACCAAATGTTTCTATGTTAAGTTGGTCTCTGCCCTCTCAATCATATTCTGAAGGAGATTAAACTGCATTTGTCTCTTTGGCAGCAGTGAATTAGCAGGTGGTTCCAAAATCCCTGCACTTTTGTGGGAAAGTCTTAAAGACATCTTAGAGTTTTAAGAGATATTTTGGCATTTATTTTCACCTTTAGTGTTTTCCTTTTTAGTCAGTGATTGATTTACAAGCTAACAATATCCCTCACAGGACTACATATTCTATTAATCCTAGGTTAAGGAACCTGAATTAAGAACTTGCTGCTTCTTCCAAAAATCCGTGACTAAGCAAGGAATTATGTTGCTCTGGTTTCTAGTATCCCTTAAAGCACAGTGCTCTTGATTTGCTGAAATGGATAGGACACCTACCAACAGACTGATTTCTTTTAAAATGAGTTGAGATCTGATTGCTTGGCATACCATTGTATTAGGAGAGTGCAAAGCACGTGATGTCTTTTGGAAAGAGGTTCTGCCATCCTTACAGATGTGCCCATCACTGTAAGTGTGGATTGGGGCAAGAAGAAAAGGAGTCCCACAAAGGTTGGTTTGTTTTTCTTTGGCAGCCCTTCTGTGGCCTTTAGGCCAGCAAATGCACCTACTGAACTGGGGTAGAACATGAAAAGCCTGAAACAGCATGAAAAACTTTACTAATTAGAATCCCAGGATATGGCCATTTCATAGCATCACTGAGCCTTTCCTGGAACTGATGCTTTCTGCCAGAATGTGCTTAGGAGTTTTATTCTTCCCCTAAGTGGAAATACGTTACTTTGTGGTAGATTTGCCCCACTTCCAAAGAAAACTGCCCTTCATTTTGGGTAGACTGTGTTAGTGTTTTCCTGAAAACAGTTTGAAGTGGCTTCTATCCAGAGGGATGTTCTGTTCACAGGGGTGGTCTGTGCCATGACATGCTATCTCATTTGAGCTGTGCTTTCATTCTCAGTAGACTTCATGCTGTTTTGGTGCATAGAATGGTCATTTAGTGAAAAGAAACTCCTTTAACAGGTTCTTCACTCAGGGACTCTGGGATAAGTAAGTGTTTCCATCCTGGCAGGGAAATGGCAGGATTTTTTCTGGGAAGACTGATGTGAGAGTGCTTACCTGTGTGTCCTGATGCATCTGTTGGCATGCAGAGTTGCAGGAAGTCAAGCAGCAGAAAGAAAATAAATTAGTAGCCTGTTTCCCCACTCACAGGATCCTGTAAAATTTTGGTTTTTGAAGCCCTTGGGGATCCTCAAGAAAAGCAGTAACTCAAATGGGAACAAAGCCTGGATTCAGACAAGGATATGAACACTCCCAGATAGGAGAAGTGCATGGATGAGAACTGGACATCATTTTTGTTTTGGTTGTGGTTTATTTTCATCTGACCACAAGTCAGATTCCTCGTCCCTTGGCTACAGGGAGCCTCTTCTGAGACAGAAAGATGTCTTTTGAACTGTGTTAGAGTTGTCATGGTATGCTGCTTGCAGCAAAGGTACTGTGAAATTTCTACCATCTGTTGCATCCTCCTCCTCCCCCTTCCAGTCCTGTGGTGTTCTGCAGGATATGTTGTGAATGTGGTAGCTAAGATCTTCCCAGGTCTGTGTGCAGGCTTACAGTCATCTTTAGAAGGCTGTGTGTGTGGGGGAGGTTTTGACCAGATTCTTTTGAAGGGTATATCTGTATCACTTCTCTGTCATTTCATTATTAGTGTGTGAATTTGTGATCCAGTCTTCATTCTTGTAATGTCTCCAACTACAGGAATATAGATATAGGTAAACACACACACACAGAGCCCTTCTCGCGTTGGATTTGTGCCAGGAGAAAAGTAGAGAAAAGAACCTGTGCCATATGAATAGTTCTTGGATTTGTGGCCTTGAGCTCAAGTTCAGCCTGTTCTGTAGATTACCTGGTCTCAGCCCATCTCCTACTAAGTCTTAGTTGAAGTTTGCCCATATATTTGGAAGTTTAAAGCATACACATTCATAGTGCACAGCATGAAAGCATAAGATGCTCACCTTGAACAAACTTGAAATTTTCACATTAGGAATATATGGTTAGGAATGTGTACTCCTGTTCAGAGACGTCACATTTTGTTTTAAATAGGATTCTTCAGATGGTTGGGTAATAGACCTCTTTGTGATGATCCATGAGAAAATAAACAGTTTGGGCTCCTTGATGCATCACACAACATTTCTTTGGCAAAACTGGGTATCTCTTTTGAAATTTGTAATGAAGGCCTGGATTCCACAAAGCTTCCAGCTCAGAAATCAGTACTTTGAGACATGGACTGGTTTGTTGGTTTTTTTTTCCTTTTCCCTGGTAATAATTTGAAACAACTTCTGCTAAACCCTTCTTTTCTCTCCTCCACAAGAATTCAGCTCTCCTAGTTTGTGGTCCAGCATTTTGCCAATTTGATGGTAGTCTTGGAAGATGACAGTATATTTATCACATTATTATAAGTGTGCAGTTTGTGTAGCAAGGAGGTGAGACACAGTGGATGTGTTTGAGGTGATTTGTCTTCTCAGTGAGGTGCTGCCCCTGCCATGAGGCCACAGAGTGAAGCCAAGGGTTTCATTGCAGTGGGAGGAGGACTCTGAAGTTGCAGGTGCACTGTAGCTTCGATGTGCTCCTGCAGGGTGACAACTGGTACGATCTTTGGACGAAGCAAATATATTTGATTCATCCTCAACCTTCTGAACCCATATTTTCATGGATTCAGAAGGTTGAGGAGGGATCAAAAGTAAAATACCTGGAATGTTTTTAGCTTTCTACTGATGGGAGTAGAGGGTTGAGAGGAATTTTATGCAATTTGCTGAATTGCCTCTGAGATTAATAGGGTTTGGAGTTTTTTTCTGTATGCTCCCTTGGGTTTAGGTTTGTTTTATCTTTCTTTCTAAAGTAAAAGGTTTCGTACTTACTTTGTAATTAGACACTAATAGTGGATTATTTATAAGGATTAGTGGAAGAGAGATTTTTGGTGAAAAAATGTGAAGAAATATTGCTATAACATCAGATAGATCTAAGTGTTAGAAAGGGTAAACTCTGAAATGCCATTCAATCTGCTACTCTTGCTAAACAAAAAAATGTGAATCTTGCACTATCTGTATGACAGACTTTTATTAGTAGACAGAAATAAAACTCAGCTGCTCCAATTCCAATTATGTAAAATTACTTTCCAAGTATAGAATTTTCTCCTTTTATGAGCATAAGAAACAGTTTACATTATTTAATACAGTGTTTATAGTTTAATATTTATTAATATTTAATTTACTATTCAATTTAATGTTTATTACTATTATAAACATGGTTTAATATTTATTATTCAGCTTCTGTAATTTTGACTCCAATGTATAATTTCTCTATAATTACAGCATTATCTGAAGTAAAACCATGAAACAAAAACGTTCCTGTCTTCACACAGAAGCTGTGTGCCTAAAGTTGTCCTTTTCTCTGAGTATCTTGAAACTACCTGGACTGTAGACATTTATGCAGCTAGATAATTCAGTGTTTCTGCTGATAATTTCAGCTCTTCCTCACTGTAGCTATCTCTGAACTCTCTATAGGCATCAGTTTCCTTGAGATTTGTGGAGATGTCAGTACCTTTTCCCCTCTCTCTGCCCTGTTTTGAAATGCCTTGATTCAGGCTGGGACCCCTGGTTAGACATTGGACCAAATGTGCAGCCTCCTTTCTGCAGAGAAACAGTCTCAGGCTGTCCTTAGGAAGAACACTCTGGGAACCTTGGTTAGCCCTTCCCATATTCACCTGTCGCGGAGACATTAGTGAAACTGAAGGGTAGGATATTCAGACTTGTGAAACAAATAGATTTTTGCATGCATGACATATTACCGTAAATCCCACAGGCAACAACAGCTCAAGTGAGGTATTTTAGGACGCAAGGAGGGGTCTCCATCTGTTTGGTTTCAGTCTTGTAGATTAGTATTTTACAGAAGGAAAACCCCAAAATTTTCTGTGTTTTGGGTTTCCGGATAAGGCAGAATTTTCTGTGTGGAGAGTCACACACCTGTCTACTGAACAGTGAAGGGTTTTGCTTTGTTTTGAGGTGATTTGTTTGAGAGTGTTTTTTTACAAAATTATTGAGAGTTTTCCCAGGCTTTTATGTTTTACAGGTTATCAATCTGATCTAGTTCATACATCCATATCTCATTTCTCACTCTTTCGCATGAGATCCATGTGCCTCCCAGGTCAATACCTATGCTTCTGGCTTTTGCTTTCCATCTCTCTGCTGAAACTTAGTAAATGAATCTGTATGTTCATGGTGTGAACCTATGTGATGGTATTGTCTCAGCAATGGCATTGGTTTTGTCTAAGAACATGTTTTGGCAGAGTTTAAAAACCAGAGAAAGTTTCTTACTGCACATGTCTCTCCTAAATGTTCCGTGTGTTTGCTTAGGTGCTGATGGGCCCTTTCTTCCCTGGGTTCAATGTGATTTTGGTAAATGGGAACCTACAAAAGCAACTACCTTTGTCTTCCTGACAAAATAGGTTAGGTCATTGCCCATACTTCTTTTGCTGCCCTCAGCAGACTTGATGCAGCCAAAATACCATCATTGTGTGGTAATTCTATGAATATTCCAAGGTGAGTTTTGTGATAGCAAGTTTAAAAAAATTTTAAAATCCCATTTTTATAGTATTCTCTCTCACTTCCCAATACATCCTGTTACTGCCAACATGGGAATATATAATGTTCTATTTTAATAATCTAAGCAGGATTTAACCATTATAAATTGAGTATTTTTCTTCCTCTGTTTTTAGCAGCATGGCAGATCTCTTCATTTTAGAAATATTTCTCAAAATAATTAAGATGCAAAACCTGAATATAACTAAGAGTGGCTTGTAAGGATAAAAGGCAAAGGAAGTTTACTAAGCCCAGTGCCATTTTTGTATCTCTGACTTCAGTGGTTAACTTTCCCTACACATACACAGTTGTACATAGTAGCACCATTTCACTGGTGTTTACTCTAATAAGGTCCCACCTTTGTGATGGAAGGTAAATTTTCTCTTTCAAAGTGCTTGTGATATTCTGTACCCTTCAACATTCTGGTAATGTGGTACAAGGTCACTTTGAAAAGTAGCCACAATTCTTCAAAAAGATTCTAGCTGAAGAAATACAACGTTACAATGTTATTAGCTATAACAGCTGTGGGGCAAAAGAAAAGGAAGAAGCTAGTAGTAGTTCTTGTATTTCAGTATGCATGTGTGTGTCCTCATGCACATATATATGATATTTGAAATAATCTATTTGTGTGCCAAGTGTGTAATCTTTGTAATGCTTTTGTGCTTGGTGCTCGTGGCAGATACAAAATAAAGTATTTATTATATCAATAATAAATAAAGTATCTTCTAAGATACTTTTGTCAAAAGCGCAGTAGAAGTCCATGAAGTTTTGAAGTATCTTGCTTTTGTTTTCAGTGAAAATGTATGGTTAGTTAGCAAGTTATCTAGTGTAAGTTAATTTGTTACCCCACACTAATTGGTCTTGGAATCTGAGACTGAAACTTCTTAACCCTTGCAGCCATCTCCATTTCCAATTTACTCAAGGGTTTTTTTTGTCTGCTTGGTGTTTGTATGGAGTGCCCTACGTCCATGGGTGCTGAAATAAGCAGCAGAGGCTACAGTGAGAACAGAATTTATTTTAGAGAATGAAAATGTACCCTTTCAAAGTGCATATATATTAACTTTTCTTCAAGGATATTTTTGACAAGCGTTGATTTGTTGAGACATTTGTGTAGGAGTGTTAACCTCAGTGTTGCTTTTCTCCACACATGAAAATAAACCACAGACTTTTAAATATCCTGAGAAAAATTTCTTCAAAGACAGATCAAAGGTCTTTACTAATGTCTGAGGAAGCTGCCTCTCTTGTGAACTCATGTCTGTGGAGATCTGGTTAAGACAATCAAGATCACTATTCCATTGATTTGATCATTTGCAGCCTGCTTTGAGAGGATATGCCTTGTTTGGAGAAGGAGGAGGTGAGGGAGTCCACAGATGCTCCTAATTTTACCAGGAAATTAATGAATAAAATTACTTTTTAATGCCAACTCTTGTTGGGTTTTCCCTCACTATGTTCTGTGGGTTGCTCTGCTTCAAACAATTGTCTTAAACAGTGCACATACAAGAGTTTTGTGTAAGAATGAGTCAATTGACTTTTTTTATTTTATCAATATTATCTTCTTTTGTTGCTGTTGAGTTCAATGGAATGTCCAGGTATGACTTTCACATCACAGAAATTTTACATCTTTGTTTGCTTGTTTCTTTGTGTTTGTTTCATTTTTGTTTGTTTGTTTTGGGGTTTGTTTTTTTCTTCTTGGTTTTGGTTTGATTTGTCCAAAAATCTCTTTCTATCTCCTTTTGCATCAAAACAACACAGAACATATATGAGCTAAGCTTTGGAAGTCTGTGATCTTCTCCCTAAGGAATTCCCCATCTTTCGGCAGCATTCAGGAGAAGAAATTGGTTTTTATTCCTTAAGGCCTGTGTTTTCTTTCTTATCTATTTCTTATGTCTGTCTGCTTTGTGAACTGCATCTTTTATCATTCAGCCCAATTTTTTATAGGCTCTCTGATAGAGAGCTTTTAACTCTTAGAAGCTGTTGAGAATAGTGTTTCTCTTTTGAAGAATTTTACTGGTTTTGTTACACTGCCACAAAGCATCTGTAGGTGCTAGGTAGGACTTGAGGCTTGTATCTAGACCTAGGGTTTCCAAGTTGGTGGGTTAGGGGTTTTTTGTTAGTTGTTGGTTTAAGCCAAACATTTTTAATTCCATCTCCATCAATGGCTGTGTTCTGCTGCTACCTAGAAATTGGACAATAATCTTTTGTTGGTTTATCTGATCATAAATGAAATAATTGAATTTTCTTTTTTGTAGATGTTAGGGTTTTCTTTTACCTTTGGACTGGATTTTTCTTGTAAATATAAATAAACTTTCTAAAGTTTTGATCTTCATTATATTCCGTAATTTGGTACTTTGGAGCAATACCAAGGTTTTCTTTGTAGTCTGTAATACAAAACCAGTGTGATATTGTTTTATTTTCTCCTTGCTTGCTTTTCTCTTTCATAACAATACCTCAGTATGTAACAGTAGGCTAACATCTTTTTGTCTGGCTGGGACAATCCTTAGCTGTGCAGAAAATTGGCTCTGGCATTTTCCACTTCCAGCTGCAGCTACAAAATAACAACACACGTATGGCCATGGAAGATTCCTCAACTCATTCCCCATGCTCACATCCTCCATGATTAATATTCAAGAGGGAAATTTGGATAAATATCCAAAATGTTTTTCCCAGGAGTTTAATGAAAGTATATCCCTGTCAGATCTCCAGTCCTCTCACTTTTCTATGCAGATTGCACCCTGTTGTCAATGGAACATAGAGGGTTTAGGTTTGAGGGTTTGGTGAGGGGAAGGGATGAATGGCAGGAGTTCCCTCCTCACCTCTGAGCCAGGAGTGCTGACTGGCACTGCCCTGTATCCTGCTTATCCAACTCTACATATGCTGCCACAGGATTCTTGTGATGCCTGTGAGCAAATTGCAGGATTTTGATAAGAGTGCCCTGAGGTCACAAGGTGCTCCTAAGAAATTTTGAAAACATTAATTCCTAGGCGTTGGTGGAGGTAGAAGTAAATCTTGTGTTGGTCTTTTGAATCAAAATGCCTTTTTGTGACAGGAATGTGTATTTCTGCTTTTTGTTGTTTTGGGCTATTTTTAATTTGTTTTCTCTCTCTTCTTTTATTCTTTCTTTTTCTTCTTCTTAACCTCTAGTTCCACTTGTTGATGTTATGGCAGCAGGATATTTTAGATTATCTACTGCATGTTCACCTTCACACAAATGAACATGTAGGAAATATGAGCTTCTTTGTAGATTCCCAAGTCAGCTTTGTAGTTAATTTTTAGTTTTTAATTTTTTTTCCCATTAAAATTAATTATTACCTTAAATAAGTGAAAGTCAAATTACAGTGGTGGCTTATATTTTTTTATATTCACATTAATTAGTGACTGTGTCTATATGTGTCTGCCAGGAAAATGTGCAAAACACAGAAAAGGAACTGTACACAGTGAAATTAATTTTTGTATGTTTGCACATTACATGTTTTATTAGCCATGACACTCCTTATTATTTATTATGATGCCTTACAGTATTCCCATAGGAATACGCCCTGCTCTGATGACGCAGCTTTGCAAAATGCAATAAAAACACACTGGAACCCTCAGCTTTCTATTAGGAAGTTTCTTGTGAGCAGTGAAGTTAAAATACCTCCTCCCACTAAAAAGAAAGGAGGGAGGTCAGTGAGCCCAGTAAATGTCCGTCTTCTCTATCACTAGCAGCACTTTCTTCTTCTTTTTCCCCAAGTTGGAAGTTTGGTCTTGAGGCCACCACCTGTGTTTTGGCGTGGTGTAGGTGGAGAAAACCCAAATCTTCCTTTCATTGCTGCATAAGGACCCCACAGTTTTGTCACATGGGTTTCACACCTGAAGGCAAAAGTTGTTGATCTGTGGGTGCAGCTGTGACTTCATCATGGTTTTGATGATCCTGTAGCTGAATCCTCGGGGCAGAGCAAGGGGCGAGGCTTAGAGCAGGTACTGTTGTTTGTTCCTCTCTTTGTTTTTTCACTTGCTGAAATAAAATATGTCTCTGGCCAGTTGCTAGTCCAGTGGCTAGTGAGAGTGGAGGAAACAGATCTCGCAGGTCTAAATGAGAGCGTCTATGAATATATTGCAAGTCTGATGTTCAGAGAGGTCCAAAGGGAACACCAAGGTCTGGATGCCTTCTTCCCCATCCCCACCCCTCTAAAAACCTCTCTGAAAAGCCCATTTGAAACACCTGTTTATCATTTTGGAAGAATCACACTTAAAATGAAAGCAGAATCTTTTTATTGCCCAACTTAACTGCTTGGGCAGTTGTTTGACATTTTGATGTGGCTTTGTTACATGCATGTTGGTGCTGGAGATGTGCAGACAGCTTGTCCACCTGATCCTGATGGCCAGTGACAAACAGGGTGGAACTAGACAGAAGGAAGGTGCAGTCTGGGGGACACAGTTTTGCTGTGTTCAGCCCTGCAGTTATAATGAGAACACTGGGGAAGGAACTTCCCCCTAAGCAGCTGTTATCATAAGTGGGGTGATCTGCCAGGAAAGCCCTGTTAAAATTGCATTTTTGGTCTTGGTGGCAATTATATTGCATTTCTTCTGGTGTTTTCCAGCAGCTGAGGACATGTCTACAGTTTTTTAGATATGTTGAGGAGGGCATGAACAGGTGACTCCAAATGTTTGCATTTAACATGCAAGTCCTTCCTAACGAAGCAATGAGTCATATCCTGAAGGCACAGATCCTTAGCTTGCTGTTCAGCAAGGCTTCACCAAAATTATTTTATCAGAAGCTAATATGTAGCTCCTGAGAGCACCATGCCTCTTCTGCACATAAATAATGCTAATTTGTTATGCATTAAACAGCAGGTTAATGCCACTCCTGACAGTGCCTGTGTACTCATCATCTAAACATACAGGCATCTCTCCTGCAGATATAGTACATATACATATGTGGAAAAGATACTGCTTGGTCAAACCTCTGACTTGTAAATTTGCGAACATTTGCTTAACAAAAAAAAAAAAGAAGATAAATTTCTAAGTGGACACCCCTTCCTCCTTTTGATTACTGGGTGATTGTAAAGGAGTCATTTTAATGCACAGTAGGTATGTGTGTGTTGTGATCATATGTTCCCGTGCATCAACAGTATTTATATTCCTTCTCTAAGGGGATAATTCTTCTTAGTGCGCTGTTCAAATTAATTCTGTTTGAGTGAATAAGTATTTAAAAAGCATTAACAGTTGAGTGTATTTACCTTGATTAATATCTAGCCTTGAATAGCTAGATATTCCTGTGTCTGCAAGCAGTTCTATTGAAAAACAATCCCTAATACTTCTAATACTAATACTACAGATCCTAATACTTCTCTGACACCAAAATTTAAGTTAAATTTCCAGAGGTAAAGTAAAGGTAAGGCTTTTAAATGAAAGGCCAGAGAATCTGTCCTGTATCATTTAATACCAAATACTCTGTAAACATCACAGTGCACATGATGGGGTTCTGCAAGCTTTCTTTGTGCTGATAGGCCCAATAAAGTCTGTGGGGCTGCATGTGCAAGATTGGATTACAGGGTTGGGGACTGTATTTTGTGACTCTTACTGCTTGTATAACTCTGAGTACATGTCTTTTCCTTTAAGTGTAGTCTGGACAGCCTCAAAATGTAGCATTTTAAAGGTCTCTTGTTAACACAAGCATATTCATTAATTAAAGAAACAAATGTAGAATCAGGAAGATGTTTAATTTAAGGGTTGGTCATTTTCTTGTCATAGAATCTTAAAAAAGAAGAAAAGGAAAAAAAACCCAACCAACCCCCGTCAAGAAACAAAAAGAAACCTCTTAACAACCACCAAACCATGGAATTTACTGGGATAAGAGAGGAGAAGGTATATTTGTAACTGAGAAGCAAAACTGTCTGTCTGGTTTGGTTTTTAGGGCTAGAATTGCAGGAAAAAATATGGAAGAAATGTATACGTATGATTAATATAGCGTAGATTGTGGCTTTTAACACCAGCCTTTATAATGTCAGGAACACTGTTCATCATCATTTTCTGGTTTTGCATGAGCTTAAGAGAAATCATGTAGGTTTATCCTCAGAGCATTTACATAGTGAGATTGTTTAGGTCATAGTTTCAGGTTCGTGCGAATTAGAGCTGCTGAAACATACTCATCTCTTTAACATTAGTTAAAGTGATTTGTTTAAAATGTATGTGGTGACAGGCAAAGGCTTCAACAGTAAATACTAGTGCTTCTTGTTTCAGGATATAGAATTAAATTGGAATAAGTTGTTCTCTTATGAGTTTAAGTAAAATCCAGTCTTTTTGGGAAAAAGCGAAAGTAGTGTTTTGCAAATGTACATTCTGGATTTAGTTTTTCTTTATTTGAACATGATGCATACAGCTTCTTAATGTCCTGCTAGGTCCTAGACAAGGTTCCTAAATGCCACTGGAAAAATTGACAAGAGTGATCATTTAGAAACCTGTTCCTCTTTATCTTACTACATCTGCATTGTGCCTTTCAAAATGAAGTTGTTGCTTAGGAGATATTGTAATGCACTGCATTTCTTTGGGATCTGGACAGTGAAGAAGCCTTATAGCAAATACTTGTTCTTGTGGTTTTCTTCAAATGTCTGTTATGCCAGTGTTATCCCAACTGATACCCTTTATGTTCTATAATCAACAATTTGTCAGAGCTGTGGGGCATTTAAGAATCTAGACTAGATACAATTCAGTTTAGCAAGCAGAGATTGATCCTAAATGATTAGTATTGTTCAGGGCCTGTAAAAATAGTTTGGAGGCTTAGTCACTACTACAGTAATAAATGTAGTGAGCAAGCTTTGAAAAAAATATTAAGACCAGTATCCCACGAAGCTATACAGGCCACCTGTGCAAGACGTAACCCTGAGGAAGTTTAAGGCTGCCTTCCCAAAGGGCCTGTACAATACTTGTAAGGCACAGCTTTGTCGAATTTGCAGCTGCATGGTTAGGCATGGACCCTGGTTATCTGCTCTCCAGCCTGGCAGGTCCAGCAAAGGCAGTGTTTGGCCACTGTCCAGCTGCTGGAGCAGTGGTGTTTGCCAGCACTGCTCTGAAGGATCCCGTGTGTCCCCGCTGTGCTCCCCGCCCTGGCTGACTCCAGGCTTGCTGCTGTGCCCACAGAGCTCCTCTGCACCTGCTGACCTTGACACTGGGGACAGCAGGGTGGCCTGGGAGGATGGAGGGGCATAAGGGAGGGAGGAAAGAAGCTCTTGATGAAACGCGTATGACAATTTTAGGGAAGTGGCCGTGTCACCGATGCTGGAGTGTCATTTTTGTCTTATGGAAGCTGTGCATGCCAGGTAAACTGAGCATCTGGAAGGCTTTGAGTAACTCTGTGTGTGCCCTGTTGTGGGGTACAAATAAGGCTCCTCTGTATTTACATATATAAAATTACCTGTCTCTAAAACACGTATGCAAACTCACTCTACTGTGAGGAAGAATTTTAAGGGCTGAGACCATGGTACCTTGTAAAGAAAGGATGACTGAGTCCAGAATCAGATCTCTTAATATAAATGCTTGTGCAGGGAGGTTTTCACACTAGCTTTGTATGTATACCTAGCCTGTCTGGCTGTAGGCAGTGAAGAGGGATGGAGTTGGTGTTCAGAGGGCGCTTCCACAATTCCAAAGGTGTATTCTCACTTGGGAGAAGCCCTGATTTTTCCATGAGGTGTTTCATGAGCAGCAGATTGGATGGTTAAGTACCTAAACTCTGAAGTATGAAAGCCTCTTTCCTTCCCTGTTGTGCACTCTTCCTTTTCAAAGGAATCAGTGTTGCTTCTGAGAAATCTTGTGGTTCTTTTTCAGCGCTACATACCAGAGTTTGCCTTGCTTAAGAATTGTCAGAATTGTAGCAGGAAAATTGTGAAAGTGGATGGCTTATCAGCCTATTTGATTAGGTACTTCTGTCTCTAAAAAGAAGTCATGAGGCAGTTACTAGCAACTGACACTCAGCAAAGAAGGCTTTGTGGGAGATCCCTTTGTTATTCTTCTGGGAATACTTCAAGTTAGTCTCTAGCAATGCTCAGAAACCAGAGTGCTTTAACACAGCAGGTAAGCTAAACCAAAAGGCATCATTGTGCCTTTGTGCAAACAGACTTTGGATATGGTATGCAGTTGATTCTGTGTCTTCATAAAATGTAAAGTAGCACCAGACTACCTATGCTCTTATCTCCTGAGACAAGCAGACCATAACTCCTCAAATAGGAAAGATAATGTGTAAGAAACATGTGATTTAGGACTCAGATATCCTGAGCAGTATACATGAAGTAAATGGAAATAGTTATTTGCATGATGATGGGGGGGCACTCAGTGGATCTGTTTGCCACAGAATTGAAACATAGTGAAGTATCTGTTGTACAGCATGTAGCTAAACCCCCGAGGTGAGTTCCACAGGATACAGCTGAGGCCAGAGGTATCAGTTCTTTCAGTGAGGAGATTCACAGAGGAACAGTTAGTGGTAGTTCAGAAGGATATTCTGAAGGCAGCTTAAATCCTCAAGTGACACCTGAGGGCATGCTAGGAGAAGGATCACTCCCATTGCTGTCTTTCTGCAAACATCTGCTTTTGGCCACTGTCAGAAAGGTTTTTGAACTAGATCAGCCTCTGGCTTTCCTGATGCCTTTTTCCTCTAGCACAGGTGAGACTTTAGACTATTAGTTCTCCAGTACTTTTTAAAGCTAGGTAGTGAAATATATTTTGTTGCAATCCACTAATTATTTGCAGTAGGGAGTCAGGCTAACTTTGCCCGTGCAATATTTTTTTATATATTAGAAGTTCACTGCTGTCACGAGTCATTATTTCCATTGAGAAGAGTGATTCATCTTTCCATGAGTAGTCAACAGATCTCTCAGTGGGAATGAAATTTTAGCTCATATCACCATTCTGTAGGAAAAAATACATATGGAAACAGGATATTATGTTTGGATACATGTGTTTTCTGTTTGATTGGGTTGTCTTAAGAACTTTTGTCTCAAGTTTTTTTAGCAAATTTAGTATTAATTTGTTTGTGATTAGCTTCAGAATGGTAGTTGTGGAGGAGAAGGCTTGCTCTTATGGGCAGTATAGTCTCTCAAATGTGCCTCTATCCTGATTGGGAAAACCAGCTTTAAGCTGCTATAAGAGCTCCTGGGAATGGTTTTCCAATCAATGTTTTACCTGACATACATTTCTGCTGTATTCCTTTCATCTGCCTGGTGGAAATTTGCCTTACGTTTTTTTAATTGCCCATCAGAATGGTCTGTTAGAGATGTTACTTATTGGAGAAGCCTCTTGGGCAAGAGCTAACCATATGCCTTCTGCAGTACTGTAACTGTGAAAATTTGGAAAGAATAATCATCTGGAGAACACAATTTCAGGATCTATAAATCCAGCATATCACAAGTTACCTTGCACTTCATTTGTGTCCCTGTGTTGAAATTTTTAGTTTTATTTTTTGCTTCAGCTGTCTTTTTAATACTCAATATACAGAGTTAGTAGAAGAGTTGGATGGAATTTGGAAAAATCTGAAGTTCAAATGTCACTGTTTTACATAGAGAGTAATTAGGTTGCTGAACTTAATACAGCATCTATATTAAGCTGGGGGAACATTTTACATATTTTCAAGTATAGTATTTCTTGTAGAGAGATGTCTATGAGGGTTAAATCAAAGGGCATCTTTTTGAGAGGGTTTTGAAACTGTGCACCATGACAGGATACAGGACATTGATCTATTTAGTTTTAAGAACTAAATTTTAGCACAGTATTTGTCCCAAATCCTAGTCTTCAGGAATCAGGATGTTGACATCTTTAAAATGGTTTTCACATAAGCCAAGTGCAGGAGAATCACTCTTCCAAGGGTCTTAAGCTTTGTGCAAACACAGAAGTGATGACAGAGCAACACTGTGAGAATGTTATCAATCATTTTTTTCTTTTGGTGCTTCCTGCAGCATGCTATGGTTCAGGCAATGATTGTGGTAAGAGGCTTTTAAATTGATGTAAAGACCAAGTTGATTTGACATGTTTTTTAACCAAGTGTTTATTAGTTGAAATGTTCTTGGGTGTTTTTTGGCATAGTTTATGTTTGAGTGGGAAATTGAATCATTGTCAGAAGTCTGTGTATATTTGAGCATGTTAAGCTGAAGTTACCAAATGGAACTGTGGGAGGCTTTTGGCTTGTGTTTATGGAGTATAAACCAAAGCTCCTACCTTGCTGCCTCATGAGCCACAAAAATGTTAATAGAAGTCAGAGATGCAAGAAAAAGATGTATTCCATATAGCCTGCCTACTTGCCAGTACTAGCTTTTTCCTTGGGTTACTTTCCACTATTTTGTTCCATCTAGTTTAAGCTATTACAAAGGATGAGACTTCCTCTGCATTCTGTGGAAATTATTTTGCAGTCCTCATAGGACTTTGTGAACTTTTTTTTTCCTTATTTATATTTTTTGGTTCTTATATTTCCAGAGCAGAATCCACACCAAAACTGTGAGGGGTTGCTTTCCTGTTAGCTTTGGCAATATGATTCAGGCTTCCTTCTTGCTCCTGTCTCCTTTTGTTCAACTGAATGAACCAGTGGACATTCACACCTCAAACTACAAGTGTTTTACGATAAGTGATACTTTGCTGAATGCTGCTGTGAATATTTTAAATCAACCTGCATGTATCAGGTAAAGCAGCTGGAGCTCTCAGTTTCTTTTATTGATTTTTTTTGTGTGTGTGTGTCTCTCAGACTGGGTTTTCACACAAAGTCTTCCTAACTGGTTTTTCATGTTCTCCTCTCTTCCACCCCTCTCCGCTTTTTAAGGTACTTGTGCATAAGCCTCACAATAGGCTTATGGAGTGGCCAATTATAGGCACTTAAAACCAGCCTAAGATAGGTCAATGATTCATCAGTAAGCAAAAGCTAAAATTCATCATGTAACCTGCCTGTAAGACTGGGCAGTTTTTCCCCATTTCATCAAAGATAATTTGTCCCTAAAGAATATGTTGCATGTATTTGGACTGTTGCTTGTATTTGGACCCAAGGCAAACTAATTTGAATTGTTGTATGAGTCTCCAGGAACAACGTGAGCTTTTGCAATGGTTTCAAATCCCAAAATATTTCTGGTCTGTGATAATTTAATTTGTTCCCTCTAATTTATCTTTCAATTATATTTAATAAAATTCAGTACATATTTACTCCAATCATTGTAACCAAATTCATCAGAAACTTTTGTGATAGGACAAGGAACATTCATTTGAATGTTATTTGCTTCACAAGCATTTGCTCATTTAATTCATGAGCCAGGTGAAGTGAATGGAAATTGCTTACTCTTTCATTCCCTGTGTTTTGCTTGGTTTGCTGAACTAATTTCTTGTGGGTTGACTTGCTTCTCAGCTTTTAGCTTGTACACAGTAAGGTGCCCAGTGGCAGCTGCTTCTTGAAAAGCTGCCATTTGGAAGGAAGCACAGAGGTTGTCCTGCAGACCTGCACGCACATGTATAACATACATTACATGTGGGTACGCCCTGCCTCAGGTGGGAACAGAAGCTGCCAAAGGCATACAGAGACTTTTGAAACACAGAATCGGTTTTGTGCAAGACTTGGTTTTAAATCTTTTTCTCCCTCTGAGTTTGTAAATGCTTTCTTAGATCTATTGTACATTCTGAAGTGTTTCACAGTCTGATAACAGATGAACTAAGTTGCTTGCTGCCAAAACCCTGCGAAGTGTGAGCAGTATGGAGCCTAGGGAGGAATGCTGGTCTTTTAAAACTATGCCAACCTTAATATTGTAACTAAATTATGGTTTAAATCACAAAGTCATCACAGTATTCTTGGAAGAAGATGCAAACTAGGATCACTGTACATAACCTGTAAACACAGTGAAAAAGGAAAGTAAGAAGCTGTGGATATCTCTCTTATCAGGATATTTGTGCTGCATGTTCACAGTCTCTCACCAATCTCATAACTGAGCATTTTTAACACTGCACTCCTAGTTGCTGTTCCCTCAGTGCCTTTTCTGGTGCCTGAATTGCAGAGGTAGTGGAGTGGTGTAGAGAGCTGTTCTTCTCTCCTCCACAGCTCTTACACAAGATGTGGAAAAAGCAACAAAGCAAAGAAACTTGGGTTTGGTGACATGGTAAGATTGTATCATCTTAAAGCTGCTCAAAGGGAAACACTGGCCAGTGCAGTTTAGAAAATTCAAGTTAATTTACACTAGGGGTGGAACTTAAAAATAATTAAAGACATAAACTTTTATACAAGTAAAGCTTGTATGCCAGATACCTGCATCGTTGTGGCTCTGTCTGCCCTCCCACAACCAGTATAACATGGGTGCAGAATTGGGCTTGTTTAATGGAAATATGGGCATGATTAGTACAGGTCAAATCAATTCTTGCTACTGAGATATTAATTATTGCACTGAGCTTATGCTCGTGATTGTGTGAATGCTGCTTCCTATATGAATTTAAAAGGTTTCTGACAGTCAGCCTGACCTGAGACAGCTAGTTTTCAAACATCAGGGCATTTGTGAGGGTATTGGGAGTGGAAGTTGGTTGTGTAACCCTGTAACTGAGTTCTGTGCAAATTCAGAGTACTCTTTGCTGCTTATACAATTTTAGTGCAGCTTTATTGGTACTACTGAGCAAATGGACAGCTTTGTTTGCTGAGAGTCAGCCAAGTGGCTCTCTGTGGGAGAATGCTGATAAACCTGACTGTTTTAAACCTGGGTGTCTCTCTGCTGTTTTTCAAACACAATATGTCTCTTTCTTTCATATATATCGCATTGTCTTGCCACCTCATCCCTGATTTGGCTTGGCTGCCACAAAGATGGTAACACCTCTTAAGTTCTCATCCCTCTTCATGATCTTGCTCACTTTTGCTCACCTGAAAAGCTCAGTCTTTTACTTCCCTCTGTTAAACTCTTTGAGACTATTCAGCACCCTGAAAAACCATTATTCTTCCAGTGTTCCTGCAAGGCTTTAATGTTTGTTTTGGTGAGGCAGTTAAGGAGTTAAAGGCTTATGGAGTTTCAAAGAAATGCCGGACAGCTGCTGTAAAGTATTGCTACAAATCCTAGCTGACCTCATTCTTGTCAGACAACAGTGATAATATCCAAAACCGGGTGCAAGACAGGAAGTGTTTCTGGAAGGTATGTGTTTCATGCAAAGACATCAGAAATCTGCTTTCTCCCAGGGCCACTTACCGTAAGATCCATATTAATTTAAATGAAACAGTGAAAATGCAGAATATGTTTGCAGAAACATCATTCCAGTCGAGAAGAAACATTGCTTGTTGCTCTAATGTACAAATGGCAAAAGTAGCTGTGGTGACCACTGTGTGTATTTAATAAAAAGATATTGCTGGCTCTATGAACCTACTTTTTGAACATATGGGGGCTTCACATAATTTTTGATAGTTTTGTTTACTGTTTTAAGGGGTATCTTTAACTTGAAAAAGTGGTAAAGGAAGAATACTAATCTACTTACATTTTCCCATTTACTTTATGCTCAAAGACTGATTTGATATCTAATGTGCTTTTCACTAATTTAATCAACTGAGTTCCTTAGTAAGCAGAACAAAATCTCATTTTTCTCCTAATGCGTTCTCTTAGAATTTAAAGGAATTTTGAAAGAGTTAACATTTTTCACTACTCAATCTACCAAGTTATCTGCAAAAGGTGTCCTATATGTACAAGTTCTTATTATTTTCATTATACTGAAAAGTTCAGACATGAGAAAGTTTGTACTTTATTTATATTTTTCAGAAGTACCATGTAAAAGTAGGCAAAAAAAAAAAAAAATTCCTACCAGTTCAGAGCTCGTCCGCTGATAGTTAGGGATATTTTCCCTAAATTTCCTCTTAGTTGTCTCCAGAATTATGCCTCTTATAGTATGAATCTGCAGTAAAAAACAAATATAAATAATTATTTTTTAACTAGCATAAGTAAATATTGCTTGAGAGATGTTTTCTTTAGATTGCAGAGGTCATTATTTCAGCATTATATTCTTATATATATATATATAAATATATATATATATTGTATTATATAACTATTATTCAGCGTGAAAATTTTTTATAAAATAATTTATTAAGAGTTAGACTAGATCCAGTAAAGATTCTACCATTTGAAAAGTTGCACATGAATAATATGATTAACTGAAGTCTAGTAGATGCCAGTAGAAATATTAAAATAAAGCACTGCTGTTTAGCCTCTGATCTTTGTTTCATTTCAAAACTTATTTCTTCTGTACTTTTTTTCTATATTCTTCTTTAGTTTAAAAATTATTCATTTATATTGGTAGGGAGTGAACAAATTCTAGCCACTGGAACTCATGTAGTAATTTCCCCTGTGTGAACTGGGTCACTGACCTTGAAGGGCCCTTTGAAAAGTGTTGGTCATGGCTGGGGAGCACGGGGATGCTGAATGGTATAATAGCAGAGGCTGGGCTGTCACAGAGATGTGACCCAGGGCCTCAGGTGAGGTGCATGAGGAGATAAAGGCAGGCTGGTGGACAGGAGACCTGAGTGCAACCAAACTCAGCCCTGCTACATGCTGAGGAATGAAACAAGGAGGATCTGTGTTTTCAGAAGATGATCCAAGATAACAGAAAAGAAAGGGAAGGAAAATGGGATTATTTAGATGCAGGATGTTGCTTGCTGGTATCAACTCATTTGATATATACACACAGTAGTTTCAAACTGAATTGTATTTTAGATTTGTCTGCTGTTTCTGGACTTTATTGCCAAGAGTAAAAAACCACATACTACATTTCTAGTATTAAACTATCTATTACTGATGGGTAATGACAGAGTACAGGGAGAAGGCACCAGTTAGTCTGGGTTAGCTCATGTGCTCTGGATAACATTTTCTTGAACCCTTAGATTTCTAAAGTTTTACTAGGCTATGTTGATTTTCCACTGCTTTTTGGATTTGATAAATTGTCTCCATGTCAATGTCAGGTAATCTCAAGTATTCCCATGATTGTCTGCCTCAAACATTTTCAGGTAATGTGCCTTTTGATCCCTTTTTTATTGGTTATTTTATTAAGGTAACAAATACCAGAAGGGCTGCAATAACACCTTTTAACAAAAGAAGCATGTTTGGACTTCTAAAATTACAGATGCCCTGTGTTGTCACTTATATTTTACTTATCTTTGCTTTTAAATGCTAGAGGCACAAAATTTTGGATCTGTAGTGGCTTTCTTGTTTAAATTCTGAATTTTTGATAGTGAAGCAGGAATTTATTCTGAAAGTTAAAAGGGAGAAAGTTTTTGTAATTACCAAACAGTTACTGATTCAGACACAAAAGGAAGATAAAACCTAATTTTTGATTTTTACTAGATTTTTACTAGAATCCTAATTTTTGATTTTTACTAATTGTTGATTAAAACAAACAAAAAAAATTTGTGAGATTCACTGTAAATATTCACCTTACAAAATTATCTAGCAATGCAAGATATGAGAAATTATGTCAATCTATGTCTGTCTCCTTGGTTTTTCAAGGAGATCTGCCACAAGGAACTTAATTACACATTTTCTTGTAACAGTGATGTAAAAAATGTTATTTAAGGGTTTTTTTGTTTGTTTGTTTTGTATTTTTCTTCAAAGTATATTGTGTTGGTTTTGATCAATAAATGTGGACTTTTTTTCTGCTCAGTCCATAATTTCAGCCAGTTCTGTGAAAATCCCTTTTTGATCTCAGTGTATTCTGATCTTTCTCCTGCATTTTTAGTCATCCAACTGAAGCATTTACCTCCTCATCAAATGTATAGAAGAATTTGGCACTTGTCTTGGTATTCTGAAAGAAACTAAACCCAGGCTGTTGTAATTGTCCCCATCACAGGCTCGGTACACACAGAACATCAAGGAATGTATTGTCTTACTCTTTAGAAAGCTCTGTTTAAAAAGCTGCAGGTTTGTTAGTGAAAAGAGTAGGATTTCTGAATTGATTTAGTGGGGTTGTTTTTAAAATCCAAGCAGTTGAGATTTTTTGTTAAAGGAATGCTTTAGCCTTTGTGCTACTGAGCTTTTTCAGTTGGATAATTGAGGTAAGGCCTGACATAGATGAGTTAAAGGTGTCAATTTTGTGAGTAGTTACCTGCAAAATGTAGAAATGCCCAAAAATCACAACACCCTCTTGTGTACTTGGAATGACATCTACATATGAATTAATAACCAAAAGGAAATACTGAAGTATTCACAGGGTGCATGAAAGTCCTGATAGTGGCAAGGGTTGGTAGTGTTTCCAAAGAGCAAGGCTGAAGTTTAGGATGGTTAGACATGCCTTCCTTGAACAAATGGGATAGAACACCTAAATCACTCCGCTGTTGCCACCTCTCTCCACACTTACAGCCTGTTTATGTGCTTTTTGATTGTAGTTGTACAAACTCTCTTGACCATTTTCTTTACAGAATTCTCACAGTCACTCCAGGAATACCATTTGCATTGCACCTGTGGTAGTTTGGTAGGAGCTGAGTGTGCTCTACTTTGTATTCTCTGCCCTTCTTTCAGAGGGTACCATTTGACTCCTCTGAGCCTGTTTCTAGTCTGCTAAAAGGGGGTTGTGATGCTGCCCTGTTTTGGTAAGGCATCCTTCTGATCGAGAGGTGAAAGACCAGATAGAGCCTTCTTTTTACAGATCCCAAGAGAGCTTGACAACAAACTGCATGAAGGTCTGCAGTCTCTGAAGGAGATTTAAGGAAATCCTGCTGGGATTTGATTCTGTGTCTGAGTCATTTGAGCTTGTTTTTTGACCCATTAATAAACCCTTGTCACACTACTGCTGTTGCCTTTTGTTGGAGTCATTACATTCCTCTGGAGTCTCTGTAGCTATTGTCTGCTTTGTTTCTTTGGTTTTGTTTTTCTTCACTAGGGATAAATTTTTAAGTTGGCAGAAGGAGTAAAATTCAGTTCCCACCACCAGAAAACTGTGCAATGCAAGGGGTATATAATAGCCATGCAAGCTCCACTGCATGTTCCCTTTGGGAAAGTGCAGCTTCCAGTCTCACTTCAGTAGGTGTGCAGCCTTAGTGGGCTGTGAGTGTTCCTCTTCCTTGCCATTCTGCAGCCCATACTGGCAAAGGAAGCAGTGGAAGGTAGAGGAAAAGCCTCTCAGGGCCCAGATATGTGCAGTGGGATATTCAACACTGCAGAAAACTTTTCTCACCCTTTTGTGTGTTGTGAAGGCACACGCAGGCTCTCCCCATGGGACAGATACCTAATGTATTTGAAAGAGTCTCTCTCTGTGAGCTTTGGCTTTCTGCTGAGTGTGTGTGGGCCATTTAGAAGAGACAGCTTTCTCAGAGGGGACAAAGGTCAGTTTAAAATTTTTAGGTGTACTATGTAATGCAAGCTGTTGGCAGATTTGGAAGATACCCATGAAATCTTTGTCAAGGAAGGGGCCTTTTGTTTCCAAGAGAAAGTTTTGGATGCAGAGTGGGAAGAGGAGCATTTGCTAGATACGTCTGAAATATGTTTGTTTTGAAAGCCATTATTGAATTAGGTGTAAACTGTGAGCCTGGTTTATATTCCTCAGGGCAGGGGAAGATGGAATCTGTTGTTTATCTGAGTGCAGGTTTTCCCCAGGGTGCTTATATACACTACAGAATATTCATTAAGCTGTTGGCATTGTATCTCTAAATCTTTTCTTTGATTTCAGGTCTTAAATTAAAAGACAAGCCAGATATCCCCACTCCTCCCAAAATAAACCTAAGTTGTGAAACTGTCCTTAACACTTTTGCTGAATGAAGCACAAACACCTACTGTTTTCTGGCAAACCCTGTTTATCAATGTAGAGACTCTTCTGAGAGTTGTTTCACTGTCTCCACATAGTCTTTACCTGACCTTCAGAAAGACTGATGACAAAAGGAATAGTTGTAAGGCAGATTACTGCCTATTTCAGATTTGGCGTTATCTGTGTTTTCCAGCACATGACATTGAACAACTACCAGGGACAAAAGAACTTTTTTCTTCTCTCAAGTTTCTGTTGGCTTTAAAGCAAGAAGCCAGGAAAGGGATATGCCATTTACATAAGTTTAGAAAACCTTCAAAACATCTCTTTTTAAATTTTCATTTTGAGATATACAGCTAGTGTCACAGCATGATGGAGAAGCTATTCAAACTGGTTTGAGAAGATAAGTGCATTTTCTTTGTTTGCATTCCATTAATATTGCGATTGTTGTGCTGCCATTTTAGCTATGCAGGTGGTCATATTTTGTACACTACTTTTAATATTTCAAAAAGGATGCCATTAATAATAATGAGTAGGAACAAAATGGTTAGCTGGTTTTAACTGAAGTGATGCATTTTGGTTATTTCAGCTCAGCTGTTGTAGAGGGTCAGAGATAAAGGAGACTTCAGTTCTAGAACTTTGCTTTAAGATGGAAAGTAAACCTGCAACCCTGTGGTTCAAAGTCATGAAGGAACAAAATGAATTTGACAGTTCACAGAATTTTTTGCTAAGATAAAATGAGAGGAAAGTGAGGGGAAGGGGAATGTTCAGTGGGAAAGAAATGTCAAGAAAAAAAGACAGTCTACTTAGGAAGACTTAGAAACAGATGAAGACATGAAAACTGAACAAAATACCATCATGAGAAGTGTCTTTGCCGTACGCTTAGACTTCAGACTGCATTTTCTGTGGTGCTCTTCTGCAAATTGCTGCTATGAAATGGCTTTTGTGAACTTGAGTTTTAACACAGTGGCTGCTACTACCTGCACACCTTGTTTTGGGTGATAATTTTGTTTCAAGAAACTAAGGATAATTCCACTCTGCTTTTAAGGTAACCTACAGGAATTTTTTATTTGCTTTGGTAAGAATGGTAGTGATCTGCCCTTCCTTCAAGTGACCATTACTTTTACAGGATATTTAAGGTTGATATAGCCATATACAATAATGTACATTATAGCCACATTTATCGAAGTGACTGCTGTCAATTCAGACTGAGTAATAATTTTTAGAAGAAATTCTGAAATTTTTCATTGTTCACTTGCCCCAGTGAACAATAATTCCTCCTTATCCTTTTTATATTTAGTGGAGTAACCAAGATACCTGGCTGAGACGTGAATCTTTCCTAACAGTACACTTTGTACTCATGGTGCAATTGATTCCCAACTGTACATCATGAAAGATGTTTAAAAACATCTAGACTAACATGGAAATTACGTAACTGTGATGAAAACTTCAAAAGAAAGCTTGGGGGTTTCCCCTCCACCCCCTTTGCTCTGTTTAGGTACATGTTTGGGCTGGATTTTTATCCGTGCACTCTTGCAAATCCTTCGTATTTGTACTCTTAAGTAACTGGTTCATCAGGAACTTTTAATGCAGTATGTAATCTCATGGTGGGAAGATCTCTTTTTTTTGTTTTTTCTTTTTCCTAGTTTCCATGTTCTTTTAGGGTGTGGTTCAAACTAAAATGAAATTTAGCTTGGTCTTTCCTTTTTTGACCTGCCAAAGGGTTTGTTCTGTTAGCATTGCTCTGCTCCCTGTAAATCAGACATTCTTCTTGGGCTGCGTCAGGTTACTAATGACATGATTAATGCAGGAAGGGTAGAGAAGGATGACGTAGTGGCTCATGCAAAGTTTACCTGAGAATTATCTGTAGCTCTCTACTGTTTAGTGTCTGTGTGAGTCATGGCCTGAAGCTCTGCCATTCCCTGTTCTTCAGCTGGGCAAGATCACACTTACCTCATTCTATGTATGCATTTCTCCCTTTCCTGCCAGATCTGATTAGAAGCACTTTTGTTTTAAACTCTGTTTATGAAACATTCAATGCACTTTTTTCGGATAGCTGACCATAAGGCTAAATGAAAAGTGCCAATAAATATCTGTGATCCAGACAGCTTTAAAAACTTTCTCTGTCCTTACATGAATTCTTGATTTTTATCAACTGAAGACCTTTTCACGTTCATGGGTTTAACAGTGATGGTGTTTTGACATTAGTGATCTTTGCAATAGGAACGTGAGTCAGTTGCTGTCTGTCAGTAAAGTCTCCTGTTTCTTCTTGTGTATTTGTGCAGATAAAAGCTTACAAAATACAAACAACAAGTTCGTGCTGCTGTCTCCAGCTTTTGAAACTTCCTTGGGCTGCAGGTGCAAGAGTTCCTATCAAATTTGATTCACCTATTTATTGATTCCTTATTGAAGCACTTGAGAAATTCATCTTCCTGATGTGAAAACACAGGCATGTTCACTGACAGACTTTGAAGACTTGATCATTCCCTTATTGAGGGCTGGCTCAATGTACCTGCAGACAATATTTGTTCTGCTGTTTGTGTATGTGTGTCCTTTAACTGTCACGTGTTCTCAAGTCTCTTTTAAAAGACCAGAGTGAATTCAATGCAGAATTTTCAAGTAATGCTGATTATTTTTTCAAGATTCCTTTGTTTTCTCTGTAGAATTGTCACAGTCTTTGGCATCCTTCAGGACTTTAGCTTTCTTCAGCTGAAGCTGTTGCCTTTTCTCTGTGTGAGCTGCTGCCTGGATTATCTTGTGCAAAAAGTGCTTAATGTTTAACTGCACAAGAATATGCTGAAAGCAGGCTATCATTTTCCAGCCAGCTCGTATCTTGCAACCTGCCAAAGCCTATATTGGGAACACAATGTGTGGGAAAAAGTTCTAAAATGATAGACAGAAAAATGTCATGTGGGAAACCTAAAATGCCTTGAGACTCATTCTGTTACTAAAGAATGTTTTTAAAAGCACAGGATCATCCCCTTTACTTTTTGAAATTTTGAAAAATGAAAGCTTGAGAGCATAACATTTGTGTAGAATGTAAACAACCTTGATAAGCGGAAAAGTGACATTTCTTGGAAATAACATTGCCTTAGGAGAAAAGAATGGTCAAAGTGAATAATTAGCCAGAAAAAAACCCCAAACCCACCCAACTTAGTTCTAAAAGGCTCAACTACTTCTATAGTAAAGGCTATACTGATGCCCAAGATAAAATTTTATGTGCACTTTGATTACATTTTGCACGCATATCTTAAAGGACAGCAAACATCCTATGATCTGTTTAATCTGTTAAAAGGTACACCAGATGAGTAAATTCTTATTGTAAACATGTCATTAAAATATCTAAAAGTTCCCTAATGCAAAGTGAACACATTTTACATACATTGCAGTATATGCTAATGGAGTTAATGATTATAATTACCCAGATGCCTAAATGGGAATGGCAAAAGTTCATGTTTAACATTTAACGTTGTCTGTATTTAATTGTCCTGTTTTTAAAGGGACTGTTTACATTAAAAAGTAACATAGATTTTATTCAGTGAGTCAGTGTTTAGGCAAAAAGTAAGCATATTGTTTGACACGTGCCTTTATGTAAGCTGTGTTTCTAAAGTCTGTCTTTCAGTTTGAGCAGTGGAATGGTATTTTTGGCTTTTGTTTTCTTGTGGTGAAATAGCCAGTGCCTTGGTTGTAGAACTGATTTTTTGCTTTTTGTCTAAACCCTTTTCTTTCATGCTCGCAACTAGAACATTAATCAAACAAGGCTTTAAAAATTCTTTTTTTCCACAATTGAAAGGCACTGAATGAAATAGAAGTGTCAGAAGTAACTGTTCTGTAAAACTTGTACCTTCACTTGTGCAGGTTTATGAGGCAGGACATCACTTCCCTTCAGTTCATCAGGTTGTGGTTGCCTCTTGCTGCACAAAGTAGCAACAGCCCAGTAGAGAGAGAGAAAGCAATCTCTGTCTGGCTCCTTGGCTCAGCTAAGCCCACAAATCCAGAGGAAACTCTGATTGAGGAAGGGCCCAAGAGGCAGGAAACAGATGTTGGCAGCAGTGTCCTGGCTCAGGTAGGCAGATAACAAATGTACTGAGCCAAAATAACTACGTGGGTTAAATGGCTGTAACTGTAGCTCAGTCATATTTATTGGGCTACTTAAATCTAGGTCTACCTCAGGAGTACTGTGCTTTTTGCATACACTCGGCTTCGTTTGGCATTTGTGGTGTTGTTGTCAAGCTCCAGAGGCCTTGTCTGATTTCACCAATGTCACCCACCACGTGTTTCTGTGTGCAATTAGGTACCTTTTTCAAAGGTTTGCTAGGGTCATCTTGGTATTTCAGTAGTTATTTTCTTCTGCATGGCCAAAGGTCACCATGCATAGGGAGATGCAAAAGAACAACATTAGAGTCTTAGATATTCAGAAAAAGTCCTTTGAAGTCTCCAAAACAATGAAGATTTAGTATTTTTTTTTTGCTGTTTATGTCTTTCTTCCTGGGGCCTTTGCTCGTACATTAGTTGTACCAGCACCATAGGAAGCCTGCAGCAAACTATTTCACTTGGGTGCTAGGACCTTATCTTCCAGGGAGAGTGCATAGAAATGCATTTTCCAATCTGCTTTCAGGTTTTGGATGTTCCTGATATCCATTCATCAGTTCAATAGTCTCATATTACGAGATCACAGAAGGATATGGGGAATCTCAGGGTTAAAAAAATGAATTAAAAAGAACACAAACCCACAACAAAACAAAAACTCCAAAAAAAAAAAAAAAAGCCCAAATAAACAAAACAAAAAATCCCACCCTTTAGTAGTACAAGTGGAATTGAAGAAAACTGTGGTCTTTGGGGGGTAAGCATGATGCTTAAAGGTTGTGCCATGAAAGCACCGCTTGTCAAAAAGAGGTGGTCAGTGCTAGTGGTGCAGTGGAACAGCCGTGCAGAGGTCTGTCCCTGGAGCCTTTCTTTTGGCTCCTCTGACCTCTGAGAAGGACCTGGACAGTGCCTCTGCAATGGGATCTCTTGCATTTCGTTTGAGACTCTGCATCTGTCAGGTGTTTCTCAGAAGCCTTTGTTCCTGGTTTGTTGGTGGCCTGCCTGTACTTTAAAACCCTTTCAGGGTTGTTGCTGCCTGGCTGCTGGCTCAGTGTGGGAGCCCTTCATCTGAGGTCCTGCAGGTAGATAGCAACAAGGTGATTCAGAGGGTTTCTCATTGCCCTCTTGCTCTTTGGTTTAACAACATGAGAAAAGGGCATCGTGTTACTGTCAGAGATCTTCATTCCTACTGTATATTTCCTCCTGGGGCTTGGTGAAATTGTCTTGTTTTTAGATAGCCCTGATTTTCCCTCATCTCCTATGATTGCTGCTGCCACCGTTTTTCCATTTGAGAAGGTGTTTCCAGAGATAACCTCTTAAGCTTCCTGAGTGTAACCCTGTGACATTCTTAATTTGTACATGTTATTTTTTGCTACTTCTCTAGCATTGGAAATTTCCATTTCCCAAATCTCTTTAGGAGAGGTAGGAAAAAACTCGCTTTGTATGGGTAATGAAGCATAGGTGATGTATTTGTCTTTTAGACCTCTATAACAAGTATTTTCCATTTCTGAATTTACTAACCCCCCCCCTTGTATGTAAATATTGGAATGCGCTGATTGATGGGGATGACTGGGAATTTGTTTAAATATCATATAAAGGTTTTTCTCCTGTGGTGAATCTCCTAGATGCATGAAAGAAGATAACAAGGAGTCACAAAACTTAACACAGCTATAGTATTTTAGAAGCTGGTTCAGACATGAAGAGAGTTTGTTTTCTTAGTTGAATGCCACTCAGTAAAAAGAGAATGAACCTGTGTAAAAGTAGTGGATCTGATACTTCTGTCACTGAACTGTTGTTCTAGGGAAGAAGGACTTTTATCTGTTTTTCAGACAGTCATTCCCAGTGTTGGGGATAGACTAGCTGAGAAACAGATTTTGATGATAATAAGTTTTAGCAAATTTCATTCCAGTGGCTTCCCAGGTAGGAGAGAGAGATCTTGGTATGAGCTTGTGGACCTGCTTAGATTTTTTCAAATCCCCATAGGATACAAATTCATGGGAAGCCAGACCACATTGGTTCTACTGTTTGTAGAGCTGCTTGCTCTTTTATGCGGTGGTTTTTTAAAATCAAATTATGTCTGCCTTTGCTACACTTCTGTTGTGTTGCTAGCTTTACTGTGTATGTTCCAGTTGCTAAAATACAACAAGCCACAGAGGGTACCAGTGTAATAAACAAGAACAAATAAGGACAGTCTGAAATGCTGTTACTTGCAGATAGTTGACTTAAAATCTGAAATAAAAAATATTTCTGGTTTTGATATTTATTTTATTTATAACTTTCTTACGCCACTATGAACTTCTTTTCTTCCACCAGAATAAATATGAGAGGACTACTGTTCACTTGCAACTATTTAAGAAACTCAAGCAATGAAAGTAAAAAATACTTCAGAATTGAGTATTACTTTTTTATCTGAAAGTAGTGATTTTAAATCCTGAATGTTAGTTAGATCTCTTTTCAATTCTGTCTGCATGTTCCTTAGGGAAATTTTTGAAAATATCATCTTCTGATGAAAGTTTAAGTTTCTGATTTTTCATCTTTTCTCGTTTGTGATTACCGTTTAATATAATGAAGTAATCACTATGATGCTTGTGCTTACTTTAGCTACAGTTATTTATCAATAACAAAGATTGGGCATGGAAAGCTATGATTCTAAAAGCAATTCAGCCTTGTAGATACCCTTCAAAATCCTCCTGTGTATGTGATAACAGTATGAGATTACATTCACTTTTGAGTCCTGTATTTAAAAGTTTCTGAATTTCTGTGGTCCAGCCTCCTCTTTGAAACCTTGAAAATTACCTGTTTGAAGTTTGTGTCTGCTGTGTATCCTTGCTACACAATTGCTCCAGTTTTCTTTAGAGACCCATCACTTCAGGCAAAGTCTTTTTACATTCCCTTGTCATGATGCTTCAAGACAGGTTTCCCTCTGGTAAAATGGTTTCCTTTATTACTTATTTGTTTATATTAGTAGTGGTTTCTCTCCTAAGGTTAATTACTGTTTCAGAGAAATGGCAATTTCCTGTTCTCGTGTAACTTGTTTACTTCAGATTTGTTCGGGAATTCTTTCTGTTTTGAAGGTGTAATGCTCCAAGGAATGATCCTTAATCTTTCTTACCTTTTCCTCTCTCTTTTTCTTCTCATTTTAGGTAAGAATGAGTTTTGCAGTGATTTTTTGGTTTTGAAGAATTTCTGCTTGGGTAAAGTATTAATCTCTCTATCTTCCTTAAAAAATTGGTATTCTTTTTCTCTGTATTTAAGGGAGGAGAGGGAATTCTTGGCCAAAGCTAGTGGTGTGTCCTTCTAAATACTCTGATACAGTTGCTGGAACAGGATTTGAAAATTTCAAGTAGGTGTTTGGGTTTTTCTTAATTTTCTATATGCAGGATGATAGTAAAAATGTACAAGCAAGTTATTTTCTGTCACCTGTAGTAATTTGGAGAGGTTTGAAATACATTTCCCTTAAATGAAGCAGTGTACTGCTTCAGATTTCTTGTGGAATACCTGCATGCTCAAATGCCCTGCCCAAGTATATAATAAGGCTTATACAGTAGAAGCTCTAATCTATCTATATCCAAGAAGAATTTAAAGCTAGATAAAAGAGTAAAAAGTAGGCACTGAAAATTAAATGGTAATTCAACAGGGTGATTAACACACATTGCAATACCAGGATTTCAGAGTCGTTTCTTCTTTTTTGAAATAAAAAAACCTGGTATGTCTTTACTGTGTAATAATGGTGTGGGAGCTGTACTGAACTGGTTTTTTTCCTCTGCATCCATTATTAACTGTAGATTGGAAGCTTCCTGTTAAGAAGCTGCAATCTCAAGGGAAAAGATATTTCATTTAGCAAGCCTAGAGACAACTTCTGATTATAAGAGAATTGGTTTATTGTGGAAAGTAATGCAACTATAAATATGACTTCCTGTGCAGTAGACATGTTTGCCAGTTTCTGGAAGCTTGAAAAAGGAGATCTTGTCTGGTTACAATTCACAATCAACCTATGGAAAAGGGGTTGGGAACAGCAGCCCATTTCTTTTATCAGGAGCACTCTTGGTTCAAAATACTGCAGTTCTGATTTTTTGTTCTTTTTCCTATACATATACAGTTTTAATTAATCAGTGAGAGGCCCAGCATGAGGTAATGCTGGAAATCAACAATTTGAATCCCATGATTCTTAATAGAGAATTAATGGAAATAGAGGTATTGTTATCTCCTTGGTCAGAAAGTATGTCATTTGGACAGCATCTAAAGGCAGGCTCTGGGCTGCTGTGTGCATAATATTCCTTTGAGGTTTGTCTGCTTTTAGAAGATCAAAACTAAAACAAGAAATAGTGTAATTCATACTGAGAAATAACCTTGATCTTTAGAATTCTCTAGTGTATGTATTGTCACAACCCAGGACACTTAGTCAGAAGGACCCTCTGTAGTCATCTAGCCTGATGCTTTGTGTAATGTAAGGCAAAAATCTCCTGCTTATTATTCAAACAGATTTTACGTGGGTTTCAGCCTTTAATAAAGTCACTGCAAGCTGTGTTAATTTTTCTCAAGTCTTAAAATGCTCCTTCCTTGCCATTCTATCTGAAGGGCCATTAGAGATGCTCTCAAATGAAAAGTTTGAGATACTGTGCTTCTAGAGACAAAGTTTGTATCTGGGTGCTATTTGTCCTTATTTTTATGGCTCCCCATGAAACTGAATCTCAGGTGGCAGTGAGGAAGAGGTGAGAAGCAGTGTGACAAGGACAGTAGGGTAGAGAAGTAATGGCACTTGATGAAATGAGAGTGAGGAAAAGGTGTGAGAAAGCTGGCATCATTACTGCTTCAGAGAGGTAAGAAAATATTGATCCAGGATTTAAAAGGTGGGATTCCCATACTTGTTCTCTCCATAGTGGCCTTGACCATGTTCTTATTTTTAGAGTAACTAGACTTAGAAGAGATTTGGGCCTTTAGGTAGTGGTTCTCAGTGGGAGAAACCTGAGGGGAGGAAAGGGAGAAAGCACTCATTCTCAATGTCTTGCTTATGTACTTTCACTCACTGCTGTCCTTTCCTGGAAATCTCTTTTGTTGGTTAAAGAATTACCATATTTGAGAGATTGAGGCTGAGCATAACTTTATTTAGCCGTCAGGAGTATTGCATTGGTTTCACTCTGTCAGCTACCCACCTCCATCACTCCTTCCACTTGTGTCCAACTGCCATGCAGTGTTACGTGTTCCACAAAGGACCACAAATCTGGACATTGTGCCCTTGCTCTGGGCCATGTCAGCATGCAGTGCATGTATAAATACTGCCAACACAGCACAAGCCTGGGCTATGTGGGTAGCCTTGCTACAGTGCAATTTTCTTTTTTCTCTTCTGTGTGTTGTTTTCTGAATGGACAATAGCTTGGGGGCAGGGAGGAAACAACAATACACTGTGCAAAAAACCTAGATTTCACTACCTTGACATCAGGTTTTACATTGGTTTTATAGAGTCACTTTGTCATTCAGTTAAGAAAACAGTTAATAGACCTACATTTGGGTACAGATAGAAACACTACTTTCTTTGATCTGAGTTCTGTCCTGTGACTTAAATGAGCCACATTCCTGCAGACAAACTGTCTCCTCTGAAGGTCTTCAATATCATAAACCTCATAATCCAAGGAAGAAATGAAGTGTGCAGTTCAGATTATTTATTTTGAAATATAAATTTAACTATTAAAAAAAAAAGAATTAAGTATACATATAGATTACATCACTTGTTCTGCAGTACTTATATTTTCTACAAGGATACCAGTTTACTGCCAAAATATGACTCAAAAGATCAATAGCAAACAATCTGTACAAGTTTACACAAGAGAACTGAAGTAGTTCATTCCATAAGCATTGTGTTTTAAAAGCACACATTTCAAAAATAGATACTTCTTTGGGAAGGCTGCTTTCTTAATTTTCACTGTTGCTTTCAGAAGTATGTCCAAATAGTTACAGGGTTGGTTTTTTTTTTTTCTGAGAATTCTGTTGCTGCACACTGAGGATGTAAGGGAATTGGAACAGCTATGGCTCTGAATGCTTGCAGTTAACAGAGGTCAGTCATAATATTTCTGGCCACAAAGTCTTAAATTAAAAAAAAATAAAAAAATTGATGCATATTTATTGTAACAAAGAATTGAAATGAAGGTCTGAAAGGACCATTTCTATTTAAGGATATGCTGATCATGGTGGCTGTGGTTGAGGGAGACTCATTTGTCATGTCTTTATAAATGTTGCTGTGTTGTGCATTTAATGTTTAATGTGTTTTGATTCCTTTAAACCCCCCTGGATTTTTTTTATCTAAAAATCTTTGTATTGAGAAGTGAATGATACTGTCTCCATATCTGTGCTCAGTTAACATTCTAGAGAAAAAAAAGACTTGCACAACATAGTACTGCACTAATAGACATATCTTATTTTTGTATAGTCCTTTTTTGTTGGGAGTGTCAAATATTCTGCTCCTCAGTCATTGTCTTCAGAGTTGTTTTAATCATCTGTATGTTGATCCATTTACCAAGCTAAATATCAGAAGGGCAAAGAAAGGAGAGCTGCCAACTCTCCCATTTTTTATTTCTGATATTAAAAAGTTTCACACAAATCTCTCAAGCTCTAGGAGGAAAAATGTACAGTTTAGGAATGAATCCTATCCCTACTGTTCAGCTCATGCTTTTCTTAAACTCTTTGGCTCTTGATTTGACTTTATCTACCCAGTAACTGATAGTCAGAGTCTCCACAGCATTTCCAACAACTCCAGAGGCATCCTGACTCTACAGATAGTAATGTTTGATAGCATGGGGAGTTTTTTTATGCTATAAGTGTTCGAGTATGTAATAGCTTTTAGAATTGAGAAAAGGCACATATTTTAGAAAAACATCTGAAAAAAGTAGAAATTGGAAAAAATTTGAGTAGGTGGAAAAGAAGGGCAACTGAGGTAGTCCCGACTTTCAGCTCTGGGTGTACTGCAGATAGTTCCTTAATTTTGGCACTTCTCTTTTGAGATTATCTGTGAGAACAACCTTCACTATTCTTAGCAGTTAACCCACCACAAAGGTTTGTTCTCCTTTTATAGAGGACTTGTCAAAATAATATGACAACTAGGCTGATTTTAGACAAACAGATCCTGGCTCTAAAAAGACAGTAAGTCTGCAAGTCAAACATGGAGGGCAGCCATTGGCACTGGGAGAAGTAAGAAACCACAGATTGTTTTCTCATTGGATGAAGAGCTTGAAGCAATGTAAAGTTAATTGAAGAATTCCTTGAAAGTGAAGTCAGCCTAAAATAAAAGCTATGGGGGTCTATAATTTGCTAAATGTGAAAGCTTCGGGAGCAGTAGTGAACATAAAAGTTTGAAAAAAAACATATTTTAGTAAACATATCTGGCTTGTGTTATAGACTGTCCTGTTTTAATTATTTGTCCAAATAATGTAGATTTGCAGTATGATCTCTAATTAGGCACAGTTTGATTTATGGAGCTGGCCCCACATAAACCGTGATGTCATGCTGTACTGCTCAAAATTACAGCTCTGCTCTTGCAGTTTAAAGACGATTATTTTTAACTTTGGAATGCTTCAGTTTTGTGCATCTTGGCGTTTAAAGCTTTGTGAATTTAAGATGTGCTCCGCTCGTCTCCTCCTTCCTCTCCCCTAGATCAAAGCAATCTGTTGTAATGTAACCAGAACAAAACCTATGGAAATGGACTTCTGAACACTCTCAGCTTTAATTGTTGTTGGTAAATAAGAAGAAAGGCAAGACTCTTCATGCTTGCCATCGGGGGGGTTGAGAAGTAGGTACACTAGGTATTGAACTATGTTTTGCCAGGTGTCCAGATGCTGATGCCATTCCAGAGCGGGAATGATTCATTTATATCTCCAAAAGATCTTAGTTTTCTTTTGATCATATAGTTGAAGAAAAAGAAAAAAAAGAGAGGGAAAGCAGGGAAAAAACCCAACCCCACACACACGCAAAAAAAGTAGAGGTGGGATCTGCGCTGCCTGTTACTGCAGGTAAGAATTATTTACTAAGAATGGGAACTCTCACGCACACGAGTTTTTACTCATATATGTTGCATATTCTGCTTGCTTCCCATTTGAATAGGAAAATTTGCCTTTTCTTAAATCACGGTCTGTTCCAAATGCAAAAGGAAGCTTTGCACAGGAGGATTTCTGCATTTCCATACAGAGGAGGTCTTCTGCAGTGATGAGCAATATCCCTTCCTGCCACCATTGCTGACCTGGGCTTGTGGGCAAAGGGCCAACACACACCAGAACGTGGAGGAAGGGAGAACTGAAAGCTGGATCTGAGTATGAGCTCTCCTGCCAAGCTCATAGAGCATGTTAAGAATAGAACAGCATTTCAGGGCCATGGGAGTCTTTCTGTGGAAGTGTCAAGACTACTTGAGGCGAGGCCCCCCATAGCCTGACTGCAAGCTGGGGAGGGAACAAGGATAAAGGCATGGAGGCGTCACAGTTGTACCAAAGGCATTAATTACCTAGTGATATCAGAAGGTGGGAACTGTGATCACAAGGCAGTAGCTGTGGCAAAAAAGGCAGACTCCATTTTCTAACAAAGCAATTTCTGACTGGGAGGAGAAGGTGAAAGTACCCTCCTCTGGATTTTAGTGGGAGGATTCCGTGAGCTGCTCTTGGTAGCGATTGCAGTGTTTCAGGCTCATGCAGGTTGAGAACAATGCACGTTGAGTCATTGCAAAGCTGTACTTCTCATGAGGATTCTTGATTATATAGCAGCTGACTCACTTTCTATGCTATAAATTGATTACAGCTTAAAAGACTCATAAAAAGTCATGGGATTTCTTAGGGGTTTTTATAAGGATACTCTCAAATGAGTATCACTTTTTTAATATAATCAGTTGTTGACTAATATATTGGTTTTAGATATGTCACTGCTCGTGGTTGCCCTATAACTATATTCAGTTTAGGTAATGAGGCTTGGAGACAGTGTTGCTTCAGGGGAAAAGGGGAAAGGAGTTCATACCCTTTTGATGCTTTGGTGCCAGCGCATGTAAATGGATGGAAAGTGTGTATGAGTTTGCTAATGAATTATATGTACAGGGGAAAGATTAAATGTCTGAGTTCATCTGCTCTTTTTTTTTTGACCTGGCAACATTGCCAACTGAAACTAAATTTAACCATCTAGAATAAGGTGAAAGCATTAATTCTTTGAACATTTGTGTCTCTGGTTTGCTGTCAGTTACAGGGGCCTGTAATGTCTTGATTGTAACATAATATCAGTAAAAACAGCCAACATTTGCTTAGGAGCAGACCACCTGTCTTGTTTTGATGAAATGAAATTAAATAAGTGTAAGGGAGATTTCTGATAATTCCGTTGTAAGATGCTCATGTTTGCTCTTGTGTTAATATGTTTGGGGGTTTCCTTACTATCAGTTACAAATCTGAATATAATCTCTTTTCCAGGATGGTAATTAGCATAGTTGAAATCGATCTTGCCCAGATCGTGGGCAAGGTGGGTGAGGTGGCTGTCATGCACTGTGTGTGTCTGAGCACATACATGCACGTGCATTGGTTTTGTCCTCTCTTTCTTTGGTGGATCTGGCAATATACTTGGTACAGAAACAGATCTTGTGGAACTTACAACTGACAGTAGTTTAATTCTTTTCTGTGTATTAAATGACTGATGCAGATTTAATTTTTTTTTTTTTTTGGCAGCTCTTCTCCTGACACTTACTTGCAGAAACTGGTCTTGGAACTTAGAGGAACAGCTTGCCTCTGAGTCTAATAACAGCTTTTCCATCATTTTGTCTTGTCATTAAAACTGGACGTTCATCCACAAGCTGTCTCCCAGCATTGTAGTTAAGGACCGAAAATACTCTGTGAGGATCTTTAGCCTGCAATATATGCTGAAGTGATCCTTATGATCAAAAGGTTAAGGGGGTGATGATGATTGTCTTGAGAAATGAACAGGGAGGTGGGACATGAACATGCCTGCTGTGATACCTCTGGAATTGCCAGGAGCTGACCAGATGGAAAGTTAATGACACTTTGCAGTTACAATACTTCCAGTAGCTTCCCCTTCCTTTTGCTCTATAATGTAAATCTGTTTAGTGTTACTTAAAAAACCAGTCTCTTCAAGAACACGTGCCTGAAATTATTTTCTTGATACTAATGCCAAAACCAACTGGGATCATAGCATACCAAAGTAATTGAACAGAGAGATGGAGGTGATCAAATTTGGTACACAGGGAGTCTCATGATTGTGGAGTCTTGTGAATGACACAGGGAGGACTGCATCTGGCAGCTGCATAATTTGGACAAATCCTTGGGCATTTGTGCTGGTCACATGCAAGAATTTACCACATCTCTTGCAAAATTCTGCCCAGTGATGTCTCTGCTCTGCATCTGGGAGCTGGGAAGGCAGGTGCACACAAATTGTCACCTGACTGCTGTGTCGTGCACTGCTAGCTTGAGCTGGTTAGCAGAGAAGCCGTGATGCCACAGGTCAGAGTATGGCTCTCAGAAAGCTAAGCAGCCTTTGTGGCTGCACACTTAGAAGGCAGACTGCGGCACTTGTTGGCAGAGATAAAAATAGAACAGCTTTGGTTTTGGTGTTTTTGGAGACCACTTCTGACAGGCATAATGGAAGGTGCACTTTTCCTCCAATGCAGCTTTTGCCCAAGTAAAACTTTGGCTCATTATTGATTATATCTGGATTTCAGGAGGCAGTGCTAAGATGATTCACATTCATTAAGTAAACTACTAGCACCATTATGGGAGGCAGATTTAGAGAGGGTTTAGAGAGGAGGAAATGGAGATGAGTAACCTAAAGGTGCAAAGAGAATCTGCTCCAGAGCTGAAATTAAACTTTGGCTCTGGGCATCATGCCTCTGGAAATTTCTACACTACTTGAGTTTCATGTCAACACTGCCCCATTACAGCACTGTAATTTAGAGTAATTTATAAATCTGTATCTGTGGTGGATAAGATTTGCATAAACCACATCCATTAACAAGAAAAGGACTGCTATTAAAATATTAGGTAATAAAAAATCATACCATCAGTTGGATGGACAGACTGGCTAAGAATAGGGTACCAGTTTTTTATATCTGGCTTCTGCTGAGCATTGAGAAGCAGATGTATCGTCAGACCATTGGCCACCTAGTCCTGCATGTCATCTATTAACAGCAAGAGAAAGATTACAGGAACAGGACAACTCTACAGTCATGCCACATCTTGCTGGTTTTGACAGATCTCCTCAAATTCTATTCCGAAATCTATTTTCAACTTTGAATTTTGGAAATTGTGCCTCTTTTGTGGTAACATATCCATAGTAATCTGTCTTTTCTTGTGAACTGTATGATTAAGCACACCCAAGCCTTCCTCAAACATGGTTCGTAATCACCATCTGCTAATAGTGTGTTGTGATATATACTTGCATTGTGAAGTTTCTTTTAAAGCAGGATAAATTCATTTGTCCACCATAGCCTAGAAGCTTCAGAAATGTCATGAGTCTAGTTACAGTGTTCATTCTTTGATTCATTTTATAGAAGAATTAGTGGTTATGAAAACTGCCAGAAGACCCTTTCCTGTAGGAATTTGAAGGGAGATAAGGAAGGCCCTTATAAAATGTGGAAGAAGTCACCATGTTTTGTTTACTTCCCAGAGCTTTCTATTTGCCTCCGTGTTGTGGGTAGACTGATCATTTATGTTAACATCAGGACATGCTTGTACTGAGTGGCTTTTGCATTATCATGGGCCATTCAGTCCACTTAGTAATCTTTGAGAAAAGTCTTTTACAGCTTTGTTTTTAGTTCTTGTGTGAGCACTGTTCTTTTAAAACAACAACATCATAAAATGATTTTTTTAGAAGTTACAAGAGTGGGTAATTAATTACAATTTTTTCTAAGATTTTTAAAAGCAAAGTTGTGATGTTTTTAGTAGCTACACTTGATTCTGTATGGCTATAAGGAACAAGGGCAATCAAGAGAACAAAATTCCCCTGGTTTTCATTGCAGGCACATGGGTCAAAGACCCAGCATGTTGTTCGCAGAAGAAGCCATTTCATTTTTCCTAATGTGGACATGCAGTACTAAACTTGCTGGTTAATGACTGAGCAGTACTAAAATGCTGTTTATTGTCAGTCTCTTTGCATCTGAATCATGTTATTCAATCCAGATTTTCTTTGAAACCACTGTCAGATGTTCAGTATGGATGAATGCTCAGAGAAACCAATGGGTGTTCAGCACTCTGGTACTTTTAATTATTGAGGTTAATTGTTAATTTCACTCACGGAGAGAAAATTATTATTTCTGTTATCTATTTAGATTTGCATGTTGAATGATAGGTATAGCTGATTTTTTTTGTAAGAGAAAATAGTTATGGAGAAAATACTAGGCTTTTGCTTTGCTTTTGCTATGCATTTGGAAACAAGGTAGGGTTGGTTTTATGCATCCCTTAGTAATCATGAGTGTATTTCTTAGCTTGCTTGAATAAGTATTTCACTAGGAAGCAGTGCCATTTGGTTTCGTTGTTCCTTCATACAAATTTTACTAAGGAGGAGAAGAAATTTTCTGGGTTCCTTTCAAACAGTGATATTCTCTCTTCCTACAAATAAGCATACCCTGATTTCTCATCTGCAAATAAACATTGAGTTATCTTCATTTCTCATGTGCAAATAAAAGGCAAGAGCTTCTCATTCCATCTGTCAAATCAATGGTTATTATGTGCTTTGTTGCATCCTGGCCTGACACACATTGTTTTTATTTTTCTTTTATCCCTTAATTTATAAAGGTGACTGAAACCTGCAGAAAATACCTTGGTATCTGGAAATTTAACTTTTAGCTATAGTAATGAAATCTGGTGCTAGATACTGCCTCTTTCCAAGAACCTTCTAGGGCCTGCAGTTTGGAAAGTATTTCGGCAGCTTGTATTTGGTCCTGTATGATTGAGCTTCTGATTTATATTTCTTGTTTATAGACATAGTATTTATCAAGTGTAAGTAATGAAAAATCAGAGTTATACCAGAGAAGCAGGAGTTTCATTTCTGTTTGGAACATGTACCTAGTCATGACTGTGATTTTTTTCTGCTCTTCTGTTGGTGGTTTTTTTTGTTGTTTTTTTTTTTTTTTTAAATGCATGGCTAGAACTTCCCATATGCTGTAATACTTTCCATTTGCAGAGCCCTCTGTTTGATGATTGCAAGCTGGTCTGTAAACATTTTTTGGTCTGACAGTCATTTTTCAGAGGCTGGAGCCCTCTCCATTTTTGGTGGGAATGTGGCTAAGTGGTTTGTTCGGGGTCACACAGGGTATCAGCTAAAGCAAAGTGGTAACATGGATTTTTGCATTTTTTGCTTTTCTGATGTCTTTATTGTATTTTTCTCTGCATTTCATAATATAGAGCAGCATACCTGGAAAATAACTAGAATAATGTTTTTGGCTGAAAATAAAAAGTTTGGAGAATAACTTGAGAGGGTTTGGAATAAGTAATCATTACTTCCTTACACATTTTAAAAATTATGGTCATTGAGAATAATAGATCAACTGGACTACACTAACAGTCTTATGAAGATACTTGTTTTTCAATTATTTTAGCTCATACTCAGATGCTATATATTGTTCATGTGTAAACTTGAGTTTTTAAAATTCCAGAATAGAAAATGTTAAGACGTTTTGATCTGTGTGGTCTTTCTCTTTTTGTTTGGTAGTTTGGGGGATTTTTTTGTGCATGGGTTTTTTTGGTGGTTTAAGGTTTTTTTGTGTTCCTTCCTCTTCCCTACTGGATACAGGTGCAATACTTCCACTGCTGCTAAGTGAGAGCAAATCTTGCATACCACAAAGGTGATAGGCAGAGAGGATTTTCAGTGGCTGAACACAGGAAACAGTTTCAGTTCTAGGTATATAAGGAAGGTCTTGCAGAAGAATTTTGGTGTCCCTAGAAAGGGGAACATTTAATAATGAGAGGATCTCTTCCTTCTCTTTTTGCTCTTTAATTCTTGTAGTTTCTGTGGACCATTATTTCTGTTGCTATTTTAGTACTTGCATTTATGAAAAGATATCACCACTTCCAATAATACTTTTGTATAAATGATAGTATTCCCTATATATTTTATCACTTGAGAATTTCAGGAAATTCAATCATGTAATCACAGGGGATTTTCACACTGCTTTTTGTGGGTAGTGTAACTCCTAAAAAAAGAGTTCCTCAAGGGTGTTGAGAATGTTTTACAAAGATAAGTTAATTGAAACATTGGTTCAGTTACCACTGGCATTGAATAAGGAAAAGAGCAGATGTGACAGTGGTTTGGGAGGCAGCTGAGGTAACATCTAGGAACATCTGGTTGACGTTTCCCTAGCAGCTGAAGGAACTACACAGATGCTGAATATTTTTCCCCCATGTTCTGCCCAACTATTCTTAAAATGTTGGTATGTTTGTGACTAGAAAGGACACCCATTTCCCCCAATATCCACTTATATTTGCATCAGTGAAAGTTTTCCTATGAAGCCGAAGATAATGATATGGAGAATTTGAAAATGCTTTACTTAAAATTGCATCAATGTAATAATAAACCTTTTGTCGATTTCTCTCCTGTGCCCACTGATCACTATATGTAAGAGTCTGTACCAGCTTGTTTTAAAACTCTGTATTTCACCATTGGTCAAAGGCTTTGTCTTACTAATCTACAGCCATCTCTGAGCCATTAATGTATGCAGAAACAATTTCCACTTGGCTGTTACCTGTTCTCAGAAACTGAGCTGTTTTTTAATAGATGTTCTCTACATGAACATCTGAAGGTAGCTTTGTTGGGGTTTTTTTGTTTTGTTTGTTTTGCAAATAACAAAGAGTTTTACCAGCTGTTAAGCTGATTGCTGAGACTGAAAAGGTAAAAAATAAATAATTTTACTGTCTTCTTTTGAGAACTCAACGTCATTGAAGTTATGATAAGATCTAGGAATGTTACAAAACATTGATTTTTTTTTTTTTCAGTAGCGTCCTATTGCAAATGTTTTTTGAAATCTCATCAGTCATCTATCACACTTGTACAATTCACATTAACTCATTCCCTCAAACCAGCAGACTGAGAACAGATGTTCCTATGAGTTTCAAAGCAGCTGCAAAGCTGTCTGGAGTCCCAGCAGCACAGTCACATGTCCCAGCCTACCTAGACAGAGCTAATTTACTGTTTGGTGTACAGTTTCCATTCAGAGTGCCATGCTGATGGGCAAGAGCACTGACTATCTTCAAATCTTCAAATTTGCTGCAATCTTTCGGGCTTAAATTGGCCATTTAAGTTGTTTGGTATCTAATGAAACCTGTGAAGAGATTGCTGTGGGCTGCCTGGTGGTTAGAGAAGCTAGTAGAGCTCATTCCCAAATATCCAGTCCCTTTTGCTCAACCTGAATGAAAACTGGTTGGTGGATCGAGCTAAACACAGGTGGGATGAAGTGGGATCCCTCTGGCATGACCATGAAGAATTACCAGAGACAGTAACAGTGTTGTCATCTGAGAAATCTTGTTTAGAGTTTTTCCAAGAATGCATAATTTGGAGCTCGTGTTATCATGTCCCTTGGCCATCCCAATAAACAACTGGAAGATAGGATGTCAATTTTCTTTTCAATAGGCTTGGCCTTCATGAGCCATAAATGGGCCACTTCATATATTTAGTTTACCATCATGATTTGCAGCTGACTGATAGCTCCAGCAGGTGCTTATGGCACTGTCTGTTTCTGAGTGCTGTGGAGTTTTCCTGCCAGCTGAATCCAGGCTGAGTGGAAGGAGGAGATTCTCTTCTGTTTATTAATTGATATTTTAGATAAATTGGAGTACTTCTCAGATGTGTTCATTTTCATTCTTGCTATAAAGATCTATCTAATTCTTCTCATGGGACTAAGGCAATTCAAAAGTCTGAGTTTTTTGCTATGTTTTGAATTCAGCATAGCTGAGGACTTTGAGCTACCATGTACTTTCTCCATTGCCCCCAAATGGAGGGAGAATAGGGAAGAAAAGCCCTTACTCGTGGTGGTTGCAATCTGAAGAGAGTTATGCTACCATCTGCAATAATTATGTCTCATTAATGTATTCTTTGGTGCTTTTGTTTTCTTTCTACTCTCTTCTGGCTTACATATTTCTACTATGTGTTTTCTGACTACTAATTGCAGTATGCTTTAGAAACTGTAATACGGGGAGTTCCTAGTTAATAGGAAAAAAACCAACTTTGATATATTTTGGTGAGTTTCACTTGCCAGCAACTTTAACCACATAAGCAATTTTTGAAGAGGGAAGCAACCCCCTCCCCCATGAGTTCTTAATTACAATAAATGAGTTGCTGTATTATTAGGAACAAAACCTAATGGCCACATAGTTTCCTTGCAAGTTTATTTAGTACAGTTTACTTTCTTTTCATGCTGCAGATTTCGACATTGCATCTTTTATTCAACTGTTTGGTCTTTCTAAACTCATAATCTTTGTATCTGTGATGTTAAAGAAACCAGAGTGTGAGGTCAAAATTTCCATTACATAGTCAGAGAGGAATTTCAAGGAACAATGCCAAAATCACTTAAAAAATAAATTTACAGGAAAGATGACTCATCAATCAACAATTGCTGTTCTAGAAAATAGAATTAGTTATATATGTTTTGGATACAGAGGTGGACAAAATGCACCCTGACAGGCAGGGTTAGATCAGGGTAATTTGTTTGTTTCCAGACATTTTTACCTTGACCTATGCTTCTTTTTCAGCCTAAAGGAGGACCTGAAGTAGCACAGCTTCACATTGCCAGAATCATTGCCTCTCATAACTACAATTATCTAGCAAAAAGAAAAATATTTTCTGGTTTCTTGTTTGCATTCATTAGCTAAGCAGCCGAAGAACAAGAGAAATAGTCTCCTCCTGTGCTTAACTGCTCTTGAAACTTAACATGAGGCCACCTGAGAGCTCAAAATAGAGTCTCTTATACTTAACAGAGGCAAAAGACTTCTCCTTCAGTATGTAGTAATATGAGTGTGAAAAAGACGTGATTAAAAAGCAGTTTCCCCTCTTCTAACATACTGAATAAATAGCACACAAGAGTGAAAACCCTTCCGAGAGAAAATGCTTTGAGCTATGGCAGTGTCTCTGGGGGAGTGTGGCAGGCCTGCTGCTTGTGGCTTTTTGTGTCATGCCAGCCCTTCAGTGGGAAAGGCTCTGGTGTTTCTGGTCTTCCCTGTCCCTTGAGCCACCTGATCATTTGGCTGGGTTAACTTTATGTGTGAAGAAACGAATGAGTACTGTGACTTTAAGGAGGTGGCATTGGAGATGAATCAGCCACATCCCATGGTTCTTTCTGCAACTGTTTCTGTTCTGAACTGGGAAGAGGGAAGGAAATGGTGTAACCATTCACTGTCCCTCTCTCAGAGGGTAGACTGGATAGTTTGCAGGCTGGATGTTTCTCCCTTGCGTGAATGACTCTGTAAAACTTTCCTGCTCATGAGACACTTCATCAGAGTAGCATACTGACTAAAGGTGTGACTTCTGACTTCATTGCTTTTTGGCCTTAGAAGACATTTAGTCAATACTGTAGCTATTTGTAAGTAGGAAGCACACTCTTGTGCCCTACATTATACATGGGTTTTTTTTCAAATTTTCCTTTGCAGTCACTTTTTTCCCTGGAATCATAGTGTGGCAACTTTGGCAGTACATGCTTTTTGAAAAGAGATGTGATCTGAAAGCAAACTCTGTCTGCTATATGTGTTTTACTGCATTTAAGTTTAGTGCTTCCCTATATTAGTGTTCTGAAGATTTTAGCATGTTTAGAGCTGACCTCACTTATTGAAGCAGATCATGTTTACAAGAGTGCAGACTGCCTGTTTCTTCTGGAGCTTAAACCTGCCAGAACATCTGCCATGGGGACATCTTCTCTGCCAGTATCGATGGGTACAGGTTAAAGGGTTGTACTTCTCTCAATCAGTACATTTGAAAATACTTGTATGAAACAGCTGAAGCTCTCCTGGGTAGAGGATGTGTCATTGACCTGTTCCCTGTTTCTCCCCTCTAGTGTCAGATGTGTTTACAGCATGGCAGTGTTGGGTTCAGTGCATGTTAGCAAACAACTTAGTGTGGTTTATGATATGATTGGGTGATGTGGCTGCAGAGTCCTTTTGAGGGTTAAATGGGAGTGCTGCAGAACTTGGTGCGTTCCTTCATCCCAATCTCTTTTTCCTTAGGTTTCCTTCACTAACTTCACTTTGGATTTCTGGATATTTGTTTTTAATGTGTTAGTGCAGAGAATTGGATCGTGGGTGGGTGACATGTTTGAGTGATGGCTACAATACTTAGAGCTTTCAGAACACAGTATGGGGGCCATCTCTTGGCTTAGCCTCACCCTCAAGGGTGATAAGTAAACGCACCAAAAGAGTTTCTCCCAGTCCTCCTCAAGAAATATTCGCTTTTATCCCTAGAGGCTGGAGAGCCTAGCAACTATCTCTGTGTTTTATTTGCCTTAAGATGCTGTGATACCATGGTGATGAGTTATTAATAAACCTCCAGGCAGATGGAGAGAGCTTTTAACTGAGAGTAACCATATATGAACAAATGTCATGGTTTGGTCTGTTGGGCAGAGCAGCTGAGTATTTAGTGCAAAAATACGACTTAATCTGCAAATAAATCAGAGCAGTCTTTTTTGCTTAAATGTCAAAATTACACCATGTTTATGGAAGAGCAAAGGATGGTAAAGCACTGCATGCATTATTTTAAGTACATGAAGATAATGAATCAGAGCTGAGACTTTATTTTTTTTCAGATTTGTTGCGTTTCTGAACGTATTATGAGCTATTATAAGTGCAGTAACAGTTTCCCATACAGCATAGTGCTCTGCTTCAATGGCACTGACTCAAAATTCTGTAAGTCTTTATACTAATGTGCAGTAATCTCTATAACAGTGACACTAATCCCCTCTTCTAATATGGAACTTGAGTTAAAAAATCTGTGAAATGAAAGCTTTAAAGCAGCTTTTGGGAATTAGTAGTTTATAAACCCTCAATCTGTCATCCATACCAATAGAAATGTCTTTATAATAACAGAGCAACAGGGTACTTACTTTAGAAAAGCAGTAAAGCCTTGAGGATTTTTCTTTTTTTCCTTTGTTAATGTGTGAATGGCATTAATTGCATAACAGGAGCAGCAAGAGATTGGTTACAAGTGGTGTGAAATTGTTACATTGCCCTACCCAAATGATTCATCCTTAATCTCTTGTGCAATTTTACTGTGCTGCAGTCAGCCTACATTCTGCTTCAGCTGTTGTTAAAACTCTGAGGTAACAATTTCTTACATGGCAACATTGTAGGCTTCCAGAAGTTTTTACTTCTCAAATGTTGATGATGAAAAAAGAAGCTATCTCCATGAATATGGAAAGTTGGGCAGGACATTTCTTTGTAATATTTCACTTAATTTCAGATTATTGTTTATATTGAGAGAATAGGCCCTTAAAATTCTCCATCTGCCTTGACTTGCCAAAAAGTTTGTTTCCTGTTTTGTGGCCTTGAGCAGGAATTGAACTATAGCTGTGATAACCTCCAAGTAAACAGGTAAGAATAAACCATTATGTGCATTTGTGATGTCTGTAACACCCAGTGACTTACATAATGCTGTATCTCCTTACACTTTACACACATTTGTGAGAGGCACTGTCCTTGGCCAATATTCTATTTCAGTATGGCACAACCCTGGTTGGAAGCCTGTCACTACTGGGGTGTGTGTTCATTGGGTGAACAGCCTTTAGATCATAGTGGTGTTACTGTCAATCCCATTGAAATTTCATGGAATTGAATGTGTAACTCATGTGAGAAATTAGAAAATGTTATCAATGATGACCATATTTCTCTCCTTTCTTCTCCCCTGTGATCATCTATGTTGGTTAAATGGAATTTGTGTTCTGAAATTTGTCTTTAAAATACTGTAGAGAGACCTAAGCATGCTGAAGAACTGAAGGCAAAATTTACATGACCTCTCAAATGAGGTATTTGTAAAATATAGGTGAAGTGTCAACAACTGCTGTGACTTTTTGTTCCATATGGGGATATAAGGGATTTTGTACAGCATTCCAGCAGGGTGAGACAATCAACAATCTTTCTGCTGTGTGCGTGAGGTTGGTTTTTTTTTTTTTTTCATGTTAGGAATGCTTCTTCTGAGTAAAAACCTTACTTTTTTGTTGCTTTGTGGTGGTTTTTGCATTTGTTGTTGGGTTTGGGATTTTTTTGTCGCAAACAAAGATTCAAAACAAGCTGTTCCATCTGTAAAATGCACTGTTATTCTCCAAAGAAAACATTTTAGTGGAAAGATGCTGGAAAGAAACAGTCTTGATGAAGCAATTGTCAGGGAAACTAGGGGAGGAAGTGTATTGTATAAAGCCATGTTGATTTTCTTTGGAGCAACGATGTTCTTTTGCTTTTAAGGTTCCATGAATTCACAGTATAAAATACTTCTTACTAAGCCCATCTCCTTTTACTTATGGGAAGAGTTTTGTCTAGATTTAACCTCGGCTATATCCTGGCTGCTTTTGTCTCTGGCTGCATTGTGATAAAAAAAAAAGAACAAGCCATTGTAATGTTTCTTCATGACTATGTCGGGTTGGAGTTCTCAGGGGTGCTGGCCTGGACACTGTCCACTGTGCCAGGCATCCTGTGGAGCTCTGCTTTTTGCAACTCCTCTGTCCCTGCTTTGTTGTAAAGAACCACACTGGCATGTTGTATCATAGAAAAAGGGAACACATTTCTCTCAGCAGCCAACTAAATATAAGTTCAGGGGTTACAGTGCAGTATTGGGCTGTGCAAATAAGCTCAGAGAGATGACAAGGAGTACAGGACATCACTGTAAGATCCAGACACATGCAGTGGAATTTAAAGGAGCAGTAAGAGGTAAAACAAATGCGGGTTAGAGTTGGGGCACTGGCATTTCCTGTGGATTTCGGCATAGTACTTCTCTTAAAGTAAACTATTTTAAGAGAAGCCATAAAGGCAACAAACCAAGGAGTGATTTGAGGAGGTCAGGCATGGTACATGAGAATCAAAGAACTCGGTAGTGAACAGCATGTGCCTGAAGAGCTCTTCCCATCATATCTTAATGATGTGAATTTGGTGTACAGGTGAAGGCAGACACCCACTGTAAAAACAATTTGTGATAAGATTTGGAATAATTTTTCTTACAACTCGTTCTTTCTCCAGTTTACAATTTACTTCACCTTATTTGGTTCCTAGGCACTTGCTGCCTGATAAGGAGAAGTTGTTACTATTTATAATTTGGAGTTTTTTACTCAGGCTGCTGTGGTGATGCCTTAAGCACTTCTGTATAGGAGGAATGCAATACGGACAATAATATAAACTGTAACATTAATTAATGAGGGAATTGCAATAGGGATGGCAATGTGCATCTGCTTTGGAAACCAGTAATGGTGTGGTAGAAAGTGGTTTACTAAAGGTATTCTGTAAAACAAGCAGTAATGCTAAGGAAGTTTCAGTGCTAGTGCAAATGCACTGATGAATTTTTAAGGTAATCAAGGCAGTGCATTCTTTAGTTTGATAGAAGCATGAGACAGTTTTATTAAAGGTGCAATTTGAAGTATATTAGACAGTTGTTAATTGCATGCTTTATGGGCCAAGTATAATTTTGTGTCGTAGCCATCTCCTCTGTTGTTTACTGTGAATTTTGCAAAAGATTTCTTTCTCCTTGAGCTGTTGAATTCTTTTACAAAGGGGAGAACCTGTATTGCCTTGATCTTTTACATTGTAATGACGGGCAGCAAATTCCAAATTCAAACCTTTCTTTAATTTTCACCAATATGGCATAAATGGACATTGCATGTAAAAGGCTGGGCCGTTGCATATGGCTCCTGGTATAAAGAGTATTACAGTAACAGAAATGTCCTCCTAATAAATTTATGTGAATGGTAACCATGTGTCTCTGAATGCCTCCTGTTTCTCATTCAAGTTAAATGTTACTCTGTCAATACTTGCCAGATATCTTGCACTCTCATGCCTCTGCAATATTTTTAAGCCTTTTGATGCCTTTCAGTTTTTGAAGTTATCGTATTATTTTTAAGATCCTTAAATTAGGTCATAACAAAAATATTTCTATTTATCTGATCCATATCTCTCTCTTCAGACTGTTGGTGTACTGGAGCATGTAATAAAGGAGAGAGATTGAAACAGCTTCCTTCAGTATGAGGAGAAAATACTCTGAAAATTACAAGTTTCCTTTAAAAACTACATCTTTTTTAGCTGACTGCAGTGTGATGGGAGTGGCAGTGAATGATTAAACTTCCTTGCAGGGGGTAAGGGCTACTTCCTTGTAGGATGTAGAGCTAGTGAGTCAGTATTTCCAATTCTTGGGGAAAAAAAAAGGAGGAAAAAAGGTTTCCTATAGCTCTTGACTACTGTCCGTCAAAAGTAGAGTAAGTGTTGTGTCTCATATAAGTTTTCCAGGTACTTTGGATCGAGAGGTTGGAATCCAGTAGCCATCCAGTTATCACTGCTCACAGAAAGAATGGAGAAGTTGTGAAGGGTTTTTTAAATCACACCAATAATCATCTCTTCTTTAATCTCATGCCCTGTTGGCCAAAACATGAGCACATTTCCCTTAGTGCTTGTGTCTGCTCTCTTATATGTGGTGAGGAGCATGCTTAGGTGAGTGAGAGCTAACAGTAATTCACTCATCGCTGTTGATCAAAGCTGCAGTTGCTGAGGGCAGATTATATTCACAGTTTGAAATCCAAGAACAAGCTTTTTGGTCACTGCTTTTGTCCTGGGGTTACTGTCCATCCAATACTGCCCTTGCCCTGACCATTTAGCAAACACCTTTTGCTACCAGTTAGGTTGTTCTGCCTTCACTTTCAAGTCGTATTTATTGAACACAATGGGTGGAGCTCCAAAGTAAAGCTCTCGTTAGGAGGCAGTGACCCGATGCAGCATTTTGTCTGGATCCTGCTTATTTTGAGATAAGCAGTGCTTTTCTCAAACAAGGCCTGACTGTACTCGACATCTATTAAAAGCACCCTCTAGTTTCAAAACAAAAAAGGTCTTCTGGAATCACGTAGTCTTCTGAAATGTCTCAAAACTATTCAAATGCTGGCAGCCAGCATAAAGCCTTTGCCTGATCCTAATCTCCAGAATGCAGCAGGCATCATTGCCTGGCTATTTTCAGCCATTTCTGTGTACTGCACATCTAAAACTAAAACAAAACTGTCACTGCTCTGCTTTGCTTTCCAACTCCAACTGCTGGACGGGCCCTGTCCTCCTTTATTTTTTTTTTTCCCCTCTTCAGATATTAAGACCGAAATCAGGCATTTCAACCCAATGTGGGGTTTTTTTTGAAGGTTGCAATGTTCTTTGGACTGGAGAAGTGTGACATTTTTCTTGGCAGGTGTTTGATTTCCATGCTTCCTGATCTTTAAATCAAATAAACAGCTGCTTCCATAAGATATTTATTGATAGTCATAATTCCCATATACCCATTAGCTTTTCAGAACAAACTTGAGTGTGTTCTGGAAGCTTTTGTGGGATTTAATCCCAGACTTGGTGATCTCCTATGGGCTGTATATCTTCATATTGTCACTTGTCTCTGTCTCCCTTCAGCTGGGGCCATCCATCCCACGTTTATATTTCCTGCTCTGCTTTTCTTACTGTTCTAAACTCTAAACTTTGCCAGTATTTACTTTTATTTGTACTTTCATTGCTTGGTGGTGAGTTGTCACTAGCTGTTCCTTGTCCTATTCTTCTCATCCCTAGGAGCAAGCTGACTAACCTGACCCTGCTGGTGGACTACAGAACTATAGATTTTCCTTTGTCTCGCTCTGAAAAACCAAACCAAAAAACCAAATACTAAAAAAATAACTAAGGTCTATACAACTTTCTTCTAGAGAAGAAGCAAAGGTCCCAATAGTTGGGCTACCATTTTTGTCAGAAGCAGAATACCTAGTCCTTTAATTTTGTGTCATTTGCTCTGGCATATCACAGGTGAAGGAGCCTCTTTACTATGTGGGTAGAAATTCATATACACACATCAAATTATAATTGATGTATTAAACAAAATTTTAAAATTGTAGTCTGTTGCGCAGTTGTGGAAAACAATGGCGTGTGGTTGGAACCACCCATCTCGAGGATATTTATCTTACTCGCCCTGTCCTGCATCAGTGTTTGGCAAAAATTGGGAGGGACAAAGAGAACTGTGTATTTGGTGGACAAGGTTCTGAAAGGCTGACTTTGATGGTTTGAACAATATATTGAGACAAAATCACTTGACCTGTCCCCATGGTCTTTCATGAATTTGTCCCTTGTATTTCTCTAAAAAAATTATTTCATTGAATTTAGGTGCAGATTTGGTCTTATCTCTTTTTTATATAAACCCACAGAATAAAGACATTCTAGGATTGATTTTTGATCCACCTGGATTGGATTAGACTTGTTACATCACTAAAATAGAATTTTATGGCTTTACTACTATAACTGCATTTGAGTGCTTTTAAAAGCTTTTTTTTTTAATTGGACATGATAGTATTTGAGGCAGTATTTTGGCTAATTATTTAAATCTGCATGTAGACAATTATTAAAATGAATGCTATTTTTGTTATGTAATATTATAAACCACACATGCGCTGTAGTCTCTTCTCTAATTAGGAAACAATTAAAATTACAAAAAGTCTACTTCTTGACACTAAATTTTAATGGCTTTATGCATGAGTTTTATTATAGCACCTTAGGGGAATGCTAATGGGACATTTTGATCCCTTTAAAAATTTCTATGAATGTCCATATAAGACCTGAAAATAAATATTCTTTCAGTCTAAATGACTATAGAGTTAAACTACAAGGACTGGTCCTGACCAGTCCTCACCTCATTTCTAATATTCTACAGTGTGCAATTGTCACAAGATAGAACAGCCCAAAAGTTGACTGACACTTTTTCAGACCCCAGAAAATAATAGGATGTCTGACTTAAATAATTGAACAGATTTCTAAAATATTTATGTTTGAAGACTGAATTCTTATGCAGACCATGCTTTTACATTGGGAAATAAGACTCACCAATATATTTCATGTTTGCCTATGCACCACAGTATTGACAGCAAGTTTTTTAATTCACTTCAGTTCAACACTTTAATTATATGTTAAAACACAATTACCTACAAGCCCAAATAATTCTCATTGTTGACTGATGATTTTTTTCCTTTTTTGATGACGGAAACTGCCTGGAGTCCTGAGACAATGGAAATTTTCAAGACTTCATATACAAAAGTCATGGAAGAAATACTGGAGTGTGCCCTCAGGCTGATTATTTCATTCCTTCCCTTTCTTCCTCACAGAACATATGTATCTCAGACTGTGGTCTGAGCATTTACTGAAGTATTGCTTGTACTGCTAATATGGATTTTTGCCTTTTTGTGAAGGTGCATAGGTTGGACAGGGGTTGAGGGTGAAATTGAGGTAATAGTTCAGCCTTCTTCTACCAGCTTTGTGCACTGCCCATGCGAAGTCATGATTCATCCTTCCATCAGTTTCGTCTTCCAGTTGCTCTGAGAATGTCTGTGTAATAGCTTAGAGCGTGGGTGAAGTGTTCACTAAAATGTTGCTCATGCCCAAAAGCCTTAGGCAGCCCAACTGATCAGTTCTCTCTGGGCTTCCATGGCACAAATTAGATCTCTGTTGTGTGAGGATCGTTAGTTCTCCTGTCTAATACTCTTTTCTCTTAAAAATCCTCAACTGGATTTGATCTCAGTGTTAAGGTAGATTGGATTTACCTAAACTACAAGCACAGCAAAAATCAGTACTGGCTGACCACATTGTTTAAGTTTGTGGGGTAGATGGGATGCAAACATCATTTTGTACACAGTCATCATTTACCCAGATGTGAAGGTCCACATACTCGATTTCTCAAAGCACTTGGACATGGTAAGACATTAATCAGGGCCTTCATATAAATATGGCTATTTCATGGCTTTGTTAGAGTTAATGTCCATCCTGATTTTATTAAAGTAGTTACTGTTATGAATAGATTTGCTCTTGTACGTGAGCTGAAGCTGGACAAGCTCCAGTGAGTGGCTTTTTATGTGCCCAAACCCACAGTGTGTTATGCACCGTGTACTTCCCTGGAGGACTGAGTGAGCAGAAAGAAGAGATGACTTCAGGACTTAAGTTCTTCGATCCAGAATTTGTTATAGTACTCAGTTGACTTTAAATCATGGTCCTCTTTTATTGTCCACATGGATATAATTTTTACCCTACTGAAAACAGGGGTTGCATTACCTATGACAAGGATTTTAGGTTGGAGGCCTGAGTTCTAATTTATTTCTGACTGACAAATGAAAAAATCAATGAATGATTTTATAGCTCAGAGTTGCTGTGTTCCTTGTTTTCAGCAACTCCAGAATCCTTTGCACCAAAACTGCTGTTGTCAAACTTCACGGACTGAACCCAAGAGATGTAGTTTTCAAATTCTTCTCAACTGGAAGCTGTTTTTTCTTTCAAAAAAACACATAGGAATGGAGGGTCTCATTTATCCCCCATAATATTAAGTTCCCCATACTCCTACACCACATTTTTTCTAATTTGAGAGAGTCACTCTCACCAGGTGGATTACTAACAAGGTTGGTATATGAGCTGATAAACTGCTCCATGTTCCATAGTTACAGCTGGGCTGCTCCCATACCTGACCCTCACACAGCTATTGCAGTGTGTCTAGCCATGTCTTTGGATCTGTTAGTTGCCTACCTGCAATGGAGCTCTGTATTCTCTTCCCTTACGCTTGCAGCATCTTCAGCTTTTTCCTCCTTTCCAGCTTCTCTTATTGCATTCAAATGAGGACAGAATTTTGTCATTTCATCCTGCATGCTTTCTCAGTACTGGCTTCCAGATAAATAGTATGTGTTTCCTGTTCATTTGTTGTCATAGACACTGATTTTGCCTGTTTTAAAGGACTTTAAGGTTTGGCAAGGCTAATATAGTGACAGTTGTGTTCTTTCACCATGTTCTTCCTCTTAGCTTGACTGCTTTTGTGTTCCAGGGAAGGGCAATAACCAATTTTCCTTTTTTGCTTTCACTGCTCAGCTTGATGCTAATCTGCCAGCATTTCTTTCTCTGATCTCTTATTGTCTGCCCAGCCTCAGTCTTGCTTCCTTTATTCTGACAGCTGCTCCGGACTCGCCTTCTTTTATGTCCTTCACATATTTGTGTGTCGTCTTTGTTTGTGCCTTTGATGTTTGGCATGACCTTACTGAGATCTCTGCTTGAAGGAACTTTCCTTCCTAGTGGCCCAGAAGGCACCAAAGAAGCAAATGAAGGGGAGAAATCATCTGGAACCAATGAGTTCATGGTCTTATTATCAGCAAATAGTTCAGTCTTATCCTTTTTCCTCTGTATGGGACAGTGTGCAACTTCTAATTTTTGCATCCTACACCTTGCATGCTCTGCCTGCATCTGCACTGTTGTAAGAGTGACCAGGTGCCAAAATGGACTGGGTCTTGTAACTGAATGTTTTCTTTAGTTTAAGCAGCTCCTAGATTTTTTTTCCCCATTAGGTTACAGTCTTGTTTTTAAGGATAAACATACTTGAGATGACTTTAACTCTCCCTTTGCAAGATGCAAGTATTTTTTCCCCCCAAAATATGACGTATTAGATTTTAAAATACTGCATTTTTAGACCAGTTGTGGTGATTTCATCCTGGAATTATAGAGGGTTCCAAAATTATATTTTACACAGTGAGGTTAGAATATGCATCCTTTCGCTGTGGTATTTTAAGGAAACGATAGGCAGACTTCTACATGCAATTCAGCATTTCATAATTATATTGTATTGAATTTAGAGTGTTTGGTCAAGAAATGGGATTATGAATAAACTGGTGGAGTAACTGTATAGCCAGCTGCTTTGAAGTAGTACTCAGTCATTTAATTTCACATAAATTTTTAATAATGATTCCACCCTGTTTATTGTATTAAATTCCACTTGGTGTGGATTCTTAAACCTCTGAGGTCTGTCGGTGACAGAAGGATTTTGAGACATGAAACTGTTTACTCTCTGAGTTTTCACTTGCTTTACACTTTATTAATAATTAAATGGATGTTTAATATCTGAGGTTGAGACTGGAAGCAGTTCTTTTTCACCTGCTTCTCACCAGCACAGCTGAAGTTTCTCAAAAAAGAAGACATAAGATCTGAATACCCTATGCTATCCAAATTAGTGCACTTTTTCTTGGTGATAAATAGCGCCCTGGAAAGTATCAGTTAATTCAGTCTTAAATCTTTAAGAGGTAATTTTAACAGGGTTCTGTAAATGTAGAAAGTTCAACAGAGTAACCAGAGAAAGGTTCCTAATGAAATCCTGGCTTTGGTGGTGAAAACGTCTGTCTAGTTTTAATAAAAGCTTGATTACACTGCATTCATGAGGATTTCTGCAAGTCTGCCCTGATGACATATAAAATTTAAATTAGGCATAGTCAATAAAAGGCCACCTAATATGGTTTCATATTTTGAGAGGTTTCCTCATAATTGCCCCAGCTAGTTAGTCTGTTTTCTAACCATTTTGGCATCTGCATGTGCTGAAAGAAATCATCCTGGGAAAGATGGAGCTTGTGCAGCTTACAGTGATGTGAAGTGACCTGACAGAGACCTCCCCCCCTGCTGCCTCCTTATTTAGTGACCTTCCACGAGCGATGAGACAGCAGCCTTCTCCCAGCAGCTGTTTTCTAAATTCAGTCTGACAAATGGTATCATAAAGGTGGCAGGTGAGGTTAAGAGATCTGATCAGAACATACTGATTTAACAGCCTTCAAAAGGTACAAAAGAATATAAGGAAAAACAATCAAGTTCTGTCTCTATCATTGTATCAGTTTTCTCTGCATGGTCCGTTGTGAAAGCTTTTACTGATGGCTTTCAGCTATGTATCATTATAATGCCTCCAATAAGCATTATGTAATAGGAAAAATATGCTGCATTGAGCAATGAAACTGGTGTTAGCCAGTCCTGTGGCCCATATCAAAATGCTCTCACTAGTATTCCCTGTAACAACACTTCCTCAGATGTAATGGACTACAGCATATCATCAAGTAAGAGTTCATTCATCCACTTTAATGTTTTTTGCATAACCCTGTTACAAGTAATGGCTGTGACTACTCAACAGAAAAAGAATCCATTTTTTCTCTCTATAATAGTTCGGACAATTTTCAAGCAACATATATATTTCTCTGCCATTGCTGTGTTTGCATGGCTAAATAGGCAAACACTCTGTGTTGGTTCTCTCAGGCACTGAAGAAGGGGAGAAAACACACTAATGATAAAACCAGAAGAATTAACTCAAACGACAGGGTAGACAGTAGCACTTAACTGATTTTTATTGTTGGTTCTCCTACTGATAGTTCAGTAGGTTACAAGTTGTCCCCTATTAATGGTGTGGCTTGTAAGAAGAAAATTGCAGAATAAGTGCATCTGAGGTGCTCCAACTAGAATGGCAAATCCTTATTTCAGAAGCACTTCAGATGTTAGAAGCTTTGGAAAGGTGTAGAGTGATATATCAGTATATACTTGGGCTGGAAATACAAAGATGTCATTGAAAATCAGACCTGCTGACTGGATGTGTCAGACTAGTCTAGGATAAGTCAGGAATTCAGGTGCTTACCTGAAATGGAGCTCCTGTACTCAACTTCTGTCATAAAATTATTCTTACCTATTCTCCTTACGTTAAAACATTGTATTCTTTAAGGTCCGAACCAAAAAAAAAGGGTCCCTCAGGTATCTTTATTTGGATGGTTATTTCCTGTGTTTGCTTGCTGGCATTGAAGCATAGAAGTTACTTTCTGCATGGGATTGAAATGTTGCAAGCTCTGTACAGTTTACAGATTTTCATTTGTCATCTTGAAGAGTTTTGAAGGCTATTATTACAGATACAGGTAGGTAGGATATATGTAGGTTAAGAGATCTTTTGTCATAAATCTTCAGTATAAAAAGTGCACTGAAAAACTAATATATTCCAAAGATGTTGAGTTATAAACGTGCCTCTATGTATGAATGATAGTTTTGGCCAAATGCAACATAATGTAATAAGTAATGGATGATTAGATTTGTCACATTAATGATACAATGAATTCTAGCACACAGTCACGGTGAAGGGGAAGGTGACTGGTGGCAGTGGAATGGACAGATGGACTTTGAAATGCTTGCAGTGAGAGCTGGAGGGAACCGGTTTTGGTCATGATTTTATTTTTTTTTTTTAATTTAAATTTTAGATAATTATCTGAGACTAAATTCACCCAGCAAAAAAGTTGGTGTTCGCACATAGTGTGGGAATGATTTATTTCAGCTGGCTGAGAAGCTCAGCATCTGCAGAGTGCTCAATGGGTCATCACCTTCTCAGGATAAGCTGACACCCATCCTCGTGTTCAGGCCTTGCTCTGCTCCTGCCAGGCAGAGGGGTGGGAAGGGCAGCCCATGGGCCATGAGTGCATCGCAGCAGTGTCTGCTGTAAACATTTTGGTCTGCTTCACCCTGCACATGGGGAAGCAGGACAAAACAGAAACCCAGCTACAATCTTGTTTACCCAGCATGTTTTAAGATATAGATACTTCTATTCTTTTTCTTTTGTATATTTGTCAAGTGCTTTTTTGGGTTTTTTTGAGAAATTTATAACGTCATGTTTGGTAGCAGTTGTATATTTTGAGGATGGTGCTATGAGAAATAGGAAATAGGTCCTGCCTTGTTTGAATGATCTTTCTAGGTTTTAACATGCTCCACACCATGGGATGCAAGTGCTTCCCAAGCCCTCTGGCCTGCAGAGGCAAGGGCAGGGTAGGCACTGTGCCATATGGTTCTTAGGGGCGGAAGGTAGGGGCCTTTTGCTCTGTGCCTTGGAAGAGTTTTCCCTAATACAGCAGGGTTTTTTGTTTCCTGGGTTCTGAGGCAGAGTTCTTCAACCACCTTAAAAGTAGTTGGCGAAATGACCTTGAAGAAAATTGCCTCAGGTACTGTACTGGGGGATGACACAGAGTTAGTGTGTTGACCTAAACCTCAAATCCTGAGGTGGAATAGGATGTGGCTGTGTAAGAAGCAAGTAAACCAACTAGTGTTGTTAAGTGCCTTTGTCCAGGGCATACTGAGGGGCCAGTCAAGATCTTCTGAGTGCTGCTTTGCTAAACACAGTTCAAATTTGAACAGGCCTTGTTCCACAGGGCTTATGGACAGTATCAGTGGAAGGGAAAATGTGGGGAATACAAAAATAAAAGCAACTATGCTACGCATGTGTAATCAGATTAATGGTACAATTTTTGTTGTGGGGAAATAGCATGCAAGAAGGAAGGCTGTTTTAGTGAGGAGGAAGAAAACCAGAGAGAATGAAGGCAGAACAAAAAGAGCTGAGCATACAGTTAATGGAGCCAAGAATAAAATAATGAAAGAGGGCACAGATATTAGAGGAGACAGAGAAAAACATGTTTAAATAAGGAATAAGGGTAAACATAATGCTTGTACTACACTGTAGATTTTGAAGAGTACATCTTAACCTGCACTTCTACAATATTTTCCTCTGAAACGTTATATTGGAAAGGATGGATGCTGAACTGTCCAAAGGACAAGTAGAACCTGCTGAAAGTAGTTGTGTGCATTTGATGAAAGCTTGAGCTTTGGTGTGTCTTGTCACTGCATGGGTCTAGAAGCAGCTTTCCTTTTTCTTCCCAACCTCAAGTCCTTCACAATCAGAATTCCTATACTGCAATTACACTGCTTTAAGAAGGCTGCAGACCTCATATATTGTTCCTCTGTTGACTGTAAGAAGAATTGGACCTTTCCCTAGACACCAGTTTCACTGAGACTAGGAATCAACTACTCTCCTAGAGTCTGTCCCGGGTCTAGCCCCCTCACCCCTGGCTTTGGAGTCCGGCCCTTCACAGCTTTTTGTCTCTTCTGGGTTAACTTGATCTTCTCATAGGATGAGTCCCAAACTTTCCAGGTCCCTATGTGCCTCCAAAGAAGTTCTACCCTCGGCCTGCATCCCTTCCCAACTTACCCCACCCTAAGATACAAGAAGCTGCTTTAGACCTTTTTGTCTCTGCTGAATGAAGGATTCCCTTCAGTAGTCAAAAAAGTAGAAACCTGAGAAAAAGAAAAGCAGTGCTTGATATGTATGGATTTTTGATTTAGAAACAATTGAATGTTTTTTCTATGTGTTCCTGGCACTGTTGCCTTCTACATAGAATGCTCAGAGATCCTCCACTGTACATGGGCAGCTTTGAAGATGTGCCTGTAAGTCTTTGCAAGGAATAGAGAAGGTAAGTTGTAAAAATCTGAAGGCCAGTAATATAGAAGAGGGTGGGTGAATCTCAGGAAGAAATTTAAGGCTATTTTTATCTTTTTCATCCTGGTCTCACCTCGCATTTTGGCATTATAAAATGAACCAAATTAGAGAATTTGAGTATTTTGGTATCTTTTTTTTTTTTTCTGTAAGTTGTACTTCTTCTGTTAATACACTGGAAAGAGCACCTGCACAGCCTATATTCCAGTCTCCCAAAGCAATATGTCAGTTGGGAACACCACCTTAATGGCCATTTCAGCCTCCCAACTGTTGTCCTTGCCATTCTCTTGCACAAAATGGTGTTTGGTTTTCACCCTTCATCAGAGATGGAGACGTGCGTGTTGCAGCACTACAGTAAATAGTAAGGCAGTTTGTTTTCTTAACCTTTGTCTATCTGTGTTTCAAAACTCACTATTTATCTAGTAACTTCATCAGGAGGCTGGGATGTTTCTAAGGCAGCGTAAGCAGAGATACCACATAGCAGAGTTTTTTGGGAGAGCATGACTAATGGATATGAGAAGATGTACCATGACTGTGGATTTAACTCCCAGATTTCCAATGGGAACTTTGTGAACAGAAGGCTGACATTACCTTCCAGCTTATATCCTTCCTCTTGGTGTGCTGGGACCTCTCTGGCACAGGGATCAACACACACCCCACTATGTCTTCTTCCAGCCAGGGTTTTCCTCCCTCAGCTGTGTGCCTGCTTCAGCTCAGGTGCTTCTGTCCCACAGTGACAGACACAGCAGAGAGCTGCAGTGCAGGTGTGTAACTGAGAATATCTGTTAAGTCTTTACAAAGGAACAAACTGCACATTTAAAATATAAAAGTGAACATTATAATGGGTGTTATGCCAGAATGTGTTTTTACTTTTTCTTTTAATAGCCCTTAATGGAGTTAGTAATGTTTCCTTTCTGTTTTTATTTTGGTGGTTCTTTTTTTACTTTGCCTGTGCTAGATTACTACATTCTGTGAACATATAAATTCAGCCTAGAAAGCTGAACATGTACATATATTAGCAGTGGGAGAGTTGGAGTCTTTTGAGTTGGATGTGTGTTGGGTTTAAACTGTCAAGTCTTCCGGTGTTGATGATATTTGGGATGGGATTCTTTCTTCCTCTGTGCACATTTTGTTCAGCAAGTTGACAGTGTGATACTGATTAGGAGTTTTAGGTGCAACAGAAGTACAGCTAATATGAAAATAATGAGTTATTGTGTATTTCTGTGCTGTGCCTCTCCCTACTGAATTGTTTGACTACCAAATACATTAAGGAGTTATCAACTGAGAGGTGTTCTCCTGAAGGGGTGCTGATAGAGCCTGGTGGTTTTACAGCTGAAGAGCAGGGGTTTAGAATAAGCTGTGCCAGCTAAGAAGTTTCTCTTTCTATTCTTATCATTGTGATAAGAAGTATCATAATTTGTCATAAATTAGTTATACTAAGGTGATACTCAGCAAATGGCAGCTGGCAGTGGGCACAGCAGGGCCTTTAGATGGTTAATGCCAGGGTAAAGAGGAGGAAAGGTGATTTTCTAGTATGTGCTGCAAGTTCCAGCAGCCCTTTCTGTGCAGGAAACAATCCCATGGTCATAGTTAACTGTCAGTAATTTACTATATTTGGATTCCCAAAACAAAATGCAATGTTTAGTTCAGCTTTGAAGGGCAAACAGTTCCTTATGGAGCTTAATTGCTTTGTTTACATGTAGCTAGTTACTTATCACTGGCAAGAACAATAGCTGAGTGCCTCGCTTAACCCATGATCAGAATGAGATAAAACACTGAAGACAGTGAGGCTGTATTTCTTAAACAGACCTTAGGTTAGCTGCAGCTTCCTTGGCTGGCTGTCCCCTAGAAAACCTGCTGCCTGGCATACCTTTTGTTTCCACAGCAGCTGGGTGACTTTGCCATATGTCCTCACTGTCTGATCTTCAACTAAAAGCAAGTGGTGTTTCTTGGGTCTCTATTTCACATGGACCAGGCACCTTCCTGAGAGCTGTGTGACTCATTTGCCATTCCTGGCACAGTGCATGCACTGAATATCAGACCAGCACACGAGGCTTTGACCTCATGTTACTCCACAGCTTAACCTGGACCATGCCCAGTTTGCAACAGAGGCAGCTGGGTTTCCTCCTCCCTGTAAGGAGGCAGGGCAGGGCCTTGGGGAAGTGTGAGCCTTTTTTATTCAACCATCCATACCTGTCTTGTGGGATGGGGAGCAAAATGGAGTTTACTTAGTTAAGCCAGATCTCTGCCAGTCAGTCATGCCTGCTACTGACAGGAGACTTTTTAACAAGAGTGCTCCAGCCATGCCAGAGCACTTTTCTTGTTGTCACACAGTCCTCCAACCACAGGCAGTACCCCATGATCCAGCATGACAGGAGTGCGTGACCCAACACATGCTTTCCCTGCCCAGAAGTTGAGAAGTTCATTGTCAGGTCTGCCAGACTAATAGAGACAAAAGAAATTTTTTGGTTGGGTCTGCAGCTCTCACACCCTCAAGGAGTCTCATGCATCTTGGGGAGTGTTGTGCTCATGCCAGGTCTCCCTGCATAACTGAGTTTTCCTGAGCTCAGAGCAGAGAGGACATTCCAGAGATTTTATCTGTTTGCTTCTCCATTTCACTGTGGCTTTTCCCCTCATAACATCTGAATTAGAAACCAGAAAGTTTGTTGAGAAAGACTCCTAGTTTGTTCCTTAGATAGTTTCTTTTGGTAGAAAGGAATTCTCCATTAAACCTGCTTGTACTGAAGGAGTAAGGTAGATGTTCTCTGCTATCTTGCCAGAAGTTAAGCTTCAGCCATCCCTGCAAACTGGAGAACAAGTTGCTAACATCTTATTTTGTAAACATATGTGTGCAGCTGGGAATGAGAGGCTTTTGAAAATATGCACAGAAATTATAAATGAAGGAGAGCACCTGCAAACCAAAATTTTTCTTTATCTTTTTCCATAAGTGAATTATTAACTGACACAGTTGTGTGGTCAAATTTTAGGTACAGTTTACAGTTGTCACTTGCACTTAAAGGGGTTTAAATGGATTCTGATACCCTTTACAGCACTTATCTCCACAGCTGCTCCTCTTCCCTCTGTAGGCAATCTCTCACTTGCAGAGGTGATGCAAGGCAGAAATATTTCCTATTTTCATATGTTTCTGGTACAGAGGAACCAAATCATACAAATAACAAGACTACAATGACAGTGGTATTCTAGAGAATACCACAAATTAACATTACCTTCCCAAGCCTTTAGACTATGAAAATAAAAGTCTGCTGAAGATCTAAGCACTGAGAGCTTCTTCCCTTCCACCACCACCTAAATTTATGAGCTGCTTCTAGAGCTGGAGGCCTCCTCAGTAAGACTACCATTTGTTTTGAGCTTATGCAAGCATTTACAGCTACCATATAAATTGAAAGGTTAGCATGTCTGCTCTTGATTTGTCATTCTTCTGTTTGTGTAACACAGAGCCCAGTAATCACCACAAAAAAAGAAAACCTTTGGAAATATATGTTGAGGAGGAATTGATCTGCGTGAGGATCAATTATATTCCTCACAAGAATTCAACATCTGAGTCAGGGGTTCCCAGAGACTAACCTGGAAAACTGCTAAGTATGTGACCATCAGGAAAATTTTCAAATTGTGGCTTTTCTGCCACAATTTCCCTGTCCTGCTGATTCTATTGCTGATTCTTTTTTTTTTTTTTTTTTTTTGGTGATGCAGCTGCTAGCCTATGTCCCACCCATTAGGTTGCCCTCCATGAACAAAACTCAGGGAACTCCTGAGTTCATCATCCAAGAAAACCTTTATTTTGGAATACAGACTGAAAAAGATAATCTATTTTGTCAAGTGTTTCCACACCTCTGTAAACATGCAGTCTCCTCGTCTGGATGATCTCATGCATTTATTCATCAAAGTTCTTACTTTGCTTTGAGACCACATTTGCAGCAAAACAGTAATATATGCAATATAAAAAGGTTTTGGGTGAGATCCAGTACAAGCATCTCATGGTGAAATCATTCTTAATATTATTTAACAGCTACCTGGTGTCTGATCCAGAGAAAGAAACACCTTCCTTGAGACACTTAAGTGAATGGCACATGTGAGCCTTGGATAACACTTAAGTGAATGCCACATGTGAGCTTTGGATGTTACATGAATGTAGGGCAGGGAGGACATGGATCATAATTTGTCTCTCACATTGTCAAGCACATTCCTCCTCCATTTTTTGACAGTGGATTGTTGGTAAGAGTGATAGCTGTTAATCAGGTATGAGCTAGTCATCACTCCTTACCAAAGAAACCTTGTCTGGAAACTCTTACCTCTCTCACTGGAAATAGAGGGAAGGAAAACTGGAAGTCTCTGGATTAAGGAAAACCATTTGGTACTACAGAAGTTAAGATCAGCTAACCTGCTGGAGCATCACAGGCTGGAAACCTGAATGTTCTGACAGATGCCGTCATTTTGGCAACGGTGCAGGTGGCAGTCCTGCAAAGTCCTCATGGTCTTTATCACGTAGTAGGAAGTGGCATTGCTGCCCTGGATGCAAACATCCTAAAAAAAGAAGTGGTTAGTTAGTGACTCCACAGAAATAAGTTCTTGGACACAATTGATACCATGACTATTTAAGTGCAAGGTCACACTCCGAGTACCATAGAAGGAGTTATCAGTGTTGCCAGTGATGTAATACCTACCCATGATTATGTTTTACAAAACAAAAACAAAACCACCAAACCCAGTAGCCTTACAGACTCCTTGCTTTTCAGCTTTCAAAACTCTTCTGGAGAGTTTTTCCAGATAGGTGGTCTAAAACCCAGGCTAATTAAATATCTGCTCAGCCTCCTGTCACCTTGGAAACAGGGAATGCCTACTGTGAAAACAAGCTGAAGGATCCAGGATGGAAATTCAGATTTTCATGTACCTCAGACTTTTCCTCCAGAACAATAATATAAGAGTCCACAGCAAGGTCTGCATTTCCAGCTATGTGCACAGTGTAACAATTAGTACATAGAGGCAGCTTATGGCAGGCAACACTTCATGATAAATGCTGCACTGGAACTAGGAGTGCCCACATCTCTACTGCTCTGAATAGGGAAAAAACTTACTTTCACACTCCCTAATGCAGAGCATGCACCCACACAGTTCTAGCTCCTTATTTACTGTAGCCATTTATTGTGGGCCATGGTAACTATCTACATTATATGTCTGTTCTTGCTTGCATCCGTGGGAATAATGAGATTGTGTAGTAGTTATATTGACAGCAGGGTTTCTCTTCCAAATTCCTTTGTTTCTGTTCTGTTCTTCACTGAAATAATCTCTTTTTATACTTCAGAGTTCTTCCAAGAGATTTTTCTTTTTTGTTGGGTACATCCATAAAAACCAAGGAATTCTACCCTGCAGGTTTGTTGCCTCAAAACATCAGTCTACATCCACCCATTCAAGTCATCTTACTTTTGTCTCTGATGTGTCTTAATATCTTCAGGCAACCAAGAAACTGACCTTTCATCTGTCTTGAACACTTGAGGATTGCTCAACAGTTGCACAAAATTGTTTTTCCTCCTCCTGCTGTGAAGATAGTACCAAATTAGGAGTGTATTATAGCCCAGGCTTTTCCCAGTTGCCAGGGGCTGTGATCTCATAACCTAAAGATGAAGAGATGTACCTTGCTGTGCTTGACATGGAGGCCTGAAAGTCCTGTGCTCCTTAAGGTACTTTAGGGTTCTCAGTGACTTAGAGGGACTTTATTTCCCAGCTTTCCTGGCACTTAACTGTGTCTGGCCAGGTAAATATTACAGGCTGTGCACAGCCAAAGAGTACAGTACCCCTAAATGACAGTGGAAAGAAATGGAGCTAACATTAAGCATGGTTTTCTTGCTGCTTTGTCAGAGGCCATTATGGATTTAACAGTTTATGGTAACTAAAATGTTGCCCTTCTAATCCTGTTTTTTCACTAAATTTCAATAGAGATGCCAGGATTACCACCTTGGGTTTGGTTTGGAGGTTATATTCTCAACACAAATGATTACAATAAACTAGGATCCTCAACTACTGATCACTGCTTGATGTCCTCTTATCCTGGAAATTAAATTATGCTGATTTAAATGTCTGCATCCATTGTCTTTCCAAAATGTACACCTTGGTTATCAAGATAAATGTGTGCCATTTTGGGACAGACTGTGTGCTAGGTTTAAGTTCACTTAGCAAAGATTTTTTATTGGAGCGGCTCATGTAACTTGTTAACATGCAAGAAATTATTAAGCTTTCACTTCCTCCACTCCCATTTCCTGTTTGGATGTTGAAAGGAAGCCCTGATTGCTAATTTGTGATTAGCCAGCAACCCAGAGTGAACTTAATCCTGTGGGTTTGTGTGGTGCTTGCCTGTGCAGATACAGCCTCACTCAAGGGTGGAATTGCTACGGCTCACGTTTCATGGGGAGAGCTGTATACAATCTGCTCTTCTTTCTGTGAATTCATGGCCTGCCTTCTGAGAACAGAGGTAATGCCTGGCCTGCCAGAGCTTGGGAGATGACATTAAAACTTTGGATGCTGCAGGAGAGAAGGGACACATGAGGGTGTTTTTCCAGTCTTGCTTGCCCAGGAGGTGGCACTGTGGAATAGTGGGATTTTTACCTGCAGTGTTTGTCTTCTGACCCGACTGTGATTGTTTGAGATGTGACAGATGAGTGAAGTTCCTTAGTCAGCAAAACCAGAGTGACTTGTACTTCTTTTAGGATGCCTCAGCTCTCTGCTGTGTGAAATGCATTGTACTATCTCCTTTGCACTCCTGCATTAGGGGACTGACCTTTGTATGTATGCTTGTGCAGTCACGATCAGAACTAGGTTTGTGGGTGAAATTTTTCTGGCCACAAAAGAAGTGGGGATGTCTTTGGAGCATCTTTACTTCTGAGGCTTTTGTGCAAGTCCTTTGTGTCCCCCTTGATATCTCCTAGACCTACTGACAAAGCAGCCAACATGAAGAGCTAAATACATGTATCGTGTGCTAGAAAACTAGAAAATTTTGAGGAGTTTCTGTGGGATCTCTCTGTCCTGCATGCATTGTGCTATGTTCCTGTTAGAATACTGGTTGCTCTGGTTTAGTACTTGTGTATAACACACACAGAGCTTTCTTTAGGGATCTCCGACCCCACCTGCAAGTGCCTGAGCTGACTTGTGCTGCCAAATGCAGGCCAACGCAGCTGAGATAAATCTAGAAAATCTTCCAGGTCTTTCATTTTTATAATGGTGATAAGCTGAGAAAATTTTCATTTCTATCCCTAATAACAACCTGAGATTAGGAGCACATACAGATCTGTGGGTAATTCTGGTCTTGGAATGGATATACTACTTTACAAAATCTTAGGTGAGCTTATTAACCATCTTAATTCTCAGAGAAAAGGGGTGATGCTTTCATAACACAAGAAATACAAGAACATATTTGTCACACAATGTAAAAAATATGCTCACAATATACCTTGGAGCTAGAAATGTTACAGGAATGCGAAATACTTTTGTTATTATTAATTGAATCTTAAGTGGCCTATACATCTATAACAAAGGCCTCTTAGCAAACACATCCTTTGAAATAGCCTGACCCTTTTCACTTTTTCAGAGACGTTAATAGTTTCCTGGCTCAGTGTTTTAGGAAATGTCGTCATAGTCTGGAAGAACCAATAAAAACATAAGTCACCTATTTTGTCTGATCATTTTACGCCAGGATATTTGTGGCTGGAAGCTGTGGAGGGGTAGGAGGGGACTGCTTTGTTTGTGTGGGTGGAAGATGCAGAGGATTTAATACTGCTTTAGTATAACTTTTTACATATTAGGACTCTAGAACTGTGTGAAAAATAGTATTTTTTGAGTTCATAGATGGAGGGTTTAGATAGTTTTTGTAACTATTTAAGGATTTTTTTCTTCTTCCTATGCCATTTATTGCTTCAATGCCTGATGAAAGGGATATTGTCTTTGGGGAAGAGTATTCTGTTGGTTTTAGGCTTTCATTGTCCTTTAATAAAGAGGTAAGAGCTCTTAAGAAACAGCAGTGCTTTAAAACAAATGTTGGTAGCTGATCATGACAGTATGATTGGCGGGACAATAGCTTATTTGGTATGGTCAAAGGAGACCATTTCTTACAAGCAGAAAATGTAATTACTGAAGTTAAAGAGCTAGTACTGTATGAAATCTTAGTACAAAGCATCATTACATGACATTGTGAAAAGCAAACCATGAGTGTCTGCAACAGGCATCCAGTGACACTTTGTTCTGCATTATAAATGCCAGCATTTATAGTGGGACAAACCCTGTCATCCTTCCATGGTTTTGATTCTCTCCCTTCTGAGGCAAAGCTTCCAGTAAGTCTGTCACTCCTGACTGTTATCTCTTGGCTGTGGAGAGCAGATATGCAGTGCAGTTTTGCCCCTACTGTGCTGTTTGCCTCAAGTTTCACACAGCCCCTCAGAGGTAACATCCCTGTTGGTGTTGATTTACACGTGGTTGCGTGGAGCTGGGAAAGGCTCCTCTGACCCCATTTATCCTCTGCTTCTTCCCCAACCGTCCTCCAGAGAGGACCAAAGTTTTTGCTCATTTTTGGGAAGTCATGGTCTGTGTTTTCTCTTCTGTGTTCCGTCAGTGTTAGAGACCAGTGTAATGTTTGTCAGCAGTCTAGAGAAACTGAAGGATAACACTTACTTCATCCTGCATAGCTATCTGTATAGAAACGAGCTGTGGCACCAGAAGAGACAGCCACCACCACTGCAAGCTGCACCATAATGCATTATGTGAACTCCTCTCCTCACCTGCCCCCCAAAGGCGAAAAAACAAACATGATCTCTTTTCAGCTTCTGCTGTAGCCTCAAACAGAAGTATGTGCAGCTGTCAGTGGTTCACTAAGAGTTCAAACCATGTTTAGGCTGCAGTTCAGGGTCTGCAAACCCCCATTAAAACATGCTTCAGGATTTCAGAAAGATGCAAAAGGAGGGCAGGGGTACCAAGATACCCTGATTAGAGTCCAGTCCAAAGGGCTGATCTAGTGCATTTGCGTTTTATGAATCCAAAAAGGTGTTATCTCAAGACTTATACAAGAAGCCAACAAATGAACCTTTTTGTTAACTCTCACCAGACATCTGCCGTTTATGTTTCTGAAGGCTTTTCTCTCCACTTCCAACTTAATGTGCTGAATGCTTTTCTTATTCTTTTTCAAGCTGTGTGTGCATCAGCCCTGTGGAAAAGACTGTGTCCTGTTACCTTCCACTCCTGACAGTCAGTAGGAGATGTTGCCACCACAGAGGCGTTGTCCCCTTTGTGCCTGTCAGTATGGCTTATCCATTTTGTGTATGCTTTAGCAGGTCAGGCCTAGACTTGTTACTGTGAACTATGCCATGAGATACCCCTTTCAAATTCCTCCTTAAGCTGGAGCTGGATCTGTGTGTGGAGGTGTCCCTGGGGTGTCAGTATCTCTGAGCACTTGGTACTGAAGTCACTGCTTGGTCCCAAAGCACAACATGCAGGCAGCAGCCAAACTGAGGCAATTTTTTCCCAAATAACACTATTGGAGACCTGAAGAGATGTACATTAAGCAGGGTGTGTAGGTGAAAAGGGCTACAGCATTGACTACAACATTGTCATGTTGTTGCTTGTTCCCAGGACAAATTCAGAACAAAGTGCCTATGTCAGATGCTCCTACAACTGCTTGGGGTCTTTGGAGTAGACAAGTCTCTCTTTCTTACTGCTGTCTTCCATGCTTGGATTTCATCTCAGTTATCAGGGGGTGTAGGCCCTGATGGGAGAAGTGTAGCTTTTTCTCTCATCCCTGTTTCTTGAGTTTTCAGGGTATAGGGAAGGCAGAGCTCTTCTCAGTTAAATCCTTAGTTCAGTCATTTGCAAATGTGAGCTTTTTAATTTTTATTGGTGTGTAGTTAAACTGTCATGAATTGTGCATGTATCAATTCTAAAATAGACATCTCTCTCACCCAGCAGAGGAATTGTGACCTCAGGAAGAACCAGATTTATAAATAAGACTATCATTTTAGTCCTCAGCTTGCACCCAGCACCCCTCAGGCTTTTGTGATGATAGCTGGAATTTCTTCTTTGATTGTAGGATTTTTTCCCAATAAACAGTGACATTCTCCCAAACCAGAAGCTATCCAGTCCTACCCAAAGAGATTTAGTGAAATTGAAACTGTAGAGAAGACAGTTGAAGGCAAAGTGTTTCTTACATTTTTGTCTTATTCCTGTGTCCTACCATATGACTTGGCCATAACAGTCGTGTGAAAATGCATGACCTATTCTGTAAAGTTGAATACACTGTGGTCTGTGTGTTTACAGCAGATACAAGGAAAAGGTTTTGTCTTCAGGCATGTCTGTGCAGGGCCTAGAACACTTTTGGCTCTACATAAGAAATAATAATAAGGCCAAAACCTCTTTGCCAGCTAGTGAAATGAAAATGCTATACTTCACAGTTATGTCATTGGAGAATTATATTTCATTAGAGCTGATATTAAAAACCCTGATGTCAGTTGTGAAATGTGGCTGACTTCAAATTTGCAAAACACATAGGAAATTTTTCCGTAATGTGTTGTCACTTTAGAAGTCTGGCAGTCCTTTAGGTTCACTCATAAAGCTCTCAGAAGGGGAAAACCCCAAAGCTATTTCCCCTAAGCTTTAAAAGCTTTGCTTTTACTAGCAAATGCCATTTTTTACAAAGTATATGCAAGTAATGTTCTGGATGCTTCAAACAGCAGCAGCTGTTAGGACTTTCGGGTTGGAGAACTGGATTAAGTAGTCATGAGAAGTGAGTTATTCTGGATGTTTAAATGGGAGCTCTTAGAAAGTCAGTGAACAGGGTAGAGAATAACCAAACTGTTTCTGGTTATTAAATGTTATTAAATGCAAAAACATGCCTGTTGTTTTGCTGTTTTCCCTTCCCGTTTGGTGGTTCACAGTCTCGTGCTACTGGGAAGGACTGTGTGCACAGCACTTGTGTTGAGTTGTTTCCAGCAGGTCACTGAACTGCAGAACAGTTTCCATGTTAGTTTTCACAAATTTATGAAGTACTTGTAAATCAGACTTTTGTGTTAGTCACAGTAAAGACATGAGTGGTACATGTGAGTGTATGTATTAGTTCTTATTTTTGCTTGCTAGACAATATTTATATGTCCAGTGCAGTATGTAAGTTTATTTGTGTTACGGCTATATTTATTGTAGGAGATGGTAAATGATACTTGATTCTAGGCAGGATTTTCTGCTTTGGGTTTTTGCTCAGATGTGGAGAATTTGTGAACATACATACATAGTCCTTTGCTAATAGAAAAATGTATTATGGTTAAACAAGCAAATCCAAACTGTTTGTGGCTTGAAAATAGGATAATGACTAGATGTGTGTCCTTTTCTGCTTGGATACATCCAACTCCACACTGTTCTACTTATTGAATACTACACTGGGCAATAGCCATTGCCTGCTGCATCCACTCAGAAGCTGTACCACCAAATGAGAGTGACAGTGACACAGTTCACTTTTGTGAGTTTTTTCCCTACACACTCTGATTATAATCTCCTTTCTCCACATTGATTTTTACTTTTTACCAGATTTTTAGGAGTTTGCTATTTTCAGGACTTTTCTTTCTATTTTGAAATCTGCCAGTAGTGATAATGGGAAATATCTGATATACAATTGTAAAACATCCTGTACAAGATTTTCTTTAGGAAGGAGTCTCCAATCAACCTGGTACAACCTTCCTTACAGGTCTATCCAATTGTGTATAGCATTTCTTAAAATTCACTGGAGTTAATGGCATTAAAGTGGTGAATCTTAGTAATGTGAAAGCTGTTCAGTGGACAGACAGGGCTGAAATGCCAGTTAATCCCTGGCTGGGCAGATGCAGCTGTTCCTTTTTTACTTTGTCAGCCTACTTGTGTGAGCAGGTCATTGTCTCTTTGGTGAGACAAAGGAGTGGGATGCTTGTGTGTAAGGGTTAGATCAGCCTGTGGGATCAGGGTCTGGTTAAGGGAGTTTGTTTTTATCAGCACATTCTGAGGCAAGTGGAAACTGGATGGTTTGGATTATGACAAGTCCCTGCAGTGTGCATGTGTTCAATTTGTTAGCTTTGTGTACTTGGGGACTGTAAAATCAGTGACAAACCCACCTATTCTTTTTAATTCTTTCTTGATTTTTGTTGTTGTTGTTTGTTTTGGTTTCTTTTTACTTTGGTAAAAATAGTAAAGGCATTGAAACACTTTCTGGAAACAGAAAACATTCCCAGCTTTTATGGATATGTGGTCAGCCAGCTCTTGCTCGTTCCCTTATAAGCAATATTCTTAACGGGAAGAAGTTGCTACTATTTCAGGTCAGTGTATGTGTTTTCTTTTACAGTTGCCATGGCACTGGCAAGACAGATATGTTCCGTAGTTGTTTGTCTTGTTATAAGATGTGAATTTTATTTTCAGCACTGTATTTGCAGCATAGTAGCATGTGCAGTAATTTTCCATACTTCACCAAAGTTGCCCATGTTGGAGTTACTGCATTGCTTTTTCTTGTTTGTCATATAATGTTTTATGTATCCACCTTTGGTGCACTGGAGTCAGTAGCTCCCACATACAGCCTTTGAATTTTGGATATTCAATAGCCTAGCTGATACTTAAGGTTAGAGACATTATGTCATGGTTGCAATCTTACATAAACACAAACCAGAGAGCCTAATCTAGCAGTTTTTTATACAGCTCAATAAACTTGGCTATGCTACAGCTTATCTTCTGAGGAGTCACCCAATACTGATTTAAAGACTTCAGGTGATGGAGAATCTAACCAAGATTAACTTCAAATTATAGCTACTAAATTTTACTGAGCTCTGTCAGCGTTTAAAAATGTAGCTTTACTTAAAATAAAGTGCAGCAAAACAACAGCAGTAGCAGCCAAAGCCAAAATCTACCATATCTCCTTTGTTTTCCTTATGTTTTCTCTCTTTTTAGTGAGATTTTCATCACACTGATTGGAATCAAATCTCGCAGTACTCCAGCTTTTACTTATTGCTATCAGAGAAATAATTTTAGGCGAGTCCGCAGGGTTGTCAAAGTAAATTTGACAGTTTGAAGTGTGTTGGCATAGCTAGAAATGAGTCAAACCCGAGACACACTGACACTGGCGTTGTGCCACAGTTTTTCCCTGCTACGGGTTCCTGTTACTTTGATGACACCTGTCGTTGGTTCACTGAGAATCAGCTTTGCTGGCTGACATGGGTCTGTTTATCACACAGGAAACTGCTGTGAGGTGTCTGCAAGTGGCACAAGACTCCCTTACCCCTATATGTGGCATTCAGGTGGAATACAGTATTGAAAAAAGCCAGAATTTTTATGTTGCTGTGTTGTGGTTAGCCAGATCAAGTAAAGCAAACCTGTTTTGTCTTTGCATCTCTTTGCCCTTGCCTTTTTGGTATATTTGTTTGCTTGGGGGGATTTTCTTTAGGGGGTTTTTGTTTGTTTTTTTAAATAGCTGAAAATACGGATCAGCTTTGGAGAAAATAGTGAAAGGGAAGAAGCCCATAGATACCAAAACAAACTTTACTGATGCTGAGTCATGAAAGAGTAGTAGACATGTTCATCAAGTTTATTAGCAGTGCATGTAAGAAAAACGTAAAAACATTTTCTGCTGTTGCAGAATGCTGGGTTTCAGAATAACACAAATTCAACCCTTTCAGTTACAGCAGTGACACAGCCAGAGGCTGGTTTGGGGGTGGCACTTCTTGTATATCCTTTTCACAAGGTATTTAAAATTTAATTCAGGAAGAGGGATACACAAAACACCCACCTGTCTGTTTAGTCAAATTTGCTTCTTCTTGGACAGTGTTCAGGGGCTTCTGAATTAAAAACAGCTAAAAATGATATTGCTCCTTTCAGCTGTTTCCTTAACCTTGCTGAAGTCATCCCTTAGTAGATATAAGGGCAAAGAAGTGCTTTGCCAACCAAAGGTATTTACAGAAGAGGGAGCTCCTGATTTCTGTCACACCTGTTTGCATCAGTATGTTCCTCATGGCTTGTTTTCTATTAAGGTTCCATGAGATGAGCAGAAGAGACTGTTTTTCCTGTACACACATACAAGAGTTAAGCTTCTAAACTTGAAACATTGGTTTTCTCAGCATCAATATGATCAACTCTCATTCAAGCTGGTAGAAACTTGACTGAGAGTAAGAATAGATCCAAACTCAAGCGACAGGAGTGGCAGGTGGGTTAACATCCTCTTTGTGAACGAGCCATTTCTCATCACAGCTGTAATCTGAAGAGTATTGCCATTGTTTTGTTCTTAATGCATATGCAGTTTATAAGCCAGCTTTTGTACCTGACAAGAACATATGGTCTTGAACTGTTGGAAGTTGTCTAGGATTTGGGGTTTATTACTGCTGTAAAAGACTTCCATAACAGACTTCCTTTCTGTATTTATTTTATGCTTATTATTTTGAAATTGATACTCATCACTGCCATTTCCTGACAAATTATGAAATAGGCTTTCAATAAATCAGTATGCTGGTTTTTGTTGAGAGATTCTTCTTAATTGTCTCTGTTTTCTTTTCTTGGCATATACCTCTTCTTTTGATGATACCTATTTAAGTGGTATAAAAATGAAGAACTCAACTTCTTCAAGGGATATGTTACAAATAGACTGTAAGTCAATACAATTATGTGCTGGCAATTAAGAGGTTAAATAAGTTTCCAATTTAAGAAACAAGGTGGGAAGATTGTCTGAAGACAATTGGGACTGTGTCTTTCCAGGAGCCACAGGCTTACATGGGATAACCAGGTGTCACACAGTACCTGGGCCCTGTGGGGCTTAAACAGTTCAATGCTGCTGCTTTTGCTATCTACGACTTGATGTCCCTGTATTCCTTGCCTTCCAGACTGTACCTCAAAGAAAACACCTTGCTTGATCCTAATGCTATAGCTGGCATTTAGGACTCTGATGTAACTTTTTCGCAGAATCTGTACTCGATGGCAGAAACCAAAAGAGCATGAAAGCGAAAAATGTTTTGGCTCCTTAACTTAAATGCTAACGTCAGCTCAGCTGAGCTCCCAGATTCACATTTGGCAAAAGACAGATTACATAAGCAGCAGTAATTTTCCCCATGCTTGGAAAGAATTGGTCAAAATGCTTAGCAACTCCCCACAAGTCAGCGGGCTGCTGTCTGCAGTGCTTGGTCAGAAAGCAAAAATACCTTTTGGCAGGACCATGGTCAGCCAGCCCAGCTCTGCCTGCGTGGGCCAGGGAGGCTGGTCTGCTCTGCTGGCCACCACTCCTCCTCTGCTCCCAAGGGGATGTGCTGGACTAGCTGAAAGCATCCTGTGTGGCAAAGACAGCTTGGGAGCTCTGGGTGGGGCCAGCCTGAGGGTACCCATGATTATGGTAAATGTTGAATGAGGTTTTTGCCAGATAGTAAGCTAAAAGTTCGAAAAAATCACAGGCAAATAATGCTCAATGCATCTCCTAAAGCAAGGGGGACTGGCATTTTGAAAATTCACCTTTGCATTTGTTTAGAATTTATTTTCATGCTGTCTATGAGGACAGCTTTGTCTGATCTCAAGTGCCTCTGTTTGTGCTTCCAATACAGATGTTTTTCATTCTTCTCTAAATTATACCAAATGCTCAGTAGGAAGGGTAGATGTTCATCAATTACAAAAAATAAATTAATTGAAAAGGAAAAATCTGAAGGTGGGGCAGGACATTTTATTTGCTAGGCCACTCTTGTATGGGACAATCTGCTACATTTTGTGAGCACAGACAAAGGCAGAGGATCCCAGCTGGTACCCTGCTCTGGGCTGCTCCCAGGCCATCACTGGGGCCATCAGCTCCCCAAAGTCCCACCTCCACAGGCCCAGAGGAGCACAGGGGCACAATGACAGGCAGACAACTAACTAAAGGCACAAGAAAGGGAAACCAGGTCTAGAGTCGTTTCCAGGCCTGTCTGAGGAGAACCTCAGGCCAGGGTCCAGATCTGAAACCCATCAAGATGAGTCAGTGCCAGAGCACTTTTTTGGAGATATCCAGATATGCGTGTGACAGTCTGTGCCTGCAGCTGGGAGCACTGGGATCCAGAAGTGGCTACTGGGCAGACTGTGAGCCCAGCAGCTGAAGGAACCTATATTGCCCATATGTATGAATGTGTGTGTGTGTGTATAAATATACACACACATGCATCAGAAGGACATGTGTATGCCTATAAAACAGACATATTCTGCCTAGCTGACACCTTCCCCGTCAGCTGAGGAGGGGCTGTGTTTTCCCTAGTGACAACACGTTTTCAGCCTTGCTGCTGGTTGCACCTGGGAGCAAGAGGCTATGCAGCCTCAGTTCTTCTGTCAGCATTGTCAGATCAGGCCTATTCCACTTATTCTCCTAATGAGAGCCACCTAAAATCAAGATGAGGAACATGCAAACTGAAATTTTTTAGAGACTGGTAACCATGTGTGTTTTTAGACTTTGTGTGGTACCAGGAAAGGAGCAGGAGCTTGAGTTAGTAGTATGGATAGGCAGTGAAGGAAATTATGTGGCCAAACTGAATTTTTTGAGCATTGACAAGCAGTGACATCCAGTTGTGGTTCCTTGAAGCCTTTCCACTCTCCTATGAAAGGATGGCCTTTAGTAACCTTTTAATGCCCCTGTGCCTTAGAGTTTTGAATGTTCCTCATAGTGCTGTAATCAGTCTCCAAAATACTTGGGTAAGAGGAACACTAACATGACATGACAACTATCATCTCTTGATGGACATTATCATAAAATTCAGTGAAAAAGATGCAAATAAAATCTGACAATAAATTCCAAAGATTGTTTTAAAAAAAACCTTTTTAACAGTGGAGCTTATTTTGCAGCTGGATGGTATCACCTCTTTCCTTTATCATTGGTCAATTTGACTTGTTAGAATTTGCCTAGGATTTGGCTAGGTTTTATTCACCACTTGTAAAACCATCTGTTAATCACAGAATTTTAAAATCTTGCTTGTTTGGATGACCCATATATCATGCATTTTTAAAAGTTAAAATTAAAAGCAGTTCCCTTGCCCCAAAACAAGTTTCTAGCTTGACTTTTCCTCCATTGAAATACTTGTGGCAGTTCAATTATAAAAAAGATGGTAAAAACAGGCTTCTGTGGAGAAAATAGAACTAATTACTCAGGTATCACCAAAGGGGAAATCTGATGAGGCATATACAATCTAAACTGAGGTTTGAACAAGCTAGCAGCTGCAGAAGACGGATCAGTTTCTATGTTTTAGTGCAAATAAATGGCTAAGGCTGAAGTTTTATGTCTTTAGCAGAAGAAATCAGCCTGAAGAGCTCAATGGAGGAGGTTAATAGTGAAGAAGAATGGCTTTCATCATTATTTTAGGAGAAAGAAGCAGTAAATCTGCAGCATTGAGTTTTAGTGCCATATGAGGTAAACTCACCCGAGCTTGCTTGCTGAGATCACATGAGATGCCTGAGTATGTTTTATGATAACACACGTATTTGAGGGCTTTGTGTAAGCTCCTATGTAAGAATCCTCTAGTGCCAGTCTGTCTGTTTAATACTATCCTACGAGGTGCTGAAGTTAAATTTGGCTCCTACTTTTGAAAGGTTTTGATGATGGATTGCCTGGAATCTGTGAGCCATGACCTCTGGAAAAGTGTTATTTTGAAGCCTGTTTTTACATTGATACTGAAACCATTAAATTTGGTAACTGAAGCAGCATTTGTTTTTATTCTAGCAATAGAAGCTGGATTTAGAACATTGTTTTTATAGCAATTAAGAAATCCCTCGAGGAGGAGCCCCATAACATCTTATTTAAAGGGTTAACTCCTTATTGTGTTAGTCAGCTCTCATTTAACTCTGCTGATTGTGTGGGTTTTGGATTAACAAGGCCACAGCTGCTCCCAAAACCTTCTGGTGCATCAAATGGATGTGGAAGGTGTAAGTGCTGAGTAAGGACTCATCTAATGACAGTGCCCACTGCTCCTTAAAACCTGCACTGCTTCTTACAGAAATCTGGTCACTTGGGTTTTTTGAAAGGATAATATTGTATGTGTGTGCTCTGTCTTGATTTTATACTTGGTTAGCTTGATTTATGGTTTAGTCTTTTCTGATCATCTTTTCCCAGTTTGCCTGTGTAATTAAAAATTTACTTGAAATGCTTCTGCTCTTCAGTTACCACTGACTAGTACCAAAATTAAACCATGCAGTACATCTGATTGGGGCATTTTCACTTTTGGTGCTTTATTATTCTCCCTGAAGTGTTTTGCCTTCAGTGTGTTAAAATATGAGAAATTATAAACCCAGTAGCAATCAGTTGGTTTGTTTGTAGTGTACAATTGATGTTAGTTGTCTCTCCACAAAACAGACACAGCTTGACTGACTTTGAAATAAATTAACCCCAGTTTTCAGAGCCAATAACCAAAACCAAGGAATTAATTAAATATTAGCATCTTTTGGAAGCAAATAGCCATTCAAAATATACAATGAAATCTGAAGTTATGGTTACAAGATTATCTAACTTTCATTTATATTTTGCAGATGCATATAAGGCCTGTTGAGGCACGTCCAGCCATGTGCAGAACTTATTTCATTTCCTGATTGAGTTTCTTGAGTTTTGTTCATTTTGATTTCAGGAGGATTTGAGTCTGTTTTTTTAAAAAGTGTTTTTAAGTATCAGTATTTTCTCTGAAGAGTTAAGAAATAATGTTCAAGTTACATGTGAAGATCGAGATGCTACTTTGCATTTATTGGGGAAAAGACTGACAGCTTTTTAGAGGAAAAACTACTCAACTGACTGCAGAATTTGTGAATTCACTTTCTTTGAGGGAAGCCTGCTATATCTGATGTGGTGTGTATTTATATGTGATGTGTTGTTTTGTGATGCTAAGATCTGCTTGTACAATACCAAGAGAGTAGGAAGGTAGAATACTATGTAAGAAATACCAATGGATGTGAAATTTTAATTTAGGAAGAAAAGTTTCAACATTAGGTGCTTGTGAAAATGTAGCAAAAGGCTTTTTGATATATTGAGGAAGTCTAATGTCAGATTCCTTCTCTGATTTTTTAATAGGTGTCTATGACTAGAAGGTAAGTTCTGAATTCCACAAAATCAGTAGGAAGTTTGCCATTGAATTTCATGTGACTAAGATTTGGCTCATGGTATTTATGGCACTCAGGCTGGATTCCTTTCTTAGTCACACCGGTGAAGCTCAAAACTGTTTGCTGGTCACTGGTTGTAAGCCACAGTGGTGGGTTACTGTACAGAAAAACCCTCCAAACAGATGAAGCATTTAATAAGGAAAGCTTTGGAAAGATTGGCTCCACTGGGGGCAGGTCTCAGGCCATCTCATCAGACAAAGGCGAGGCATTCCTTAACATAGCACAGAGGAACTTCACTGATCTAAAACAGCTTTTTAAGCTCCAACCAGGAATTGCTTAAGCATAAGTACAAAATATGCTTCAAATTTGTCTGCTTTCCCTTTTCTTGTGGACCAGCAGTGAAGTGTTAGCTCAGATGTAGGACAGTCCAGGTTTATTTCAGATGTTTGTTGTGAGTCTGTGCTGTCGATTTGGACAGGTCTCTGTGGACAGAAGTTGATAGAGCTCCTGCCATTTTGTGGCAGTGCTCCAAGTGGGTCCAACCCAAAGGCCATTTCCAACCTAAATGATTCTGTGATTCTATGATATTTTGTCAATGTGATAGCCAAAGCAAGCAAGTGGTTATAATTTGTCCCTTCCACTTTTGGCATTAACTGAGAGAGTGGAATTGATAGGCACATTAATTATTCTGTTACATTCCTTCCCTAAGAAAAATTCCCAAATTACAGTAATTTCATGGAAGTATTGCAGCAATGCTTTTTATTCAGAAATCTTAATGGCAAGAGGATGAAAATTACTATCTGTATTGGGAATGCATAACAGACCACCAAACATCAAGAAATATCCATAATAGGAATTTTGGTTTATAGTCTTTTTAGTTTGAAGCCAAGAGATCTAACAATCCTGTTACACAACATACTTATGCTCTTTGCTAAGTTTTGATCATTAGACTCCCCATGGAGTTTGAAAGAAAGGAAATAAAAAGCCCATGACACTAGTTTTGTTGACCCTCTTCCAACCTGCCAACAGCCCTTGTTATTTTTATTGTTTAGGGGGAAAAAGTGTCTTGCAAGAGCATGTGGGATTCCAGATATTCTGCAAAAGATAAAAATTCTGAATATTTTATAGGATGTGAATTGCCAGGGCTAGAGGCTGTGAAATTTGCACTCTGGTTTTTAAAACACAGCTTCAGACAGTTGCCAGTGAAATACTTTGAAATACTTTCAGAAATGTGCTTTACCTAGAATTGTAAATGAATCTCACAAGGCTTTAAATAACCTGTGTCATAGAGTCCCTGTGGTTACATGTGAGAATACTTCATAATGCTGTGTTCAATCTACACCATGACTGGCAGAGCTTCAGAAATACAGTGCTTTGGAAAATCACATTAAATATTTTCCCATGCTTCAGTTGACTCTTAAAAATCTTCTGAAACACAAAAGAAATTATTAGTCACTACAAGAACATGTAGTGGATCTAACTGCTGTATTGCTTCATTTTTCACATTTATTGTATTTAGCCATAAGCATATGTATTGGCACTCTTTGAAGACCTCAGTCAGAATTTCTTTGCACCAACAGAAAAGTTCCTATTTAAGTCAAACACACAGTAAAGACCCCCAGTAGACTTCTGAGCTAATTAAGATTGTGGTGTGAGAGAGTTGTGAATGATCAGGATCATTCACAAAGGATGGGAAAAGTTGCCAGATGTAGGATGAGAGACTAAGGAGAAAATAAGAACCAGTTTTATACTGGATTACATAGCAATGCAGAGCAGTAGAATTACATATGGTGAAGCTTCCTTTACTGCTTTTGTGGATGTTCCTCCCATGTCTTTGTCATCCTTCCTAACAAAATGGATGGCAATTTACTTCCCCCACAATATCACAGTTTCATCCTGGAGCCTTTTAAGTGGATGAACCGACCAAAATATGGCAGTAGAAAAAGGTTTGTGAAATACCACATAATTTGAGTTTTTGAAACAAGTGAGACAGACATTTGCCTACCTGGCTCTGAATGTGCTTGCCTGCCTGCATAACCTAAAAATCCTGACATGGTGATGCAAGATTTTTCCAGCCTACAATTTATTTACATAAGTGCTACTTCCTTAGGAAGGCAATATATTGGTTTTATGTGACAAGCAGGTCAGAGCTGTGTGCTCTTAGACATAATGAGCTATGTCTCTTTGTCACCTCAGAATGAAAGATAGAAAAACTCCACCACATTATCCTGTAGGCTTTTTCCCTTCACCTCTTGTTTTTTCATGGCTGACAGAGGTGTTGGGTCTCTACAGCTGTTCCAGAGGAGTGATCAGAGGGTGTTACTGTGAGCCAGCTGTGTAGAGCTCCTCGTTATATGTAATGTCAAGTCAGTCTGCAAACTTCACCATCTTTTTGTGGTGCCACTGCAGAGGCATCTTAAGGAGATGGAGTTCAAAGGCAAATTAAAAGTAGAGAGAAGCAGCCCTGTTACAAGTAAATGTTAGCTACACACAAGGTTGTTATAGACTGTGTGAATATATTTTTCCTCATCTGTAGTTTTGAATGAAATAAATATTCAAATGATGCTTGGCCTCAAAATTAAGCAGTTAAACAAAACCCTTTGAACGATACATCCTTGTGTCTTTTAAGACAGAGATCCATTTCTTTGTGTTTTTATTTAGAATGTATTTTAAACTGTTTGCTACATTTCCCTGGGATCTTAATTTGGTTTGGATTAGTTTTCAGATGGAGGGGCTGTCTTACTCTTCTGAATTTATCTGCATAATGAAACTGAGTTGCTCAGAGCTTATGCACTGAATAATAGCTGTACTGTTGCTTTGTTCCTACATAATTATACTCACTTTCTTTGCCAGTGGCTATAGAAAAGTTTGGTCCATTTATTTAAATTTTGTCTTTGAGCTGTCTGCTATTCCTAATGACTGCATGATTTGTAACTCCACATTCCTCACCACCATACCAATAAAAGAAGTGTCATTTCTGGTTTGGGATGAAACTGTTGCTTCCAAATGGTTTTATATAGAACCCCACATACATCAAATCAGCTTAAGGTATTCATTCTTAAGACAATCAAGGGTAGGATCTCATGATTTTAATTTAAAAATGTGTGCCGACTTTAGAACAGTTCCTTTTACTGGTCTGTACAAACATAGCCAAAAACTGAGGGGAGCTATTGAATCTCTCACTATCTATCCTGAAGTTATAAAAAAAATACTGTTTTTTACAAACCTAAAAATTATTTGAAGGAAAAGCTACAGAACCGACAATAATCTGCCAGAATGTTATACCTGGGTACTTGGCAGTGTTGTAAGCACATTATGTTGGATTAATGTTAAGGGTTACCCAAGAAGGAAAGCTGGTGGACTTCTATCCCTTTGTGTCCTTCTGCATGGAGAATCCTGCTGGCAGTCTCGATCCCTGACAGTGTAAGGTCTGTAGTACATCATTTGCCATGTAAAATCAGCTCATCACAGAAATTTGTCCTAATAGGCTGGCTAATCTTTTAATTTTGGTAAGTCAAATAGCTGCAACTCTAAACTATGTTTGGTAGGGAAAAAGCATATTCTGTGTAAAGTGTATCCTAGAAAACACAGAGGAGACCAATTACTCAATATTCTATCCATATGTGGGGATAACAGTGTTCCCTTGGTCCTCGGGTACTGTCTATGTTCAATAGTGCTTGGTGATTAACTTCTGTGGGGAATAGACAGTAGAGGGACCCTTGGATCCTTACCTGAAAATGCATAATTTTGAGCTGTTTTGCATCTGGAAGGAAGTCCCAAATTTTGAGGTCAACCATATTAACAAACCTCTCTCTATATATTTTTAGTTCACTGAATGAAAGTCGGATTTGGCTGGTGAAGAGTGTGTTTCCTTCTGCTAAGTGTGTTAGCTGATACTTTATTACAGAATGAAGTGTTTTCTTTCCCATTTTTCTTGCAACTGGCAAAGTGTAAAACTTCCAGTTTGCACTTGGCTCCAGAGAAGACTTTCCCCTGCTTTCTCCTCAAATTTCTGTAGCTTGTCAGTAGCTTTTATGATATTGTGGAAAAGTCACTGTTATTGTGAAGAAATGGAAAAATTGCTAATTCTTATATAGATTCAAAGTAGCAGATGTTTGCTATTGTCTTCTCAAGAATGAAATTTAATTGCTACATGCTACTAGACTTTAGGATTGTCAAGGGAACATTATCTCACTATAAAAATAATTAAAACCTTCTTTCAGGATAATGCACGTGTGGCTAATATAAATGTTGGCCACAGGCATTGCATCTGGGGATTTTATGATTGAAGGTTTTTTTTGAGTGCCACGTTGTGATCTCACGTCTGTGGGTATAATTCCATTGACTTCAGTTGGAAATGTTCTGTTCTCATCTATGAGATCACAGTTCCTAACCCATTTCCTAATATTTTTATCGTGTTCTGTGCCCATCTCTTAGGACATAAGAATATGTAAATGGAGCAACTTTTGAGTACATTGAGTTTTCACTCATATAGTGAAATAGTGCTTCAATAGTGCCTTGAGCTGGGTTTTTTTCAGTTATATCTAGACTTTTAAAGCCAGGGGGCCAGAGGAATGAGTTGGCCTTGGGATGCCCTGGAATATGTGTCTATTCTCTTGCAGAACCTGCTGTAAATATTTATGGTTTTTAATGTGTGGACTCAAAACCAAGAGGTTTTCTGTGCTCTGGTGGTGTACCTGTCACTTGAGATTCATGTGTCCTATCAGCTTTTGAATAGAATTCCCAATTTTTATGAATTATGTGCTTCCAGCACCACAATAATACCCAGATTTCAGTGTAGTACAGCTTGGCTATGTCAAGAGAATGATTTTTGTTAGCTGGGTGGGAGATTTTGGCTGCAGTAGATGCAATTGACCAAAAGCTGTTTATCTTCATCTTTCTAAGGCCCTAAAAAGTATGAATTTTTGGTACTGGAAAAACCAATTTTTTTTCCCAAAAACTGGTGTCTATTGTGAAAGGCTGAGTAGAGGTATGTCCAGTTTTCTAGAATTGTGATTGATAAGTACATTAAAAAGAACATGCAGCTCTTTGAGTTGCTGACATTATATAAGCACTGAGTATTGTACTTTAAAAATTATTTCTTCCTTAGTTGTTAATTTGCCTCTGAGATCAACATTTTTGTGTCTTCCCTTAGAGTACTGAGTATTCAGTAGCCCTCAACTGCTTGGAACAAATTGCAGCGGAGTGGTGGGGGAGAAATATTTAGGAGAGATCACTGTAAATCTCTTTAACCCAAGCAAAAGCCTTTTCCTTCGAATAGTTGCTCTGTAATGTTCTCCTGATATGGTTGTCTGGTTTATCTTGATCTCAAGGCCAGTGTGGTGGCAGGGGACCAATAGACCAATGCAGGACTTGTATTGTTGGCAGTGCAGTACACATGAGCTTGTCACAGACTATATGAATGTAGAGCAGGGCCAGCTGCCTTCTTCTGTGAGTCCTAATGCAGCAACTCAGGCAGCTGAGGTGCCTGTGATTTAAGGCCTAGAGATACTTATCTGTGAGGTCATCACAGTAGATAAAAAGTGAAAAGATTTACTTTAAGTAAAAGAATGTGGCTTGCTGCAGTGATAGGTGTGAAATTCTGGGCCCATCATGTGTATCTTCTGCTTTTTTTCCTGTATTGTTGATATTTCTGAAACCGTTTATTTCCCAGTTAATTTTCCCCAAATGTCTGCACCATGTTAGAAGGATAATCTTTAGTTTTAGGGAATATTTAAATGCACGCTTTACAGAGTAGATTTCTTTCACGTATTAGGGGGGAAACTTGGTTGAGACTCATCTGCATGGGACAGAACTTGAAGTGGACAAAAGCTGAAATGTTTTGACAGCTCACACAGGTTTCTCTCAGCAGAGCATGATCTGGGATGGGGACTTTCAGGAGCGCTCATCAGGACCTTGATTTTCTGCTCACTAAAATGTGTTGTTTGTTTTGGAGGGGTTTGTTGCTGTTTTTCTTCTACTGACTTCACTGGGAATGGATCTGAACCAAACTAATTCTTACTATTCTGGTGTAGTAGCCGTGTTTCTCAACGAATGCTGGATCCTTGCATCTCTAGTTCTCTCTATACCTTCAGAGGTGTATGTGTGTGCATGCACTATGAGTGGGGATTTTCTTGAGGCCTGTTCTCCCTGTGCTCCCTCATAGGATCAAAGTACTGCTTTAACCCCAGCAGGATTCGTATGTGGGGTTCGCGTTTTAAATTTCTCTGAATAAGTGGTTTTAATTCCTGCTAAATGTTGTTTACTTCCTGCCTATGAATAGTAAAACCTCAATGTCTGTTTTTCATATACTGTTTCAGGAACTTCATGCAATCCTAAATGGAATGCCCTAGGGAACAGCAGATGAGGTCAGCCCTGCTGCTTACTTATCTTGGGATTCAGCCCTTCCGCCCTTGTTCTTCAATAGTAACATTCTTGGTTCTAAGCCACTATTGAAAGGTGAAGATCCCATGGAGAACCCATATAGTCCACCTGGAGCTGATGGTGTTGCTGTGGGGGGAGGGAAGGCCTTATTTCAGAAGGGCAGCCATCATCCTCAGGGGCATTTGGTAACTTCTTGCACTCTAAAGTAAGGGTGAAGAATTTTTTCCTTTGATGCGGATCAGATGGAATTTCAAATATATTCACCTCTCTCGGGTTATATATTAACATGTATCTCCATCCTTGATCTGTAGCATATTGACAGAGCTGAAGGGTGACATGCAGTACTTTGAAGAGCATAATGGCTGATTAATCTCTGAGAGAGGAGGGCACTCAGCCACTCTTTGAAATGACTGCTCATGTTTCTGTTCAAGATCTGCCTTGCTTTTTCTGATCGGTAACTTTTGAAATTTTTTTCTCATGTGGTGACTTCATTGTTCTCTATTTATTGCACATCTTAACTGTATTTTAAAAGAATTTGAGCTGATGCCAACATCAACATGTCTGAGCAGTTTTGATGCAACTTAGGTAGCTTTAGGCCTGAGGTCATATGGAAAACGTTGCTTTTGGGACTAAAGTCTTAAATATTATACCAGCAGGAGTTTCCGTAGAGATTTTAAGAGAACTGGGCAAGTAATTCTCTAGAGCTGACTGCAATAGCTTTTGTTATCTGCTTTATAAACTTTGGGATTATATATAGTGGGTTTTTTGGAACAAGTATATTGGGGATGGGATACGAGGATGAACTTGGCATGGAAGTTAACATTTTGCAGAATATTGATTCAACACAATGCTGAATGACAGACTGCTTAAATTACATTATCACTAGGAGGATGTATTCTGATTCAATTTGCAATTAAAAGTACTAATGGTAATGAGAAAAGGACAGTCTATTTTTCCTGCTAATCCCCGTGTTTGTGCTGTCCTATTTTTTCTCTGGAATACTTTTCTTATGGCTGTTGGCAGATTTCAGATACCAGTTGGAAGGAAGTAACTGACTTTGTTTTAGAAGTGGTCCTGCGCAGTACCGTCTGCAGGTAACTGATTCCCTCTAAAATGGCAAAGCTCTTAGTTTCTTGGCACATTTATTCAGAACAGTCAGGCCTCCAAAAGTTTTACTCTTTATTGAGTGTTTGAAAGACCTGCTCCCAGTCTAGAGGAGTGAGAAGCAGCCTTGCTTGGAACAGATTTGTATCCACAGCTTCCTCCAATCAGGCAGCTCTAAATGCTCTGGATATCTCTCAAAGTATCTGGCCTTTCTGGATGGGCAAGTCAAAGGAATTGTTACCCTGTGTCATACTGGCTGCCCACATTTCTGCACCACACTGCCCTGGGGGCTTCACCTCACTCTGGACCTGAACTTCAAAGAAGAAGTATAAAGATTAGGAAGTCTAATATGTCATGAAAAACCACTTCTGGATACAGAAAATATCTAATTCATGTTCTTGTACAATGTTCAGCATATTCCAGTTCCCAGTGAAAAGTTTTCAATCATCCACGTATAGCTATTGCTTTAGCTTTTTAATATCTTCTACAGGGGAATAGGGTGGAGGCAGCAATGCTGTGTTTGGATTGACTATGGCAATGAAAAGCATGTCCTGAACACTTCTGTTAAAGTGTCACTGTTGTGTTGTGGTTGGCTGCCAACAAGTTTGCTTGACACAGTCAGGTAAAGTATAAATGACATCAGCTCCTGTGGTGTTTTCCCCTGAAGGGAACGGCTGAGCTGTTCAGGCAGTCTCAGCTGGGACACCCCTAGCTGCACGTTAGCTCTGCTAGGGCACACTTTGAGGATGTTGATGGACTGCAGTCAGGATCATTGTGAAATGTAGGTAGGAATGATAATCTCTCTCAACCCAAAAAGTGCAAGTGCAATTGAGTCTACTTGTTAAGCCAAAATCCATTGCTCTCTGTGCTGATTCACAGTGGGAGCTGACATGAAATATCAAGGAGGAATTAGCATGCACAGCATGCTGTGGTTAAGAGCTTGTGCCACTTGGTCAAACCACGGCGTGAAACTGTGGTGCGTGTTGAGTTGCTAATGTCTCCTCAGGTTACTCGACTTGGGTTTGTGTGCAAACAGAGAAAGGTGGCTGATTGGCAGGCTGGCTTCAGAGCCAGGGGGTTTAGAGCACTGCTGAAGAAAAGGCCTGAAAATCTCCACTTCCAGTCCCTCACTAACAGGAGCAACTACACTGAAGCCTTACAGAGGAGGGAGAGCGGGTCTGGATTTAAATTGATGTTTTAAAATTACTTTGCTGCTTTTTCCTTTCATATAAATTCCCACGTACTGGTTTGCTAACAAGGCTCTCCTGTGCTAAGTTTGTGTTTTGTTGAACTTCCCACTCAGGAGTTTCATGTTGCTATGCCAGAGTCCATACTTGAAAGGGTTTTTTTTCAAAGAGATGTTTTCAGCCTTGCATTTCTCTATGTCAAACACCAGCCTTTTCAAAATTTCATATTATGGGGGAGAGGTGTTCTCACATTCCCATGCCTCCCATGCATATCTTTCTGGCCCATTTTTTCTCACATCAGGGATCTGACTTGCTCATTGGCTCCCATGTTCACTGACAGTACGACCCAGCCCTGGCAGAGCAATTTTGCTGAAATTGTTTTCCCTTTGCATGCTGTGGAAGAGGCACTCTACCCATGGTGGTGGCAGGCGTGCCTGAAGTCCTGCATCCCAGAATACTCTGAGTTGGAAGGGACCCACAAGGATCGTTGAGTCCAGCTCCTATGTGAATGGTCCACATGGGGATCAAACCCACCACCTGGGTGATCTTAGCACCAGGCTCTGACCAACTGAGCTCCTGTGAGAACTGGCAAGAAATGCATGCTCATCCCAAATTCCTAAAAGGAGAAATGGCTGGTGACTTGGAGCATGTGAAAGCAACAGAAAACCAGGGACAAGCGATTAAACTCAGATCCTTGCCTGATTGCCTGTTAGAAGTTTCACAGATGTGTAGGACCTGTTGTATTTTGGTCCCTTCTCTAGACCTCAGGTGCTGGGTCTTTGTCTCTGTTGCAGGTCCCAGTCACAGATGAAGGCAAGCAAATCAAACTGTGCTTAAGTAACCAGATCAAAACAACATAGGAGATTACGATGAAGGATCTGCTCCTGAAGTTTTTTCTTATGCTGGAGTCTTTGTGAAGGGAAGGGTGTAATTGTGCTAGTACATTATTGTTGAATATCTGAACTCCCCCTCCCTGTTGCTGGCTCTCAAATACTTTGTTATTGCCAATTCACTGACCTCTCCTTTGCTGATTGCGCAAGACCAGGTTGAAGGTCTGTCATGTCATCACCTGGGAAACTAGAAAATAAATGGAATAAATCCCATTAAAGAATCTATTGACAGGGATTGAACAGAGAGGGTTGGAGTAGATAGAGATATATTCAGTGCAATGATAAAGCCTTTTAAAAATAATTTTAAAAACAGAGATGGAAGAATTCTATTGGGTTTAGTAATTTCAACTTGTGAAAAATAGCATTCTAAGTTTCTTGGGGGGAAGAAAGGAAGCTATCTGTAGGGTGGAGAGAAGATGGTGGTATTAGGTAGCAAGATTTGATGCAGTTGGAGTAGGTGGACAGAGCTGTAGAGAGTCCACAGCTCTCCTGTCACACTGTGATTAGTTTCTGGGACAATAAAAGTACAAGAGAAGATGAGTCAAAGCTCAGTTCTCACTCACTGGTGAAACCCTCCAGGTAGTGCAGTCACAGGACCATCTGAGTCTCCTGTCCTCTCTTGTGTGCTGCCAGTATGTTGCCACTGCTGCTGTTGTGGGCAACATGTGTGATACGTGCCTGCCCAGGTCTGAACTTCTTACGAGTATGCATGTCTGGCCTGTCACAACTGTTGTAGCCTGGAAATTCATGCATCCTTTTGTACTGAGGCTACATCCTCACATACTAAGCTGTGGTGGGAAATAGTTTCCCCTTGCGTTATCACGCCAGCAGGGAAGTTTTATGTCTCATGATAAGGTTTGCACAAGCACCGTCTTCCTGCTGTGGTTTTTGCTGGCCTAAAAGGTCACAGCCTGCTTCCTCCAGTCGCCTGCAGATCTCCCAGGTGAGTGGCTTGCTTTTGTTTTGTGACTGCCCAGAGTCATCACAAGCAGGGTGAGCAGTAAACAGCTTGAGTAAAGGGCCATTGCCAGGCTGGTTTGTGCAGCTGAACTGCATGTGGGCAGCTAAAGGGGCATGATTTGAATAAGGGTGATGATGGGCTCAGGCTTCCACTCTCCCCTCTTATTTAAGCAGTCACAGCCAGTTCTAACTGGGGATGTGTGATCAAAATATTCATAATAGATATCTGTGCTCTGAAATACAGACCTTGAAAAAGTAAACTTAGCTACCCCAAGACACATGCATTGACTCTACCCTGGTACTTATTTCAGAATGGATATTCTGTGTTTGAATGTACATGCATGCAAAATATTTGAAAAGAGGCTTAGAAACAAGCAGGATTCCTTACCACACCCTGTCATTGCCTTTTTTTTTTTTTTTTTCTGTTTAATGTGGAAAATACAAAATCTGCTTTTATAAAGATCCTTGCTGTGCTAGCAAATGTGTGTCACCCACCAGTTTGCTCCCTCCTGATCCAATGCTGGGAAAGATTTAGAAGGAAGAATGGAATAAATCATTCAAATGACAATGTTTTGCAGTGCCTGCCTAGCCTGCCTAGTTTTCTGAGCACTGGGGTTGAACATGCCTACTCGCCTATAAATTTGTGTCCAGTGGTTGACTGTGGGTCTCAGTGGATACTTTTCCCATGGTTGGGGAATTTGCTGGGATGCTCCCTTCTCTCTGGGATTGCACATGCCAGCCTCGCCTTTCATAAAGATAATTATAGAATTGCCTTCCTTGTAAGAACTTGCAAGAATTTGCTTTCTCCAGCTTTTTGTCAAACCTTGGCTCATTGGCTGTGGGCCAAGACAAAAATTCTGGGATCAACACACAGACACAGACATACACACAGACATATTGTGGTTGTCATATATAAATCTTGATTCTCTAAGAAGCAAAGTAAAGGGAATGTGCAGTGGGAACTGCATTGTGAGCTCAGCATGGAACAAGGACTCACCAAGAGTGTCCTGAGAAATGGGGATATTGCACATAGAAAGCAGGAGGTAGGAGGAATACAGCACCTTCTACTTCCCTGGATGTTTGACCTGCCCTGTGTATGTGCAACCAGCACTGTAGAGGATGTTTGGTGGTTTTCTTTTTCTTTTGTGATGTAAGTTGTAACCTAAGTTGAGCACAGTGAGCACTTGGAGAAACAACCTTACAGGTAATAAGAGACCGGGAGGATTTGCCCTATTAACCACACAGAGTTTTCAGAGATAAGAGATATATGGTACTATTTCTAGTAACCCTAAGAGAAATATGGTAACTGCAAGGATAAAGACGCAGGATTTTAGATGAACAGAGGCTATTCAAAGGTATGTTTCCCACTCTGGTGGTAATTCACTCTGTGAAAATAAGGAGCAGTTACATGTAACACTTCCCGAGTGTGGGAGAAGCATAGTACTGTCTTGTGTATTCAGCATGTGAAAAATAACTAGATGTAAAGACATAAATAAGCAGAAAAGCCACACATGGGCTTGCAGATGTTCTGCCACACCAGTGAGATTTGCATGTTGTTCTTAAAGTTGCCATTTAACTTGGCATGTGATTTGGGAAAAATCATCTTCCCATTCTGTGCTTTGGCATATCTGTTTTCACTAGAGGTTGTGGCTGCCCTTTGAAATCTCACTCTACTCTTCTGTAGACAAGTTGGGTTTTGTTTCTGATAAGCTTTGTAGTACTTTTTCCAGTATATATAGAGAAAGTGCTGGGAAAAGGACTGTAATTGGTAGTTTCAGGACATAATTTGAGTGTCCTGGATTTTATTAGATTTTCAATCTCAGACTTAAACCCAAAATGAAGAATTAAGCATTTTATGTTTAGGATTTTAGCTTATGGTATAGGATGAGCTGGAGCACCAAATAAACTTTTCAGGTACAGAGGTAAACCTGAGAAAGTAGGAGATGAGTAAGTCATGGAAGTGCAGTGGTGTTTCTCAGAAACAGCCTTGCTGTCAGCACAATGGCTCATGTCCTGCTGTTAAGAAACAGCATCTCAGGGTCTGACATGGAGCTCGAGTTTACAGGAAGGCTTTAGATGGCCTTCAAGGACCTCGAGTATGGGTTCTGCTTCCACGATGGTATTCAGGTGTATGACGGTTATAGAATGAGACGTTTATGGGCATGTGATAATTTAGTCTGTTATTTACTGATGGGCTTGCCTTCCTTTGTGCAAATGAACCTTGAAGGTACACAATATAATCAGGTTAGGAATTGCTTTAGCTGTGAGAAGTAATAGTGTTCTTTCCTATATCTTCAGCCACTCACCAGTTCTTGTGAGAAATTCCACTTCTGAGGTTAAAACTTCCTACATATACCAGCATTTATTTATTTTTGGCTTTTCTGAGAATAGAAGGTTTCAGCCACACTTCAGTAATGAGAGAAGAATGAAATGAGATTGTCTTTGTCCCCAGAAATGTTGGTTTTAAACACGCTTTCAGCTGAGTGGATGAAATTGTAAAATCGGGATGTGACAGTGATGCTCCAGAATTCTCCAGGGGCATTTGTGCTTGACTTCATGGTGTCATGTAGTTTTTTGTGGCTGATGAAGCAGACTTTTCCAGTTCATTTTTTCTGAAGCACACAGCTAAGGAAAGACTGACTACAGAAGCATCTGCTGCTAATTTAGCAGCAGAATCCAATGAAGAGTGTTGCTGCAAATTGCTACAGAGACCTGGCATGGTTGGTGGCCAGGCCAGAGAAAAATCTTTTGTGTGGTTATCAAGATCAAGGTGCCTTATATTTAAACTGAAGGAGAGGCAGCACTTTTCTAGAGTTTTCCAGTGGTCTGAAATGGCAGATAATTTATCAACAGTGAGGTGCTGTTTCTCCTTCCCCTTTTCCTTGGTCACCTCAGGAAGCTTTTTGATCGAGGAAAGGTAATTAGTGGAGCAGATTATTTTGCTGACCACATTTAGTGTTGGCATGACAGCCAAGTGCTCAGCACTTTCCTCAAGCACCTCACAGTCCGAATGGGCAATTGGAAATGCTTTCCTGGTAAGAGTCATGTCCAGCTGGTGAGGAAAGGAGAGTACAGAGAGTAGCTGATGTCTGAAGAGAAATGTGAGGGTTGCTTTTGTTTTAATTTTGTTCTTAAGCTCTTTCCAAGAAAATACCTGGCTGCCATTGCAGCTCTGATTTTTCTTCTTGTCTCATTCCTTCCCTTCTGCTGGCCCATATTTGAGTGATGGGGTATGACCCTCTTGCATTATTCCTGTTTCATTTCACAGTTCCCATATGTCTCTATTTCCTTCCTAATTTTTGTCATGTTGTTTAAATAATAAAAAAACCAAACAAACCCCCAAACCCCAAAATTCTTTGATGGCACCACATGGGCAGAAAAATGTCTGAAGGATCATGTCATTCAGTCTACACAATGCTTGGATCTCAGCCATTCTCTGAGTTCATTGCTTACATGACCTCTAAATATTTATTTTTGAAATGGGTTTATAAATTGCTACGGTTGATTAAAGGACTCCTGAAAAATGTGACTTTTTCTAAACACATGCAGAATGGTGGTTGGTTTTAACAAAACAAGACAACAAAAAAAGCAAACAATTTGTTTGGTTTTACGTGAAGTATCAGATCTGTGCAAACCTATATGTTGTTTTATTCTTTAAATCTCGTGGGTAGAAGCTGAACAACCAATATGTGTTGAGAATGACCATAACCTTGGCAGCAACTCTGAACTCATATATCAACATTTATAATATGAGATGCGACCATAATTTTCTTTCAACAGCCACATTTTGGGGGGTTTATTTTCTTTTGGTTTTTAGTGTTTTCCCCTTGTGCTATTGCTTGGACAAATACTGTGTCTTGCATGATTAAAATCTAACTCTCTTACTAGTGTATATTTAAATTGCTTTGTCCTGTATAAACAGGCAGATCTTGGCTCCAACTCTGCATTAGTATGTGAGACATCAGATTCTTAAGACAGCTGGTTAATTGGAAATCAGTTAATGACAACTAATTGTCAGTGCCTTATGATGAAGGCCTAGTGAAAGTATCTTAATAGAAATACATAGGTGACTGTAAGGGTCAAATCCAGATCTGAGTGTGGAGAAGCCTATAGGCTAAAGCTAATTCATTGAGATATAAATGCTTATCCAACACTCCTTTGTTGCAATGATAAACAGTCAAACCACCTTCATACATATTTGCCAGGTAAATATGTGAGTAGGTTTGCCTTGTGGAATTTGAGTATGGATGTATAATAAGTTTTAATTTTCTACTTGGAAATCTTTATTTTTTCAAGTACTTCATACCAGGGCTTATGCTACAAAATTTATCAGCCTGCTCCAAGAGACATAAAGAGCCCTGTCAAACTCAGATTTATGACAGATTTTTATTTGCCATAGCTGAAGTTACGTTGCAAGTATGGCAACGTAAAAAGTGCAATATTTGAGGAGGTAAATGGCTCAATCTGCTAATCTTGTTTTCTAAACAGTACCTGAGAGTACAGATGACTTGCTTTGCCAAAATCAAGCTTTAGGAAAAGTAAATTTGACATCTTGTTTTGATGGTGTAAGTGAGTGAGGGCAATACTATTCAGCCAGAGTGTTTCATTATAATTACCAGTTTAAAAAAAAAAAACAACACTTGAGAACATGTTATTACACTAACATGATCCAAATGCAGCTTTCATTGGAGAGCCCAACTGTGTAAAATAAGCTCGATTTTCGAAGTTAATACTCCTTTACCACACAGTGCCTCCACACACAACTGCAATAACATCTTTATAATGGGCATTTCTATTGCTTTAATCACCACTTACTGCACTCTTACTGGTCATTAGTTCTATAGATTAATGACACAAAAGTGGATTTATTAGTGCTGTAAACTTGAGGAAAACAGTGGGTGAAATAAGTGTCTTTTCCATAACAGCAACTGATGTGCTTTTATTAGACCTGAACATGGTGTGCCACTTTTTACAATAAAAATGACTGCATGTGGGCCATTCCAGGTTGTTTTCATCACTTGATTGTAACCTTTTGAATTGTAGAAAACTCTCCCACTTGCTAGTAAAGTCTCAATTCCTGATTTAGGGGATCAAAAACTGTTTGGAAATCACTTTTTACCACACCAGAGGGAAATGTTTTTATTTAAAAATAGTGCTTCTTCATATGTAATGTTGTCACATGTAGAGACCCCTGAGTTCCTTGAGAGGATAAGACATGCAAGATGTGTGTGTATTAATGTGATTGCTCATAAACCAACTTATTGCTGCAGGACTGCAGCCTGAAATGCAAAACTGGACAAAGAAACAAGTTTCTGATGCAAAATTAGCTACAGTAGTTAGTGCTCTTTGGATTTTAAGGAGTTAATCTACCTGTCAAACTGTGTTTTCGTAATGCCAGTCTGTACCATGTCTACACAGCCATGAGAACATCTCTGAGATGGTTAGAGATTCCAAAAGCTCTCTAAGTCAATAGAAATCCATTTCCTCCCTCTTTTTGTGTAGTTTGCCATCAAGTTCATTAAGGTCACTTCTAAGAAGGGCTGATGAATATGAATCTTACCCCTTAAACCAGTTCTTAAGTTTAGGTGTTGTTTCTCAATTTGGTTGTCTTTCAGTAACAATGAACTATTTTATTTACAACTTCAGCGACTGTGTGGTATATCTCTTGGCTGTAATGCTCCATTGCTGATGAAAAGAACCATAGAAATTGTTGAACCTTAGAACCAAGAACATGAAGGACTTCTTAGAGGTGCATTTTAAGGAATTGTTGAGTACAGTAGTTTTCTTTAGTGTCCATTCCCATGCTCTGAGAGGTGTGCTGCCCTATCCTCCACTGGCTGCAAAATCTGGGCATCTCCATCTGTTGGTCTGATAGATAGTCCCTGCGTAACCCATCCAAAAAACTTCAGATGGATGGGCTGTTGTGGCCAGGTCCTTGTGTGAGAGAAGGTGGCACAGTCCTTTTGTAAGGAGAAGATAAAAAAAGGAGTGTGTTGCTCCTGTACATGCAGAGCCATGGAGTGGCATATGAATGCCAGGCCATTGCTTTGATAGTGCATAGGGAAAAGAAGGGAAGGATTCTGAATCCTTAAGAAATATTTCTTCTTGATACATGCAGAGATTCAATTTGAGCTGGAGACAGCTGGTACTCCTCCAGACACTGAGGAAGCTGGGCGTCAGCACGTCTGCTTCAGATAAGATTAATAATGTATAGATTCATGGGGAATGGAGCCTAATCTGCTGGGATGCCACAGCAAGCACTCCTAGTGAGGAGGAGCAGCTGCCTGCTTTGGGCCTCCTGAGAGGAACAAGGGGAACCATCTGAGACAGATTGGGATTGACTCCTGTTTGTTCTGCAAGCGAGTTGCTCACACCTTGTAGCAAATTTTGTTGAATGCAGCACAGATCAGTAGATGTGTGATCGTGTCCAGTTCCTGGCTATGTACACTTGTGTAAAACTGTCTTAGAAAAAAATGACCACACAGCTGAACACAAGAACTCAGCAGAAGGAAGTTTTTTTTTACCCTTGTATAGCAGGCTACAAGTGTGCTAAGTGAAATACATGCTAACACAAGTCTTGACCAACAAACCAGAACAGCGGCCATGTTTTGAATTAAAATCCTCTGCAGTCACTTCTGCTGCTTCCTGTTTTCAGTTTGGAAGCTGAGAATTGTTTGATCTCTTAAATGCTTTCCATGTTGTACACAGGTTAGAGGCTTTTTGACCTCTTTTGCACCCTTGTTTGTAAGCCAGAGTATTGTTCAGAGACGTGGAGCAATAGAGCTTTGTAGGCTCAAGTTCTTTTGGGCTCCCTTCTGAGGTCCTGGCTATGAGCTTGCAGTCTTGAAGCAGTTTTTAGGGTCAGCCCAACGTGAAGTGCATCATGTTATTTACCTTTCCATATCCTTGAGTGCAATTAAAAGATGTGGCATGAGTAAAGAATAAAAAATTAGGACGGGAATTTTGCTTTAGGCTGCAGCATGTAAATGCTGGTACTTTCACAGATTCCTGGTGCAGGGTTCCTAGGCCTGGTGCTTTACCTAAGGCAGGGAGAGCAGTAGCTCTGTTCCTTTCCTGCTGGCTTGAACATGGTGTAAGTGGTGGTGTACCCAGTGGGTGTTAAATACATCACTCAAGCTCTTCTGAAATCTGAACTAAATACTCAGTTGGTTGCTCAGTGTGAAAAAAAAAAAAAAAAAAAAAGAATTAAAATGACTGAGGCTTGCAAATCTGTGAAGAGATTGCCTCTCTAAATAAGCAGTCAGGTTTTGTGCCCTGTTCTGCAGTAATAATTTGATGTATTTTCCTTTTTGAGGTTTGCAGTCCAAGCTCTTCAAGCATTGGTTTCACAAACAATTACTGCTAAGCGTGAATGGCTGGTTTCCAGCCTGGAAAAACTTTACATGCTCCAGATAATGCCATTGCCTTTACCCAGTTCTGTGATCATTTACTGTAACAAATAATTACTGTAATTGTTGGGCTAATGACAACTGTAAAATAGAATATCTGTGGTACTGTTGGGTTAACAGAAGCAAACAGAAAATAATGGAATAGATGCCTTGCTAGAGATGTGAGCATAGGTCTGTACCTTGCCTGTTGTCAAAGGAAATCCATTATCATTCTCCTAAATCACATTTACTTCATTGCTGCTGCACAGAAGTGAGATGTGCTTTTTTATCCTGCACAGAACAGTTTCACTCTGGAAAACTAATCTAATTCATACTTTATTTTAGTTGGGTTGAGTTTTGACAGCTTTATGGGTACACTGGGGTAAGGGACATGTGAATTTACTCCTCTTTCTTCCCCCTAGCCTCTTCAGTGCAGGCAAAAAAATCTTTTTGAAAGGTTTAGGAACAACAGTGAACAGCTGGCAGAGTTGGGCTGCTTTTGACCTGGTGGTATAGCAGGGAGGGATTTGGTACCCCTTCACAGGGGCTGCCAGGAGCAAGTGTGTTCCTACCCCTGTGTGACAGTGCCTCTAGCAGGGACCAAGGAACCATGACTGTCCAGACCCTGAGCAGGGGGTACAGCAACTCACCCTTTTGAGAAGGGGAGAGTGTTGGGTTTTGCAGAAAACAAAGCATTTTCTACATGGCAACAAGGAGAAATTGTTCTCGCTCAGAATTAGAGCTCTGCATCTCTTGCTCTCACTCCTTTTTCTGACTTCAGTGATATGTGCTGGCTGCCCTTCTCTGGGGTTCAGTCCTTTCCACTTGAATACTATCTTCAAGGGTTTTCCTGGTCCTTTCACATTGTCTGGATCTTTTTCTGGTTTGTACATCCCTTTTGAAAGAAGATTTGATATCTATTACTGCTGCTGGATGGGGACAGTGTGCAGCCACGTCTGCAGGTCACATTTATCTGATTCTGGGGACTGCAGTGTCTCAGTAGAAGCAGGGAGAGTACTGGGCAGTTTAACATATTCATTTCCATACAGTAGCAAAACACTGGTAGATTCATGATGCAGAAGAAAATGCATGGGAAAATTTATGTGCTTTCTGAATTTGAAGATATAAATGACATCAACTTATGGGTCTTGTGATGTATTAGCTCAAAACTTGCTTATTTGGGGATCTGGTTCTTCATTTGCCATGTATTTCTATGCATGGTTTTTCAGACTTTAGGTATAACTCCCTTAAGCCTGGATTATACAGAAAATATATGGGGCACTGCACCATGTGTTGAACCCTGCACATGCTGCTTTTATCTTGTCATGTTATATTATTATGCTAGTTCACTGCTGAGTTTTTTAACCAACTGCTACTGTGGCTAATCTTTATTATAATAGAGATCTATTTTAAATTAAAATGCTTTATCAATGCAAAAACTCCCCTTCTTTTGTAATTAGGAATGTCTTTGTGCTTTTAATTAATACAAGTATTGAAGAGTTATTTGGTTTCTGGTGCTATATTGGGCATTCCACAGCCACATGATTTTAGTGATATATAGTTGAAATGTCTTTTGAAAGCCTCTATAATAAAAATAGAAGAGAAATTAGATTACCTCTGAGACTTAAAGGAACTGTTTGAGAATTTATTAGAGCAATGTTAAAGTATGCTGTAAAACGAGTCATGGTAGTCTCCAAACTGATCTGGAATATCTGGGGATTTAGAGTGCTGTACTACTTGGATTAATTAAAATGTAGTCAGCTGAAACCTTCACTATAATAAAAATTGTTCTCCAGGGTTATACCTTCATTACAGTCCTGGTACGCCTTCCAGTCCTGACCATTGCTGAGCTTAGTAATTAGTTCAGTTTAAAACAAAAACAAAAGGATAAAATGACCATGACAGTGCTTCATGTATTGCTTGGGGTTTTTTATTGCTCTGCTGAGTTCTGTTTGATATCATTAATTATATAGCCATTCCTTCTGCTCCCAAAGACAAACAGTGAGAGACAAAGTATCTCTGATGTGAGGGTTACACTGTTTCCCACATTGCAAGATGTGGAATATTTTACAATTGTTTTCTGTAACTTTGGCCAAGGCACTGATCTCCCTCTGCAGATGTGCTGCCTATCTCATCCCTGTTGTGCTGTGGGTAGTGTTCTGCTACACAGGGGTTTCCTTATCAGCAGTCCTGCAGTAAATAAACAAGGTGGAGACTGCATTACCCAACAAGGTCTCAAAGGAAGAGCTCACATCATGTGAATTTGTACAGGATACCAGAGGACATCTGCCTTAGGAGGCTGTCTCTGGAGTTCAGACTTCAGGACCTAGATAAAGCACTGCTTCTGTCTCTCCCACCCCATGTGTATTCTGGCCCTAGCTTTGCAGAGCCTGTCAGCAGTTTGTCCTTGAGCTGGATGCAGTAGTGAAACCCTCTGGATAAGGCTAGCCCTTATCTTTCTCTTGTGTCATGTCAGGGGCACTCTCCCAGAAGCTGTTGAATAGCAAAGACATGACAAAGAAGCCTTTGATTGTGGCTGTCAATACTGGAACCTGGAGATTGTAACTCAGAATGAAAATGCATCCTACTGAGTTGTAGCTCTGATAGAGTCAGCCCCAAGTTTGTTCTTCATATTAATGATCTGAATGCAATTGGTTTGGATTCTCAAAAATACTTTTAAAAGCAATTATGCTTTTTAAAGGGTTAAAGACAGGGATTTCATGTCCTTTCTGTCAGAATATAACAAACAAATACTATATTCTCCTGTAGCACTTCCAGAATCCCATAGAATTTTGCATATGGTATTTAGGGTCCAATAAACCCCATTAAGGGATATTTCTACATCTCTTTTTTTTTTTTCCCTTTTTTTTTTTTCCCTTTTTTTTTTTTTTTTTTTTTTTTTTTTTTTATTGCAGTAAGACAAACTGAGGTGGAAGAATTGTTAGTGGTTTGCTAAAGGCAGTCTCTCTCAATGCATCAATGCATACTCCCAATCTCTTTAGCATAACAAAGCATATACATGCACCTGACTTCCATCCAAATAAATCTGCTAGAACTCCCTCCTCTGCCCACTGTGCACTGGGCATTTACACAAAGGAAACATAGCTCATCTATGCAGTGCTTCATCAACAATTGTAAAATAGAGTATTGACTGCTTATTGCATTCCATGGCTTTGCACTTTTAATAATAAAAATGTTTTCAGTGTTAACAGCCCTATTTAAGTGATATATCACAGGAGAGGACAGTAGGGAAGAGTCTAGCCGTGCCTTCTGCAGTGATCACTCCATACCCTGCACTGTTTGATGAAGCCTGGCATTTCTTCCTTTTGCCTCAGTGTCAAGGAGCAAACTTGATGGGAAACTGCCTTGTACGTTTACGACCAGGAAGTGTAAAATGAAGGACTAGGCTCCCAAAGAGATTTGTGAAATTATTTGCACACGTAAGGAGCCAGTCTCTGGGAAGACTCAATAAACCCATAATTAGACTACATGCTGTCCGCCTCAGACAGCTGGAAGTCAGATGAAAGTTAGTGTGAGGGGGAACAACGGCTCTGGTTTTCCCCCTTCAAGAGCCTCAAGTTGTAAAAAAGGTCATGTTATTTCAACCTCTTGGTGTCTACTTGTCTGCGTTGAGAAACTCTGTGACAGCCTGCTTGTCTCTCCTTCTAAGTGTGTTGGTGCTGGTGAGTGGGTGAACGTACAGCAGGGAATGTGCAGCCCCTTGGCTTGGCTGAGTGAGAGGAGCTGCACAGCAACAGCAGGTGCTCCAGCACACAAGCCCTGACACATCATCTCAACCCTTCATTTTTCTCTCATACTGACAGCTCATCCTGTACAGTCTCACCTTCTTCCCAGCTGGGACTTCCTTGCCATCCCCCTTTTATAGGCAGGTGTTGTGGGGGGGACATACATCAAGTTGTACTGGATGACATCTCTAAGTGTTGTGTTAGCAGAAGAAAATGCAGTGACAGGAAGAGTGGCTGCCACTCATTTGCTATTTAAATTGAGTGTTCTTAAAGACAGACAAGATGGTGCAAAATGCCTGTTTTTACTGTACTTTGTACATTATTTTTAAATTGTCTCTTTAGGGAGAGTATCTAAATTATTTGACATCCATTTAGAGATTTTTTTTTCGTCCTTCATTCTTGTACGCACCCACAATATTATTAGTGGTTAAGAAAAGTGCATGAGGACTGTGCTAAAACACAACCATGTTGTAAATACTGGTTTTTATTTTTTTGCAATGTTATGTGTGCTAGGGATTGGACTCTGTTCTCCTGTTGAAATGAATGCCTGCAGATCAGATTGCATACTAAACAGCTGGTTATGAATGAAAAATGAGAAAGTTCACCTCCAAGGATTTCTTCTAACAGGACTATGTTTCATTTTTTTGTATTCATTTTATTTTATGTAAAATTGTAATTTACTGTTTTGCAGCTGTCTATATGCACTTTCACTCTCTGATGTTTGAGACAGAAGAACTCAAGTGTTGTTGGATTACTTTCTGTGGCAAATTAGTAGTGGTATCTGTGAATTTGCTGCAATTGAAAGAATTTAGGTTTATGTAATGGAAGATAAGAAATTTGTATATAATCCCAGTTTTAACTGTTTCTTCCTGCATCGCTTAATTCCACACTGTATAGGTGGGATTCTCATTGGAAATTGTTTGAATGTTGACAACTTTCATCTTCTCCCTTCAACATGAATGGGTTGTATAACCATCCTGAATAATCACCAAAGTAAGGACTAAGAGCCAGAAAACTGAGTGGGACCACGAAGTTGTCTGGGTGACAAGTAGGGCACTGGGTGAGAAGTAGGGCACTGGGTGTAGCAGACTGTGGTCTGCCTGCAGTTTTCCCAAGTTTAGAGCTGGCACTTGCAGCTGCCAAGCAGTGTGGTACTGCAGGCCTGAAGAGTACCTCACTGTTCCAGTGGATTTCTTGTCCAGTGTGGATTTCTGCCTTACTGTGCTTAGTTGTCAGCATGAAGATTTTTTGTGCTTTGAGTAGACAACAGTCGATTTGCCACAGTTAAAAGTAATATTCTGTAATGCAAAATGTGAAAATCAGTGATGGAGATCTTTCTGTCAGTCCCAACACTTGTATGGGACTGAAAAGAACTGCAGATGATGGGTCTATTCCTCTCCTCAGGGCAGACTGTTTTCTGCAACAAGGTATCAATCTACCAGCAGGTACCCATGGAGAAGTTGTGTTGGGTTTTTTCCTTCCTATTTTTGAGAGATGGGTTTGTGAAAGCAGGTCAGACAAAGGTGGAGGTTATGTGCTTGGTTGTGAGCATGAACTTTGATTCCTTACTACAAGTAAGTCTCAGGGGAAAGTACTGTTTAGCAGAATGACTATATTTAATTAACTGCTTGCTTAATTATAGCTTTGGGATTTTTCTGTATCTATTTCTCTTTCCTATGCAGCATATATTGGCATATCATCATCCATCCCTTCCTGGAAAGTATATTCAGAAGTTGTGGCAATAATCAGTAAAGGTCTTGACAGAAAATTTCAGTGCAGGATTTAAGGCAAAGCTCCTTCAGCAGTTCTAGCCACCTGTTTCCATACCAAATTCTGTGTTCCTCCCTTATGCAGGTATACACACAGAGCTGTACCCAAGTACTCACAGACTGACTCCAAGTGCCACCTTTACCCTTCTCACACTCTTCCAAACCTCTTTTGGGTGTCCCTGCCTCGGTGCCAGCTGCAGCACCAGCTATGCAATGATAGTGGTGGATGGAGGTGAGTCTTGGGTCCTGCAGGATGACGCAGAGCCATGTGGCACTGGTGCTGTGGCATCTGGCTGGACCTCTTGTTAAAGGTCCTTCTTTCAGTATGAGTTGAGGTATGTTTTGGCTCTCTGCAAAGTCCCAGCTTGTTTCTGTCTGTTCAGCTTGGCAGGGAGAGAGAAAAAAATCCTGGGGTTGGTTGTTTGGTTGTACCAGAAGAAAGCCCCCGAGGCAGAACGTAAATACAGGAAGTAGAGCAAGGGATCTGACTGCTGGTGGGACTTATTCCCCTGACCCTGTTTGGATTTACCCATCTGGCTCAGGCCCTGCTTACACCTGTCAGCTGAGGGGACAGTGCCAAAGCAAGGAGTGAGTAAATGACCCCTTGGAGCTTTGCCTGGCCAGCTGGCAGCATACATCATCAGCCAAGCTTTCTCTTCCTCCTCCTCCACAGCCTTGGACATGTCATTCAAGATGTACGGCCATGCCCTCACACCACAGGGAAGAAAGGTGGATTTCAGCTCTATCAGCCCCTCTAACAGAAATGAAGAGGTTCAGTCTTTCTTTCTTACATGAGAGGAAAAAAAAAATTACCTTTTTAATTTTTTTTTGAGAATTTTTTTATAATTTTTTTTCACTTCCATGATGGTCTCCACTACAGTGGACATACCGTGCCCATTGGAGACCACACCTTAGCAAGACAGAGCTAGCTCGTGGTGCTGGAATTTTGTAATGAAGTTTCATGAGGAGAGAATAGGAAGAGGAGGAACCCACCAAGTGGTTCCTGGGCCCCAGGAAGAGTTTAGAAGCAGATTGAGGTTTGAGGCCCTTAGAATAAGAGGCCTTATTCACTCAGACGCTTCTTTCTAGATTCTTCTGGTAATGCCATGCTCATATTTATCATCATATTGCCATTTTCCAAAGCTGTCATCCTGTCATCTCTATGTCAAAAAACCTTCCACCACTTTGGGTGACAGACACATTTTAGGCTCAGCTCCTGTGGGGAGGGTGTGATGACCCTTCCTTCAAAATAAGCCGGTTCCTGTCTGCCACTGTGACACAGCAGTGCTCCAGTCCATCTGCCAGGGGGGTGTTTGGGAATGCTGCTTTAGTAAGCTCAGTCACATCACTACTGCTTTTTTTAAGCCAACCCTACATCCCTGATGTCTTTAATATTGATGAGAGAGTAAGTAATATTTTCCCATGTACAAATGGAGAATAGTACCACAAAGTGTCACAAAAACTAAGTTGATTGATTAAGCAATAATTTTAGGCAAAACCTGAACATCTAGAATTTATAAAGACTTATTTTCCCCCTCTTCTATCAGTGTATAACTACTGTTTGTTAAAGATTGTTGGGATCTTAGACTGCCCCAGATGCTTTTATACTGTGTGACACCTTTTACTTGCTGATGAATTTGATAAAAGCATTTGCAGTACTTCAGTAACCCTCCTTTAACAGCCTCTTCAAGTTCTTGCAATACAAACCTTCTGGATGAATCAGAGTTATCACATGCAACACAGCCCAAGTTGGTTCCATGGCATGCTACCATAATTTTCATTTGTTAAAGAGTCTTAGGACTGCTAGAAGGTATTTTGTGTGAAATGGATGGGTTTATTACTTCTGTCAAATAAACTTAACACTCGAGACTCCAAGCATAAATTACTAAGCAAAATCAGAAGCAAAGAATGGGAGGATCATATACATAGTTGAGAGTAAGCAAAATGAGAAATTTTTTCAGCAGATAAGACTTTTGCTAACTTAGAATGTTTACAGCCTGATGCCTGGCATCATTTAATCAGCAGCTATATTAAGAAATAAACCTGAAACATGTACAGGAATTCACCCAGTCACCTTAGCTGAACTCACAGTGACTTGGTGACCTCTCTTGCTCTTTGCTTACTTCTAGTCCAGAATCCATCTGCCTTTCTTCAGTTGCTTCTGCTAAGGCTTTTACGCAGTGATTATGTTGTGAAGGATGTTTTGGTGCTGTCCCATCAATGTTTGGACCTTTGGATCAAGAGGACCTCCCTAGCCAAATTTTTCATGTTACCATTCCTGTGGTCTTGCTGTGGTCATGTTGCATTAGAAAGTGTGTGTGTGTGCCAGTGCTAAATCCATGGCTCCAGAGTGTCTTTACATGACAACATTCTCCTCGTGCTGGATCCACACTACAGTATCATGATGCCCATCTGACCTGAAGTGTTTTAGGATCTCCTTACAGACAGTTGTATTCTGTCCAGAGTTTTTTCTCCTTAAGAATCACAACCGTTTAAAATGGTGCTGAGGAAAATTGTTGAGCCATGTGTTTTTAAAAAGAGAAGCAGTGCTTAACCAGTGTATAGCATACAGTGGAAAGGAAACCAAATACAATGCGATCTGTGATACTGTACTCTGGAGCTGAGCAACTTCTTTGGAACTATAAAAGGATTTGAGCACATGTTCATTTATTAATTATTATTTTTTTACTGATATCTGTGCCATTTGCAGCAAGCCCTATATTGCAAACTTGTTGCCATGCTTGCTCATATTGTGCAAAATAATGTGGCTGAAACATCACTCAGCACATCTAAGCACATATGTGATCAGTGTGCATATAGCAACACATTTGGGGTTCTCTCATTTTCATAATGATACATTCTACTGGCATAGCTGTGTGCTTTTTACAGTAATTTAAGCAGGTAAAAATCAGATGGTGTACATTCCATTGCACATGCTGATACCCTTTTATTTTCCCATTTCTTATAGGCAGTGATAATGAGAATTGATATTATTACATGAAGAATTTCATTATCTAAAAATGCCCTTAATGCTGACATACAGAACTGGTGTAGCAGAAGAAGCATATCTGATCCAAATCATCAATTGCTCTTTAATTACAATGACAATACAAAAATGAAGCAACCTTACCTTAGCTCAGGAGAGTCTTTTTGCTCTATCCCAGGCAGTTTCCTCTCCTTATTCAACTGAAAAGGGAAAATCCACTTAAATAAGGATAAGGACTAGAAGAGTGAGGGATTTAAGGAGTTCTCATCTGAACTGCTGATCCACTTGTTTTTAGCAAATTGCAAAAAACCTTGATCCAGCAGTAGCTCAGAGCGACTTTCCTATCCTCGTGTGTTCTGTGGGCTGAGAATCTGCAAGAATAAACCTGAGACGGTGCTGCAAGAGAGAGACAGCGGGGGGGACCTTGGCACAGAGTTGGACCAAACTCTAAATATAGCCCAACCCACTTTCTGTGCAATTCTCTTCATACTCTGAAGGCAGATGACCTTGTCAGAAAACTGACCTCCTGGTATGTCCCTCTCTTAGTAGAGAGGATCTAAGGGAAAAGGACTGCAGCATAAAGGGACAGAAAAGCAATCCACCATCTGCTTGCAGCAAATGAATTTAGGTATGAGCTCTTATTTTCCTGGTAGTTGGAACTGATTGACTCATAATGTGCTTTATTTGATCATTTAAACAAATGAGCTGCATGTCAGTTCACAAAAGGCCTGGGCAGATGAGAGATTGCGTTGTAATCGTTAGTCTTAAACAGAGAGCACTGACATAGATGACAAGCCCGATGCCTTTCCTCCTCTCAAAAACCTTAATGCATCAGAGTGTGCAGTATTGCCCTAAATGCTTCTCACTATGAAAAATTATCCCTCCTTTCATTTGCTCTTACAATAAGTAAGACTCTTTGGAAAAGTGAGTTAAATCCACAAATGTATATTCCAATACTGTATGAATTTAAGATGCTAGGAAAACTTAAAAGGGGATGAGAACCTGCAATATCAGAGATCAAACTGCAGAGAAATGTGGAGTATATGCAGAGGAGGAGGAAGCAAATAATAAGAACCATAGAAACATAACCCTTGTGCCTTAGATGGGGAACTGGTTTTCAACAGATGTTTTATAATCTGGGGAATTTGCCACTCTAACTCTGTGTGGCAACATGTCAGGGTATTTTGTTCTTAGCCTGAAGGAGAGTTTAACTCGATATGAGTCAACCTGATACTCTGTCAAATGGAGACCTGATACTTCTATGTCATATGAAGGCTTTTAAATAAATAAAAAAAAAGCTGCAGAAATCAGAGCAGCTCAAAATGTCAACTCTCATGTTGTGTGTAAAGATGGGTAGGAGGAGAGTTGGGATAAAAGACTGTTTGCAGTGTTGTTCTTCAGTGGGGTATATTATTTGGTGGTGGCATCTGTTTGAGTGTATGCTACATTATATTCATGCCTGCTGTTTTCCATGTTCAGGCAAAACCTGAGAAAAGTCAGGACTGTGATAACTTCATACTACAGAGGTGTGCATCTGCAAAATATCCATGAGCCAAAAAGGTGGGAATGGTATCAGTAGTCAGTAAAGTAGCAATATGTCTCTGTGAACAATAATTTGTGCTGTTAAGTTTTTGTGAAGTGTGCTGTATATCCTTTTTAATTGCAGCCTACTATTTTTGGCAAGTTCCACTGTGTAATTTTATCATGATCTATAGACTTGAAGTGCACAGGATCAGCCAGACTCTGTGTGTTACCCTCACAGCAAGAACTGCAGCTGTGAGCCACAGCTGCTTCCCAATACAGAGAACAGTAAAAAAAGCACGAATCACTGGAAGTATTAAGGGAGACATCACATCTGGGACCATGCTACATTTCTGGCTAAAACTTGCTCATAGTCTGACCTAGGCTAGACCCCACCCATTACGTAGTTTTCTGGATTTATCCAAGTTCATCTTTCCTCCCAGTTTACTTATCTCTTCCCCATTAACACAAATAAGTTGGCAGAATATTAATTTTATAACAAAGGAAGAGTGATTTTGAAGAGAGGACCTGAAAAAGGAGCAAGTCCACCTCCAGATAGGTGCCTATTGAGTAGCACTGTGTAAGTAGTGAAATTCTGAATGTACAGGTCACCAGCATCACTAAACATGAATGGCATTGTGCTGCCTGTGCTCCAGGGTGCTACCCTTATGAGAGCCACACCAACCCTACCAGTTCCAGCTCCACAGTGCCACTGCCAATTCTACCCCTCTCTCTAGTGCCAGGATCTTGAATTCACCACAGATCCTGTCATTCAGACCAGTAAGGTGATGAGGATAAAGGAGGGAGTATATGTGCTGTTCATGTGTACAGGGCTCTAAATGTTGTGTGAACAACCCCAGTGATGCAAACTTCCTGGAAGACAGGGAAAAGACTTTAAAAGTGGTTGTATGTATTCATCAAGATGGATAGAGAAGTGTTTTGTTTGACACTGTATACACTCAAGTTTTCCTTAGGATGACTTTAATTTTTCTGTCTGCACCATGAAGAGGAAAATGCAGTAGACAGTCTGGCCCTAGTTTGTGCCTAGCTTTTCCTTAGCTCTTAACTTGTGTTTTCCTAATAATTCTGAATAGTTTTTTTTTTGCTTACTTGTTGACAGTTTTTAGCTGCCCAGCTTTCTTTGATAGCATTTCCTCTGGAATGAGTTGGGTCTGACTTTTCCAGAGCCCAGGTGGGTTCCTCTCCCAGATGCCTGTGTTGGGATTGAGACTTACTTCAAGCCAGACTCGTGGGATTCTCCCTCAACACAGTTAAACATTCTGTAACTAGTATGCGTGGGGTGATTTTTCTTTTGATTAACCCCAAATTCCTAAACATTTGTAGTTGCTTAAATCCCATAGAGCATTCACAAGGTGAGATTGTGAACTATAATGGCTCAGACAGTTTCCAGTGTGGTCAACTGTACCCTGGCTTGCCCTGTTCCTCTTTTCAGAGTTAGATAGCCTTGTCTTGTGGGCATAAACTGTTGCACAGGATTGCTAGCACCCTTTTGAGTGGTTTCTAAACTGTGTGGTGTGCAATGTGTGACATCTATCAGGAAGAGAAGCTCTTTTTGCAAGGTTAACATTTATAATGTTCATCCAGTAGATTTGAAAATAGACAAAACCCCATGCTACTTGAAACATTCTCCCACTTCCCCTTCTCTCTAGAAGTATGCTTTTGAATCAAATTTGGAGTTATAAGGAGACTACTGGAAGTTTCAGCCTGAAGGATAGTTTTTGAGAGAACAAAAGAAAAAGAGTAAACTGAAGTGATTTGTGGATGTTATCTCAGCCTTCACTCATGATACTGTTGGTGAGGGGTACAAACAACAGAACTGATTTGTACCCTGTGCTGAAGTCTCTGGGTGTTCTTTTTTGGCATGCTTATAATGAAGAAATTAAATTGCATGACAAACAGTAAAAGGACCTGTCATGTTCCTATCATGGCAAATCTTCATGTTTGTCCTTTGCTTACCATGGGTTTTAAAACTCCAGTGGCTAAATGAATACTGAGTTCTCCCTGCTTAACTTGGTGATGGTGTTTTCCATTGTCCAAGGCATAAGTAGGTTATCATATTCAACATTTACCTAGCAGGTGAAAAAGGTATTCTTATTACAAGGGGAGTGGCCTACTACTTTTTACCTCTGATCAGTCATGTTCTGTGGCTTTTCTACCATCTTTCTGTCTTACAGGCAAAATATAACAATGAAAAAGTTAAATTATGAGTAGGGCTAGGTTGTAGCTATACTACAAGCTGGGCCTAAGCACGATCATATAAAATTTATTCTCCTGTGCTTACATGTAAACAACAGAGGTTTTCCTCTGGTCTTACTCTCTGATATGCCCTATATCTTGTCTCTTAATTCACTCCCTGTCAGCAAGTCATGTCAAAAATTAGTTTGGAAGCACCTGTTTTGAATGTTAAAGGAAAAGTGTTTAAAAAAGGGGAGATGTAGTTGTTAGAAATTTATTGTGGGAAATCCTTTGCATTACAGATAGTTACGTCTGTGATAAAAAACCATTTTTTATCATATCAGAGCATAGTGAAAATTAACTTGCTATTGTTCCATTAAGATCTAGTCTTCTTTGCTTGAATGGACAGTGATTTTAATTTAAATTATCCATCAAGGGAAAGAAGAGGAACCTAAACTGAGTATCACAGGATTTATTGGGCAAAAATAGTTGTTTGTGCTAGATACGCCTTTTGAACTACCCCAGGAAAGAGTGTGCATTTTTAGAAGAATGTTGTCTTTGACTTTGTAGAACAAGCTTTTGCCAGTCCTTAGAAACTATTACAGTGAATTCCTACAGAGTGCCTTGGCACAGGCTTAGCCTGGCTGGAGTGAGAAGAAGTTTTTGCCATCTGAATGTTACCTATGGGGACAAAGTTGAAGCTCATTTGATTCTTTGGTAGGATGGTGTCTCTTTGTGCCGAGTCCCACATTGTCTGCCCTTCAGGTGTCCCTCAGAAGCACACTTGGAAATTCCTTTTTTCAAATACCTTGGGAGGCAAAATCTGCAGCTTGAGGCATCCTTGTGGATATCAAAACTTACTGTTGTGCTGGAATGCGCCTGTTTGGGGAAAGGACTCCTTAGTTCATAGAGTTTGGAAAGCAAAACTGCCCAGACTGGGGGGACTGTGGATGGTTTGGGATGATGGAGCACTGGCACCATGTGTATGTAATTCCTATGGAGGTTGTCTCAGCCTGAGCAGAGAGGCTGCTCTGTCCTCTGATGCAGTAGGCTGATAAAGTCAGAGGAATTATTACTAACTGGGAATAACCTGCATCAGAGCTTTCTGTGCAGCTTTGTGCTTCCTAGTGACAATAACAGGTACCAGTGCATTCAGTGTTCCCTCTTTGAGAATGGTGAAAACACACAAATATTTTAAAGACTTATGAATGAAGGCACTCCATTTGATTCATGTGCCAATTTTGCAAAAGCTAAACTGCAAAAATTGCCTAAGTTTTCCATTAAGCTGTAATATTATGTCTTTTGATACGATTAAATACTAGTTTTTCATTTCTTATATGTTCTTGTGTTTATTCTAAGACTAGACCTTGTCTTACTCTACTGTTCTAAATAATTTAGCTAATCCTTATTCAAGGAGGTAAGGAAATGTTTTGTTGTTTGGGTATTTTTTTCTGTAATCGGTCATCTAGATTTCTTAGTTATGCCACTCACTGCACTTGATGCATGCCTGTGATGGGGAGAACTACTTATTTTCTTGAGTTGCCAGGGGACCCTTTCTAATTTAGCCAGAGCAATCTGAGAAAAGAAAAGGGTGCTGACACTGTCGTAGCTATTTTTAATGCAATGGTTATGTGGTGATCTTCCCAAGGACAGACTGCTTTTGTGTCTAACATTTTTATCTCATTTACTAGAAAATTTCTAAAGTATTGCCATGATTAATAGCCAGCAACTGGTCTGAAGAACCATATTAATAATAAAATTTGCATTCTTAGCCATTCCATGGTCTGGAATGAGTTTGTTAGCTACTGCTTGGCAAGTTGGCTTTACACCGTGGGCTCCAGGGTATCTGAGCTATTATTAGGCTTCTCAACAGGAAAAATCAAAGCTGTCCCCTGCCTACAGAGAGGGAATTTAGGGAGGATTGACCTGGTAGACATGAAAGAGATCCTCATTTGGGGTTAGCTGTGCTGGTGACACACAGCTGAGTAATTTGGGATTTGTCCCGGATTTGGTTTGGACTGCTGTGAAATGCTAAATTCTGTACTTCCTTCTCCCACTGCTGTGCAGAACCTTTCCCTTTTGTCAGGGAAGTATGTTAATCCATTTTTCTTCATTAGCCAGCCCACCAGCCAGGCCTGCTGCATTTAAAAGAGCTGATCTGTTGTTTGGGTACTGGTGGGCTGCATGGCAGGACTCACCTGAGCTCCATATTCTCTGCTTCCTCGAGCAGTGCTGTAAGGGTGTGGTGTAAAATACTGCCATTGCCACTTTTAGCCCAGCTACTGTGGTCAGCACAACTCTGCTGGCAACAGGAGCCCTCTCAGCTGAGCAAGGATGAACAGGGACTTGGGAGCAAATTTTGCTGACAGCTGTTACATTTTACAGAAATTTAATTGACTTTGCAACTGTGTGTACCTGATGGGACATGCAGGAGAGATGCAGTGAGAAAATTTCCAAGTAGTGCATTGACCTTGAGATTACTTAATATGATTCACTGAAGATCGAGGCCAGTTTTTAATAGCAAAACTGAGAATAATAAGGAAGTCTCAGAACTCTTTTTTTTCCCTCTTCCTTCATCTCTGCCCCTCTTCTCCCTTCCTCCCAAAGAAAAATGGCAATTAAGAGAAGTCTCAAGATGTGCCCAACACACTTGGCATTTTAATTGGCATTAAATATGTTTCAGTCTACTGAATTTAGAGGTGGGAGCCCTGAGAAATATTTTGCCCAAGATTCATGAACACAGGTCAGTACAATTAAATCAACCAGTAAATAAAAATACCACTTAAAAAGCAGCCTGAAATTAATCCATCATAGCACACCCAAACTAAACTATGCCCACCTACAGAATATGACATGCACATAATTTCCTGTAACATATCTGAAACTGGAAAGAGAGCATAACAAATACAAAACCTGTTTCTGCAGTGTACTGAACTTCTTGTTAAAAATTAGTAAACAAAGGCTTTATTTAAAATCCGGTTTCAGATATGACTCAATTTTAGAACAGGCAGGGAAAGGTGGAAAGGGGTAAAGGGGTGGGGGGCATAATAAATTTTGCGCAAACTTTGTTTTCATGTGAAAACCAGGGATTTCTGACCCAGAGTGTGTCTGATTGCAGGCAGATACATCAAATAAAAGTTGAGGGATTCTCCCTTGTGGGCATGTAAAACAGGTTCCGTCCAAAATTTGTCACAGAGATTAATTTAGTGGTAAGAATTGGACTAATCCTGTACTGGCCTCTGTCACTGGGAGCCTTTTGGACACCGAATAGATGCCAGATCTTGCTTAGCTCCAGACAAAAAAACCCCAAACCAAAACTGAAAAACCACCTAGTAGAAGTTATTCTCTCATTTATGCAAAACATATTCTTTTCCCAAGTTTTCTTTTTAATTACGTGTTGGTTGTTGCTACATGATGAAGAGTTCTAAGACTCTTGCCTCCTTCCTCTCTCAAAAAACTCCTATTTTTTTCTTCATATTCCCATCTTGTAACAAGCTTCCCATGGCTAGCATAATTTCTGTGAGCTGCCTTTATTTCAGTTCTAGGCTGGCTTGGACTACAAGCTGCATTTCCCAAAGAATGTTAAGATTATTTGCAGTCGTAATTATTTATTTTGGGGTATGTGGAAGTGTCCTGCCTAGAAGAGTTTCACTTTTTCAGTCAGCCTTGTTTCTTACAGGAATTAATTATTTATGTCATTGTCACTTTAACTCCTATGTTAATAATTTCAGAGTAGAAAAGTGGCATGTGAAGGTCAGAAGTGTCAGTAATGGTGAATCAGCCGAGCAAATGCAAATTTGTGTGAACAAAGTTGCATTCACATCAAGCAGATGTCATTGCATCCTGTATGATTAAGGTCTTGTTTGCCTTTAAAAATGCCATAGTAAATAATGAAAAAATATGAATTCATTGTGAATATATTAGTTAATAAAGGTGATCATTAAAGGGTACCTGTTAAATTATCTAAATATCTCTGTACTTTTTTATGTGTGTATAAACTTGCAGATGTGCATCTATTAATACATGTGTTTGCATGTACATAATTTGTACACATATTGATGTACTTAGACTACATGCATATGTTAATATTCAATTTGAAAGAACTTACAAACCAGTGCACTGGATGATTTTAAACATTGATTGATATAAATGAAAAAGTCTTTGTGTATGTGTGTGTGAGAAGCAGAAGTGGCTCTTTCATTTTTGCATAATTCAAAATATGATCAAATATAAATACTTCATGACTGGGAAGCCTGTTAATATGTGCCATGCTGCTGGTGCAATACCAAAGCAAATCATGTGGAGAGTTGTGGAATTTCCATTTATTTTTCTATATTGTGAGCATTTTGTGACTGTTCTGCTGTCTTGGACGACCTTGTGGTTGTGTAAATGCCATAAGTCTTAGGGAAGCAGAGGCAGAGAATTGCTGTGCTCAACAGCATTACCCTGCAAGCAGTGTGTCCTGTCAGCTCCTGCCTGCCCACTCCTCTGCACCTCAAGCCAGATGAAAGTCAACTTTGTATTAATCGATTAGGTTCTGCATTTTCACCAGCTTATTATTAAGGAAGGATTTGTGAATTCTCCTCTTCTGGCAGAGAGAGGTCTCCTGGGAAGCTCAACACCTCAAAGCAGAGCAAACAGTGCTGGTCTGTTACAGACATATTTGTGATCTCTGAGCTTCTGCATTTATTTGCATCAAGTTATGATTTGTTTTGTGAGTAACCCCACTGACATCAAGGTAACTATTTGCAGAAAAAGGTACACAGTTTAATGTGAGCATGGTTGGCAGAGTCTGGCCTGTGGTACTTTGATGCCTGCAACAAAATGCTCCTGTCATCACAGGAGCTGACATGGTGTCACAAACAATTACAGCTTGAGACGAGCTCCTGTCCTGACTGGGACATGGGTGATTGTTTCTGGGACAGATAGAAAGTTTTCCTGTTGTATGAAATAAAGATACTCTGGTTTGTTGAGTCTGACTCTGAGCCCTCTTCTCTCACTTCTTGCTGAGAGCTGAGAACATTGCACCATGAAGTGCTGTCCAAAACTCAGATGAGCAGTGAACAGGTGGTACATTATCAGGCTATTTCGGATCATGGAAACCATTTGTCCAGTTTTAGATTGCTATTGCTAGCAGCATGTCTTTCAGTTGTGAGATAAGAGAAGAGGTTATTTAAGACTTACATGACTCCTGTTTGCCTTTCAGAGTATGCCAAGTGGGATTTCAGAAGGAATGCTTGCAGCTCACAGGCAGCTTCCCCTGAATCTATTTGATGCAATTCTCATTTATTTTCCATGTGAAACATTGGAAAGAGCTCACACAGCAGTTCAGTTCAGTGAAATATGCACAAATTAATTTTGGAGTGGGTGTTTGGGGCTCAAGCGCAGTGAGCAAGAGGGATGAAGAGGCAATCCTGATTTCTTTGAGGTACTTCATTTATATCATCTGTCCACAGCCTGCTTCAATGCAGTGTGTCTAAGACCCCAGGGTTGTGGAGCTAGCGTGTGTTTAAGCTGGTCATTCTTTCAGTACCTCTGAAGTCAGAGCAAATGAGACACAAGTCAGCCATAGATCTTTAAACACGGAAGCTGCCCTACCAAAATACAGTGCAATGAATTTGCCAGAGGAAGGGTGATCCACAGGGAAACAAGCCCATGGTAATGGCCAGTGGTAACACTGAATTACCAAGACACCTTTTAAACTTTCCTGGGGTATGCTGAGTGGTGTGATTTTTCAGCTTCTTCTAACCAAGTGTTCTGTCTGAGATTCCAAAGTGTCTGGAGGTTGTGAGTGCTCAGTGACTTTGGAGAGGAATAGGCAGGAAAGATCTGCTGCTGGGCAGGGACAGCCATATGGTGCAGGAGGACTTGGACATCCTCAAGAGAAAGATACTTGCTCTGTAATTTAAGGAAATGCTTTGTCCCACAAACTTTGAACTTTCTTTGCTGCCCTGTTCATCTGCTGCCATGTGCTGGTCTGTGGAGGACTAGGCACATCATTTCTACGTGGGCTCTGGCACTCGTGTGGCCACAGTCCATTCAGCTCTGATTTGAGGCTGTGCCTGCAAAGAGAATGAAACAGATAGGTCAGCTAAGCTGCAATGTCCACTTGCTCCACACATTCCTGCATTTGCTCTAGAGCTGGAAGGCAAGGGCTTTTCTTGGTGAATTCCTTTTAAGATTTCAGAATGTCTTCAATCTATGTAGAGATACAAACAAGTGCTGTTATTTCTTCCATGGCATTTATTTTGGTCTTAATTAAGTTCATTAACATATTTATCTACCCTCTTCGCTTGGGAGTCTCTTAGCTGTACTGAACAGAAAACAAATTCTCTTCTCAGTTGCTGATTCTCTTTCTAAAGCTCTTATGGTTTGTCAAGGATCTAGTCTATATCAAGTAAGATTTCATGACAAATGGCATCCAACCAGCTAAAATATTTGCTGATTTTTTTAACTATTTTTAAACTTCCTAAACTTTCTTGAACTCCTAATAGCTGTCTAGAACCCAACTTTAGGGTGCTGACTGTTACACAGGTTTTTCAAAATGGGAAAAAGGAGGGAAGATTGAGATGAATAAATATGTACCCATTTTGTTACCCATTCTATCACATTACGATTTTTAAAGCCACTGCCTCATAATATTGCTACAGAATATATAATGCTGCATTTGTGGATTAATAGAGATTCTTCCCTCCCCTCTTTCATCTCTTTACTTACCTTCCACTTAAATTCTTTTGCATATTTTCCACGTATCCTTTGCTTACCTTTTTTCAGTAGATACCTATTTTAACATAGAATTTGTAAATACCAGCTATGACTGATTTTCTCTCTCATGCTCCCTGGCCATCAGTTTACTCTGCTCACAACTAATGATTGCATAGATATAGTTATATCATCTATACTTGGGGTGATGTTTAAGAAATCCTTCTATTCCTCTCTTTTCAAAATAAATAACTTAATGTTGAAGCTGTGAATTTACAACTTTGGAATACAGGAGACTGCAATAATAACTGAATACCTGTTGGGCAGAAATATTCCAATTACAGAAGTTGAATGAATTCAGTTTGATGGATGCTAATGCTTCTGGCAGTAATCAAGGAAGTAATTCAGTCCCCAGAAGAAATGTCTGTGTTTGAATAAAAGCACTATTATAACACTGATGGAGGGAGCTGTTGCTGTGCATTTATTTTTTCCCCAAAGTCTCTCTGGAGATAAAAGAGATGAAGAAGACAATGGGTAGAGACACCTGAATTTAAATAGTTGTCTTTTAAAACACGAGTGTATTTTAGTCTTGTGGACATTCTGCTTGAACTTTGGAAGTGGTGCCTTTGTCTAATTATTGCTGAAGTAAGAGACACAATTAAAATGTACCTGCAGGAAAAGTGTGCATATTTTTTAAACAACAAGACATACCTGTCTTGTACTTTTTCATCTTTAATGTGTGTCAATAAGGCATTTTGGAGCTTGGAATGGGGATTTCGTGCATTTTTTTCATGTGTTTGCTTGGATTTTTTTCCCTTCATCTGCAGGACTTGTTTTAGTAGGAGGAAATAACTTTATTTTGAAAGAAGTATCAGCAAACTTAGCAAGAAGAATGTATTTGTTACAGCTGTGTTTATTGCCAGTCATGAGACTGTATTATTGTGACAACCTTTCAGCTAGAGATTTTATCCCTGGTTTTGAATGCAAAGATGGATAGATGGATTTGAAAAACAGTAACAAGAACTCTTCTTTTTTTCTGATTAGATCCTTCAGATGATGAAGCTATTGTAAAAGCAAGTGAAAACAGGACAGCAACATGCCAAGATTCAGATTCCAAACCTCCAGTGAAAAAGAAAAGAAAGCAGGTTTGTAAATTAAGCAATTGTTTAGCACAATGATGATAATGCATAGGGAAACATAATGTTCTTTTTTCAGTAAAGGGACAGTTTTCTTCACTCTCTCTGATCTGTTCATGTATCTTTTTTCCTGTTTTTTCTAAATTATGTTGCCTTAATTTGGAAGTGATCACATCCTAGTACATTTCAGCAATAACTTCACAATTGTTTTGTGTGAGTTGAGATTGCCAGGCCTGTCCTACAAAGTGACTGTCCAGTGGTACAAGCCTGGATGGTGCTACTGAGTATCCTCTCCTGTGATTTCTACCCTTTCCTGCACACACAAAGTCTGGAAAGCTGTATTTACTTGTTGTACGGATTCTCTACACAAGCATGTTCCCAGTTCAAGGTCCAAGTGAAAAAGAATTTAGGTCTTCATGGATTGATGTTTTCCTACCCTTGTACTGCTAAAATTTTCATTTAATGCCAAGAGGAACTGTGTTGTTCAGTGTTACATGGAGTATGCCAAGGAAAAGGCAGCATCACCCCAGTTTGAGGGAAAAAGTCATCTAGAGGTCGGCTGATTTTAAGAAGTTTCTTGTTTGAAGGTAAATTTGCTCTGCCTTCCTCATACCACCCAGGAGAATCAACTGAGTGGCTGTCAGAGAGCTAAAATTACATTGGAACTATCTCTCCTTGAGGTTATGGATATTAGTTTTGACCCCTAGGTCAATAGTAAATTCACTCTGTAATGCCTAGGCAATTGCCCAAGTGAAAGCCATTTGCAGGGATGTTCTTTTTTTGTAACAGAGAAGTGTAAACAGCATGGTAGCAATTACTATGCTTTTGGATGTCTTTCCAAAGAGACCAAAGGTGAAGTGATCCAAATATCTGAATGAGATCAGTGTTTTGATTAAGAAAGAGAACCAAGCAATACAGGAGAAAGCTGTGTTGCTTTTGTACGTGCTCTACAAGGGGGTCAGATGCTGAGGAGTGAGAATTCTTATGGAGCCACTTTTTATCACCATTTTTACTTGGGCATTTAGAAGTAGCTTGACACTTTGTTTGGAAGGGGTGCTTGACCCTTTTTATGAGAACATTAGAAAGGATATCCAACACAAGTTACTTGCCAAGGTAACCTGGGACTGCTCAGCTGTAGCAGAACACTTGCCACTGGTCTTTCTGTCATGTAAAGAATATCAGCCTGCATGTTGGAATCAGGTAATTTGAATGTTTAGATGTGAAACTGCAAGAGGGGAAAGCTTTATGGGAGCTCAAAGTCATGGATGACTTGATGCCCATCTTTTAAACATACCAAATCAGACTTATTTATGGAAAGCTGGTGGCTGTGTAGTTCTGGTGCAAGTAACAAAACCCATTTTTCTCGTGCCTGCCTTACTCAGAGGCTGGAAGCTGTTCTGTAATGGGCTTGGCACCTTAAAGCCTGTCATGAAACAACCAACCAGAGTTATGAGCATCCATGTTCCTAGTCTGCAGGGTGTCCTTGGGCTTACAGTGAAATGAATAATCTGTCTCCAATCCGAGTGATGCAGTGATGTGTTTACTTTGTCACAAACTCCAAAAGTCAGAGTATGTGGCTGACCTGGAATGTAAACTTTCACACACATGCAAGACTGTTTTCACTCTACATTTGAATTTCCCGTAACTTTGGCAATGTGTAAAGAAAAAAAGCATGTTAGAAATATAAAACAGGAAATATTTTATGTTCTGTGTATGATTAACAAACAAGGAATTTATGACATTTTGGTTCATAAATCACTGGTCTCGGCACAAATTTCCTGTTTTCTGCATTTTAAGAATTTCCATGTAAAAATAGCATAAAGACACAGAGCACAAGGGAGCCATGTCAAAAAACAGTGGTTGCCTGCTTTGTGTCTTGCATAAGAAAGGCATGCAAATGACCTTTTCTTAAGAGTGGCATGCAAAGAGCTATTGCATGAGTAGGTAGGCAACTAATGCTTGGATAAGGGTCAGAAGTTCAGGATAGATCAGATGCTGAAATATTTTAGACTGCAGATCATCAAAGATGTGTAAGTTTACAGTCATTCACCACCATGAAATTTCTCTTTTTACATCATTATTTTTAATGTCTGAATAGAGTGGATTTACTATTGCTGGGCTAATAATACAGTATGCATATATATATATATATATATATATAGTGTAAAGGAGGCAATTTTGAGTCTTACCATCCTTCTCTAAGGAAGCAAGGCTTTGACAACAGGCCTGCTGTGTGCTTGTGTTGCCTGCTGTGTGTTTCTGTGGCTGTTGAAAGAAAGGGTTACATACTGCCTTCAAAAAAGAAGCCACGGCTTTTGGTGGTACTTTCAAACATTTGAATTGAGGCTTAGCAGTGAGAAATTTTTTCTTTCAGAGAAATTTTTTCAGCTGTGTGGCACATTTCGTTCTTTTCTCATACAGATACCAGTTGGGAGTGTTTGCAGAGTTATGCAAAGCAGTTCACAATTTATAAGAAGGGAGAAATGCTTCCAGAGGGAATGAGTGATATTTTTCAGTGTGCTGGAACAGTAGGAGCAACACTGGGATAGGGAACCATCATGCTCTGCTAGAGGACAGAGATTCAGGTTGGCCCTTTTTTGACTTTTTGACTGCTTGTAGGTAGCCCTTGACTGAAGCAATCCAAAGGCTTGTTCTCTGCATAAAATGTGATGTTGAACCTAAAATTTATGATTAAAACACCTGGCAAATGGCCTTTAAGTATCTATGGACAGCTGGGATGTGTAAGAGTAGAGCAGAGGGTAGCTCTGTTTCAGTCTCAATGTCTGGGAATGCTAATGGTAGGGATAGGAATGAAGAAACGTATGGTGGTGTTTTAGAAACACTTGAATCAGAGTCAGGACAGAGATTTTTAAAATAGCAACAAACCAAAAATAAAGTCAAAAAACTTATATTAACTCTGGAATATTTTTGTTAATTTCAGTGAGTTCCCATTTGCAGTCATTCCCTTCTTTTCTGTTTTTACCTGAGAAAATCACAGGGACAGATCTCTGTTATTGAGAGAAGGTACAACCCCTATCACAAATTCTCGTGGGTTTTGAGGCAGGCTGTGTTCCATTCCAGCTGTAGCTGTAGAGTGCTTTGCTAGCCATAGCAAGTCCCCAGCCGACTCTTCTCTGGTAGTTCCTAAGTTTCATTTCAATCCTTAACCAGTTTCAGAGCCAATCCTATACAATACTCCTGCTTTTGCAAGGGCAGTGACTGTGGCTGCATCATGGCACAGAAAGCAAGAGGTCACTTATTTGTGTTGAACATGGTGGTTACCTGTTTCAATAGCTAATTTAGCAAGGGGAGTAAAAGAGAAATGTAGGCATAATGTGAACAATTAAACCTCAAAAAGGCTTCTGATAAGGTTGTGAGAGTGGGCTTGGAAAGGCAGGAGTGTGCTGAGTTGGGTCATTTAGCACCAGTTGCCATGCAGTGTCCTCCTGTTGAGGTGCAAGGAGGGCTCAGAAAGGCCCAGATACTCTGAACTTCTGTTGGCTTTCCTTTGGCCCTCTTGTCCTAACTTTGTTCCCAAGGGAACAAAGGAACAGCTTCTCTGGCTTTCAACTAGGCTCCCTTTCCTGCTGATACTTTTCTTTCAGGCTTTCCCCAGGGAAGAGTGCTGGATTTGCTGTTCCTGAGCTTTTTAATGCTCCATGTGATGAGTCTTCTCCAAATTTTCTCACAAGAGCAGAGTTTTCCAGCCAAATGCATCATAGTAGTGTGGAGCTTTTTCCTGCAGCTCAGCCTATTTTCCCATTATTCTTCATCAAGCCACTTACTAAGTTCCAAAGCCTGTCTATGTAGATAAATATGCATTTCCATTAGGTAGAAGGCCCTAAGAAGGAAAAGCGAAGAGAATTGCTGTGCTCAAAACAAGAGAAGTCTGTGCCTTGCTTCCTCTGTTTTGGACAATTTTACATGGCTAAGGACAAATCCTAGCCCTGGATTATGTGAACAGGGACTCTGGTACACAGGGACCAATTCAGCCTGTTCACTCAGGCACAAAAGAGGGTTAATAATAGCAGCACGTGTTGGATTTTTCTGAACTGCATCATGTATTTTTCTTGTGTGTATTTGACCCTGCTTGCTATTGAGGAGACAAAGCAAGAATGGGATAGGACAAATTTGAAACATGTTTTCCTATAATTTGCATTACAAGTGTAGAAGGAACTCCAGAGCATGATTGTTTCCAATTAATCTTGCCCAGTTCCATGTTATTTTTTACCGTCTGGATGCTCACCTTAGACCCAGTTATTTTAGAGTGCTGCTGGCAAAGTTTAGAAATACTATTCACAATAGTAGAGATTAGAAATATAAATGTAGTGGTAGATTGTGTTCCTATTTTCCTCCTGATTTTTTTTTAATCATCAAAACCTGCTTTTCACCATTTTATGGAATTATGACTATACACTGAATGTTTCAAATTTCTTTTATTCCCTGTCTTGGTTGCAACAACAATTTCAATTCCAAAATTGCTTTATAAACATATAACTGTAAGGATTTGATCCCTTCTACAGGTGGGGAAGTTCACTTTTAATTGTTTTTTCCTAGCCCAGCATTATAGTATCTGATCTCTTACCTCCTTTGCCTTCCTTTGCTGACTTTTTTTTCTTACTTTTTTTTTTTTTAATGTGTTTTGCAGCCTACGGAGTGTTTTTTAAGTCAGCCTGAAGAAAAGCAAGAGTGCACTGTAAAGGCAAAGAGGAGGAAGAAGGTATGAGTGTTCTAGAGAGTGTTTGGGGTCTGGCCAGGGGGTTTATATGCTACTACAAGATGCAGAATGGGGACATCCCTGTGATGGTGAGAAGTAATATGGTCATAATATTGCAGCATCTTTTAGAGAAAAAGAGAAATTATTTTTAAACCTTACTTGAGATACCTTTTCCCACACTGATCTGTGGCATTATGTCTGTATTCCACTCAAGAGTTGTGTATGTCTACATCCCACTTGCAAGTGTCACCCACCAGGAAAGGATGACTTTTATGGAAGAATGGTGGAGCTTCAGTTGCTGCAGAATCTGACCCATTCCCACAGTGTGGTCAGGCTCCAGCTGCTGTTACGCCTTTTGAGCCAAGGACTGTCCTTGTTCACTCTTCTCATAGCACAAGTATATAAATAAATACTCTGTATTGTCCCTCTGGCCGAGCTCCATCCTCACCCACAACAACAAACATACCCTGCAGTCTAAACGGAGATTATATGGCACCAGGCAAGTTAATTGTCTTTCTGTAGGGGGACAGGCTGTAAATAGTTGGCTCCCTCACAAGGCTGAGGGGTGGCCTTTTTATGTTATGTTAGCCCTCTTACTCATTCGGGGAATGGGAAGCAGGAAGAGTGGGATTTTGCTTTCAGTGCAGCTCTGGCAGAGTAGGTACAGTACTTACTCCACTGGAGCCAGAGTGAAGGCATGCCATGGCTGAGGCTGGCAAACCCACCTAGCAAGAAACCCCATTCTCAGGCAAACAGCAGCTGCTTACTTACACCTTTGCTTTCACTGGGCCACTAAGCTGACATACACAGCCTGTCAAAAGATCCCATTAGGAAACATTTATTAGGTTGATCAGTGGCTTCCAAACAAAGTGTTGTCTCCAAAAGCAAGGAAGCGGAGGGAAAGCCCTTTTGTTTTTAAGCATCTGGAATGAATTGGAAGAAAAATAATAAAGCTTCCTGCATGAGGAACATTTCCCCACAGCTCTCCTTGAATGAAGAGAGTTTGCTCAGGTGTCCTTGCTCTTGTTCTTAAAGAATTTCTCGTTGTATCAGACTTCTCCCCTCCAGAGTGCAATATTTTTTCTGAAGGAACCAAGTGGCACAATGAATGATGTAATAGTCCTGTGGAACAGCATCTTAATGCTGAATTACCAAGGAGAATGAGCCTGATAGTTCTGTCTTGCTGTCTGCTAACTCAGAGATTCCCAAATGTGGGTCATTTCAGAGGCAGCTTGTGAGGCAGGATTGGGGAAAAGCATTTGGGGTTGTTGGGAAGAACAATGGAGAGTTTGGTTGTGGGCCTCACACAGAGGCTGGCTGTGCTCCCACGGCCTCTGGTCATGCTTTGGGAAGACACTTGTTCCATGGCAGAAAAATACAACAGTGGTAAGTGAAGGGGAATCTTGGGAAGGAATGCTACAGATTGAAACACTGCAGAAACCTGCAGAACAGCCAGATGTTCTTTGCAGTCTTCCAGGGACTGCAGAGGATTTGCACCAGGCCAAAGGTAGACTGAGAGGAAGGCAAAAGCATCTCATCTCCATGTCTCCCACTGTCAAAGGTTCAGCTGGGGTTTTGCAAACCCACAGCTGGCTTTTAGCAGGGGTGTAACAGGCAGTGCCAAAAGTGGCAATGGCTGTGAGAGGCAGCACCTTGCCTTTGCTGTTTTGGCAAGAGCCCCCAGATGACTCTTCCCTGTTCAGCATTCTGCCCCTTATGCTGCTGTTATTGGAATACCTGGGCTGTATTCACCAAGAGGGAGAGACAGAGGGGTGGGGAATGGAAGAGAGGAGGGAGTGCGTGCTGAGATGGAGTGAGGGAAAGAACTGATGAGAAAGGTCTGTCTCCCACATTAAAATTTCTGCCATACCTCTCTTCAAAATTTCCATTATCTTTGCTGTCCTGAACCTTAGCCTACCAAACTGAAGGTACCCACCATCCCTCCAAAGCTGCAAAAGCTTTTTCCAGACCCACTTCATCTCTGTGAAATCCCACTTTGCCTCAAAAATACGGACCCTTTGGCTCCATTCTGACCATACCCTTGTGCTCCTTTTCCCTTCTAGGTTTATGCTACCATGTGTCCCCTTGATGATGAGTTCAGCTTAGCTTACACAACTGAAAAACCTTAAGCTGTCCTTTCAAAAACTAATCACATCTCAGTGGGAACTAGAGAGGCATCACATTCATATCATTCTCTACAGACTGCCTCTATCCTTGCAAATCTGCCGTTTTCTTAAATACTTAAAATTTTCTTTTCTGAAATGATGGCAGATCAGTCAATGGGAAGCATGGACTATTCTACCCATATTTAATTAGGGCAAAAAGTAAAGCAATCCCTTCACTTCAGAGAGAATTCTGGTAACATTCCTGAGATGTAAAACACAATAATTATGAGCTCATGTTCTGTCTCTAAAAATTGGTACTTTTTTAAAAAAATTACACAGTGTGGGAGAACAAAACAGCTGTGAATTCTTGCTGCTTGACCTTGGTTTTGTTGTTTTAACTTTTTTTCCTCACCCTGGCATGGTATTCTATCAATATAGCTAACCGTCTTCCCTTCCAAATATAGATAGATAGTTACCCTGTTTAAATCAAAATACAGCCACACATCATATGTTATCACTTGATCCCTGTTGTTATGCCTTAAGAATAATAAACTAAAACAGATTAAACAGAAAAAAAGCCTGAATTTTCATAGTGATACTAAAGTGTAGCAATAGCAAAACTCAAAAAATAGCTTTCAGTTATGTTTTTATAACAGGAGCATTTCAGGTGAGTGTACAAGATTTTTCATGTTCAGGCTCACAGACCATCTGGTCCAAGTATCTCAGCTTGCATCTGAAGTCTGCATTCCCTCTAAAGACAAAGAGAATCTTGTCCCATTGGAAGGTGTTTTTCCAATGAAGCCATAATTAAACTGATAAAACTGTCTAAATATATGGAGGAACATTAATTTACAGTGTTGTTAGCTAGCCAAAGAGCTATATAGGTATACCATATTAACCCATTTTACTTGGATTTTTTAGAAGAAGATATCTGATGTTCTGCAAAAATCTGCTCCAAAACCTGGTGTCCCTGCAGATCTACAAAATCTGCTTACTCAACATTTTGGTGAAAACCGTTCTGTGATTGAAATAGAGGAGTTACAGCTGTCAGGTAACTTACCCTATATTTAATTTATAAATAATGTTTTTTTCATGATACTATTGACTTCTTTTTCTGCTGGAGAAAGAAAGGGGCAGGTCTTGAGTTGTAGGTTTTAAAGAAAATATTTTCTTATATTTCTTTTTTACTGTATATTAATTTGCTATTTAAGCTGAAATGTTAGTTTCTTTGGAATAAATGTGAGGTTTCTTGGAGTAATTGAAATGAAACATTGTTTAAATGTGTCTTTTTATTGTAAACTATTAATTTCTGGAGCTCACTTTTCTGACAGAAATTTTATGATTCCTAATAATAGCTCTCAAGATGCTGTGAGAGATGTATTTTATTCCTGGGATTATCTGAGTCAATCCAGATGATTGATAGAAATAATAATGAGGCAGCATTCCCATATGGGTATGAGATGTTGAATGCAATGGGTTTTTTTATTGAGGTGGTAATTTTGCTCCATGTGTGAAGTTACCAAATTTTAGCCATGAGGACCCTCTCTGTTCCCTGTATCCTGCGACCAGTTAAAAGCCAGATAGAAAAGGCAAAAAGCAGGACAGGCAAAAAGCAACAGTGGAGGTTGCACTGGAGATGATGGCAACGTTGAACTTCTCTGCCTCTCCTGTGCAGACAGAGACACTCTCCATTGTTTGTTGGCAGGGCTCATGAAGAGCAGCAGCCTGGTAACTAACCTGCACTCACTCACCTTTGGGACTTCTTGAACTGTCAGTGACCTGTGCCCAATGTAGAAGCCTTCTAGTCCAGCAATGCTTTTTCTTTGGTATTGCATAAGACTGTCTCTCTAGGTAAATGTGCCCCTCCTTAGTCCTCGTGATTCTAGGTGGACCCTTCGTTGTTTCTGTGGGGCAGTCTCTGCCTTGATACTAGATTGAGAAAACCTGGAGAAGTCCCATATAGGCGTCTTTGAAAAGCTGTAATAAGTATTTTTTGGCATGTAAGGTTTTTAGGAAATAGTAAATTGCTTTGGTTTCTTTCTTATTAAAAGAGCCCTTTGGGCTACTGAAGTGACCCATTTCCATATGTGTTGGATGGAAATATTTTTTCCTTAATTTTTTTGCTGGGAATTGAAGGTTTAGAGTGCCAAAGAGTTTACGAACTTGTACAGCTGTCAGGTCATTCACGTCAAAGCACTGAGTAAATAACAAGCAGCTACTTTGGAGTTGTGTGTTCCTGATCACTGGCAAAGTGCAGAAGGTCAGGCCTGGTCAGAAAGTCAGCATGGTCTTTTGCTGCAGTCTGGAGCTGTGTGTTTCTTCCCCCCCTTCTGAAACTTCTGTTTTAAAACTGTTGTAAATACTGCGGTGTTGCTGGACGGTTAGTGAGGAGTCAGTGACTGAAGCTGTGTCCTTCAGAAATGATTTCTTGAACTGTCAGTCATTAACAAGACCATGTGCTCAGAAGATCAGCCCCTGCCCATCCCCACCAGCATCAAGTGCATCTTTTAAATGTGATTTTTAAAGTAAATCAGCTGCCGATCCTCCAGTTGTAGATATTCATTTCCTTTGAAGCTCAAGTTCCAGTAAATGTCAGTCTCGGGATTTAATAGGAATCAGTGCAAAATAAAAGTTTTTAGCTAGACTGGACTTCAGCCAGGCAGTGGCTACAAACCAAGTTTGTCACAGTCAGTTCCAATGAAGATCTTGGATTGAAGCTCTCAGCATTAGCACAGTGCCCCATCCGTGTGAACATGAATAATGTCTTTGCAGAAACCTCCTTAGCTTAGGAAGTGTATCAGCACACATCCATGGACACCCTGAGGGGCTGTGCTTCATGCAAGATGATGACAAATGTGTGAGTCTTTAAAGACAGAATTGTTAATGCTCTGCAGAAGCATGTTGTTCCATCAGGCAAAGAGCCCTTAACAGCAGTGGCAAGTTTTCAGACCATGGAATTTTAATCACCTTTTAAGGACCTTTGGCTTTCTGTATTGGCGTGAGAAAGGACCTTCCAAAAAACCTGTTAGGATCTTCATTGCCATTATATGAAGTTAAATGGCATGTCTGCCACAGAGTGCTTTTAAAAGATTTCCTAGCTGACATAGTGACCAGGGAAAATGGAAGTCAGCAGGAAGTGAAGGAAGAGAAAGGCACTGAAATGCAGTGGAGGTGTTGCTGTTAGGATTGATATAGTTAGGTAGATTATCACCTAACAAGAAGGTGAACAAACTTACTGACAAGTAAATTATTGGTATATTCTTGCATTTACACAGTTTTAATTATCTGGGGGAGATACAAATATATATCATCACAGGTACACTGTAGGAACAGTCCAGGAGTCTAAGGCATTTGGCTGAGGCTTTGATTGTGGCAAAGACATATGAAAATGCTCTTTAAAGCACGTGATCACACCTGTACAACACCTCTGTATTCAAGGTTTCAGGCTGGGAGGAAAAAAAAAAATTGCAATTCAGAGATGTTACCTTCATTGACTTAATCCATATAAAGTTTCTTCTACATTACTTTCTGTCTCAGAAATGGTAATTTATTGATGATGGATTTATAAAGTTGGGATTTCATCAATATAACTAATAGTTATGCTGCAAATATATATTCTCCCTTGGCTGTTGAAATACATCAACAAAAATATTTTTTCCTTTTTGTTTTCAGATTCCTGTTTTTTGCCAGCCAATGATCTTACCCACAGTTTTTCTTCATACCTGAAGGAAAGTGAGTTTAAATGTTGGTCTGTAGGAAATGAAAGCTGTATGAAAAATAATGTTAAGACAATATTATTGCATTTTTATATGTAGCTTCAAATATTTATTATAAAATATTAATCACTTTAAAGCTTTCAAATTTTTTTTTCAATGACAGGGCTCATTTTTCTGGCTTTTTATTTTTTTAATCAAAAAGGTTCTGGCCTTTCTTTTTATTGCTAGGGATTATTTATCAATAATTTATTGGGGGTTCATGAGTAGGTGTATGTATTATCTTACAATAAAAGTCCTGCAGCTGTCTGCTGACATGAACCAAGTGAATTTTAATTTTCTTGTGTATTTATATAGACCTTCTGGTCTGGTAAATGTTTCTTTGCAGTTGATTTTATTTGATACAAATTGCTATATGTGGCAAATGAAGACAATAGGCTCATCACCTTAAAAACTTTTGAATGTCAGTGCTTATCTAGTTTGTTCAGTTATGTGATATTTCTGTATTTTATTTATTTTGGGCATTCCATTTTCCAGTTTCTCAGCCATGACTAAATGCAAAAGTGTTGCCAAAGTTCCAGACCTCAAAGGAGTCAGCATGTGTGTTCTTGCTGCTGGCTACCATTCATCATGTACTCTAGTAATTTAAAATTGTGGCATGTAGTGCTTTGTGTGGGTACAAGGGCTTTTCCATTGCAGTCTGTCCTAAGTGGGCGAAGCTCCGGAGAATCCACAAGGAGAAGAAGTCAGTGGTGATGCTGGTTCTCTGCAGTTCTGCCCTTCGCTCCTTGGAACTCATCAAGTATGTCAATAGCGAACTCTCTGTTGAGGTTGGCACTGGATCAGGAGTTTTGTCTTGGAATCACAGGCAAAAAAGGCAAAACTGGGACACTGTCCTCTGCTAGCCAGCAAATTTACTGACTCAAACTGATGCAATGTCCCTTCCTTCTTAAACTCTGGGAGTGTGATGTTCAGTTTTGGACTGAAGTAATGCTCAGTACTTCAGTTGCCTGGGAAGTGTTACTTTTGTTAAAAGCCAAAAGTAAAGTGTAACCAATTTAGGGGAAAAATGGAACATGTTATACTTAACAGAGTAGTAAACCCATAAAGCATTGTGATCCACCACTAGAAGAGGTGGCTTTGCACCAAAGGCAGCGAGGACATGGCATTTCAGGGCCTCAGATGCCAAGGTGTGTCTGGCCTGAGTTCCTTCAGGCCTGTGTCAGTGTTCTCTGCTGGCCCAGGCTGGCAAAACTGCTGGGCAGAGATGACAATTTTCAGTGTACCCTGTTTTTTCCCCTTCTCTATCCTCCCCCTTCTCATGCCAGAAGTTTTGACGACTCTGATGAATTGATGGGTATTTCACAAATCTAATGGTTGTCTTCTGTCTTGACCCTACCTCCTGTGATTATCTGTCAATACAAAGTGAGATGGAGATTTGGAAAGTTTGATTTCATGACACAGATATAAGCGTAGATAAGGCAGATAAGTGCCAGTTGGGCATGCAGAGACTAGCACCTGAGACAGGTGGTTTAGATGTGCATAAACCTTTAGCTTTGCAAATTAAAAGTCTGCTGCACTGCAAGAAGCATGCAGAGCAAGCGGCCTTAAATGACGTTCAACAAATACTGAATATGTTGTCTCCTCTTTCATGAATACAGAACATGAAGTTGTTATGTGGCCAAAATGGAGTGTCAGAAAAACAAGTCTAGGTTTCTAACATATTCATTTGACTAACTGGAATTTGAACAATCTCTGTAGTAAAGACAGAGGTAGCCTAGGTTTTCTCAGCAGCCATGCTGCAGGAAGACTGTAAAATGTAGATTGGTCCATACACAGATCCTTCTTTTTGTGCACACACAATCATATTCATTAATGCCTCTATCTCAGTAAATGAATTATTTTTTAATTAGGATTTGGTGATTAACCAGTTTTGAACTAAGCTAGCTGTGAAAGCACAGGCTGTAATGTTAACTATTATCTGAAAAGCTACCTAAACAATATTGCCCCCTACTGATATCTTCCATTGTGTCTGTCCAGTTGTTGATCTGTGTTGATGAGTAGCAAACAAGAATGTACACAGTGTTCAGAGTACAACCAGGGTTCACTGGGGGACTGTGTGTGCCTCAAACATACTGAGACATGCCAGTTGGGGTTTTTTTCCTCATGTGTGTGGTCTTAAGTCCAGCCCTGCTTCTTGTTTATCATTGTTCATTTTTTTAATTGCTAGGTCAATGACAGCCTTTAAAGGAGATTGCAGAGTTGTCAAGCTGTTTGCAAAGCACATAAAGGTAGGGAATTTTAATAGAGCAAGTGAACAGCTAAATAGTGTGATACCATTTTCTTTTTAAGTACTTTGGCATTAGTGCCAGAGTGTTCATATGAAGTTCCTTCCTTTAGGTAGTGCTTGCTTTGGTAAGCCATTGCTGCAGTGTGAAGAATTTCAGTAAGCACCATCTCCAGTAGCTCTGGTGCAACCCTGTGCAGAATGTAGATGCTTGCTCACCCGCTGAGTTTCACTGTTCCACATTCCCATCAAGTGTTCATTCAAATGCCAGAAGGCTCACACACACAGGTCTGTGGAAGCAAACTGTACCAGCACCCACATTTGGATTCTGAAAACTGAATACCTGGATCTCCAGTATCCATACCTGTGAAAAAGCACAAATTATGGGGGTGTTGGGAGTAATGAGTAGACACTTGGGCTTTGATATAAATGCTGTCAAACATGCAAATGTCATTTGATTTATTTCACCTTTTTCCAGTATCTTCATCTTGAGAGACTTCAAAGTTAATTCACATTTTTTCAGTATTCCAGAGAATTTGTTTAAATGCTGAAGAAATCTTGCTGTTCTCACCTCCAAAAATAGTTGGTGCAATAGCAGATTTTTATAGTTAAAAAAGATTGAACTTCTAGAGAAGTGTGATGCCCAGCTGGCTTGTTACATTTCTTAAACTTTCTTCCACATATAACCACCTGACAGTTTGAAGGACAAATATAATTTGTTACTTGATGGTGTTCTAGAAAGAGATACAATGAGATCTGGAATTTATTTCCAACCTTTTGAGAAGAAATTTTAAAACAATTATTGGTTTACTGTGATTTTTCTTTCTCTCTTCAAATTAGATAAAGGAACAAATGAATACGTTGGAGAAAGGCGTGTTCCACATTGGGGTTGGAACTCCTGGGAGAGTAAAGGCACTAGTGGAGCAAGGTAGGAGAACAAGGAGGAGTTCCTCCCTATTTTATATTTGGTCTCATGAGAGGTGAAACTGGTTTTTTTTAGGTTGACATGACCATGTAGATTTGGGCAGTGAACTGTATGGTTCTGTTTCTTCACTTGTGCCATGTCAGTCAAAACAAGGTCAAGGTTCTAGTACTGTATTTTATGATCACTTTAAGCTGGCATAAGCCAGTATTAGCAGAGAAAGGCAGAGTAATGCTTCCTCCACACTGAATAAGTCAGTGCTTATTCCCCCTTCCTGCTCCCTGTGCAAGCCCAAGAGTCTGCTTGGCAGCTCAGTGAAATGACCCCAATTAAACCAAAACCAGTGTGCACACAAAATCAGGTAATGAGCAGGCAGAGGTGGGGGACTTCCTCTTTTGGCAGGAATACTGATTTATGCTGACTTGAAAGTGATTGCAAAACCTAGTGTGAGATTTAAAGCTCCAGGAAATCAAACACTGCAAGTGGATCAGAAGGAAATTATGGCAGAAGTCACTGTATCATATGTCACTCTGAGCTCAGTGTAAACGTTTAGGAGGGGTGGATGAAAGATCTGCTTGCTCATTTGATCTTATTTCCCATTTCCCTGTAATTAAATTAATTATTCTTTATACATATTTTCCCAAATTTTGAGTATTTTTACTTACTCAGTAGAAGTATGTACACAAAGAAAAAGAAACAACAAAATGACAAGATGACAAGCAATTCTTTCCATTCCTCTTATGCAAGAGGAGTTGTCTTGCTCTGAATGTGGTCTCTCTAGGGACTGGCAGTAGTTTGGGACTCTACTGCTCTTTCCAAAAGACTGCAGGAGTAACATTATTTTGTTACTTCCACCAACTTTAAAAGTTAGTGTTCAGCACATCAGCACATTGCCATGAGAGTAGTGAGGCACTGGAACAGGTTGCCCAGGGAAGCTGTGGGTGCCCTGGAAGTGTTAAATTTTATCCCAAGCCTTTCTTCTTTTTTGCCAGTTAAATGTTGAAGTGGCAGGTCACTTAGAGAAGGGAGAGGAGTCAAAACTGATGGGAAAACATGGTGGGCATCATGTACAAGACCAGGGATAAGATAGGAGGACAGCTGAAAAGCAAGTTCAGAAAGGACTTTTATTTCACCACTATTTATTTGAAGGATAAAGGAACTCCTCAGCAGCACCACTGACCTGACTCATATTCACATCACACCCTGTCCTGTAAATTGCTGAACACTGTCTGTTACTGTTAACATCAATTTTCAGGTTAGGGTCCTTGTAACTTACCAGTGACATCAGCTGCAGAAATTCAACTCCTGTGGTTTCATCAAGAGGAAGCTTGAGGAATTACTTTCTGGCAGGATGTTAAACTCTTGACAATTTTGGCAACAGTAGTTGTTCTGCTTTTGTGTTTATCTTCTAAAAAAGCATGGGATTATGTGGCTAGGGGAGTTTGCAGTGTCAGTGCATTAGTTTTCCAACCAGAAAATATAGTACTTAAGTGTTCAAAGATTCGTTTCCTTGGAAACAGACAGCAAAAGATGTAAAAGCCAAAAGTCATTTTGATAAGCACACGTCACATTATCTTGGTAGTGACATTTATGTTGCCTTTTTAGATGCCCTGTGCTTGAACTCCACGAAATATATGATTCTGGATTGGAACTGGAGAGATCAGAAACTAAGGAGAATGATGGACATCCCTGAGGTATTGTATTAGCACTTGTATATGTTATATTCTGTGTATTCGTTACTTTTGTTGGTAGTTCTCAGGTCTTGGTCAGTAAAATTTTCTTTCTGTAAAGCTGTCTTTAGTGGTAAGGAAACACAAAGAAGTTCACATTGACTGAGAAGTCTGTACTCTCAGGTCTCAAAATTATCCCCTGAAAAAGAATTTTTCCTTTATTGTTGCAAGTCACAGCTGTGACTTCTGTGGCTGTGCTGTGAGTTTCCCCTGTTTATGCTCGATGGATGTTCTACCTGTCCCCAGGAAGTTCCCTCAGTAGGAAGACTTTTTACAGAGTCCTAGGTCTCAGCAAATGAGAGAGATGGGCATCACCAGCTGTGTGAAATTGAACAAAGGGAAGTGCTGGATTCTGTACCTCAGGTGGGGCAACCCTGGGTGTATGGACAGACTGGAGAATGAGATGCTGGAAAGCAGCACCATGGAAAGGGACCTGGGGGTCCTGGACCATGGAAAGTTGAACCTGAACCAGCAGTGCCCTGGAGCCAGGAGGGCCACCTGTGCCCTGGGGGACATGAAGCACAGCATCACAGCCAGGCAGGGGAAGGGATTGTCCTGCTCTGCTCTGGCCTGGGGTGGCCTCACCTTGAACATTGTGTATAGCTTTGGTCACAACATAAGAAGGATATAAAGCTATTAGAGCACCCAAAGCAGGGTAATGAGGATGGAGAAGGGCCTTGAGGGGAAGCCATATGAGAAGACTGAGGTCAGAGTCTGTTCAGCCTGGAGAAGAGGAGAGTGAGGGGAGACCTCAGTGCAGTTACAGCTTCCTCGTGAGGGTGAGAGGAGGGGCAGGCACTGATCTCTTCTCTGTGCTGACCAGTGACAGGACCTGAGGGAATGGCCTGAAACTGTGTCAAGGGAGGTTTAAGCTGGATATCAGAAGAAGGTTCTTCCCCCAGAGGGTGATTGGGCCCTGGAACAGGCTCCCCAGAGCATTGGTCACAGCACCAAGCCTGACAGAGTTCAGGAAGTGTTTGGACAATGCACACGATGTGATTCTTGTGTCCTGTGCAGGGCCAGAATTTGGACTTGATCCTTGTGAGTCCCTTCCAATTCAGCATATTCAGTGATTGAGTGAAAAGTTTCCTCAAAAACGAAACAAAACTATGGCCAAACATCTGTGTTTCTCCACCTGAGAGTATGATAACATGATATGTGTAAATCTACAGACAGTCCTCTTCGGTTTTTCTTTTCCTTCTTGTCTTTTTTTTTTTTCCTGTTTTTTGACAAGAGATAGGATAAAAAAAGCTTAGAGCCATTCATCATTTGCACCCTCCTTCTAAGATAATTCCCAATTCTATCCAGTTCTGTATCCAGCTTTTATATTTCTTGCTGTAACAAGCTATGTTTACAGTATATTGTGGGCATCACCTATTTCTAGCCAGATGAAGAGGCGATTTCCTCCAATAGTGCTTGTTAGAAAGCTCCCGATTTCCTGCACAGTGTCTTCAGGTTTAGTACATTTAGAGCAGGGCAATACATGGAAAGAATCTCCAAGGAAAAAGACTTCTTTTGCATGTAGACATTAAGCTTTTTCACAAGTGGAACAACTTATCAGTCATTAATGTAGTTGTCTAAGTATTTGAATGTGCTGCATTTTACAGCCACACATACACAAAATGAAAAAACAAATACATTGAAGAAATGAAGTAGCAAAAGAACCTGCCTTTGCTTTTTTGGAGGCAAGGAGGCTCCCTCTTGTGGTTAATGCATAAGGCTTTTTTTGTATGATGATTGCACTTACCTTTAAGTTTTTTAAATAACAGAAAACATGAAATCACAGACAGTACAGTATAAAAAGTGTTGATGGCAGCAGGATGGATTTTTTAAGTAATCTGAAGTCAATATCATAGAGTAGACCATAGGTGATCCACCTCCAAAAAATGAAGATTGTGTTGCCAATATTTCATTTTGGGCTATTGCAAACCTCAACTATAGCTTTCAGCTCACTGTAGGCAGCATCATAACAGTTCTATGTGTCTGACTAGAGATATAGGCCATAAGTTGTGAGTCTAAGTCTATTTTATTAGGGCAAAATTCTAAGGCTTATCTTAAATCCAGGTAGGTAAGAACATTACACCATTGTATGTAGTGTTAGGGTAAGCAATAGATACATTTATGTGTGGATACAGAATAGTGAATATGTAATTACAGAAAAGTTTTCAAACTGCTCTTGACTCACGTAACACATTATAAAGGAAGGGTTTTGACATTTTGGGCTCTATAAATGGAGTATTTTGCAGACATTTATCCTCCTGCAGACATCAGGCAGATTCCTTGAAATTAGGTATAAGGAATGTCAACAGCAAAAGATGACCAAATAATGTTTTGGTGACAAGGCACCTTAACGCCACATATAAACCAATGGGATGTTCTAGCAACTTGTGGGCTTCAAATATGGAATAAATTCTTAGTCAGCTTTTCTAATTGTATAGAAAAATGTCAAATACGTGATACGAATAGTCCTAAGTTTTCTCAGAGAGAGGAGATACAGTACCAAGACAATTTAGAGAACTGGTTGTTTGATGTCCTAATTTCTTTCACCTATTCAGCAATACAGAGCTGTCTCAACTCCTCAAATTACTTGTTCCTAAGACTCAAGTGAATTTTTTTTCAGCAAAACCCAACTTTGTATTGTCTGCAAATAATACACACACCAAGCCTTTAGTAAATCTGAAAATATGCTAAGTTTAAGTTTCAGACATCATGAAAATAAAAGGTTTGTGAAAAATGAACTGGTGATGGAAAGACAACTGTTTTCACCTTCGTGTAGCACATCCAGTTTGAAATTGAGGCTGGCTGGGCTTTCTTACAGCATTTATTCCTCTGCAAAGCAGAGGCACAAAAGAATATAATCCTGAGAGAAAACTTGCATACAAGTTATTTGTAAGTGGTAAGAGGGAGCTATAACGAAACTCTGGCCTAACCATGATGATAAAGAATCTTGTTCCCTCTGAAATATGTAGTCAATATTTACTCTGTAATACATTTGCTTTATCTTTGGATAAACCATAAGCTAGAGCCATATCAGTGTTATAAACCAAAGTACTTTGTATGCAGCACAGGCACACCTGACCTTCATGCTCACTTTCATTCAAGTATCTCAGACACAGACAGGGCTGTGCCTGTTGCACTGCCCTTGATCTGTTTTATGCCAACTGTTACTCTGGAAAGTTCTTGTAGGGATTCTGTAGCCCAGGGAAGGCCTTTTGCTGTGGTGTGCTTTATTGACTCTGCCAGTGACAGCTGTTCTGTAGCCACATGAAATGGGGCTTCAGGGCAAACAAAGGGTATTTTAAAATATGGAAACTTTCTAGAGGACCTTGGGAATCTCTTCTTTCATTTCTAGTCCTATAGTAAGGTGCCAGAGTAACTAAATAATGGTATCATTACCAGTGACTTCTTATGCTTTCTTTGATTTTTGTTTTCTTCAGATAAAGAAAGAAACAATTGACCTACTGGAGAAGAGTATTATAAAGCTGTGCAGAGATGGATTTGTGAAGCTGGGACTCTTTTAATGAGTTTACCAACAAGGAAGTAATTTGCAGCTGCATTTTACTATTATTCTGCCTGCAACTGAATTTTGACTTTTCAGAGGTCTCAATACAGAAGGCACATTGCAACTTTTTGTGAGTTTTCTTTTAATAAAAACCCCAAAGGTTTGTTTGTAGTTCTAGTATTATTTTTATTGCAGGAACAATGTCCTACTGAAGTCACACTGCTTTCACCTGCTAGATTTACTACTATATGCCAGACTTGGAAGATGAGCAAATATAGGTGTGAAAGTCTTTGTACTGCTCAGTTTTCTGTTCCCTCCCTGTGCTGTCCTAAATGAGACACATATTTCTCTCATGAGAGTGGTAATCTAGTTCTTGCCCTTGGGGATCTTTAAAAGAGTTGTATGAATTTCAGTAACATGTTAAAATGGTATTTTCACCTTTCTGTTCTAGAGCTGGCCAAATGCTGCTTTTTGCTTTTACATGATAAATTATCTGTATCATATACTGAGATTTTATTTTGGTTAAACTGTTGAAGTGTGCAAAACTATTCTTTTGTTTGTCCATTTAAATTAAAATGAGGTGATCTCTGAGTGATTCTTTTGTCATTGTGGATAGTAGGGAATTGATGGATTCTTTTTCAGAGAGCAAGATTAATAGAGATGAGGAAATCATCAGTATCTCAGGAAGCCATTGATCCAAATTGGATATTTTAAAAATAAGTTGTCCTTCTATGATAAAAAACACACGACTTTTTTACAACCTTTAATTGCATCTCAGTCAATAGCCATGAATGTAATGGCTAAGAAAATTGGTTTGGTCTTCCAATGCAATGTTCTCTATCCAGTGCTGTCTCAGTACCTGCAGTCCTCCCCAGTGGAATCCAGTGCAACTGGAGTAGAACTGCCTTCATTCTATGCCATGCCTGTTAGCTGGGCAGCAATGGAAGTGAAGGGAGAAGAAATAATGCATCTGAAATTATAGAAAAGTTCCAGTGTAGCTGACAGTATCCCTGCAAATGAATAAGTCTTAATGAATCCTAAGGAGCTGTGGGGCAGGGAAAATATATCTAAGCTTTTCCAGGAGGAATGAACTGAACACCCTGATCAAAGTACACAATCACTTGATAGGTACAAGCTGATCATGAGGATCCAGGCACAAACACAGAAAACAAGGAAGAGAGAGATCTAGTTAATAAGTAATTCCTCACCATAATGCAAGTTCAAACAAAGAATACAGTCTCCCAACAATAAGGACAGTATCTCAGCTGAAACACTCTCCAGCACAAGGATATTATTCCTTTCTCTCACTGAGAAGAAAATGGAAAACAAGACAAGTTTTCTTCCCAGAGAAGGAGAAGCCCAACCTTCCAGGTGTCCAGATAACAGCGCATTCAAACAGCAGAGGCTGCCAGCTTGGAAGCCCCAGCTCACCATTGCATCCGTGCTCTCCAGCTTCTTTCTGATCGGGGCATTCTGCCTCACTGTGGGAGTCTGCCTTGTCCTGTCTGCAAACAGCGTCAGAGAAATACAGGTTGGTTTGGGAGTGGTGCTCTTGGATATTCTGTAGAGAAGAAACCAAGCCAGGTTTGGAGGGAAAAGGCTATGAGTTTTTGCTTCTGAATAAAGATGATAGCAAAGGTTTCATGCCTTGGACATGTGTCCAGCAGCTGTGAATATCTTCAGAGGCAGTCGTCATCAATAAAATCAGAGCACTGGGTGGTAATATCTGAAATATGGATGATAATTACTGCCACTGCCTGCTAATACTAAAATGTTGTCATTATTTTCTGCGGTTTTTAAGTGAAATAAGCAAATCCCTTGGGGAGAGTGTTTGACACTATAAGAACATACATGTTTGCTGGGGCAAAATCTTGAAATACAGGGAGCCCTAATGTTTAAATCCCTCCTGCAGAAAAGGTTATTCAGAACTGTGGTGTTGTGAATAGATTCCTGTTTGGAGCCAGCACTCAGCACTACACCCAGGGTGTTCAGCAGGGCTGGGCCATGATGCATGTGGGGATTTGTCTGGCAGTACTTGGTCAGCCAGCCCAAGGTGGAGGAGTGTTCTTCACTCAGCACTCCTTTGCTGAGGAGCAGATGTGAAAGTTCTGCAACAGTCATCAAAAGGCTCTAAACCAGCTTTAAACTAAGGATAAATTTTGTGGCTGTTCATTGAGGCCAAGTCCTCACTCTGCCTCTTCATTTTCAACAGTTTTTGGCAGTCCAGAGTCTCTTAGAAGAGAACGGCTCCTGAGAAGCCTTGGACCTAAACCACTAACCTTTTCCTACGTGCATGTCCTCTATTACAATATATTTGCTTGTTCATTTCTCTGACAGATAGATTATTCAGATAAGTGCTCAGATTGTTCAAAGCTTCGTGAAAATTCCTCTAACTGGAATAAGGAATGCCACTGTTCTGTTAATTTCACGCTAAAGGAAGATATATTGGTAAGTGGGTGCAAAAACCAACTCGGGTTGCTGTGTACCACCTGTTACTTGTATCCCTTTAGGATAAAAGACAGGAATTCTGTACTGTAGAGCTCCTGGCTAAATTTGCTTTGTACTTTTTCAGCACATGTAATGCTCAAAATTTTACACTTTTGCCTTTGTTGTGCATTTTGGTATTTATTGCCAAGACCAGGCTCCTTGGTTGGGAGATGCCCAAGGAGAATAAGGGGGTGGAGGAAATGGTGTTTGATTGTGGAGGTGACCTCTTCCTGGATCTCTCTCTAAGTCAGTGGCAAAGCCTTGCCCTTGGCCTGGGGTTGGTTGTTGCTGCCTTGCTAAACTCTCAAGTGAGAAGGAAATCTGAAGGTCTGACCACTTTACATAAGTAGACCCCTGTAGTCATTTTTACAAGGGTTGTGCTGCTAATCCCCAAGGTCCTTGAAATAGTTCAAGTCTAGCAATGTGATTCTGAAGTTTCTTTTGGAAAAAGTATCCTTCATTTCCTGCCTTAAACTACTAGGTCGTGTTGTTGAGACTGTTAAAAAGCTTCATATTCTGCCAAAGAGATCTTATACTTAGTACTGAATAAATGATCCCTTAAAATTACAGTGCAATTTAAAGTCACTTTAGGATTCTTCAGTATTGAGGAGTCTGTTAATGTACTTTGTAATTCTTTAGATTACAGTGATGTTTGAGATGAGAAGTTAATTTAACTGAGTAATGGTTTTTTTATAGTTGCATAATTACCTTTCATGTGTGATTTACCTGCCTAGCAGTTGCCTTTTAATGTGAAGAGTTTTGTGCTCTTTTATGGAAAAAGAGTGTCTGTCTCTACAATATGATTCTTAGTCATTCAATTTCATGGCCAGCCATGCCATCTTGAGTAAAATAATTATCAGGCATTTTTATTTTAAGTTTTGTTTGGTGATTTAAATTATGTTTCATTTTGTGAACAAGATTAAAAACATAATTTAAATCACCAAAAAAAAAAAAAAAAAAAAAAAACCAACAAAAAAACCCCATTTATCTTGAAAATAAAAACTTGCAGTTAGGGTAAAGATTAGATTCTAGCCCATGACGGCTGTATTGCTTAGGGTGTAGTTACAGACATTTTAATGTGAGTTGAGCACTCTTGTCCCCTCTTTTTTAGCAAGTAATAGGATTTCTCATTGCCTTCATGAACTCTCCTTATTGAAGGGATTTATCCTTGGATTCTAGGGTGATGTTTTTATGTACTATGGTCTGCAAAACTTCTATCAAAACCACCGTCGATACGTGATGTCAAGAAGTGACGCACAATTGTTGGGCCGAAATGTAAATGTAAGTTTTGGTTTTATGTCGTGAGATCAGCAGCACTTCCAGCAGGTGTGCCTTTTACCATATGGAGAGCTAACTAAGCAGAACCACAAGTGTGTTTAGGTGGCTCTAGGGAATAATAAAGTACAGATTTTCAGTGTTTGGTCCTGGGTTTTATGCTTGTTAGGGCCATTATGTCTAATAAGTTTATAAGAGAGGAAGGTTGAGGGGGGGTAAATAAAATATGTCAGTCCCGTATTGCAGTTCTCAAAGCTGCACCTTGTAGTGCTGATTAAAAATACATTGTCTTTTTCAAATAAATATACAGAAAGCTTTTTGTTCTTGTGATGTCAGTCTTCTTAGCCAGAAGTGTTTTAAGCTGTGGTTTTATTATAGGGCTAGGGAATTAAGTTATTCTAAATCTTTAGTTTTGCCATCTGGATTTGGAAGAGGGCAAGGAGAAGGAAAAGGTTTGCTCTGAAATAAGTGATCATGAAGCATCTAAGTATGCAATTTAGAGATCTAAAGAGGGAGCAGACAGCATCACCTGCAGCAGACCCCCATAAGCAAACTGGAGTATAGAATAATGGCATTCAGGTTCTTTTACTTACAAATCTAAAGCATGTTTTCTTTGGCTTAAAAGTAGCATTTCTTTAATATACATGTAGTCCACATGTCCTTTCAGTGTGTGATGGTTGTGCCATGATAATCTGTTGTTTCTATAAAATGCTTCTTACAACTCTCCAGACATGTTCCTCATTTCTATAAAATGCCTCTTACAACTCTCCAGGTGTCCTGTCAGCTTGTTTGTATGCATCCAGATGCAGCTGCTTTTGGCTTTTGTGCCAATCAGATACACAGCTCATTGGAGTTACTTGAAAATGTTTCTGTGTTGAAACCTGAAGATTTATAGTTTCTTATAAAATGGGGTAGGAAAGAGGTGATAAAGCTGAGGTGGGCTTCTGGTTCTTATTCTGTATCTTCATGCATCAAGATTTTTCCTTGCTGAACTGCAGTAATGTGGCCAGCTACATCTGATGTTCTCCAGCACTAATGCAGCCCAAGTCAGCATTAAAAAGAAGAAAAAATAAGATGTTTTAGAGTAAGCCAGGGTTTCACTGGAACATTTTCAGTTGTAGCCATTTTACATCGCAGATCCCCAAACCTGTTTTTCTTGTCTGGGGCTTGCAAATCAGCAGCAGAATTTGGTGAAGACCTTAAGTTTGTGTGCCTAGATATGGAAGGTGTTCCTGGACTACAGACTCGTTCATTTGAATGTGTCTAACATGACCAAAAGGTACTGGAGTCCTAATTATTCAGTGGCTTTTCAGAAGAAGGCATGGGAGGACACCAGCAAACTAAAACCAAGCACCAGGTGTGTGCCTGATTGTTGTGTGACCTTGACTGCAGATCCAGAGGAGTTACTGCGCGCCCTTCAGCACCTACAGGAACGGGACCCCGATGGCGCCGTGCGGGGCCATTGCCAACAGCATGTTCAATGGTACGTGGGCACCTTCCTTCCTCTGCCCCTGCCTGATTCCCTCTTGGAACTATTCCCTTACCCCAGGACAGGGGAGACCTGGAATTGCAAGCTTTCTCCCACAAAAGGCTTTGCTTGGTGCTGCTGCTCTGGTGAATGTGGGGCTCTGCTTTCCAACTGTTTAGTGACTTGGCCCTTGTTTGGAAACTGAGGGAGATCTCTCAATTTTTAAGGCCCTCTTCCATGTGAGTGTACAGCAGGAGTGAGGAATATAGGCCCTCTTGAAATAAGGAACAAGGATACAACAGATTTCATGTACTTCCTTGCTAAAAAGCACATTCTTGTACAGTGATTCTTGTACAGTTTCTGCCTTCCCACAATTATGTGCTTAGAAGGAGGGATTAGCCACATTTTCTGCATTACTGAGGATCTATGGATCTATGTGGTTTCATTTTTGTTATTAGAATACTGGAAGCATACGTAGTCTTGATTTGATCTTTGTAGTAATCTAGTGGGCATAATCTGTTTATGAGTACACTTGGAGAATGTATCTTTGGAAGGAAAAGCAACAAAAACACTGTACAGACTTCTCTCCACTACCCCATCTTTTTTGTCTTCCAATCTCTACCACTCTCTGCTCCCACCCTTTTTTTAACCTGTTCCATGCAGCAGGTTTTGGCAAGGCAGCAGCTCTTTCCAAGCAGCTGAGCCACCCACACCAGGAGACTTGTGAATGCTAGTTGCATTCAGTAACTTCTTTTTGATTTCCATCTGCCTGCTTACCCACCTGCTGCCCTGGGAGTGTGATTTACTGGGTTGGGGTCACACCTAGGCCAGGAGAGCCCAGCTGTGTGCAGCCCACGCTGTTCTGGAGCATGGGAGGGAGAGCAGACTGAGCTCAGAACATTGCAACTCCTGTTAATGAAGTGGTGACAAATAGCTGGGGATGTGGTGGGCCACAGAAGGATCACTGCCCCAGGAGAGCTTTCAAGAGCTGCATGGACACAGGAGGAGACAAAAAAGTGTGTTTCCACTGATGCTTCTGCATCTGAGTTGTGCTTTTTGTGTCTCCTAAAAGGCAACCCCTCCCCATCTGTATCATCTCATCATCTGCCCATCATCCCATTGGCTGCCTTAGGGTTTACAGAGCTCTTAGTGAGTCTTAAGTTAAACTTATCTATGTAGGAAAGTAATAATGGATAAAAACAAGTTCACCCACTGAAACTGGAAGGCATGGTTAAGCACAATTTCAACTAAATGGTTTTTGATTGAAGGAAGTTTATGTCCAAGTTGATATGCAAGCTCTAATTGGCATAAAACTAAAGCAAAAATTTTTCCAAAGGACTGGATTCCTTTGATTGTGCTTTTACCTCTACCCTAGTCCCTGAAAACACATCATGAATAGCGAAGTTGTGGGCAAACTGTCAAAGAAATTGTAGGGGAAAACTAACAAGGATAGTAACTTCTGTAACTAGCTAGAGAGCTCAAAAAGTGATTTGCAAAGAAGTGAGTCCCACAGGAGTTAATGGACCTGAGGAACATACACAACGTACACAGATTGATAGGAAATGTTCAGTCTTTAAAACTTCAGAAGTTCTAAGGCTCTGGTACCTTAATTCACCTTGTGAAATGTGCAGTGCTCCATACACATGCTGAATCCTTTCCCAGGATGTTCACGTTTTCTACCCACTTGAAAGATGCTTCAATGTGACACATCTTTATTAGTCATGCTGGCAGTTAGAATGACTGTCTTTGACTCAGAGATGTTGCTTATTGTATTCCCTGCAGATACTATTGATCTTTATTACAATCATAACTCATCTGTGATTCAAGTGCCACTGCTGAAGACTGGAAACAGTTGGTGGACAGATAAAAATGTGAAATTTCGCAATCCCAACTCATACAATCTCTCTTCTGCGTTTGCAGGTAAGAATGGTTCTGCTGGTGGTCCTTATTTTTCAATGACTTCCCTGTCTCCCTTCATGTGTCTCACATTCTGAGAAAATCACCTTTGGGAGAAATATCTCCCAAAGCAACTTGAAGAAGCAGCTTTAAAGGGTGACTGAGAGCAGAAGGCACATTTAGCCAAAATACCACCTTCTTATTTTTTCAGTCAGTGACCATAGAAGCTGAGAGAAAGTGATTTTGGAAGACTGAAGTTAGCCCAGATCAACACCCTTCTTTATAGTTTCTTGTAATTTCTGTCCAGAGAAAGCAAGGATGCAGTTCCTTTTTTTTCCTGTTGAAAACATCTGTGAAGGATAATTGCATGTCCCATCTTTCTTTCATGCTTTTGCAGACTCTTTGGCAGCTGTGGGACATGAGAGGCTGCCTTTGTCACTAGTTCTTTCAGACCTGTTTCCTAGGGCTGTTTCCTTGTTATGGTTGATCTCTACTGAAGTGGGGCTAAAAGCTGAACAAGGAACAAGGATACAACAGAATTCATGTACTTCCTTGCTAAAAAGCATATTCTTGTACAGTGATTCTTGTACAGTTTCTGCCTTCCCACAATTATGGGCTTAGAAGGAGGGATTCTCCCTGTTGTGGATCAGGGCAGTGCTGTGCTGGGTGCAATATGCAAGAGTTAATTATCTAAGTAGTTTTCATGGGACACATTCTAAATGTCATAGGCTGTGCCATTAGACTGCCTTTCTGGTTGTACAGGAATATATTAATGTGTAAAAATGAAGGCAAGCTCCTCATTTTAGAGAATGTGTCGCTTCTTGAAGAGACAAGAATGCAGAATAAACAGTATTTTCACTTGTCACACAAGTCACTTCGTTTTTCCTGTGCTTGAAGGTTCTAATGCGTAAGCAGCCCCTGGGTACTGTTAAACTGTTAATTCATGTTTGAGGTGAGTGGACATGCTGGGAGATGCTGTTATCTGGCATATATACATAATTTTGGAGAGTGTCTTCTGTCTCTTCCACAGCTCATATTCCCTGTTGGTTGTGTGAGGCCCAGAATCTCAGCAACCAGGGTTTTTACTGACAGTGTCTTTCCTGCTTTGTCTCTTTATGACCAGGCACAGCCAGACCTCCTTACTGGCAGAAACCAGTGTATCAGCTAGACGAGGAAGATGAGAGGAACAATGGTTACGTGAACGACGACTTCATTATCTGGATGCGAGTGTCGGCCTTTGCCACCTTCAGGAATCTCTACCGGCGTGTCAGGCGGGTACGGCACTTTGCAGAGGGCCTGCCAGCAGGGAATTATTCCTTCCATATTGCCTACAGTATCCTTTCAGATTCCCTAAGGCTGTTAGGGAGTTACAGGGAGATGGAAGTGAATAGAATTTGTGTGGTCAATGGGCCAAGAAACCACACGGAACACCCCTGTGTCAGCAGAGCCCTCTGAGGGATTTGGGGCACATCCTGACTGACAGGAGCTTCTGTGCTGGTGCAAGTGCTCCCTCACAGCCAACAGTGGGAGCTCTGCTGACTGAAGCACTCCTTTTGTCAGCAGGAGTTACGTTAACATGACCATAAATTTGCCTTCTTTCTCAGCTGACAGAGATGTGGTTTTAAATGTTCTGTCGTGGTTCTGTTCTGAAAGCTTCCATGGGAGAGATGAAAGGTAAACTCATATAACATTCTGGCTACAATGTATTAGGTGGAGGTGAGCACTTACCCTCACAGAGACTATGTGGAGTATCATGATAAACTTCCCAAAAGGCCCATTTTCAACTGAGCTTTCATAGCAAATTAATGCAGTAGCAGGCCAATAAATTATGAATCTGAAATTTACAGTGTTTTAAAAAAGGAAGTATTTCCACATGTGCACAAAAGCTGTATCTAAAAGAACTGGGTTTCTTACCACCAGCTGCCTACCACCTCCCAAAAACTAGGTGGGTTTTTGGATTCAGAATAGCAGAAACATCACCAATCAGTGAAAGGAGTTTTGGCTGCAAATGCAGACCTCAAAACTCCTTATGCCTTGGAATGCCTTTTGAGCATTTAACCACTACTTTCTCTTCTCCTGGAAATAATGTACACTTTGTTAGTGAAATCTTAACATCCTCCTCTCAGATTTCCCTGTCACCAGATTCAAGGGGAGGAAGCATGTGATTCTTTCAACCGTGGTGTGGAGCGGCGGAAGTAACCCTTTCCTGGGAATTGCCTACCTGGTTTGTGGCACAGCAGCAATCCTGACAGGTTTTGTCATAACTGGCATCCACTTAAAGCTCAGGAAAAAGAAAACATACTTTCAGAAGCAATGAGGTTCACCTGACTTTCTGAACAAAGACAGAAGTGTGCAGTGAACAAAGGAGGTGCAGCACAGACCTTTCACTCTTTCCCCTGAGCTCTGGGCCATTTTCAGTGTCAGGTTTGGGGAATGTAAACTAACTGAGGGGCAGGGCTATTCCAGCATCTGAAACCAAACTTAACCTGAGGTGCCATTCTCGTTAATGTACGTGTGAGCCTCAATTTGTTTCCTAGGAAACTTGTGTGAGATGAGCGTCAAACAGCAGGTAGCACAGCAGATTAGAATTGAAATGGCAAAGAAATTATGGGGTACCAATGTCTGGCCAGAATTCAGGGTCCATATTAATTTCCTACTCAGCCCATAATTCAGACATTTCTCTTAATGGAAATGGAGCTTTGGATGGGTAAAAAGTGAGGTCTTGATCCAACAAATAGCTTGAGCAGGTAGAACTTACTGCTAAAATCTGCTTATGGGCCATGTGCATGTGCTGGATGGCTTGGCTTGAGTTTTATATACCTTTTTCAGCTATGCTGAAAAAAGCAACCAGTTCACATCTGGTTCAGTGTATCCACTCCAGTTTGACACCTGATTTGTGGCTGAATAAAGGGCATTTATTAGGAGTTTGGAGTTTGTTTAGACCAAATTATTGGATTTACCTAGCTACTGAGAGCTGGGCTCATCCAATCACCAATTTTTAAAGTTATGGTTTAATAGAAATCCTAGATTAAAAGCTCCTTTAATGCAAAACATTTTAGCAGAACCATCTATCAAATTTAACTATTAGGCCAAAATTGCGCTCCTACCAACCCCAGCCTTCCATGTGAAAGTTCACAAATACTTACATGACACAGAATGGTAATTTATTGTCAATAAAAGCCAAAGCACCAGATAATCCATCAATTTGAAGTGAACACTGCAGCTCATGAATAGGTTTATCAATTTTCGTGTTCAAAATTTTACACATTTAGGATGTATTTCTAGTCTCACAAAATGAAGGAACAGCACTGAAGAATTTAGGTCAAGCATACCATGGTAGATGCAAATTTTCAAAAATAGTTTTTCTGTTGTAAAAGTGCAAGTGGAATAAAACACTTCCAATTCCTTTCATAAGTATTTTGTGTGCCTTGCCTCTCTCCTAAAAAAACCTTCTCACTAGAACAAGAAAGAAATCACAGACTGGAGCAGGAGAAGGGAATGTGGCACAGGGAGGCTGCATGCCCCTGTCAAGGCATTTACCTCTGTTTTTGACTGTGTCTGGGGCTGGGCATCTGGTGACCTGTGACAGATGGTTCCTGCTGAAGGGGTTTGCAGCACAGAAGGTGCAGCTTCCTTGAAGTAGCTGAGCCATGAGCAGCAGAAGAGGAGCTGCTCTAGTTCCCAGCTCAGCCTGGGAGGACAGTCCTGCTCCACCTGCTTTGTGCTGACCTGGGAAAGGTTCCTGTCCTCTCTGCTCTTCCTGCCTGGGGCCACTCACCTCCATGCTGAAGCTGTAGAAACAGGGTTCCTGGATTTCAACCCTTGGACCTGGATCTGTCAGGAGCTGTGGAAGAACCTCACCCCTCACTGGGACAAGACAGAGTATGAAGCAGTGCTTTCAACAATGCTTAAGGCCATTAGTCTAAATCATTTTTTACAGTGGGACATGCTCCTAAATCTTTTAAGTTCTTTTGAAAATGTAATCCCGTGCAGCTTTCCGGAAAGTCCCGATGGGATTTCCTGACAAAGCTGAACTGATGTTTTCTGGCTTCTAACAGACCAGAGGAACTTCTTTCTCTTTCTCTTTCTTATGCCTTTTTTATCATTGTCTGAGAAATTGACTTTCGAGAAATGATAGGGGTGGTTAAGTCACAACGCAATTGTCACTGATTTCATTTTTTCATTAAATATCTGGTAAAAAAGTTAGTAAAAGGAGACTGAATAATGAGGTATGTATTTCAGTGAGTCAGTGTCTACCAGGAAAAAAAAGTTATCTAGAAAACACAGCCCACAAGTAGTGTTTGCCCATTATCTCCCGGAGGTTTTTGCAGGAACCTCTTCTCTGGAAATGTAGATTGTCTTCCAACCCCCTCTATACCGAAGACCTGTCTTCAAACAAGTCTTTCTTTTTCCCAGAAGTTGTCTAAGTCTTTGTTTATAGACCCAAAATCTCATTTTTCATCTTACCACAGCTTTAAACATGCCTTATGTCTTTCTGGTACCCTCTGAACATTGTCCTTGGAAGCTGCTGCCTCAGCTCCAGCTGTTTCTGTTGTTAGCTCTGAGAAGTTCTGCAGTGTCTGTCTGGTTCAAGATGGTGCTGCCCAGACCAGAGCAATGGGAATGCCAGGTCTGATTAATTACTCCCAGCAGACAGAATCTGCCTTGCCCAAAAGGGTGGAAAATGAGTGTCAGCAACCTCCTTACGCTGCCTTCTGTGCCACCCTGGTGCCAGAGCTGGCACAATTGTACCTGCTCAAGAAAGCTTTGCAGGTGTGCTCCTCAGTGCCCACACTGGCAATGCTTCTCTATCTACACAAAATGTTTGCTGGATTTGTTTATGTTGCTGCTGCCTTATTCCCCTTCATGCAGGGGCTGGAAAAGAAGTGAGAGGCTGGGCTGAAGGACTGACCAAATCTAACAGAAAGATGGTAAAAGCTATCATTAACTGCTCCTCATTGTACCAGATCCCAGGGGTTTGTCCCCTTTTGTCAGCTGCTGATAGCAGCAGGAGGCACGAGTCCAGGCAAATATCCAGTGGGATTTTGAATTAATTTATCCTGGCTATTAGGAGATCATTAGGTCAGTTGGATCAGGGAAAGCAGCACTGGGGTTTGGAGGACAGAGTTTTGAAGCAACCAGAGATGTTGCACTTTTCCTGAGGTGCAAATTGCTTTCAGAATACCTGGAGTGTTATGACCAGAATACCGTAATATTTCCAGAATACCTGGAGTGTTATGAGTGTGTCTTTGGCACGGTGCTGCTTTGGCCTGGGACATTTGATTTTATGAATTCAGATTATGTGTCTTGAGTAAAGAGGAAAATTTTTAAAAAGTGCCTTGGTAAAACTTTTCAAAATAGAATTTTAATGAGCTTACCTATCAAACATACCTTCAGCATCAGTAAGTGGGCTCTTTTCTCAGAGAGACTGACTTCTGTAGACTTGACAACTCAGTGCAAAGATGTCTGGGTTTACAATTGCTGAATGACATTGAGCTGTACCTGAAAAGTCAACAGCACCACCGTGAGGGATACAACACTAAACCACAGGAGACTAACTGCCGTTATTTGTAATATCTTGACATATCAAAATTATTAAATTGTTGGTTCCTTTGTTACAGCTACTTAAAGCCTCACCTTGCTCATTGCTGCATTTTCAGTCCCTTCGAGCTAAAAGAAACTTAGCAATTTCCTTCACTCTCAACAAAAGAAAGATACATGTCAGAAATGAGGTTTAGAGAACTGAAATTAATGATGATGTAGATGCTGACAGTACTGGAAAAGGCTGCTTTTGTTGTTGTTTTCCCCATCTTTTTACTTGGAACAGATAAATAAAGAAGAACATTATTTATTCAATTTTTGGGGGGGGGCAGAGGTGAGTGGATATTTAGTAAATAGAAAACTGCACAAAGGACTCCTGTTAACAGATGTAATCTAAATTTATATGGTAAAAATGGTCTGAAATAGATAAGTCAAATGAGATATATGTTTCTGGAGTTTGTGATTTTGAAGGTGGCAATTACATGTGGGAACATCTTCTGGGGTTCTTTGGCAATGGCAAAAATATCTGGAGGGAACAATAACCCGTTATTATGAAAAACTTACCTGCAATTTAAATCTCATTTCTAAGTTACAAGGAGGTGTAGGGGACATTTATATTTTAATGTCAAAACTGTTGTAGTGGTTTTGGTTGCCAGCTCCTTTTAGGATTAAATTTCATTAATGGATATAACTCTGTGTCTAGAAAGAGAGAAAAAAAATAATCAGGTGTTACAGGATATTTCAGTAGCACTTCAGTTAGAGAATTTTCCCAAGCCTTTTTCAGGCTTTACAGTCTCATGAATATATGTCCAGTATTTGTCTGCCTCAGTTGGGTTTTCTGTTTCTAATCACAGACATTTGCTTTCATCTAAAAATAAAGGGATGAGTCCCTCATGTGAAACAGATTAGGATGATCACAGATCTACAGAATCTGGAAAAATTAGTTACATGCTGCATCTATTTTATATTAACAGCTGTTACAGGTAGATTGTTAATATCAGTGTTTGGATGGTGTTATTGTAGTGATGCACTGCAGTGTAAAATCTTCCTCTCCTTCCTCTGAGAAATGAAACTCATCATACAAGAGTAAAGCCAAAGATGGCAATTCAGGGAAGGGAAGGCTTTGTAAGCTTTGACAATATAAAGAGAGGTTCCAGAGCAATCTGGGTTTGAGTTAGATCTCAAAGAGGAGAGAGCATTTGCTTTTGTCACATAAGAAAGTGCTGTCAACCCTCACTGGGAGCAGTAGGTTTGAAACAGCTGATTTGAGAAAAACCTGTAACCACAAAATGAGGGGAACAGCAGAAGGGGAAGAAGTACTGTTGCTGCTCTTGGGTGTGGAGGCAAAGAAATTTGGCTGAGCTGCTCAAGATGATGGTATATCTTGACACGTGATCTGGAAAGCCCATATGATTTTGAGCAGCAGCCAAGTTAAGTAAAAGTTTCTTGGTTTTCAGTGCAGTCTGAACTACAGTGCATAGTTTTGGAGCTAAGGTGTTTTGACTGGGTTCTCTGTAATTGCATTATTCCCTACAATTCCAAGAATAATTTTGTTATGAGCTGGGAGTGCCTTGGGCAGCTGCCTTTAATTTGGTGATCCTTGTTTCCCAAAGAGGGATTGTGGAGCATTTTTTGTTCTCTTTGGGTCCTGCTTTTTTCTTAGGTTATGGAAGCCAGCCACAGGAAGAGTGGGGCTTGTTTTGCCTTTGCTCACGTTCATGAATGAATGAAAAAGCTTAAGGAGGAAGCAGAAAGACTAAGGAGTATTAGGGAAAGGGAAATAGACCAGTGGAGTTTCACTCTTCCATCCCTGAGATAAGCCCACCAGCAGTCAGAGGACTCCCAGATGTCAGATGTCTCTTACCATCAGGCAGAGGGAGGAGACCTGGTTGATGAAGGGAAGTGGAAATGGGTCCCTACTCGGGAAGGTAATAAAAATTCCTCCCAACCCCCGTCCCCCAGCCAGGTGTCACTCCAGAATAGGTATGAGGCCCTGGATCTAGAGAGTCAGCCAGAAGGTGTAGTAGAGAATGATCTGCTCAGTGAGCCTCTCAATTCACCTGTCATATGGGTCACCACCTCTGACATTAAAAAGGAAAGAGGAGTAGTTGTGGTGGGTGACTCCCTTCTAGGGGAACAGAGGGCCCCAAGTGTCGACTGGACCTATCCCACAGGGAGGTCTGCTGCCTTCCTGGGGCCCGGGTACAGGATATCACTGAGAGACTCCCTGGGCTGATTCAGCCCTCTGATTACTACCCACTGCTGATACTCCAGGCTGGCAGTGATGAGACTGAAAAGAGAAGTGTCAGGGCAATTAAAAGGGACTTTAGGGCACTGGGTCAAGTGGTTGATAGGACAGGGGCACAGGTGGTGTTCTGTTCAGTCCCTTAGGTGGCTGAGATAAAAAATAAAAGGAATAGAAGAGCCCACATTGCCAACAGGTGGCTCAAGGGTTGGTGTCATCAGCAGAATTTGGGGTTCTTTGATCATGGGGTAACTTTCATGGCACCTGCCCTGCTGGAACTGGGTGGGCTCCATCTCTCTGTTAAGGATAGAAGGATTTTAGCTCATGAACTGGCAGAAGTCATTGAGAGGGCTTTAAACTGGGTTTTAGGGGGAAGGGGATGCAGTTGTGCTGTCTGGAAGCAGGTCCAAGGGAGGTAAGCTTGAGTGAGGGGTGAAATCACAGCCCAGCTGAGGTGCATGTACACCAATGCACACAGCATGGGTAACAAACAAGAGGAGCTGGAAGCCATGGGTGCAACAGCAGAGCCATGATGTAGTCACCATCAAGGAAATGTGGTGGGACAAATCCCATAGCTGGAGCAGTGCACTGGATGGCTACAAGCTCTTCAGAAGAGACAGGAAAGGGAGAAGAGGTGGAGGGGTGGCCCTTTGTATTAGGGGGGCTTTAGATGCCGTGGATATTGTAACTAATGATGATGAAGTCAAGTACCTATGGATAAGAATTAAGGAGGAGGCCAACAAGGCTGACATCCTGCTGAGAGTCTGTTATTGTCCACCCAACCAGGAAGAAAAGGGAGACAACTTATTCTACAAGCAGCTGGAGAATGTTTCAGGATCATCAGCCCTTGTTCTTGTAGGTGACTTCAACCTACCAGACATCTGCTGGGAACTTAATACAACAGAAAAAAGGCAGTCAAGGAGGTTCTTAAAGTGTGAGGAGGACAACTTCTTGTGACAGCTGGTGAGTGAGCCCACCAGGGGAGGGACTATGCTAGACCTGCTGTTTGTAAACAAAGATGGGCTGGTGGGAGATGAGGTGTTTGGAGGCCATCTGGGGCATAGTGATCATAAAATAATAGAGTTTTCAATATTTTGTGAGACCAAGAGGGACATCAGCAAAACTTCCATACTGGAATTTGGAGGACAGACTTTGGCCTATTCAAGAGACTTATTTGGAGAGTTTCTTGGGAAGCAGCCCTTAAAAACAAAGGAGTCCAGGAAGGATGGGCACGCTTCAAAACAGAGATCTTGAAGGTGCAGGAACAGACTGTCCCTGTGTGCCAAAAAATGAGCCAATGAGGAAAACAACTGGCTGGGATGGGCAAGGAACTTTTGAATGAACTAAGGAAAAAAAAAAAAAAAAGAGGGCATATCTCCTTTGGAAGGAGGATCAGGTATCTCAGGAAATGCTTAAGGGAATTGCTAGATCATGTAGGAAAAAAAATAGAGAGGCAAAACCCCAATTAGAACTTAATCTGGCCACTTTGTGAAGGACAATAAAAAATATTTTTATAAATTAATGGCAAAAGGAAGGGCAAGGACAACCTCCATTCTCTATTAGATATGGGAGGCAGCTTAGTAACTAAAGATAAGGAAAAGGCAGAGGTACTTAACACCTTCTTTGCCTCAATTTTCAACAGAAAGACAGCTTGTCCTCAGGACAACTGTCCTCCTGGGTTTGTAGATGGTGTCAGAGAGCAGAACGGTCCTCCTGTTATCCAGGAGGAAGCAGTCAGAGACCTGCTGAGCCACTTAGATACTCACAAATCTGTGGGACCAGATGGGATCCATCCCAGGGTGATGAAAGCTGGCAGGGGAGCTTGCAAATGAGCCATCATTTACCAACAGTCCTGGCTCACTGGTGATGAAAGCTGGCCAGTGTGACACCCATTCACAAAAAAGCACTGGAAGGAGGATCCAGGAAACTCCAGGCCTGTCAGCCTCACTTTAGTGCCCAGCAAGGTTATGGAGCCAATCATCTTGAGTGTCATCACACAGCACTTACGGGATGGCCAGGGTATCAGACCCAGCCAGAGTGGGTTTAGGAGGGGTAGGTCGTGTTTGACCAACCTGGTCTCTTTTATGAGCAGGTGACCCTCCTGGTGGATGCAGGGAAGGCTGTGGATGTTGTGTACCTGGACTTCAGCAAGGCCTTTGACACTGTCTCCCACAGCACACTCCTGGAAAAGCTGGCAGCCCAGGGCTTGGACAGGAGCACTCTGTGCTGGGTTAGGAACTGGCTGGATGGGCCCAGAGAGTGGTGAAGAACAGTGCTGCATTCAGCTGGGGGCCAGGAACCAGTGGTGTCTCCCAGGGGTCTGTGCTGGGGCCAGTCCTGTTCAATATTTTTATTGATGATGTGGATGAGGGTATTGAGGCTTTCATTGGTAAATTTGCAGATGACACAAAGCTGGGAGCGTGTGTTGATCTGTTGGAAGGTAGGAGGACTTTGCAGAGAGACCTGGAATGGTTGGATGGATGGGCACAGTCCAATAAGATGAGGTTTAATAAGTCCAAGTGTGGAAATTGTATTAGCTGGGATGGACAATAGCTTAGCCCAGGTAGCTTATACATAGAGCATAAACCTGAGATCACAGGAGGCAGGATACTGAAAGGATGCTAATGGGATCATTCCAAAACAGGCCATGGTTCTGGTTCTGGTTCTCCGTTGGGTCAGCACCTTTGACATATAAGGTCATGTCCCTGTCCTGGGTTTGAGATTGGACCTTTGCCTTCAGGTAACCCTATGAACTGCTAAGTTAGCCATGCCCCTGCATCTTTGGATGCTGCCTTGGACCATGTGGGCCCTGTGTTTGTTATTTTACTGTCATTAAATTTCTATTTCTGGGCACTCCATTGTACCTGTCCCTATATATTTTGCCTCACTCATCCTGCCTGGACCGGGCTGGAGAACACAGCACTGAACTGATATCCAAGTGCTGAGTCCTGCACTTTGGCCATGATAACCCCTTGCAATGTTATAGTCTGGGGATGGTGTGGGTGGACAGTGCCCACGCAGAAAGGGACCTGGGGGTGCTGGTGACAGCAGCTGAACATGAGCCAGCTCTGTGCCCTGGTGGGCAAGAAGGCCAGTGGCCCCTGGCCTGTATCAGGAATGGTGTGGCCAGCAGGAGCAGGGAGGTCATTCCTCCTCTGTACTGGGCACTGGTCAGGCCACACCTTGAGTGCTGTGTCCAGCTCTGGCCCCTTAGTTTGGGAAGGATGTTGAGATACTTGAGTACATCCAGAGGAGGCAACGAGGCTGGTGAGGGGCTGGGAACACAAACCCTGTGAGGAACGGCTGAGGGAGCTGGGGGTGTTTAGCCTGGAGAAAAGGAGACTCAGGGGTGACCTTATCACTCTCTAGGACTCCCTGAAAGGTGGGTTGGTGGGGGGTTAGTGTCTTTGTCCAGGCAGCAACTGATAGAACAAGAGGACACAGTCTCAAGCTGCAAGGGAAGTTTAGGTTAGATATCAGAAAAAAAATCTTCACTGAAAGAGTGACTGGGTACTGGAATCGTCTGCCTGGGGAGGTGGTGGAGTGACTGCCTCTGGAGATGTTTAAAAAAAGACTGGATGTGGCACTCAATGCCATGGTTTAGTTGATGAGGAGGAGTTAGGTCATAGGTTGGACATGATCTCAAAGGTCTTTTCCAACCTAGATCACTTTGTGATATTGTGATTCTGTGAAAATAGCTCATATCCTGGAAAGCTGATATTTCAGAGAGCTCTAACCAAAGTATCTAGTATTTGTGAGTACTGAGCAAAAACACAGAGCATGGAACAAGATGAAAAGAGGCCCTTTGGTTACACTTCTATGCAATTGCAGCTATTGTCATTTTGCAGTAAAGTGCCTAAAATGATCTCTCTCAAACCAGAACAATTTTAAAAAGCTTGTGAAGAAAATGAGGTTTTCTACTGTGTCAAACCCAGCTACCCAAAGTTATTTGCTATTTTCCCTATGGCAGTTCCTGTCCATAATGTAGACTGTTGCATTACCAGTTATAATGCTGGAGGATTTGGGGTTTAAGATTAGGTTAAAAGGTTTTGAGATTTCTCAGATCACTTATATGAATCGCTAGGCTATCTCCTGGCTGTATAATTAGTGACAATGAACCTGAAAACACTGGATAATGAAATGTGTCCAAGAAACTGGAATGGTTAACAGGAAAAAGAAAGGATGTAGTACCTGCCCATAGTGCTCCCAGTTAGTGTGGGGAGAGTGAGGAGCCACTGTGCTGCCTCTGAGGTGAAATGTGGCCCTTGGCAGAGCAGACAGAGGCTGCACACCAGCTCAGAACAATTGTAACATCTGCAGTTAATATCCCTCCTCCCCAGAGGCTGTGCTGGGAAATTTGTGACGGCAGCAGGGGACAGCAGGGCCATGTCCCCAGCCCTGGGTGGAGGAGATTCAATGCTGGGTGCCAAGGATGCTCCAAGGAAATGCACTGCCACCCACTTCATCCTGGTGGGTGGCAGGGTGTGCTTCCAAGTTGTGTAATTTGATGACAGTCCCTTCATGAGCTGGCTTTTGCTGGCCTGTGTGGTGCCATGCCAGCGTGGGACATTCAGAAATTGAGATTAGAATGACTAAAAACAATAAAAGAATGATCCGTGAGTCATCATCTACACCTTACACCAGTGCTTATGGTCAGATTTCTGTCTTTTAAAGCTTCTTGACATGAGGCCCAGCAATGATCATGGAAAGCCTTTGAGCAGGCTTTCCTCATGCACTATCATTTCTGGCTGTGCAGTTAATAAAAATTGATCCTGAATGAAGTTGATAAGCTAAGAAGAAAAGCTATGGGTAAGATTTTATCCCTGCATGTTCTTATTACTGATAAATCGAATTAAATACAAGATCTGCTTAACATATGGATAAACTATAATTGTGCCAATGGGTTTTAGGCTGTAGCTTGAGGAATTTATCATTCCAGTTTCTGTTTGTAACTTCACCTAAGGCAACCAGTGGAAAGCCAAGTCTTAACTAAACAGGGTCAACACTTGATTTTCAAAGGGAGGTAAGAAAATGAGAAGGCAGAGCACAAGCCTGTTGGGCATTTTCCTATTTCTTTGCTTTTTGGGGGTTTTGATTGGAATGGAATGTCATGAACAGTGTAAGTAAACAGGCTAAGTTTTGTAATTTGGGATTTGCCCTGAAAGTTACTTTTTCTGTCAGCACTTCCCACACCAACCTAAGAGGTGACAGAGATCATGCCATAGAAGTAAATGAAGTATGAACATGTCAGGTGTAATTTTTAGTGTTCTCAGCTGCTGAAAGATTATTTTCCATAATTACTTCAATTTGATAATGCTGAGCTCTGGGACAAAACATATTCTTTTCCTGTGGGGGAGTGCTATAATTTTACAGTTTCAGGCTGATATCAGAGTTGAGTTGTCCCTACGTAACATGTGTGATCCTCACTAAGGAGTTAAGGGCCTGTGAGGAAAACATTGGACTAACCCTGACATTTTTCAGGTTCAACATTAGCACTTTCCTTCTCTAGTAGAAAGGGTAAGAAATCTGTGGTGTGCTTATTTTTGAGGCCTTTTGAAGACAGTTTTTATCTGAAAATAGTTCTTTTACTAAAAAAAGTAATTTCTCATCATAATACACAATATGAAGTGCTTTTTTTGTATAAATATGTCTTGAGTTTAACTTATTTGATATGAAAGAAAATTTTGTGGTTTTTTGTTTGTTTTTTTTTTTAGAGTGGCAATAACCCACATTCAGAATTCAGGCAATTTTTGACTCAGTATGGGTTTTTCTAAGTATTTGCCATTGTATTTAGTTTATATAGTCACAGTTACACTTTACTAAATAGCTGGTAACTCCAAAATAGACAAAATCCACTTGTTTCTATGGAATTGTAAATGCTGTGAGGAAATAAACTTCAGTGCATGTGTACTAGAAGAAAGCTGATTAAAACAGTGGTATTTTTAGATCGTTGGTTGTACACAGGACTTCACATACTGTTTTTCCTCAAGTTATGTGAGAATAAAAGTTTGGGTTCATTTTGCAAAACTTAGTAATGCCTATCTTGAATTGGAACTACATATAGTATCTAACTACATGTAACTCATTATATGTAGTCATATTTACTGCACACTTGTACACAAGTATTGTATATTCATTCTTCATGAATGCGTTTGCAGATAAAGGTTACCAGTTAAGGAAAAATAACTTTTTTTTTTAATTTAAAATTTCTGTTTGGTTCTAGATGCAGCTTTATAGTTAGGAGACACAGAAAGCATCTGAGGTTAAGTCTGAAGACACACAAAGAGGAATGCCAGGTAAGGATTTTTTTTTAACCATGCGAATGAAGATCTGAAAATACTTGTGGTTGGAACTGCAGAACTTGAAAACAGTGAATTTGTTAGGTGTATCTTAACATGCAAAATGACAGGGGAAGAAAAACTTGTTGAAACAGTGTAAAATTGTACATACAGCTTCTCAGAATGGTTCAGTGTCAGTCTGCTGGCTCTGAGATGTTCTGCATCCAAGATCCTGAAAAAATGTGAGGTTTCGTAACTAGTTATTTTTAAAAAATCAAACCCTGAAGTATAACAGTGGTCCCATGAGAAAACAGCTTCCTTGTACCCCTCTCTGCTTGTACCAACAAAGCAGTTAGTCACTGGAGAGAGTTTTTAAACTGTCCCATTTATGAAGGAGGATTCAGCTGGGATGCAGTGCATCATCTTGGGACTCATTCTTGCAGGCAGCTGTATTAGTACTGGATATCATGTGACTGTCTCCTTATCACGTGAGTTTAAAATCTAATACAGATGCAAAGAAATTTAAACTTTCGAAATAAACAGTAATCAGTCTTTTGATGCTGACAAGTCTAGCATCTGCCACTGTTTGAGTGAGAATGCTGCCAGTGGAGGTCTGGTTTCATGAGAGACATTTGGTTTAACAATCAGCATTCATTTCTGTTTGTCTGCTTTATGCAGAGACCAGTACTTTGTGATTATGGTTTCATCTTCCCCTATTGTGTTGGGAAAAATGCTAAAAAATATGCATTGAAGCATAAATTATTTGTATTTTACTGAGGAAACATTACTGACATACCATTGGTTATAATCTGCTCTTAGAAACTGGAATTTTGTAGGATGTTGGGTCTTTTTCCTTCACATCAAAGTACTGAATTTTGATCCTATTTAGTTTTGAGAAACAAAGGTAACTGTTGAAGTAACATTGGACAAAGCTACCTTTAATACAGACGGCTTAGGAACTTTGGGATTTTATTTTTTTCTCTGTTCTAAAATTGTCATTGTAAAACATGAAGAAAACAGCAGAGGCTTGTTTGAAGTATTTTGTCTCAGCGTCTGGAGAATATTCTGATTTCTGTTCTACAAATGCAATCCTGAATGAATTCCAAATATATTCCATCATAGGTGTTTTACATACAAAAGTGAGTTTATCCTTTTGTCTGTATTTTACAATGCTGTTATTTCTGATACCGAATACTGTTTTGTGTTCACAACAGGAGCTAAAAACAAATCCTGGATCTCAACAAGATTCCTGTGAATCAGGAGTTTTCACTCCTGTATCGGGAGACTGAACATCACAGACCAGTTCAGGACAGATGCTGTTTCCAAGCTGGGAAAAATTCCATGAGCTCCTGTTCAAGGTAGTCCTACCAACCACACTGCAGTCAATTATACATTCCTGATTCAGTTCCCATGCAAACTCTGTAGCTTTGTGAGGGGATCTTCTGTGGGCTGGAACTTTGAGATGGATATCTCTGGACCTCAACTTACCATATGCCCCTAAAGAGAAAGATTTCTCAATTTTCAAAAGAAAATGAAACAAAGAGAAGAGAATTGCAGTTAAGGCATAACAAAGAAAGATATCATAAACCCCACATCTTCCTGTGGTGTTGGTGTCAGCTCTGTCCTAGCCTGAATGGTAGAATTTGACCTGTAGTAAAAGACCTTTGCTCTTATTTTTTTTCTCCTCAGTTTCCTTTTAGTGTATTTTGTATAACACTCCACACTGGTTTCACACTCTTTTACCTGTACCAAGTTTTCCAGTGATGTTTGTCCATTTTTCATCTTTACCTTAAATTGAGTTTACTGTGATAGAGCAGAGGGGATTTTAAAGTAAAGTTGGTTTCAATCCCTTTGAAATATGGAGTACATAATATCACTAGTTTTTTTTTTATTTGCATCAGGCTCTTAATTACTTTCTTTATTGCCTCTTAGAGGTAATGTGCAGAATTTGTCTGCCTTTTGATCCTAAACTACAAAACACACATTTAACATCCCCTCTGCTCTGTCTTCTTTGTAGCCATGCCTCACAATTGCTCTGGAACTTTTTTGTCCCTTTAGTTCAGGAAATGCAAAGCAGATAGCTTTTCATGACTTGGGCAGCTAAGGAATGTTACTTAACTGTTGACACAAAGGTTTACCTATTTTAAACTGTCCCCTCAAAGTTGATACTCCAAACTTCCACTGCAAACAGGACTGCAAAATTTGCAGTCACTGGCATGTCAGGGAGTGTGACCAGCTTCCAAAACCATTAACAGGGACATATGTGTTGGGACAGTTGTTCCACTGCACTTCTCTCCTGCCTTCCTTCCTGAGTAGATTCACAAGAAGCCCAGGCAGAGGCTGCACTTCTGTGCTCTGCTGACGTTGATGGCAATTAAGTTTTGACAAATCCTTTTTTATTATCCCATCATGAAGGAATTGATTCTTTCTGTTTTAATTCTTACCTAAGGGACAGACAACTCATAAAGCTGACACTGGACTATCATGTGCAGTAGAATTTCTTAGTGCTCATCTCCCCAGAGGTCAGCATCACCTATTTTAATTGTGTGCATTTCTTTGATGTTTTAAGAGACATCTGAAGTGCCTGAGAGAGCAACAGGAGTTTCTTCCAGCTTGCAACAAAACGCTGTGAACTCATACTACCTTTACTGATAAAAGAGTAATTATGAGTGACTTTTTTTTGTATGAGGGGCTGCAGTGCTGGAACTCACATGAAGAAGAGGAAAATGCACAAGCAGCATCAGCTTTACTCAGTAACTGGCAATAGCCATGGTCCAGCTGAAGGCTGAACCAGCAGCCTCTCCAGCAGTGCAGAGGGGTTGTGCTGACTGGGGACAGGGACCAGCCACCTGCTGCCAGGAAACTCTTGGAGACTGGGCATGATCCGGTGTAACTCACAAATAACCTTGGCATTTCCAGGCTGCAGATGAATTAGACACAAGGTAGGTGTTACCTGCAAACATACTGAGTAATACGTATGTACAATTTATTTAAAATACTTTTTAACATATAAAACCCCCTCACTATTTATACAGTCTAAATTCTAGCAACATATACAAATACTGAACAACTACAATACATGCTGAGGTAAGAACATACATTCTGGGAGAATACTCAAGCCAAACAAGATTGAAATGCACTTTACATACATGTCTTCACATATGAGAGACCCATGAAATGTACCTTTGCTTTATTGTACACAGGCAAATTCTAGTTTTCATCTGTCATGCAATTAAACCCAACTGTTGTCTGTTCAAATGTATCTTAGCCCTAGAAGATAAAATCCAAAGTCTGAAGCAGGAGCAAAGCCTGGGACCAAATTCCTTCCGAAAAGGGGCTTAAATTTTAAAATCATCTATTTCTTTAACAGCTCATGATCCTCAGGTAAGAAGTTGCATTATGTTTGCTTAAAAAATAACCCACTGTAGAGAAACTGCTTTATTTTTACACCACCTTAGCCTTCAGCTATCCACAGTTCTACCATTCCTGGTCTGCAGTACAAATTAAATCCAGGTGTGCTATTTTTACTGACTTGGACACATCCATTCATTTCTATGGTAGATCAATTTTTCTAAGCCTGAACTGATACAGCTTGAGAATGGAGAGGATTCTTATCTTGGCTGTAGCTGTATTGTCACATCTTAGTAGAAACTAACAACTACCCACCCCTTGAAATAGAATCAGCCCAGATAATTTCAGTCACAGTTGCTGCTGATAGCTAAGAACAGTTAGTTACTTACCTGTTTAAGCAAAACTACAAAGATTGCAGGCTAGTTTTGTCAGGCAGAAAAAGTTGCAGTAACATCCAAAGTACAATTATAGGCAGGAATCTGCTGTTCACAAATGGGTCTTATTTACCACCTTACATTCACATTTAGGCTTAAGACACCCAGCTCTAAAACAAATAATTAAAAAATGTCATTCTCAATGAATGAGAATGAACGATCAGAAACTGTAGAACTGGGCTTTAAGGCAGCACTGAGAATGTTCAGCATCTTTACTGGTGACATGGACAGTGGGACTGAGCACACTCTCAGTGAGTTTGCCCACAACACCAAGCTGTGAGGTGCCATCAGCATGCTGGAGGGAAGGGATGCCATCCAGAGGGACTGGACAGCCCTGAGAGCTGGCACCTTGTGGAGCTGAATAAGGTACTGTCCTACACCTGGGTCAGGGTAATCCCAGGCTTACAGAGAGGTCGAGCAGAGAAGAGACTGAGAGCAGCCCTGCAGAGATGAACTGGGGGGGGGTGGTTGATGAAAAACTCAACATGAGCCAGCAGTGTGCTCTCACAGCCCTGAAAGCCAGTGGGATCCTGGGCTGCATCAAAAGGAGCAGGGCCAGAAGGGTGAGGGGTTCACCTCTGCTCAGGTGGGACCCTTCCTGGAGTGCTGCATCCAGCTCTGGTGGCCCCAACATAAGAAGGAGCTGGAACTGCTGGAGCAATTCCAGAGGAGGCCACAAGGCTGCTAAGAGGATGGGAGCAGCTCCCCTGTGGAGGCAGGCTGAGAAGGTTGGGGCTGTTCAGCCTGGAAAAGAAGAGTTTGTGTGGAATCCTCATTACAACCTTCCAGTATCTCAAGGGGCCCACAGGGGAGCCAGAGAGGGACTGCAAGAGGGGAAGTTTAGGTTAGATATAAGGAAGGAATTCTTTACTGTGAGGATGGTGAGGCACTGGAGCAGACTGCTCAAAGAAACTATGGATACCCTATCCCTGGAAGTGTTCGAGGCCAGGTTCAATGGGGCTCTGAGCAACCTGATCTAGTGGAAGGTGTCCCTGCCCATGGCAGGGCATTGGAAGTAGATGATCTTGAAGGGGCCTTCCAACTCCAGCCATTCTATGATTCGACGTTAATACCATACTTTAGATGCTGAACAAGTGATTTTGGACTCCAGAGTTTATATACAGCCCCTCTGCCAACAGATTTTCAAGTGGTAAGTGAGGATTCTGTGCTGGTATTAAGGCATGGGGGCAGCCCCTTGAGCAGCACTGCAGTTTCCATTCAGACGTTGTCTACGGTGTTTAAGGACCTGGGCAGTAAACAAGGCTTTGAGTTGCATCACAAACAAACAGTAACCCCTGAAGTCCATAAAACTGGGCTACTGTGTAGGGAGGGGGTCCCACATGTATAAATCAACTCAGCATCTTTCCAATAGTGTTGTTAGGATAAAAATACAGCATTTTTATAGTGGGGTTTTCTCCTACTTAGGTAAGAAAACTGTGCTTTTTTTTCTAACAAGATAAAAAATTGCAAATATGCCACATTCAGACTGTTCTCATTTTGTGATTACCTGGCTAAAATGAGTCTACATTACCCCAGTAAATGACTGATTGCAATGTTTTCATAGTACAGAACACGGAAACATTCGAAGGATACAAATTCCAATAAATACATCTAAAATGGACACTCTTTGGAATAGTACCGGTTCTTCTGCAAAGGTTTTGGAATCTTTCATGCTTCTAATACGAACAATCATAAAAAAAAGCCCTAAGGCTAAATTTGGCAGTTGTGCTAAAACGTACCATATGTGCTAAATGCATGTCTAACACAAACTGTGCACCATTAGAGTATCTGTGTGCTTCCTTAAGCACTCACAAAAGTTATGTACAGATCTTTTTTTGTATAAGCTCACAGCCAAACACAAAATAATGGACACTCTGGGGGAGGGCAGGGCAGGGCCTGTCTTAATTCAAGTCACCTCCAGGACCTGGATGCTTCTTGCACTGAGCATCAGGGAAGTCTGACTTGGAGGCAGATGCTATTCAAGTGGCCCTCACAGCATAGGGAAAAATGTAAAAGCAGTTGCCAGGTAGTTTGCCTGTGCAAGTCTGTGCCTCCTGGAGCCCTAGGAAGGAATAAGACTGAGTGGCTTAAGGGGAAGAGGCAGAAAAGAGATTGTACAGACAGCAGATTCTAGTTTTGGAAAGCTAACCTAACCAAAAAGGCAGGAACCATCTGAGAAAGACACAGAAAATCCCCAATTCTCTTAACAAAAGCTGAAGTAATGTAATTCAGAGTCAAAGCTAAAGGGATTTTTGCCATCAGTCCTGATAGCAGCTTGTTAAGTCCAGAGTTGTGCAGACATTTTACAAGGAAAAGAGGAATTTTAGAAGCTGTAGTGCTTGCACAGAAATTAATAGCTTTGGGTATTGAGGTGGGGTTTTTCCCCCAAGAAATAGTACCATTAGGAAGAAATAACTGGCTTTTGTACTTAAACTGTTTCTCCCAATTTATCACTCACATCTATGAATTACTGGAGCTAATCATGAAGAGTTCTTCTCTCATGTCCGACAGACAATTGTACAGTAGTAATAAAAAAGTCCAAGGTTTTGCAGGAGACAAGCTGTTAATTGTACATCCAGCTTAAGGAAAAGCAGAATTACTGTTTTCCCAAACCTCCCATACCACATCTTTTGGTTCAACGTTGTATTATTTAAGACAAACAATACCAAAACAATGGAATTAAAAAAGTGAAACTGTGAGCTTTATGGAACTGGCTTTTTAGAAACAAGCCATCATTCTACCTTACTCATGAGCTAACTTTGTTCATCCTTACTCACAGTAGGATGTGCCACGCTCTGTGGCACCTGGTACACGAGTTGGTCAGCACTGCCCAGCCCCGGCTGCCCCTTTGGTATGTCATACAGTGCCTGTGCTGAGGATGCACTGTCTGTCCTGGATAACAGTTTATTGCATGCTCCAACCAGTGGAGGAGCTTGATTCCCTGCAGCTTTGAAGGTGGAAATGGAAGGAGCACCAAGAGGTGTGCTGGGGTGGCTGGACATGTCCATGATTATCGGAGTCGCGTACTCGGGTCCGGTGACAGGCAGTGGCTCGGCATAGGCGTGGTAAACTTCTTGGATGGGGGAATTGTAAGGGTCCAAGTCAGCGTAACTGGCTTCTTTTCCTTCCTCTGGTTTGAAGGTTGATCTCTGGTGAAGCGTGCCCACAATTCCCCCTACCAGGGGCTGAGCATATTCTGTGTTGCAAGCCCCGACAAGACAAAACACAAACACACTTAATGGATTGTTTTACAGCAGCTTCACATTAAATACAACCTGTCAGTGGTCTCCCAGAGATCACCACCCTACACCAAACCAGTGGTCCATCTCTGTCCACCAGTGCCAATCGCTTTGGAAAGAGATTCCTTTCCACCCAAAAGGTAAAGCCATTGGGATAACCAAAACATCCCCACTTCTCAGGTTTATACTTCTTCCCAGGTGAGCTGGAACGTCCCATGAAAATGAAGCTTACTGAAATGTTCTTCTCTTTAAATTAGATCTAAATAAAAATTATTCTGTCTGGGTAAAAAGATTCCTTGGGGTGGAGCATTTGTCCTTTGAGGGGGGAAACCTGCATGTAGTCTGAGATGTTCTAGCTCAACAGATCATCTGAGTTACACAAGCTGGAGGTGAAAAACCTGACATTGGGGAAAAACAGACAAGCAACCAAAAGGAGAAAAGTAATTCTGCCTGCAGTGAAGCTGTAATTCCTCCACATCTGCCCGATTCTACCATCAACAGGTAAGCACAGAAGCAAAGGCACAGTCAGTGATCCTCTTCCCATGCTTGGGTCACCAGGGAAAGGGCATGTGCCACTATCCATAAACCCTCCTTTTCCAGATCACAAGTATGATTTAACGCACATAGTGAGGGTAGACAATCAAGTGCCATGTTTCAGATTTGTGCATAAAAATACTGTGATGAAATTATTTCCAGTGCATGAAAATGTAACCAAAATAATTCTTTAACCCTTTATGAGGTTTAAAAACAGGTAAAGAAACTTTCAGTTACTGCGTTAACTTGGCCAAGTGTCTACCTATACTACATGAAATGAGAGAACAGACACCAAAAAGCCTGCACTCTAAGAGATATGCTTACCCACTGAACTATTCATTTCTCCTCTGTTCCCCCACAAAACCAGGAAATAACTAAATGTAGCCAGATTACTTTTGGCATTTTTTGGCGTGTCATATATATATATATATATAAAAAACATGGCCCACAAAGTACCTGCAGACTCTGTTTGCAACATTGTTGGGACTTCTCGTGGTCTTAGGTGACTGATTTCACTGCTGCTGTAGCGTACTGGAGTTTCTTCATGTTCTGCTGATTTGGTCGGGAAAAACTGCTTCATCCCTTTCCACCATCCTTCACATGGATTAAAATAAAACAACAACAAAAAACCACTCAAGATTGTATATTTAGTTTTAAGATTTAGTTTTAAGCCACTAAAATATTTTTCAGCACAACTTGTATTTTCTTGAGGCAGGTAAATAACTCAATTATAGCCATTTTGAGTAATGCCCTAAGACATTAGAGCTGTGACCTATCAGAAACAGACATGAAGCAAATAAAAGTGATTAAAAGGTTCCCTATCTAAAGGGTAAGACCTACTTAAGACTGCCAGTGAGCAGACACACGAGTGTGCAAGTTTTCAGCAGGGGGCCAGAGAAATGAAGCACAGTCACACAGCTGTACCAACCTAGCACTGCAGCTGCACTTTGCACGTGGGGCACAGGTGGTTTCAGGACCAGCACAAAGAGCTACTTGGTGCAACTGTCTGATCTCAAGTTTATGAGGCACAAGACAGTAGGATGGAAGTTATACCTAAATTCCACGTGCTTACTAGGGCAATGAAGACAAAATTTTTGAAAGAAAACTTTTTTCCAGTACAAAAAAGTGTCAAAGAAATTGTTATCAAATGTATAAAGATGCTCCTTATAAATTAATTTTTTTCCTCTCGTGTAATTAAGAGGTTTTCTACTTTGTTCACAAAAAAACCCTGAAGTGGTCAGCTCTAACAGGAGACACAACATTTACTAATTCTGAAAGAAAGAAATCAGAGAAAGAAGCAGTGCAGTTAAGTTTTGTCCAGAAAAGAAATTCAGTGCTATGCCTCCTTCACTTAGCATTAGATAAGCTTCTGCTAGTGGAAACTGTAACTGCAATCTGAAATACACACTGAACAAAAAACGCTGAGTAAATTGTTTCATAAAACCATTTTGTTACCTGCACGATCCCAGTAAGGTAGATCATACGTGCCCTCAGTTTTTTTCTTACTGTGAAAAAGAAAAGAAAAAAAGGATTATTTTATCTAGTCTGCTTATAAAAAGATGCATTAATTAATGCTCCGTAACCATCACCTTGGCTGTAACTGGTCCTCAAATTTAATGTATAAGCACCAGTAATCTGGTTTGCCAACAGCAGTCTGCTGCTATCAGAGAAACCAGTTTTTAGTCAAAGCACTTCCAACAAAAAAACTGTTACAAAAAGCTGTTTTGTCCTCGCTAGTCAAGTGAATTTTTTCTCAGAAAGAATGCAACCCTTTCCACAAGTACAGACCACGGAGTTCCCACAGCAATACATGCAACATTTCATTCCCACACACCAGGCTAGCATTCATTTAAAGCACTTTTCATCCATCTGTTCATTTACCGGTTTCTCCAATGCCACGCACAAACTAAGATAAGAATCAGAGTAGTGAAGACCATCACCAGCACTGGAACCAGAACTGCTGCCAATGCCACATCTGAAAGCCATTAAATTAAGTGGTGTCAGACAGAAAGAGCTTCTCATAAATCAGTTTTTGATTTGAAAATTACTTGGGTAAAGCACACAGTTTTCACATTTAGTGTCTATCACAGCAGATTCCCCAGCTAAGCTACTCTGCTGGATGCTCCCACAGAGCAGACTTCAATTAAAATCTGGCTCTTCTACACACATGCACAGCTGGTGGTTAGGCAGGATTTTTCATCAAAATCAACCAGCTTGTTTTAGTACATTGTTTTTCCATTACAACAATGTATTCTACTTTTGATGCAGAATATCCCTTAGTGCCACCATGTAAGTCTGAACCTCCTTTAAGAAGTAAATGCCACAGTACCTTAACCGTTCATCCCAGTCAGTCTGTGCTGTGTGTGATCCTGTCCCCTGCCAGCCAAAGGACACTTCAGCAGTGCCCACATCTGCAGTGACTTTGCTCCCTTTTCTGACCATTTTCTTTGATAAACAAAATGATTACACCAGGTGACGTTTTTCAAATTTCATGTCAAAAAGACTGCTCCAGAAAGATTTGCTATATCAAAGGTGTTTTGTTCTAGGAAATAATTAAATCAAGCAGCTACACCTGAGTAAGTCAGAAGGGAAGTTCAAGTTACAACTTTTCCTTCTGACAAAATTTCTTCAGTGATTAAAAGTTGAACTCAGTTTGAACAAGTTCTGGAAGATGGAACTAATACATATCTATAAAATATATATTGTATATACATTTATATTATATACATTACTTGGCAGATTGGTTTTGTTTCTGCATGCACTATGCAAATGCACATATTTATCATGTGTATTTAATAATGGCAAATAAAATATTGATCATCTGCTGTAATTTGTTAAGTTTTGAGAAAATTTCAATGCAGAAAGCAGACTTAATATATGCTAAAGCACTACAGAGAGTTCCAAACATTTCTACTGTTTAGGTGGATACCTTTGGTTACACTTGGAGTCACTGTAGTGTTTTTTATTTCAGGTGTGAAAGTTGTTTTATCTGTCTGCAGCGAAGTCTTCACTGAATGAATGAAGTCATCCATGAAGTCAGCATTCTTCTCATCATTCTTGTTCTGAGGTGGTGGTGGAAAGGTGATTTTAGGAGCACGACCTTCAGAAGAAAAGAATTTATAAAGTAAGTTCTTTGAAGTGCTAGTCTTCCATATCTCTTTTTCAGGAGAAGACAGCTGGAACAGTTTGCTATAAAGCTTTTGTTCATGTTATTATATAATGAGGACCCCCCCCCATGAATCAATGGCATGGAAAGCAAGCAATTGGCATTTTTAGACACATTTATTTTGTAAATTACCTGACGTACACCTAAATTCAGTACTTTCCTGGTTAAGTGTAATAACTTCTGGATAAACTCAGAAGAACCAGTTAAAGAAGGATTATGCAGCCAAGAAGTACTTCAGACTCATTTGAAATATAATGATATAACTTTTAACCTTAGTAATTTCACTTACAACCTTAATAGTTTCACTTCTTGTCTTGCACAATTGAAAGTTTTCAGTTGCCTTACCTATACTAAACTGACATCCTAGCAACTCAACTTTCATTGCAATTTTCTGGTGCCATTTTAAGGGATTAATCCTAAAAAAGCGTGCAATAATAGGTGGAATGAAATTATTGCGAACTTCCTGGTACAATTCAGTATTCCCTTGAAATATCTAGAAAAGAAGGGGAAAAAAGAGAGAAACATTATCTTCTACAAATACAACAACAATTAAGTAAGAACTACCAATTTTGATGTTTTATTTAGGAAGAATAAACAATGAAGTACCCTATTCATGCCAGAACGGTGCTCCAGCCTGCAAGTGTCCACTCCCTTGGCCCCTTTACATTTACAACTAATAACCCAAAGAAAGGTGGGTGCACATGTATGCACACAGCTACATAGTTCAGAGTAAAGGTACCATGGAATATCCCACTAATGCTCTTCAGGCAGTGCCTGCTGTCACAAACATGGCTCACATGTTTATGGCACTCTAACCTGGTTCTTCTTGGTATTTTGCACTTACTCTTCAGAGATGTGGATGGCAAGGAGTTGTGACACTGTGCAAGCAGGAATTAAACGGTGCCTTCACACATGCCAGCAGTTCAGCACAGCCTGTCTGAGGATGGGATTCACTAGAAATCACTGGAAGGCACCCTCAAGTGTGTAACCACACTGTCCTCTTGTGGCAGCTGTCTACAAGTGCTGAGCCACAACAAAACAAGAATTCGGGCTCAGAACGGGAAAGCCCTCCTCAGTCTCACACTGAGCCATGAGATTCTGCAAGAGAAGTGCACAGACTTCGCATGAAGGATGAGCTCAAGCTGGTCCTTCACTGCCATCCTTGCACACGAAGAACTCATCAAAATGTGACAACACACGAGTCTGGCTGAAGTTTAAAAGCAGCGAGTAGAGTCCCTGTGAGATGCAATGTAAGCACACTGACAGATTTACAGCCAACCATGGGGTTTTCACTCCCGAGCTGCTGGTAAAACAATACAGCAGCTTGGCCCAGTACTCCAACCCTCCTCCTTCAGGAGAACTGGTTTGGCACCAAATCTTTTGCTAGGAAGTGAGCAGTGCCTCTCCATGTTAGTGCACAGCAGTGGGGCTTTGGCCCTGCACACGCAACTCTGTGGTGCTGCTGCAAAACAGTTCACTACTGGGATGACAGGAGTTTTCTTCTCACTCACACCACTTGGTAACCAATAAAGCACCCTGCCTTTCTTAAAGACAAGCACTGCATTGTGTAACAGCTGATGTGTCTGCATAACATGGAGCAGCCAAGAGCTTTTAGCACATCTCTGATCAATACAAATCACTGCTGTTTCAATCTTGACACACAAGAGAAGAGATTTCTGTATTGCACTGCTGAGTTTTTGAACAAAATATCTAGAATATCCCTAGAGGTCTGAAATAATTATTCTATGAAACTATCCATTCAAAACATTCATTCTCTGCTCTGAATTTAAGCTTCTTGTTCTTAAATATATTCAGTAGCAACAAAGAGGACAGAGTAAATGCAGGGGCAAATCTAAGATGTTTTTTTGGAAATAAATGAGTAACACCAAATAGTTGAAGTTTATGTGCCCACAGCAGACTAGATTCCAATTTAGAGACACTTTTCCCTTAATATTTTTTTTTGTTTGTTTGTTTTTTTAATGACAGCTACCAGGTTTGTAGCTACAGATCTCACCAAACAATTTTTTTTTTTTGGTAAGGATGCAAGTGAGAAGCAAAATAGAGGGGTGACTTCCTGAGGGGATGCACCCAGCCTGAATTGCTGTACTGTATCCTTGCTTGTGCTGTGCCTGCCAGAGCCCAGCACCAAAAGAAGGCACATCTGGCTGCCCAATGCACATGCCACAGGTACAGATTAGGGACACAGATGCCCAATTCTGAAAGTTGAATCTCAGGTCAGGTTTCTGAGGCTGAGGTTCCTGAGCATGTAACAGCAAGGGCAAAAAGAATCAATGCCAACGCTTACCTTCAAGAAAGATTAAGATTAAAGATCTTTACTCCAGGCTTTTATCAGTCAAGCTTTTGATGTTCAGTGTTACAGTGTTTACTTGACCTGCAGCTCTGTATTTTTTGTTACCCTGATTTTCCATTAAAAAAATAATTTGCTTCTGAGCTTAATACAGTACAAACTTTTTAATGAGAAATCACTTTCATGTTCCTTTTATCAAACTCTTTACATTTTCCTCTGTGCTGTTAAACAAAACTTTTCCAACACTGCCACTCTGATTTGTTCTTTTTCCCCAGTTCAAGCATTTACTCTTTTTTTCATCCATGAAAGTTAAGAGAAGTTTTTCTTGAGTACTGGCAAATCTCTAAAAGGTATTTGCAAAAGGACTACAGGAAAATCTTGGAAAAGCTTCTTGTCTCCTGGAAAACGTTAGGAATTCCAAACATGTTTCAAAAAACCAGGGACTAGCACCTCCCAGCTGGTCGGACATACTAAAAAGGAGAATCCTGCAAGCAGATGCATCCAAAAGCAAATCTATATCAAGTGAGGTGATGGCAGATAGAATGAAAATCTGCTTTTTTGAACCAAATTGAACCTCTTCTTTTCTGTCATTTAACTACAGCTGCCAGTTCCTGGGTACATATGATTCGTCATGCCCTGTGCCTTAATGACACAGAGTGCAAAGAAAGATTTGTTGCCTGTAATTTCAGGCTCCACAATTTGTTTCATTTCATGAGCATGCAAGAGGAACAATGTGCTCAAATTCAAGGCAATAGCTGCAAAGGTGTTTAGAGAAAATTATCAAACTAACACTGAAGCCTAAATCTAAGCAGCTTGCTGAGATGTTATTTTCATGGCCAGAAGAGGGCACTCAAAACTAGCAAAATATGCAGGGTTTTTTTCTTTTTTCTTGAATACTTCACACCAACAATCACTTTAGTTCACAGGTAAGCTCAGACCTGACAGTAAATAATTCTCCTCTCTTTCAAGAGTTTCCTACTGTAATTATGTTCAGTGTTCAAAAATTTCTTAATTTAACAAACTTCAGCCTTTTACTTAATCAACAGGATGCTACATCCTGTGTTGAAACATTCTTAACCCAGAGTAAAGAGAAGACCAAGGACAACCAAAGCAACCATCTTTACCACCTATTTCTAAAAAGCTACCAGACTAGTAATTACAGTTAAATGTATGTAAAACCCCAGGCCTACAGAACTAAGCTAAATTACACCCAAGGATTTTAAGAAAAAGAAGGACAATCTAATTCCAATCACAGGATTAAGAATCCTGTCACTTCTTTAAGAAAATCTCATCTGAAACACTTGGAAGACATGAATTTCCTCATTTTTATTGTCTATTAAATACTGCATAGCTGTAAATATAGGGAAAATAAGATTGACTTGCTGCTAGCACTAGGGACCATTTCTGTGCAGCAAAACATTTGAGATCTGAACATATCCCCTCTGCAAGGGCTGTTCTCTTATATAAGAAATTTAACAGTATTTGGTTAAAAATTAAGATTGACAGAAACATTAGAAAACATGAAAAAATTATACAACCCATAACATTTATTCTGTAACCACAAAAGGATAAGAAAGTAAAGCTTAATTTTAAAACATATAACCTATTTTAAAAGAAACAGAATTTTTCTTGAAGAGATAAGATCAGACAGCCTGCCATTGGCAACAGAAGTTTTTTGTATAGAATATTCCCACCCCAAATAGTAATAAAAGTAACATCTGAATTTTAGAACTGCTCAAATCCTTACATATTTGCACACTGACATATTTTCTTATGCTTATTTGCTATTTACAATTCAAAATAACACTGAAAATGGAAGTTATCTAATGATTCCTCACCATACCAAAATGACTTGCATTTACAATTGTGCAATCTCCATAGAACATACCTAGAAAGTATGTGGTATTTTTACCTTATCTTTACCCACGCCAGGTTCTCTGTACACTGTCCACTTCTGTGCATCATCACTGTATAAAATTCTGTAGGCTGAGACATAATAGTAGTGCTCTGCTAAAGTTGATCCAGTAGTTATAATACCTGTGAAAATTGAGGAGTCCAGTTGGGACAAAACACTGGTACCACTTTTAAAATTAAAAAAATTAATTAACAAAAATTAACAGATCCATTTTTGAATCCAGAGTTGTACAGTAAAGAGTCTTCACTGGTCCAGTTAACTTCAAGAAGTTTATCCAAAGCACCAAGGTCTGACGCTTCCCCAGTGATTGAAACTTACTAAACTAATTTTACTTACTTTTTATTTTAATTTTCATGACATAACCTCGATAAGCCCTTTCTCCCCCTCCATTTCTTGATGGAAACAGTCCCTTCATTTGACCACAGCTCACTCCTGTCTCCAGCTGCTGACACAGCTCTTCTCTGCTCTTTTACTGCCAGCCTAAAGGCACCATTGAAAGAACTGCAGCTTCCTACAGCTGACACTGCAGCACAACTCACACAGGAAACCTGTTTTGGAAAAGCTTATTAGCACAGAAATTATAAGAGTAATACAAAATCCAAAGAGTCCCCAGGGAGGTAACAACAAAGGGCACTGCTAAATCCAAGTTGTTTAATGACAGCAAGCCATGCTGCTGATAGCAGAGTGTGCAGCTGAGGTTACAGAGACCAACTCAGGCATTTTGGAAAGAGACAAATGCAAACTGATCAGAGGAATGTATTTCACAATAGCCTTACAGCCCCCTCTGTAACTCTATGAAGCACTCCACCTAAATCCAATTTAATTTTGATTAACATCAGGTGATAAACATGCCCATTAACAACAGCAAATCACCTCTTTATGATTAACCCAGAAAACACTAACACTGGCACTGAAGGTACAACAGCTGCACAGCTACCCTGGAGATTACACCCAAAATGCCAACGCCTCATGAAGATTAAACCCAAAATGCCAACACCTCAGTGCTTTGCTACTTGGAACGAGCAACACTGCGGTCAACGGGAATTGGTAACCACGAGCTGGCTGCTCAACTCAGAACACAAAACAAACCATCCAGAGCAACCTGGGACACAGCACCTCCAGCTGTGTCCCCAAATCAACACTGCTGCTAAAACCAACTCCTGTGTGAAGGAGCAGGGCTGAACCCAGAGCCTGGCTGGCTAAGCCCGCACTGCTTGTCCTGTTTGCTGAAATAAGGCCCAGCAGAGACTGCTGGGGGGGGCTGCAGCCCCCAGCTGTGGGCCCAAGCCCCACTTGAGGCGAGGAGGTGAAGGGGAGGCTGTCAGCTGCTCTCCTGGGCCTACTGCTTCCTCACACTGCACTGGAAATGCTCCTTTCCCTGCTGTTGGATTCACTGCGGCCATGACGGGCACTAGGGAAGACCTAGGAACATCAGTGGGCTGAGCTGACTGGATTTTCATCTGTACCTCCAAGGAGACAATGAGCAGGAAAAGGGAAGCATCAAGCATCGAATAAAACCACAGGAAGCACTTCAATGAATTTGGTCCTCTACTATGAAACTACACCTCTTCAGCTCCAGGCTCCTCAGTGTATTAGCTAGGACATGGAAGCAAATTAAGTGTAACGGTAATTAAGTGCCACCTGAGCTTTATTGAAGGCCCAGCACTGGAAAAAAGGATGTCAGTAACCAAAAATTTTGTATGCTGCTGAGAAGCCACATCAGAGCCACTTACCTGTTATTTTCTTTTCTTTGTTCAAGTCAATCTGCAACCACTGATGTTCATCACTGATAAAAGCAGCCCAAGGAGGTCCAACCCTTTTTAGTCTAGCATTTTCAGGTTTCCAAATGTTTACTTGTCCTGTTTGGTTAGGCCATTCAAGAATAGATGATGATGTGATGTGGGAATCAGGAATCACCCCGGATTCCATCCCCAGTGTCCCATAGCAACCTGAACAACAGAAAAGGCAAAGATTGAAAATGAGAACTGAAGTTACGCTGCTTGGATTTTAAGACTTTACATGCAAATCTTAAACTGCCATCTAAATTTACCCCATAACAATACCAACAAAACACACTGTCTTTTGCTTTCTAACAGGGATGATAGAACCAAACTGGTCATGAAAATGCCATGATTTGTGCCTTTTCCAAGAGTAATGTGGACATTCTCTCAGTCACCACTCACAAAGAAGCAATGGGGTGCTCATGGTCTAAGAGTATCTATGGTTGAGGCAGGAATGGGAAACAGACTACAGGCTCACTGGTTCCTTTTTCATGTCTGTATGACTTCTTGGGTTTTTAAACCAACCCCAGTATCACAGTGTTAATTTGAACAAAACCAAAGCATGTAGGAAGTCAGGTCATAATTCTGGCCTTGAGCTCAAAACCATCCTTGAAATTAAGTTATGTTTTTCTGGTCACCATTCTTACTAAATGTTTCTTCCCATGTTACCTTCTGGTGGTGGCTGAAAAACACCTCCTAAATTCAGGGCTGATTTCTTGTTCTGCAATACCAACAGTTTTTCCCTCTCACGTGCATAGTCCCCAGAAGTATCAGCAGAGAGCAATCTTTGCCTTCAGTCAGGCAGGCTGAGCAACCCAGTCTAGTTTCCCTCCTCCTGCAGCCCCCCTCTGCACCAAGGTGGGCACTCATCCCTCAAGGGAGGCACAGGTGGCAAAGCCCACGTGTGACTGGACCCCAGAGAAAGTCTTGCCCATGTTCTGTGAGATGGCATTAATAGTTTACTGTCACTGCTGGACGTACATCACCTGCCACAGCACAGGATCACTTTTCTAAGGGAATCCCTTCCCTCATCTGTGGTTGTCCATCTAATATGCTGCCACTTTGAAGCAGAAATGCCTCAGTCTCTAAATACCTGCTCCACTCTTTGCTCTGTGATGCTTCAGGTACTTTCTATCGAGTCTCAAGGTCAGGCAGTTCTTCCTGTATAAGTAGTCTCATCTTCCTCTGCACTGACCACACCTCCAGCACCAATAACTCACTCCTGTATTTCATACCAAGTCATGAAACAAACTACAACAGCAGGAACATATTAGGACCTTCTCCAGTCTGATAGAACTCATTTGAGCATGCTCTAGTTTGGGTTTTTTTCCCCTCACCTAACTCTCAGGCAACCCAACTACAGGCATTTTAATCTAGACCTGTATCTTGTCCCTGGCTTATTCAATAATTTCTCACGTGTCACTGAAATCCGCAAAGTTTAGATTGGCATTTTATCCTATCTCTTCCAATTTCCAGGCCATTTCATTACTTTGATACACACTATCAGATACATTCTGAAAGACAAAAACCCCAGCAAACCTTGCTTCTATCATTGTGTTTAATATTCTATATGCATAAGGATACTAGGCATGTAACTCTTTCTCTCAGCTCTTGCAGACATCTGAGAGAGAATTTTAATATTTATTAATATTAAATTTAATTAATTTAGTATTTATTATGTGCGCTGTATTTTCTATTTTTTGCTTATTTATACATTTCCATCACCAAACACTCCTGCTTATCAGATTCCTGTCTTTATATCTCCATTCACTGTGCCTTTTAATTATGTATTGGGAAAAGTTTTTTACTTGGGTTACTTTTGAGAAGTAGGTGCATGATTTCCTTCCCTTTTTTTTTTAACTTTAGGAAAAGCAGACATGATGGTTTTATGTTTTTTACATTGTTACAAAACAGTCAGAGACAAAGGAAAGGCCACTGACTTCTCATTATTTCCAACATCCACTCAAAGATGGCATTTAAAGTGACTTACAGAAAAACTATCTTCCACTTAGAAAACTACAGCTAATTTAATTAGCCTGAAAGAAGCTCTTTCTGCAGATAAGCAAGGCTTACCTGAAACATCACTGTACCTATAAAAGTAGTGATGATTAATCATCAAACTGAGATAGTCCAACAATTCAAAAACATACATTATTGAAGAATACACTAAAAAAAGTGAGAACAAAAATTAAGAAATCAAATACCTGCACACTTATTTCTATTCACGAAGTTCATATGAAAGCAGTAACATGCAATATATGTGATAACACTTACCGCTCGTTTTAAAGGTGAAGAGACTTGTAGATAAGGGTCCCCTGCAGACAACAAAAGATGTTTTGCAGTATCCATGAGAAAAATTGAAACAGTCTTCTATATATTTTTCTTGTCTGACTGCTTGCCACTGAAACCTATGCACATATGCCTGAACAAGCACTTAATGATAAACATATCCTGCCAGCAAGCTGCAGCACTTTCAGTACAAACACCTTCTCAAATGAAATCAAGTCCAGAGATACTGGGTGAAAGACTTTCAAACAAACATTGACCCAGCAAAATGCGAGGCTTCATTAAAAAGCTCTCTTTTCAAATTCAGCTAATCACAGTAATATAAATCAGTCTCCTGCGATTGCTTTCATTTGTGGGACTTGAGATACAACGACAAGCTACACTCTTTCCCTAAAACTGAAAAGCATTAAATTACTGTTTTTTCCATAGACTAGTAGGATTTTATGGCCAAGAAGGTAAAACACTCCTTGCAGAATTTCTGGTCTAGAGATTAAAGATACTTGGTAAAACAATTACACAACAGCAAAACTGTGAGAAACTTAGAGAAGAGAACATTCCCTGTCCAGGGAACATACAGCTCCATGAGCTGAAATTAATCCTGCAATGAGACACTACCAAGACCTAAGGTGCTAAGCATAAGGAAATTATAGGAAATACACTTACACTTTTGAGGTGACATTGTTAGCCAAGGAGCCTTCATAGTACGGAATGCCCTTGCTGATTACAACATTAATTTGACCACCCAGAGTATTTGACACGACGCCTGCATGAACACCAGCCATACAAAGTGATGATGACTTGAAGAAGAGAAAGAAATATTTCATACTACTAAGTGAATAAATTATACACCACACCATATATTGTAAGTGCTAAACAAAGACAGTTACAGTCTTTGTTATTGTTACATTAAAATAATATTCTTAGTTAACTGTTATCTTGGTTATTTAGAAACCATTCATCTTTATATATTTATATATAAAAACACAAGAAGGCCCTACATTTCACCATGCCCTCACCCAGATGTATTTAGAATGTAACTGTTGTAATTAAATAACCTCAAAACAACACCAAGGTGGATCAGACTGAAAAAAGCCAGCCAGACAGGCTCAGACTTTAATAAATTATATTAGACAACAGAAGATGTAAATGCACAGAAAACCTTTTAATAGGAAGCACACTGAAAGTACATTTGTTTATTTTTTCACAATTAAGGGGTGATGCACTTCAGATTTTGTAGCTTTTAGCCAAAAATACAACCCCTTGGTTGTATTTTTTATCATAACTTGTGGTTAAACATTGTTTAACCATCCAGCACTCTGATCCACATAAAGCCACAGTAATACATGCATAGAACTCATCCTAAACAAGTCCATTACCTATGTTGTACAAATCAGTGGAGATCAGTAGTGAAATACTGTTTTGCAGGGTATTATGTTCTTGCTTTCTTTCCTTGGGTGACAGAATCTACTAACAAATGTCCCAGTGACACTTTCCTGGCTTGCAGGCCACCTGTGCCACAGTGAGCAGCACTGATCACACCAAGTCCATCAGGCTTGCAGAGAGTGAACTCACATCAACAGGTCTGGGGCCAACACAGCTCCCCTTCCCTTTAAAGAGCATGGGATTCTGCAGGAGATGCAGCCCCACTAGATGTCAGCAGTGAGAGCTCCAAGCCCTCAAGGACTTAGAACAGAAAAAAAATCAAGATTTTGGGTATTCTTTAAAGCAGCAAACAGTTCCCATACGTTTGAAAGAGATGCATGAGACACCTCAACCTTGTACTTGGTCTAAAGTGCTGGAAAATTTCATTTCCTTCTACACAGCCTGACTCCTGGGGAATTCTCTGCCTTTTTTGAATGATAAAGTACACAAAAAGAAAGTCACAGGGCATTTATTTCCTTAGGAAAAGCTTTCCTTTTCTTCCATGGAAAACAATTATTCCATATTTTGGCAAGAAACTCCCAGCAAGCAGAAGTCCTACAGATGTTGCAAATTTGTGAGGCACAGAATCAATTTCATTTTGTTACTAGCTACAAAAATTATCTTGCAGCCATTTACTGAGGACTCACTGTGGACCAGGACTTGTAACAGTTACACATTGTGGTGACATTTTTATGTGAGGGTGATGGTTTAGCCTGGGATTTACAAATATTTGGGGAAAAAAACCCAGACAAGCACATTTTAAGTTTGTATTTAATACTAAAATCTTTGGTTACTAACATTTTTACATTGTCTTACCTCTGTGCTAGATCTAAGGGCTTATTAAAAGATTTTATTTTAAGATAAAAAGCAGGGATTTAATGTTATTTTTGGTAGACTGCTAGCAAAATTATAATCACTTAAAAATAAAGCAAACATACTACTACTGTTACAGTATTAACTTTGTTTCACAAATTATTTTATAACTGCTGAGCATTAACAGTATTTCATCTCTCAAGCGTAACAAAAATTAAGATAACCACTAAGACACTGCTGAAAGAAGCATTACAGTGTCAAAAACAGGGGGACATCATTCAAATAACTGGCTCTTTCTTTATAAACCTCAATTTCCCAGCCTGAGTAAACCAACTAAAAGAAAACAAGAAGTAGGAAAAAACCCACTATTTTGATTGATCCACCTTTCTCTGCAGGACTTATGAAAGTATTTGAGACTTCACTCCACTACTCCACTTCTTGGAGATGGCAATATCTGAAGCACCTGCCATTTTAGCACCAGTGCTAAAAAATGAGTACCATGTTATTCACTTTCAGGAGGTACAAATCCCAGCATCCAGGAAGCACAACTAATGCCAACAACTACAACTGACTTGTATTATCCATCATGTGTTTTACCAAAATTCACTTGAGCCTGTAGTATTTTTACTTACATCTCTGTATCCATGAGGAATAGTGCCTGAAATATCAGCAAAAGGAATCACACATCCAGCTGGACAATACTTACTGAAAGAGAACAAGACATCAAGTCAGGATATGCATGCACCTACAACTCTCTTACAATTATAACAAAGTTGTGGTTTTGATTTACAAGACTCTACTATTCATGTATCACTATGTAAGGATACCTCCTAATTGAAGACATATCAAATCAGATGAAAAGTACTCACAAGTACAAAACAGCAGAACAGACATCTAAAAATGTTTTTAAACAAGTGTCAGCTGAAAGTACAGTTCCAGTCTCAATATGATGAGCTAATAAAGCCAGCATATAATATGAATACCACATGGCTCCTGTAAGTTCAATGTCATATAAGTAACAATATTAATGAATTTTATTTTAAGAACTAGAGACCTGCATATCTATTTCCTTTTGCACCCTTAAAACATCTGAATAGTAATTCAAATTTATTTTGTAACAGTTTTTGGCAATGCTTTCATCATAAAAAACTGGCCAAATTACCACTAGCTCATAAAAAGCAAGAGGCAAGACACCAGCACCTCTGGAGCAAGCCTGTGTTCATGTTTCATACTGCACACATAAAAATTATTACATCTTCAAGAGCTAAAAGTAAAGTGGAGTAAACTTAGCCACGATTTCACCACAGTTCAGCAACAGCTGAAGCAATGCTGTAGGTTCCATGAAAACAGGGGGATTCAGAGACTTTGTCATGTGTTGACTAAGGCCAGAACCTACAACTAGAGCCCAGTCTTGGAACCTGGGGAAAATAAGGGGAAATGCAAAGATTGCACTTTGAAATGTTTCATGCTGCCACAGCTTAAGTTCTCCAAAAAGTAAGCTTAGATACTTTACAATAGTCTGCAGCTTTAAACTTTGCCCTTGCTTTTGGTGGATATGGGGAAAAAGACAACAGGGACACATTTTCCCCCTCAGAATGCACACAGAACCTCATTAATGAGCACCAAACTGTGAAAAGGTTTGCAATTTCTAACACATTTCACCATTTAGTGCTCCTTAGGTAACTGTAATACAAATTTTAGTAATTAAGCTGTATACCTTCTATAATATATTTATAAATGCAATATTCTTTCTATGGAAATGATATATTAGCTCCTATGTGTTAGTGCAAATTAACGAGGTTCTACTGTATACTGCATGTAAATAACACAAATGGAAGAGACAGGAGGAGGAAGGAGGAGTGTAAATGTCAGAATTCCTCAGCTCTAAACATAATTAGTTTGTGTCTCAAGTTCTCTGGATGGCCAATTTTCAAGGTGCATCAGATATATGTAACAAAGCAAAGTAGAAACACTAAAATTACTTCATTAAAGAGTCTGGGAGGGAAACAGATAGAAATCAGTCTTACTTGAATTCTGGTTCGGAAAAGTGACTTGCATTGTCTAAACAGGTAATTAAGTCTGGAAAGAAAAAATGTTAGGTCAAGAGGATGATAAAGACAACAAGCTTGAATATGCTTTTTAAAGTGCACAAAAACATATATTTGAGCCTCTGAGGCTTAACCAAAAGTCTCAGAACGAAAAAAAACACATTCCTACTAAATTTTCTTGCAACAGATTTTGTATTACAGTAGAACCTTGCTAATTTGTCTGAGTAACTGGGAAATCTACTGAGAATATGACACAAGATAATACTACTAAAACTAATTTTCTGTGCAGCTTAATTTTAATTTATAGCTGCATTTCAGAGATAAATCAGAGACAGAAACATATGCTCTTTTCACAAAATTAAATTAATAAGCTTAAGAGGCCTGTGTTTTCATCATTTAATGGTTCTGCAGTGCTGAACCCAAGCACCACAGAGAACAAATGTTAGAATGCTGCATTATTGGCAGCCGTGACTGATAGCACAAATTTCGTGTTTTAGTCTCCTGTGTATCCACACGTACAGTCCAAAACACAGAGAGGAAAGCATCAAAACCCCTACAAAATTAGATATTGAAACTCTTCATCTGCTCTTTTCAGAATAACTTTCAGATAGGGTTTTTGCCTTCTGAGGCAGCTGCTGCCACTCCTTCACTTCCTTGCAGATCACATATATCACTCACCTTTATAAAGAGTGGGGAGAGATGAAAAACAAATACAGTAACCTCTTTGAGAGGCTTAAAAGAATAAAAACAAGGGAAAAAAACCAAGAAGATGACAAAAAACTAGTCAGCAGGTGATGTCATTAAAGAGCTAAGGAAGTATAGGATGCTGCTACAGAAATAAAAATTTCCACAAAGTTCATCTATATAAAATATATTAACAGTTTGATAAGAAAACTTGCTAGTTGGCACCTCAACTACTGCCTGAAAAAATGCATTTTGTTCTGAATCTGACGCATTTCTTTCATTTATAACAGACAACTGACGTTTTTACTCTGCTATTCAAGGTAATATTTGATACCATTTCTTTAAAACTACAGCAACTTTTAGGTAACTGGCAGTTGAATTTCCTACACAGAATTATCATGAAAAGTGTAGAAAAATTTTAGAATTTGTGAGAACGTGGGAGTAAATGAATTGGTTCTGTGTTATTACTAGACAGGCCTAATTCTGCCAGCAGAGAAAAATTACCAAATAATTATAAATACCTGATTTGTCAGTGGTTGAATAAGCTGCCAGAAATCCACGTCCAGAAGTGTGAATTCCACTCATGAACTGTACTGTGACTTCATTACTTTTTGAAGTAATTAAACCATCCATTTGAAAGCCAAACCCACAGTATTTTCCTGCGGAGAGAAGGAGGAGAACAAGTATTGACCCAAACCAACACATGTAATAAGCATCTCATTCAATTTCCAGCCTCTTATTTCATCTGCAGTGTAGGCTCACATTAGTTCTGGTGTTTATTCAAAAGCAAATACATGAGCATGACACCAAGTGTTTAGTGAACATTTAAAGCAAATGGCAGACTGTGAGTTCCACGTTTGTTTTGTCACTGTCAAAGGTCTCTCATACCCCAATAACTGCAGATAAATGTGACATTATCCTATTCACCTTTAGCCACGCATGAACACGAGGACTCTCTCAAGGAAAAGGATCAGGTTAGGACAATGAGAAGCATCTATAGAAGCAAATGAGAAAAAAGCCCTCCTTTTCCCAAGGCTGCTGGAGCACTTCTTCCTCATAGACTCTTCCATGGTTTCTGTCACATGCTTTCCTTAATTCTGAACAGCAGCAAGCACAGCTCACTGCATTTCAGCAGTATCACACATGTATCATATCATATGTGAGCACAATTAAGATACATTACCAGTCACTCACTTTCCATTTTATCACACCTAAAAAAATGTAGCAAAGGTTCTGTACCTGGGTCCTTCCCTTGCCATACAAAATGTACAAAAGTAACTGCTGGAGTCCACAGATATTGACAGTATTTGCCCTATGAAGTTCTAGAATTGATACCAGGTAACATTAATGGATGAATGGCTGTAAACAGACCCCAGTCCATATGGAATTCTCCAGTCCTACTAACTGGAAGCTTTAGTAAAGATACTGAACAGTTAATGAACTTGTTAAGAAAAAAAAAAAATCTTCTGTTCAAGGCTACCTTGATCATTCAATATTGTAGAAACCATCTAGAACCCTATTTAAGATTCTGCAGTGGATAAGCAAAGTGGATAATCACCAGCAGTAAATGACACTGCCTCTGTTTCAGCTCACCATTTCACTTGCTTTCCTCAAAACAAGTATGTTATCATACTGTAAAATAGCAGAAGAAGAGGCAAGACTCCTTTTTCAAATAAAGGCAAACTACAATACCAATGTAGAGGAAGTGGAGTAACACAGTCCTGCAGGAATAGTTCTTAACAATTATAATACAAAATAAATATAATATGTATGTCAATTTCCTTTAAAAAGTGAACTGCACTCCAAAACACTAACAAAATAATTTTTTAAAAAATTAGAACTTAAAATACAAACTCCTATCGTTACTCAGAGCTTTCTAGATGCTGCTTATTCAGGGATTTTTTTTAAACAAAGCAACAGTATCTTATAATAAAAGCCAGGATTCTATTTTTTTTTAAAAGTTTTGTTCTCGGCCACTAGATCTTGTTACATGAGTGACCATCATGAGACTCCTCTCAAAACACCATTTATCCCTTCTTCAGGCAAATACACAGTGCAAGCCATTTAAATCCAGCTTGGAGAAACTCTCCAGTGTTGCTTGCCCCTTAGACATACGGCCTTTGACAAACTGTAGAGTGATGCACCTTATGATTCATGGCAAGGCATACTTTTGAGACTAGAAATCATTTTTCTAACTCTACCCTGGCCTCTTGCTGATTTTTGTCAATCTTTTAAAAAGCAAGCACTAGCAATGGACAAAGCATGACTGCAGTAACACCTCTGACAGCTGTACGTGCAGAAAATGTAATGTTGCTATTTTGTCTGTACTTATGCATTGAAGGATCCTGAGTGCTTTTGTACAGCAACAGTACAGCAGGAGAGGGAACTCCCACGTCTTAAATGAGTACATGTGACTGCAGATGCACAGTTATTTGACTGTATTGAAATCTTAAAAACTCCTCTACATCTTACTTATACAAGAGACAAACCTAACACTGAGCTTTTGAATCTTCTTTTGATTCTCGATAAATACTCAATGGGCTTGGAATAAGCACTAGCCCTTAAAAGCTTCATTCCAAACCCTCTCTATTTATCAATGAACCCACTAACAATTTACTTTTTAATCTAACTGGCCAACATTTAAGTCATTTTGGATTAAAAAGGTATGACTGAATTTATGATTTTATGTAAAACAAGTATTTTAATGATAGACCACATCCGTAGCCTTGAATAGAAAAACTTATTCCTAAGTCCAGATTTCTCCCAAGAAAATTCAAGTCACTCTTTAATCTCTCCAGTGTCTGTTGCTTCAAACAAGAATAAAACCCAAACCCTGCCTCATCTGTATTTGCCTCTGTTAACATTACTGTTTGTCCTGTGATTTAATTTGTTAAGCAGAACAACACGTACATTTCCTCAACATACTGTGCTGCTACACCAGCAGGCCCCAGCTGAAAAGCAAGGGAAACAAATGAAGCAGGAATTTACTTGAACCCAGTAAGTGCCTTGTAAAAGTGAGTAATAGACTTATCAGAATTTGACGTTCCTTGCCATTTAAGGTATTCAGTGTTTCCTAATTTAGGCCAAGTCTGGCTCAACAGCTCCAAGCACTTTTTTTCACACACACTTACCTAGGTAACAGTTGGAAAAGAGGGTTAATAAACCTGACACTCCACTAGTCTCTTTAGAAAAAAACTCCATTTATTTGGATCAGCATTTGAATTGCACAAAAACAGTTTCAGTGAAATAAATCTTTTTTTCTTTCTTCAAATTAAAGCTTTAGGAAAGAAAATAAAGTTTATCTGCATAATATCAGCTAATTTTAGAAAAGGAAGAATGACAATTAATTTTGAGTTTTATGAAAAACTGTAATAGTCTAAACACCCTATAATACCTTGATGTAGATGATAACATGACACTGCTGTTTGAGAAAAACCCACTGACTTCTAGTCATGAAATTCTCCTGAAGAGAACAAAACCCCAGAACATTATCAAAGGATAGAGGATATTTGGATTATACACCTATTGAAGCTGTCAACCTTTAACACTACCAAGATGAACAGCACAAATCAGAGTGAATCCATATAAAAAGAAAGGCATTTCAGGTAAGAGACATATATAGATATATATTCACTCTTTTTTTTAAATGAAGATGGTTCTAGTTCTACAGTTCCCTCTTCACTGCTTCACAAGAACTTTGTAAGCTACTAGGAAATGTCAGAGAAAAAGAACCCCACATTGCAGTGGAGCTTCCTTTGAGAATCTCAAGAATCAAAGACTATTACAGAATCTGTGTTGCATTCAGCATCCAGCTGTTGTTAAAACAGAAGAACCAACAGCACACTCAAGTTCTATATAAGACAACAGCTCTCAAATAGTGACAAACAGTGCCAAAGCTCCTACCTATCTCTGTCCTGTTGGGGCCAATGCCATTATGAACTCTCAGGTAACTGGAATGACAGGAATCGGAGTCATCAATATCGAAATCCCCGAACTTGAGCTGCACCCGCTGCCCAGGCCTGAGGCGGATTTCCCACTCACAAACGGTGCTGTTGGGAGAGGTCCGCGGGTAGTTGATGGAGGCCAGGGTGCCGCTCTCGGGGCCCAGCAGGGTGTGCCCACACCCATCACCTAGGAAAGAACAGAAAGAATTCAGCTCCTATGGCCGTCTTTAAAGCCTCGCATCGCATCATACCAACCACGCTCCAAGGCAACTGACATGCAAATGACACAGCAATGGTGACAAAAATACCATTGAACCACCACTGCCTTTACTCAGCCTGTCATCACAGGTGATGAGCAGAGAGCTGCTACAACTCCCTCAATGAGATGGAAACTGATCCATAATGACTTAAAAACCAGCATGGACAGTACAGGAAGTGTCCCTGCTATTTCATATTTCCTCAACACCTTATACAGAAGGAAACAGGTGCTGAAAAGGACAGGGAAACCTGACAATATAACAAGAGCACATTGGTTTTACTAAGTTATTTCACAACACAATGAAAAAGAAGTAGAAAGCCAATGGACAGCAAATAAAATACAGCACATTAAATATAGCTCTGACCATTACTAAACGGCTTAATGTGTTGTTTTCTACTGTACCACGATTTTAATGTTGCAATTCACTCTTATTTGAAGAACGTACTCAATTTTTGGGGATTTGCTGTGACTCCAACCTGGAACCTTCTACCTAACATTTGAGTATTAATTTGAAACAGCAATAGCAGTACTAAAACTGATCTGTTTAACAAATGGAACACAATAGCACAAATTGCGTATTGTCAATATCAAATTATAAAGAGCAAACTGATAAATTCAATTACTCAACCACTAGATATGCATTTCCCTCAGTACGTAGCACAAAAAGTGTAAGAATTTCTGTGCTGGTTTAGAAATGTGAATGTTTTTAGTGTAACATTCAAAGTGATCATTATGATTCCCATTGACAGAAATTTGTTTTGACAGCTAAAATCATTTCGTATTACACAATAATATGTGTAGTCTTTCTACTAAATATGAAAAGGTAAGCTGAGCTTTAGGTAGAAAAACTGTATACATACTTAATAATTTAAACTAAATTTCAAAATTCTTAAGTATATTACACATAAGACTGAGTGGAAAATTAAGTCCAATGCACTGAAGCGATGTAGGAAAAACAAAACCCCTGTGATTAAGTTAACTCGGTCTCATTAATCTGTTTGCAAACACACCTAATTTCTGTAACAAAAGCCATTCTCCTTATAATCTGAGCACATTGAGAGATAGCTGCATGTTACAAAAGCTAAAGTACTGCTAGTATACATAGAATCATAAACTAATGCAGATGCAAACTACAGCTGTTTATCTTGCTAGCAGTGTGGAATGAAAATGATACATCCATCCTTGGAAAAGTTAACTGGAATATCTGCTTAGTAAAACCAAAACTTGTATTTGTGAAGCTGTTCTTCAGCCATGTTTTCATTAATGTTCTATCCCATGGCAAATATTATTTCCATTTGGATGACAGCTAATAAATTACTCTAAGTTAGAATTTTTCTAACACAGGACACCATTGTTCAACATTACAAAGAGGTAACTTAAATTGCACATTTTATATGTCATTATAATCCTAGTTTCTTTCAAAAGGCATGTTATAAACCTAAGAAAAGTGAAAGCTTCATTATGCAGAACCTGTATGGCTAGGTTTATTAGCTACTAAACATTCAAATGCAAGATTTCTGATTAGTCTTAATATGTTAACACTTAAAAATAAAGAATCCTTTTCTAGTAAAATGGCTTTTCACAAGCAAATACACACACTACAAAATGCATGGAATTCATTATATTAACAACAACAAAACCAATGAATTCATTCATGGCGATGCATGAGGTTAAAGTTTCAAAACTCTTTGTATTTCAGATATAAAAATAATTGTCAACACAAGCAGCAGCCAGTTTTAGGTTGTGTCCTAAACAAAAGCAATGAGTCATTAACCAGTTCTGTGCTTTCCCTGTCCTGTGATGGGGTAAGCAACTGCTTATTTGCTCACAGATTGAAAATACTCTGCACATACACTGACACAGTGGCCTTTTGAATATGAAATCATACTAGCATCCACCTGTATGGGCAGACACACTGTTCGGAGTGCATTTTAAGGAAAATAAAAATCCTTGCATGAACTATAATGCTTAGAAGTTAATTAATTCTCGTTTCAGTCACCACACAAATACTATTTCTTAAAACTAGGAATACCAATAATGCACTTGATTCTTCCTCTTTGATTCTTCCCCACCTTCTTGCATCTTAAGCCTATGCTGCTGGAAATCAAAGGAAAGCCTGCCTCTTTTACCCAAACTGTAAATTTCTCCAGTTAAAAGTAGAAAAGATCATGCCTAACATTCATTTAAACACTTCTCTCTGCTCTCTGTTCAGCTGTTTCAGGCATGAAACAACACCTGCACTGTGCATGCCTGGGCACAGCTTTCTGAAGAGAAAAGCAGAAGACCTCCAGAACAACTAAACACATTTAGGTGAGGAAACGCAAGTAAAATATTTTAAGTTTTAAAAAAGACATTGCAACTTTTCTTTTAAAGACACGTCACTAAAAAATGACAACATTATCTCTTGTAGTTTGGAACAATGTCCTGCTTCTCAAGGCTGGAGAGAAAAACTTTCTAATTTGCTTCACACAATTTAATGGAAACGTCAATCTCAAACCTCCCTTTTGTTGTAGGCTTTCTTAAAAACATGAGAGGAAGAATACCCCTCTATTCATATAAAAGAACCTGCTGTCATATCATACTAGAAAGGTAGGGAAAGGAAAAACAGTTGTGCTGAACTGCAGCATCTTATTATGAAGTTGCTTTTTAAAAGTAGCTGATAGACATTTTCAGATCTTTTTATTGTATTTCACTTAGGTTAGTGATAACAGAAATGCCAGACACTTCATGCATGAAGAATTTTAAGCTTATCATGGCATATACAGTCTGCCAAGGGAAGCAGCATCACTCATGAACTATTTGGGAAATTTTAAAAATCACAATTCCAGTGAAACTCGCAGAACAATGAACCCACATCTTGTTGTATTGGTACTATAAAAGGGCAGTTCTTGAGCCTCTCCACGAAACATGGTGCTTCATCATTTCTGCCACACTTCTTTAAACATCACTGATGAACTCCAGAGACACATACACACACCCAGCATCAGGGGAGCAATCTGCAATACTCAGCAACTTCTCCAAGAAAAAGTACAATTCTTTTCACTACAGCAGCATGTGTAGGACAGTATTCACTTCGTTCACTTGCAAGTCATTAAGTGCCACAGAATCTTTTGCTTCTGTTAATCTGTGAGAGTGGAATATCTGACAACACACAGAAGACACATCAATTATTCCCTAATCCATTATTCCTGCATGGGCTGACAATCTCTGTTGTCAGTACACAGCTGAACAAGACTCCTTCTTTCTTTCTCTGTCACACCACAGGCCTCCTATGCTTGCAGGATAGATAAAGCCCTTTTGTAGAAGCACCAGATCACTCATGTGCACACATCACACCTGACACATGGAGAGGCTGCAGACGTGCATCCAATTTCACATGTCCTGGGGACCAAGTTCACGGCAAAGAGGAAAAGCTCAGCCCTTCACCAAAACTTGTGTTAGAAACAGCAGCTTCAGAGCTGGCAGAGGAAGGGAGACTGCTGCCATCAGGAAAACGAATGATCCATCTCTTCTGCAGGCACCTCTGAATGCAGCCTGGACAAACCCTCCTGACAGAGTTCATATGACCCCCCCCAGCCATGGCACACTGACGTCTGATGCAATCATGCAGATGACTGAAAATAATTTCTTAAAGCCAAGTTCTTTACATCAACAAAATATAGGACTCAGACCAACACAAACATACCAAATGCACAGGATTTTGATACTTGAAGAAAATGTGGAACTTAATAAAATGAGCATGCAGGAGTGGGTGCTAAGTTATTAATACCCACCAAAAAAAACCAACAAAAAAACCCCAGGATAACTATACTTTGTAGATGTGGAAGTCAATTAATCAGAACTTTTCCCCCCAAGAACAGCTGCTATTAAGTGACTGTTAAACTTGTTCTCACTATCAAAACATGTTTAAAATAATTTTTTAGACCAGCGAATACTTTCCAATTCCTTAACTGGAGAAGAGTGAATGGTGAAAATGTTAGACAGTTCAATATTATAATCTATAAAGCATAACTGATGCATATCAAAACACCAATCTCAATTTTAACACGTGGCACTGCCTTTTGAACAGTCTCAATTTAACCAGTGGGTTTCCTGAGAAGATTATACATACATAAGCTATTATTTTCTGTATATTTGTGGCCAAATACTGGATGCAATTAAAACCTTTTTAGCTAATTAAAAGTAGAACCAAACCTATAAGAGTCATGTAAGCAAAAAAAGGCTGTTTTAAAACAATTTTAACTTCAAAGAAACAACTCTTTCTGATTCAATGCATTACTACAATTTCTCCTCTTCTGTTCAGTTCCTGTGCTCTGCATTTCCCTACTTTTTATCATAAGACCACTAAAAGACACTGCATCTGCTTTTTGCTTTTCTCAGTGTGGGCAAGAAAGTTTACACAAAGAACAAAAGAGTTCCATGTATAAGAAACACTGAGGAATTAAATCACAGAGACATCAAACTCTAAATAGCTTTTCCAAGTATTTTCAAATGCCCTTATTTGTGTCCTCCAAACTCACTGTTGTTTCCACCAAATTCCACAGAGTGATGTTCTTCAGGAAGGAATCTGTTCCTCTGTCAGAATTAATTTTCTTAACAAGCCAACAAGCACACAGTCCACTTTGATCTTAATGCCATTTATTTGCCTCAGTAACACACTGGTTTGGGCATTTCATCCCCCTACAGATGTTTCACAACATAAAATACCCCACGCTGCCACAAGTGAGGCCACAGCTCAATAAACACTTGAAGGCACTTTAAATTAGCACAGCCACAGACAAAAGCAAGCCTTGTCTGCCTCTCACTTTTGGCCACATGTTCTCACACCCTTCCTGGTACTGGAGGCAAACATTTATGCAGCCACATGGCCAACCAGAGCAGGGACCTGGCATGAAAATAGCTGTTAGTTTTAACCTAGAGCAACCCCCTACTTTATTTGAGTATGCATGTGCAGCAGTGCCTTCCTCGACACAGAGATAAGACAGCGTGAGAGTTGGGGAACACCAACAACTGCTTCTTTCACCAGCGCTGCCAACATGTGTTTGTTTGCATTTTGAACAACCTGAATGCCAACCAGAGAAAGAAACCATGCCAGCCCTGGGAAGAGCAGTCACACCAGAGTGACACACTGGCTTGAGGAACCAAGCTGGCTGCAGAGCGTGCCCCAACCCACTGCCACCACACAGAGCTGGGTTTCATCAACCCAGCTCTCTGAGGCAGCTCCTGGTGCCAGCGGCAGGGCAAGGAGTGGAGGGCAGGTGGGATTATGGCTGCCCCAGCTTGGATTGATTTACCTGCTGTGTGGCACCCTTAGACAGTTAATGAATTTATGGGATGAGGTTTAACAAAGATAGGAACAAAAGCACAGCAAGCATTTTGCTTTTCAAAGTGACAGCTCAGTGGAGTGACAGGAGAGACTGAGAGGAGACGGAGGCTGATTCTTGTTCTTACAGCTAGAGTACAAAATTTAATATGCCATTACGACAAAATTTTACTGTTTTCATTTACAACACAGGCCACGTGCTGGGCTAATGATAATTAGCACTTTATTATTTTAATCTGTACACGCAGCTTTACAATCATCCTCTCTGGAACTCCAGTCTTAGCTTTCAGCCACTGAATTTTACACGGAAGAGTAACAGTTAGGAATCCTAAATTTAGCATTCAAAATATGACAACATTTTAAAATAAACGATCTAAAATTATTAAGTTGTCAGAGCAGGTAAAACACGTGCTTCCTCTGCTGTCATGTACTAACTCAACTGACTACTCCGAAAGGACAGAGGAGACATCAGCTGTGTAAGACTGTGCTGCAGAGCTTTTACCTACTGGTGCCAGGGAAACGATGTCAGGAAGTCCCCAGGGACAGCCACGACTTGCTTACACAGTATGCTGGCAAAAGCAGCCCACAAAGACAGGCTAGGCATGGTGAGAAGTGATTTACATGAGGAGTCTGTGAGAGGACCGTGTGCTCCATGGTACATAATGCAGAAGCCCCTCTGATCTGCTGCCCAGGCTGACTCACAGTGACAGCTCATGCTCTGTGTCTCTGTTTGGCACATGCAGCTTGCCCACTGCCCAAGACACAGCATTTACTTTGCAATCTGCACCAACACTTTCTTAAAAATAAACACTGCTGTGATTCAGTTCTTTAAGTGCTAGACAGCAGAAACACAGATGATGAATAAATGAAAAATAACACACAGACAGTCATGCAAAACACTGAGAATAAACAATGGTCATGGTCAGAATGGGCTTCAAACCTCCTGGAAGTTCTTCAAACTCCTCACCACACTAGGACCATGTGAAATTTCACAAGCCTCACATAAGTCAACTAAGAGGGAAAAAGTTCTCCAACCATACCAATAATTCACATGCTAAATTAACACTACACTCAACACTTCCCCCCGTCCTTTTCCAGTTGTTAAATGAGACTGCACAGCCTAAACTGCAGATCCATGGTGGCAGCACCACCTTGCCTCTCATGAGCAGCTGCCCCTTCCCTGCTTCACTGCACCCCTGTTGGGCAGCACCCCAGCTCTGAGCCCTGGTTTCCATCCCAGCTGCCCGCTGCTGGCCAAGGGATGGGTATGGCCCCCCAGCCACTGGAGGCTGAGCAATGCAGAGGATGCAAGGTAGGGATAGGGAGGAGACAGCAGCAGCCACAGGAAAGAACAGTTTTTGGTACCATGGAATCGACAGAAGCTGGCAGGGAGGCAGCTCCTGGTTAGGGTACCTGAACAAAAAGAAAAAAAAGTGTGATGCTTTTCTAAAAGAAAACCTTGAAACACAGTTGTCACTTAAAACCTCAGAACAGTTGTCATTATTTGCACCCCACAACAGCACCAAGAACAGAGACTTTATATTTCTAACCCTCTTTAAAGGCTGTCATCCAACTGATGAAACAGTCCCACTCCATATCTGTGCACCAGCAGTTCCTTCTCCCAGTGTAGGTGGCATTGAGCATCATCTTGATTTCTAACATTCATTTTCTAATATAATTTCAAAATTACAACTGGGACTGTTTGGAGTTTCCCCATTTTGAATGACTTGGCTTCATTCTAACATCATAATATTTAATATATAAACCACTCCAAAAGGCACTACATTCCTAATTTTGCCCTGTAGATATTCCCTTAAAACAAAGGTGTTGTTGTGACTCTCTGAATATAACCAATAAAATAAGCATTATGTATTAGTGAATAACAAGATGATACTAGGAAGATGACAGTAAATTTAAGAGTTTGAGACACCATTATTTAAGTGCCAAATTTATCATAAAAAGTATAGTGAGAGCATGTAGGAAGTCAGTGTGTGAAGCTTCAGTAAAAACTATCTGTGAACTTTAAGCTTGCCCATCAGCTTTGCTGGACCTTCTTCAAAGCAAGAAGGAAATGATGCCTTGTGTAGGACTGGAGAACTTGAAAACATCTCTTTAAAAATGCAGATATAAAGTAATGCAAATGTTTTATCTGAAATTTTCAAACATAAGTAGGAAAAAGACAAAAACTGATCATCACTAGACTTAGTACACAAGTGTTCAAAAGCATTCAAATTAATGCATTCCACTTTCCACTCTTGTGATAATGAGATGCACTTTGACACCTGCACACAACTGCATAAAAATAGAATTGAACAGATCATGTGGGTTAGGGCTTCTTGTTTATCACACAACTCAGATTTGCAGAAGAAAAATTAAGCACCAGTGGTTTTTTTCCACCATACTGAACAAGGCAAGATGTTTTTCTCTGTACCTTAACCATTCTGGAGCAAAGTTAAAATAACCAGATACGGGCTTTAACTGGCCACAATCCTGCTGAAGATGCAGCAGCTGCCAGCTATGAAACCCTGTGTGGTCCTGCAGGCAATCACAATGCACAACATCCTCAGCATGCGTGCCATAGCTCTGTGGTACACGATCCTTTCAGAGGGAAAAGCTCTGAACTCGGAGGAGTAACCACACAAAACTGCACCATTGTTATCCATCTTTCCATTGAAGATATTGAGGATCTTTCACCCTCCTCTTTCACATCCTATTTTTGCATTTTTAATTTTATATTGGGGTGAAACTAAAGAGAGCTGTGGCACAACTGCTAAAACAGTTCAGTTTATCCTTCAACATCGAAAGCTGCACCTGGGCACTGAAACAGCTACTCCTTCTACTCCAAGAATTTGCAATTAAGAGACCTGAAAAGATTTCCTCCTCACAGTTAAGCAACAATCGAAGTTCAGATCACTGAATAGGAGAAAATGGTTCTTATGGATGAAAAATAATTACCCTTTTACAGAACATTTATATACAAACTGTGATGAAACACCAGGACCCAATAAACAGTATTAGTGTGATGACTGACAGCATCTCTCTGGGAAGCATTGACACCATCCTCCTGTTTAGAAACCATGACAAAAGAATTATCTGCTCACAACCATTTTCAGAACAATGTCAAGCTTTTCAAGTTCCTTTTCCACCATTAATAGTATTCACAAGGATGTATCAAACTATTACCTCTGACAGCACTTAAAGTAAAGAAGCAAGAAAATCAGAGGGGTAGTTTTTAAGAAGTGGTTCTATCAGAAAAACCATTTCGGGGAAAAAAATTTTAAAAGAGAATCCGTTTGACCTCATGCACAATCCATCAAATTCCAGCAAGACTGACAAAGATGAGCAAGGATTGTCATTTTGATGGATAATGTCCCAATCCTAGATAACAAATCCTCCTCCTTGAACTAAAAGTATAATTGGAAAGCTTCAAAATCTAGGAGGAAGATTTAGAGGGGGGATTAACTAGTGAAGATGTTAAGTGGGAAGGGGAGTGTTTAATAAAGCATAAAGATGATCTGACCATTGATTTTATTTCTACTTTTCAGTTCATAAAAGATGCATGATCGATGAAATATGGTTAATAAGGCAGTTCTCCTATGATCAGTTAAATTGAATTGTCACATCATGAAGAATGTTAAAATGTTATACACTACTTAAAAAATTTACTGAACAATGAAAAATGTTAACAAAATCAAAGATACCCAAACTGGACCAAAAAAAAAACCAAAAAAAAACACCTATGCAAATAAAAAACCTCTAGTCTCTCTCAAAGAGAAAAAGGCAGCAAGTTTGAACCTGTCTGATCCTCATTTTATAAGTCATTTTACACAATGATGGCTTCATAGTATATGGAAGAGCAGAAAAGCCCTTTAAAGTATTTCTTGTACACCTTGACTACTTAGAGTTGGCTAGTCACTATTCTAGCTAAGGGGAATTCAGGAAGTTGCATTAAATTTCTTTCCAGAAAGTTTTCAGATTGAGCAAAGGCGTCTTAAGAAAGAGATGTTTTAACTATTTCTAAAGCTTTAAGCACCTGGAGAAGGAAACAAATACACAAAATAAAAAAAACAAGCCCCCACCCCATTTGTTTCTAAGCCTCTCTTAAAAACACACCTATTGGTATTGCCAAGAACGACACAACTGAGTTCACACACTTGGTTCAGCTTCCACAGCAGCATTTACTAATGCAATAGCAATGCATACAACTACTGCAGCCGTGGTGCAGAACTGGGACCTCCAAAAACAAGAGCCATGGGATTTCTGCCAGCAGGACAGAAGCTAGCATTAGTTACTAAGATACAGATCAAGGTTAAGAACAGAGGTTCTTAAGATCAACAGACAAAAAACTGTAAGAAAATAATGATCACCTGAGTCACAATGCACAGCACCTCTTGTACAGAGAGCAGCGACCAGCCAACACATTCTCCTCATGTCAGCAAACATTAAAAGCAAGCAGATCTGACATGGACGTAATCAGTCCCCATTTACACATATTCTGCTTCCAGGAATTCTTCTTCTTCTTCATTCTAAAGGATGCACTTTTTTAGAAGCCACTGCCAATAGCTGCTGAGCTATTGCACTTCTAATGGTTCATGGACTTGCATTTCACATTGCTACTGCAAATATATTCCAGTTGTTTTACAGTTGGAGTGGTCAACTCAAATCACAGTCTCACTGCAAACTTGAAACAAAATATTCAGAGGCATGAGTTATCACTTACTGCAAAGATAAACATGTACATGCTTGATTTTCAGGATGCAACTAAACTCACCAAAACCGGAGACAACTTTCCACTGAGCTTCAGGATCCACCAGCGTGCTGGTCCAAACCTTACAGACTGCTAACTCACTGAAAATTATTTTTATTTTGGTATTTGCAGAGAAAAAAAGAATATAACCTAAACAGAAGTGACAACTCCAAACACAGAGATTTTGAAGAAATGCCAACAGGAAGCATGCAAATGCCATAAGCAGTACCAAGTGACTGTGTTACAATTCCATAATCCAATTGATTGAAATACTGAGATAGCTAAACAAGTATGAACTACCTGCTTTAATTTCATTTTTGAGGAGTTTAGCAACCATAGAGAAATATTATCCTCTTACAACTCTTCACCAAGGGGGAAACTGAGTGGTCATGCAGGGAAACACCAGAAATGAAATGCTTGAAAAGAAAGCACAGGTTAAATGCTTCTTATGCATTCAAGGGCTGGTGTTTGCGGTTTTGTTTGGTTTTTTTCAGGCACCAGACAAAAAATGCATTAAACAGAAGCCATTTTCAAAATCAGTGTTATTCTGTGGTCCAAAGGTCGTCACTATCAGATTTTCAAGTATAATTTTTGTTTCAAATAACATAAAGTGTTCCATAAGCTCAAATAGACTATGAATAGCACAGCTCAAGCTCTTTGCCTCCAGTGATGGATGGCAAAGGGTGTAGTTTAGCAAAATTTGATATTCCATAGTCTTACTGCATTAATGAACAAGCGTCACACTTGTGGATAACAACACACCACTCTGTATAAAAAAAAAAAACAGGACTAAACATTTTATCTTAATGCAAGTTACCACATGGCCTTCTACATCAGTATTACTCCTGCTCTCCCTCTCCACCTCCCTGATCTTCAGTTTAGTAACAAATCACATTCTGTGCTTGGACAATGGTTTCAGCTACACTATTTTAAATAAAAGGACACTGAATGTTCCGTAATATTTGATTTAGAGAAATTAACCTAAAACCAAGTCAATCAGAAAACACAGGACGCAAAGGAAATACTTTGAGTGCAAAACAAATTCCAGGTTTCCCCAATGCACAGGGTGCAGTTACAAAAGCGAGAGTGACAAGCAATGGCTTTTTTAAAAGCCTTTCAAAATATGGATGAAATAACCAAATAGAAACATTTCACAATATGCTGAGCAGCAATTCCAACAAGGATTGCATTTGAACTGATGGCTATCTGAGCTCTGAAAGCTGATGCATTCAAGGCAGCCCTTAACCAGCTGATGACTGAAACTACACAGAGCATTTAAAACCTAATTAAAAACCTAATGCATCATTTCCCGCGGCATAAAGCAGGTTGGCAGAATTGCAGAGAAAGGAGACATTTATTTTTCTCTTACATGAATAACGTAAGAAAACACTCCTGAAAACCCCGAAAGCTGAACATCTCCATTCAGTAGCAGGAAAATAATTTTTCTGAAGACTGCACTAGCACACTAGAAGGTCACTGGCTTGAGATGCACACAGTAACATACACAGTAAGCTTCTGAAAGAACACTTATATTGCTTTTTTAACACAAGCCCAGATGCCTGATTTTTATTTTAACACACATAATAATATATACAAAACCAACATGCACTGTACTGCTTAAATCCAAAACGCAGTACATTCTTATGAGGGCTCCAAAGGGTATTTACACAAAAGGGTGATTCCTGCATTCCTAACAGGAACAGAGGAGGCTAGCACGCCCTCAACAGGCTCCCAGATGAGATGGGCTGAACCAAGCCAGCACTGGGAGGCACCTCCCAGCAAGGGTGGTCTGCAGAACACGTGGATGTACCTTTTGCCCACCAGATCCACATACCCACTGCAAATACAGCTCATTAACTGGAGGAGGGAAAATAGCGTTGCCGAGATTCTTGTTTTCAAAAGCAAAGATATTCACTCTTTCTAGGTCTATACTTCCAATACCAGCTCACTTCCCTTCATGAACAGCATTCCTCCACAAAATTCTTCGCAGCACTGTTCCTCCTCTCTATCTTCAAGGTGCAATGCTGGGAAGTTAAAAAGGGCATCAGAAAACCTGAAAAAACCTACCCTAACTTTAAGCTCTGGTCTTGAAAAGTTCTTCCATACTTCTCAACACAGGGATGAAAGGGATTTGCCTCAGCACTCTTGCCTAAATGGTCCCAATCCCTGAATCCCCAATCTGCACTCTTAAGTAAAACTGTCCCATTAAAAAAGTAAAACAGTTCATTAGAGCACTGCTTTCCTCCTCATCTTATGGGCTGGACTCAATGATTTTGAAGGTCTCTTCCAACCTATTCATTCTGTGATCTTGATCTGACGTTCATTTGAAGGACAATAAATTTCTCATGCAAAGATCTGAGGGTCATTTTAATCAAAATAATTCCTTTTGTGTTTGGCTGTGACTCCCTTCCTTCCAGATGTGCCCAGCCAAGGACAAAGGGCAGTGAGACCCCACCCAATCTAATTTAGCAAGGATAGAAAGGGGCATTTGCGTGCAAGGCAGCACGGACGGCTTTGTGGCAGTGCTTTGTGTTCACGTGCTGCGGCAGGAAAAGACACACCTGCAAGGGGCGACCCCGGCAGCTGGAACCCTTGCCAGCCCCGTTACAGCAGGAAATCATCTCCAGGACTCTCAGGGAGAAGCTGCAGTCTCCCTCCATCCTGCTCAGCACCAGGAGCGCTGTGGGGAGGAGAGCACACCGAGGAACTGATGAGGAACAGGGAACACACAACTATGATCCACAAATACTGCGGCTGGGTCCCTGAACACGAGGCCATGGAAAACCATTCCATGAGGCCCAATGTGCACAGAGCCGTGTGTCCTTGCAGTTCAGTACCACACTCAAAAATTGTTTTTCTCTCTGCTACACCAAAACAAAATTTTTTGAAGCTACAGTGGTGAATCACTTTTTTTGCACTTTCTGCAACAAGGCTTGAGCATATAACATCCTGATGGGCTGCTATTTGCTTAGAACAAAATGTGGGAATTACATTCAGAAACAAGCAGCCAGCATTATTTTTTTTTTAAAAAGAGACTGCAAATAAATCTGCTTCAAGTCACTGGGGAATCAGCTTCAGAATAAAAGGTTCCTTTTAACTTTAGGCACTTTTTCCCAGTTTGACAGGTACACTGGTATCCTCTAGGAATCCCAACAGATGTCTACCAAACAGTAGTTTGTGTGGTAACACAGTTCTTGGCTCTACAGACCCTACAAGCTCATACCTTCAGAATTACTGACACATTATTCAACTCCTACTTTGATGAAAGCTAAGAAACCATTCCTCCTGTAGCTGTGTTTTTCTAAATTATAAATAAATAAAAAAAAAAAGAGGTTAAACGCAGCTAATGAACAGACCATACCAAATTTATGTCCATACCTAAACATCTGCTAAGAGCACTGTTTCTCGAAATGCAATCCACAAAGAGCAGGAAGCTTAGCTGCTGGCTTGCTTTCATTCACACCTGCCTAATTACATGAAAAACAAACACAGAAAAATATCCTAAGTATTGTTCAAATATCAATCTCCTTGCAAGCAGGAGCTAGAATCACTACACAACTGTTTCCAGAATCACAAGAGCTGACTTGCACAGCCATCAGCTGGACAGTCCCCAAGGCACAAGATTATGAAATGCAGCACAGGGCACTTCTGAAGGTGTTAGAGCTAATAGGAAACGCTCACAATTTTCAAACACAGCAATACACTCAAATTCAAGTCCTTGACCATGGAATTCTTAATTATATACACTGAATGATTTTAAATATGATATATTGAAAAAAATTCCACTTGAATCCTACAACATAATACAGTTGGCTATGGTGAAAAACACATTCACCACAGCAATCCCTGCACTTTTCCAATTCTCAGTTTGTTGCTATCTGGAAGAAGAGGAGTACCATTTGACCCAATACTAAAAACAAACTTCACACTGACCAAAATAATGTTATTTTTCAATCAGTTCACACCAGGAAGGTGCTCTACAGAAAAGCATGTGAGAAATGAAAACACTATCTTCAGAAAAAGATTTAAATACCATGTTGTATGTGAGGCTTGGAGCTGCTGAACAGTAGAAAAGAAAATGAATAATTGCTTATTAACAGAGGATCAGCTTCTCTACCTCTCTAATATAATGAATAAGGTTCCTACATAGCATCACTCACTGTACTTTTATAAAGGAGCTTAAAAGCAACTTTAATTGGGGAATTCACCTAGTCTTGGTTACTTTGGTTGTCCATCAAGATGTTCTCTTAGAAGCCTGTTCATGCATTTAATGCCCCAATTGAGCAATAACTTTGTGCAGCCCCTCAAGAGCCAGACAGCAGCTTCATTCCTATATGGGACTCTTACCCAAATTAGAATTATGCCAGCATTTCAGGATACAGGATATGGGCTCCCCAGCCTTCTCTGGAATAAGATAAATGAAAATATTTTGACAAGGGAACAGTCCCTCACTAGCAGAACTCTTCTGAGAAGCTCTAGCTATTTCTGATATTGAAGCATTGTATTTGACAATACCAGAATCTCTCACCATAAAACAAGATCTGCTTCTCAGTGGCAAATAAAATGAAGCTTGTCAATAAAGAGGTTCCCCTTCTGCCTCAAAAGGAGTCTTCTGAGCAAGCTTTAACTAGAGAAACACTGCAAATTGAAATTCTGGGCAGAAGCTCTTCAGCAGTTTCCCCAAGTACAGAAAGATAAAGTTTCACACATACCTAAAAGCCTGCTGTCCTCACAAGTGCCACTTCTTGCTGCGTGGTCCCACCCCTGACTGCTCAGTGAGCCAATTCAACTCCATCATCTGCAGGTAAATTAGGACTCTTCCCTACCCCCACAGTTATTCCAGTTTCCTCCTAGAATAACAAGCTCAGTCTGCTCACCAAAAGGTCAGACAAGTGTCAGGGCAGCACAAACACGATGCTCCTACAACATGAACTAACACCTTGCTGCTGCCTGCCTCATCCAGCAGCAACCTTCAAAAAACAGAATGCTAAAATACCCCAGTTTCCTCTCAAAAGCAAATGGGTTTTCTCCAGCTCCATTATAAATTACAAGAAAACAAACCCATCTGTGTAAAATGCTTATTAGCATTAGCTTTGTACGTATATAGGACGATATTTAAATGCAATTAGCTGGAAATAAAAGGAAAAGTTAAGTCCGAACAACCACTTTGCTCTATGGATACCACTGAACTTCACCCATTCAATTAATTAATTTTAATTAATTAGTTAAATGTTTAATTTAGATGCAAAACCGGTAGAGTGCATATAGTTCCTTTTCCCTTTGTGCATTTAAAACACAGCATTTCTGAAATTCAACCGTATTTCCAATTTCGAGATGGAAAGGAAGTTATGTGACAAAACAGCTTCTGAGTCTCTGAGGAGATCAGTTTCTGAAAGTATTCAAGACCACCGCAAGAAGCAAGTGGAATTGAAAACCACAAAATTAATCTTCCCAAACCGAGAACTGAGCTTCAAGATGCTGTCAAGACACTCACTCCCACCACTTTTTCCCAAGCACATGATCAAAGTGACAGTCACAGTGGCATCCTCTGATCTTCTGCCATGAAGTGACCAAACTGTGCCTCGTGATTTTCACAATGTTAAAGCCTGCTCTTTAATTCCACCAGAGAAGAAGAAATCGCGTCGATTTCTCTAAACAAACAAAAAAAAAAAAACCCAAAATAACAACGCCTACTACCCTGTCTGGCACACGTTCCGGACTCTCACCCCTACATACACTTCTGCATACTCCCGGGCGAGTGTAAGTTTATTTTCACATCCAGCAGGCTCTCCCCGCGGCTCACACCGCACAGCCCCAGGCGGGGATCACCCGCGGGCAGGGCACGCCAAACCCCGCACAGCCCCTGCCCTGCCCTGCCCTCACAGCCCCTGCCCTGCCCTGCCCTCACAGCCCCTGCCCTGCCCTCACAGCCCTGCCCTGCCCTCACAGCCCTGCCCTGCCCTCACAGCCCCTGCCCTGCCCTCACAGCCCCTGCCCTGCCCTGCCCTGTCCTCACAGCCCCTGCCCTGTCCTCACAGCCCTGCCCTGCCCTCACAGCCCCTGCCCTGTCCTGCCCTCACAGCCCTGCCCTGCCCTGCCCTCACAGCCCCTGCCCTGCCCTCACAGCCC
>CM031857.1:20595064-20736627 GCA_018697195.1 Certhia americana
CGCCGCGCGGGGCCGTGTCTGAGCCCTGCGCGCCCCCAGCCCGCCGTCCCCGCCGGCCGCCCAACCGTTCCGGGTGGGTGGGCGCGGGGGGCCCCCCGCTCCTGCCGCCCCATCCGCCGCTCACGGCCGCTTCCAGGCGACGACGCAGCCCCGGGCGGTGGCGGTGGCTGGGTGCTGGCGCCTGGCGTGGGGCCCCCTGCGCTCCCGCCCCGAGCCGCGCCCTCCCGGGCGGCCTGCGCGGGGCTCACGGCCCCAGACCGAGTCCCCAGGAGCCAGCCCCTGAATTCCCGCTCTGTTCCACCTCCGGCCTCCTCTGCCAGCTGCCTACGAATATTTCACTTTTTTGAGCTTTTTTTTTCTTTCCCAAAGTAGAGATTAAGGCAAAATTTCTGGGGAAAACACAAAAAAAAAGTCCTTGGAAAGCACGAATATTGCTGTTGTTAATACAAAGGATTATCTGGTGTTATAGTTCTCCGCACACAAGTGTGAATTCAGCTCTAGGTGTGGGAGGGCTTGGCTATGAGGTGCAGAGCCATTGCAGCTTTAGCCTTGTCCCCCAGCTTCTAAACACACACCGTGTGTGATTGGAGAGCTTTCTCTAAAGGCTGAAGTCACCCGTGAGAAATAAATACTTTTTAAAAAACCAAAACAAAACAGAATTCTCAAGTCTTAAAATCATGAGATTTTAACCACTGTTAGGATCAAAGAATTACCTTTCTAATACCATCATTATGGAAAGGAGTTCTTTTTATGTGTTTTTCAGTGGTAGATGAAAAAATGTAATTTTCAGGTGCTGCTAAAATGTTAATGTCTGTGCTTCCACAGCAGCAGTCACAACCCAGATTCCTCCCAGCAAGCTTTAGAGGTCAAAAGGAAAGGTGGGAGCCTCACCTACACAGATATCACTTCACATTTCTCTCAGTGTCATGATTGAAGCACTCAATGCACCACTGACCACGCTGTCTCGCCACAAAGCAGAAGAGATTTGGGGCTCCCCAGCTTCTAAAGATCAGCCTCTCAGCCAGTATAGGTCTCATGGTTCATCCTTTCTGCTGTGGAAGGGCTGTTGCACGTCAATCCCCAGTGGCATCCAGATCCAGTGGTGGCACTGTAAAACTTGTCTTTAGGAAGAAATTGTTCACTTTTCCCAAACAGCTCTATGAAACAGATACTGCTTCCTGGCCAGGAGTGTCCACTGCTTGCCCCACCAAAGTGGCAGGAAAACCATCTCAGGAATCAGTCTTACCCAATTCACAGAGTTGCTTAAGTATTTAGATTATATTTAGTAATTGTTTTAGCATTACTATTCCTTATTAAGATGCTGAAAACTGAGCTATGTCTAAGTCTATGCTTATTAAGGGCTTTGTTAAAGGACTATTATAGCCTGTTGACAAAGAAACATGGAGGGCATTACCTCTCCTTCCTTGAGCGTGTCATCCATACCACTTGTGCCAAATCACAGAAGATTTCTGAATAGATTTGGTTTCTCAGACTAAAGACAGCAAAATTTAGTTGCATGCTTTTTATTTGTTTGGCCCATACTTGTGCCACAGCTCCTAGGAGGTGGCTTCTTGTATAATTAGGGAATGATAAACATGAAGATTTTAGAATATTTCATATTATTTTTCCCCTTTTGAAACCTTTTAATGACATGGGAAGAGACCCTAATGAAAGCAATGTCAGTGGAAGTGTATTACAGATGAATCTTTTTGAAGTCATCTTGAAAGGTATAATAGCCACCAAGACATCCTGCAACATGTAATGGAAGGTGAATCAAAAATAATTTACATACATTGCTTTGTCTTCCATTTACCAGACACAGAAGTTCATGCCATAGGTCATGTGAAGCAGTTATATCACTACAATAACATCCTTTCTGTACTACACAGACCGCATTCCTAAGATCACCATTCACTGGTGGTATCCGTTGTGTAGTGGAAAAATCGCTCCTTGAATAATTTGTGGCTTAGTGGTGCCATGCATTAAGAAGAGCATCTGAAATTCAGTAACTGTCTCTGGTGGACCTGACAGAGCTTTCCTCCTGTGTTATGTTCTGTTGTGAACCTGATTTTACTATTCTAAACTGCTTATTTGTGCATGTAAAAAAGGAGTATCTGAATCTGTGAAAGGGTTGATTTCTAAATGGGGTGTGAAAACTTGCAGAATTCCTAAGAGCAGCCAGAGGCCAAATTTGCCTAATCTATCTTGGAAGCTTATCCCAAAGTTACATTCCCTGACCACAAATGGTTTTTGTGGACCCTAGCTTGCGTATTTTGCAAAGGGAACACCACTGTCGTGGCAGAAGCAATGACAAACTATTGAAGGTTATACACCTTAAAAGATTCAAAGATTTATAGAATCTACAGAGCCAAAGGATTGCCAATGCAACTGTTTGAAAGGCTTGTCTTAATACATGATTTTCGTGCAATAGAACAATCTGAAGAATTAGATAAATCCAGATGGTCACTACGGCTTTCAGAATCTTCCTTCTGAGAAGATTCCAGCACAAAATGAATTTAGGTACACCAGCTGCAAAGTACTGCATATTTTGGTTTGTGAGAGTTCCCAAGCAGCTCCTCTGGGGCAAAAAATTGTGTAAGAAAGACTCGATTTTAGTTTGTGACTTAGAGCTGTCACTGTCATCAAATCAAAACAGATACAAAATTAAAATGCTGTGGGAAGCAAACAAATATAATAACATGTGATATCAATCTCATAAGGCAAGTTGCCAACACTTATGAAATCAGGACAAATACTGTTTTTTCAATATGGTAAGACAGAAGACCAAACCAACTCCTTAGTGCTGATAGAAGAATGTTTAGCCAACTAAGCATTTCTGTAATGTTTCCTTCCCATTGCGAGTAACTTCTAGAGGTAACTGAAACTATCATCTCCATCTGGTTCTCTCATTTCCCTTGAGAAGCTTCTGAGTGCTGGGCTTCTTTCCCACCATAGCTCTCTAGATTTTACATTCTTTTGTTGCATTTCGAAAGCTGAATTCAGCTGGAGGGCAGGGCTGCTATTCAGAGAGAGCTCCACAAGAACAATTCCAAGGTCTTACACCCGGGAAGGAATAGCCCCATGCAACAGTACAGGCTGGGAGCTGTCTGGAAGCAGGAAAGGACCTTGGTATCCTAGAAGATAGTTTGAATGTGTGTCAGCACTGTGCCTTTGCAGCCAAGGTGGTCAACAGTGTCTTGAGCTGCATTAACGAGAGGGCCAGGGGAATGGTCTTTCATAACACTTCGTTTCAATATTGTCCCTGGTTTGGGGCTCCCTCCTGTACAAGAACAATACAGACACATGGAACAGAGTCAATTAAAAAAAAACAGGGGCTGGAGAATATGATGCACATGAAGAGGCTGATAGAGCTGGGTATTTTCAGCTCGGAGAAAAGGAGACCTTGTTGCTGCTTACAACTACCTGACTGCAGGACAGGACTGGAAAATGAAACCAGCCTCTTCTCATAGATGCACCATGATGGCACAAGAACCAGCAGACACAAATTGCTACACAGTAAATTCCTTATTCTAGATAAAAGGGAAAAAATAGACTGTGAGGATGGTCGAATGCTGGACTGGGTTGCTCAAAGACGTTGTAGAACCTCCATATTTAGAGATGTTCAGGACTCCCTTGATCTGCTGAGAGCTGTTTGAGCAAGGAGTTGAACTAGATAACCCCTGAAGGTCCCTTCTGACCTCTTATGACTGTATGATTCTAAGGCACCAAGTGATGTGATATGGGTGAAAGTTCTGTAATTCCAGGTGATGTTCTAGAACCTAGCTTTTGTTGCCCTTGGCTACTTTTTTTCATCACATTTGGGATTTCTGGGTTTTGTTATAGCTTTCAGTAAAAAACATTTTTACTCCTCTTTTGCTCCAGTTTTTATTGCCTATTATGCTGATTATTTTTTAAGAATAACAACAAAGTCTTAGTTGCAGAATGGGTTTAAATTCCTCCTTTTAGGAATGAAAATGGGTATTGATTATATATTACTCACATCAATGTAGGTAGTTAGTCTCATCCTCAGAAATACATTTGTAAAGCCACCATGATAAATTTACCTGAGGTTCATGATTAATTCACTTCAGACAGAAGCCTCGTACATAAAGCACATGTATTTGACACTCTAGAGTTATTTGCTTGCTGAGTGGTTTGTGTATTTAAAAGAGAATAAACACTTAACATTTAGTTCTGAATTGTATTAGTAAGAAACATCTGTTAATTTTACTGTGATGAAAGTCATTATCTGAGGAAAACAGTAGTATAAATTCCAAGAATAATTTTTTGTAACATTTTTTCTGAACTGTATATATGAAACAATTCAGGGATGCTCATGACAAAAAAAAAAAAAAAATAAAAAACAAAAAAACCCTATGTAAATAGAGAAGGAAAATATTAGGGAGGATCTCTTACTGTCTTCTACTGTCAAACAAGTTAATTGGATCAATAAATGCCCAGTACTACTAAGATCCTTCAAGCAAAACCAGTTAGAAAAACGATAAAGATGAATTGTATCTTATAATGTGACATTTATACATTTAAATAAAAGCAACAATTCAAAGTATTGAGCAATTTAAATTCCCAGGATACAGTGAATCTCATGGCTCAGTGAAAGCTGAAGGAGGAGTCTATGATTACTATGGGATTAATTAAGCACTTAAGCACAGGTAAAATTTTAATCAAGGCTTTAGCTTCTGTGGGAATTAAGTGCATACTTAAGTCTGCATCTATTTTGCTTATTCAGGAACTATGAATCTTTTACTTCAAGTGTTTCCATACATTTCCTCTCTATTTTATAGTTAAGATACTGTTCCTCACATTTTCTTCAGTATGTTGCATTTTTGTCAAGACTTAGTTTTGTCTTTTAGCTTTTCTTCTTGCATGCAAAGCCCAGTTGAAGCAGTATTTCATGATTTGCACCTGGTCCAAATTCTGTACCTTGCCTATATTGTTCTAGTTCTCTGTTATTTGTTATTACCTCTGAATTGGTTTAGTCATTGTAACAGGTTGAATCATTATTTGATTTATATTGATTTCTGTTTCCAACCTCATTGACCAGTGGCAACTAGAAAAATTTTAGATGCTGGGCTTCTCAAATGCTGCATCTCTTTATCGATACATTTACATGCTTGAGGAGAATAGATCACATTTATGATTAAGAAAATAATTAAGAACACCCTTTCTTTTGTCCTTATGAAAGAGAGGAATTAAATGTGGCATGTTCCAGGGCATTGTACCCAGTCTAAAGACAATACTATGTCCTTACATCACTGTCAGAGACCAATGTCATTTTAGTTGTAATATATTTGTGTGTAATGCTGTCTACAGGGGAGTTTCAGATGTCAACACAACCCTGAGGTGATGCTATAATGTAACAACCTGAGACCTGGGAAGACAAATGTCTGGAAGCTGAGATCCAAAAGAAAGTGCTTCAAGCAAATTTTCTGTTTCAGAAGTAGATGCAGATGAGATTGGTAATTTCCTTAGCAAATAAATTAATTTGTTTCAAGAGTTTGTACTTTGCCTGTTCTTAAAACTGTGACTCAGGGTATGAAATTCTTGGTATCAGCTCTTTCTCTTCCAGATAAAGAAACTGGAGAGCAGCTTGATTTCATCTTATCTTTTGTTGCAATCCCAAACTGAACTGAGCTGAGTTGCAAACAAATCAGTACAGTGATGAGTAAAACAATCTGTGGTGAAGAGAGTCAAAATGTGAAAGTATATTCTGGAAACACCAGATTAATGATGAAAAGTTTGATATCTTTTTTACAGATTTAAGTAATGCACTGCTAATGGACAGCCCTAAGTGGTGCTGATGAAATTTGGAGCTAGAACTGCAGGCAAAAATGAATAAACTTCAAACAAATTGGTGTAGCATTTAACTGAAATAGCAGAGAATTGTACTTTTAAATGGAAGAAAGCCTGAAAATATTAAAAGCTTTAAAGGAAATATTACACTTTGCCAATAAAGACATGCATAAACATTAGAGCTTTAGATCAAATTTAAAGAAGAAATGGGTTGTTTAATGTGAAATCCAAGCTTTGTGCGCAAGGCTAATTCTTCTCTCTGGAGAACATTGCCAGTTACTAAAATCCCACAAACTTGAGTTTTTTTCTCTTATTGCCAGCACTTGGATTCTGGCAAGCAATGACTGTGCAAGAACTTCAAGAATCAAAATCTAAATTAAAATATGAGAGAGAGACATGGAGAGATAAAAGATGTTACAAAGGGGTAGGTTTCTGGCTGTTAATTTTAAAAGATTCCCAAATCAACCGGGAAGTTTGCTAAAAACAAAAGATAAAAGAAAGGCTCCCTGGCCCTGCATTTTCTCTAAATAGTATTATCTTTTCAGACCTAGTAGTTTAAAAAAAAAAAAAAAAAAAATTGTGACTGGCAATACTCAATTCCCCAGTCCCTTTGTATTTTTAGACATAAGGGGTAAGTGACACCCACTCTTCTTGAGGTGCAACACCCCAACTTCTGCACCATCAGAAGCCCTGAATTGTCCTTTGTGCAAGACTTCATGAGAAGGATGTGAGTTGCTGGATGAGATTGCAACCTTATAGTGTCAATCTCTCCTGTGAACGAGATAGGAGTAACACAAATGTTAGTGAAAATGGATTTGGAGAGACTCCTGAAGAACTTGGATAAGCAGATGGGAAGGAAAAGGTTCATTAAATCCTGTCTTATGAACAAATGTAAAGGCAAGTGTAAAATCACCACATTGAATATCAGAAGGTTGGAGCAGTAACTCACAGGCTTCCTGAGACGAGGCCCAGCAACACTGATGTGCAATGTTTTCCTGGGAAGTCCTGGACCAAGTGTGTATGTGCAATAATTCTGTTAATGCACAGATAGAGAAAGCATGACAGTCCAGCTTGCTCTAGAAAAAATAAAAGTTAGGGAATCCTTGTCAAAAAAGTTGAGTAAATATGGAACCTATGCTTTTCAGCATATTTCTAAATATTAGGAATTAAAGCCTGCAGCTGCTTGTATGTTGAGAAGGAAAAGAGTGTCTTTCCAGACATAAATATAAATAAACATATAATATATACACATAATATATATGATATTTTATATTATATGAAATTATATTTTTAAAAAAATTATATATATGCATATAAATAAATAAATAAATAAATAAATAAATATAAGAATGGCTCAGTAAAATGTTGCAGATCAGTCTTTTCATTAGGTTGGTGACCATTAAGTACATGCTTATATCTCAGTGTAAGATAAAATCTCTCTGTTTGGAGCCTGGTTCAGTCCAAGAGAGTATAAAAAATGGGGATGGCTTTGGTGGTAAGTTATATCCTGAGATATGAGGTCTAATCTCTTAAACAACTTTACAGAAAATGGGAGGAAGGAGGTGAACTAAAAGAAGCACTTATTTCAGCATGACCATGAAAACCTCCTACAGCTTCTCATGCAAGTTGTAACAATGACAATCAAACAGCAACATTGCTTCTTTTATCACCTCCAGAATCCTTAGGCAACAATAGCACCTTCATTTTTATGTCAGTGAGCAGAGAGTTCTCTAGGATGTATTTTATGTTTCAGTAATGATTTATGTTCATTCTGCTGTAATGAAGACCAGATGATCGACTCTGTTATGCAAATGGAAGCGTGGAGAGAGCAAGGAAGTCAGCAACTCGAAGTGGCAGAAGGCACAAATGCCATTCTGTTCATGGGGCTGCTTTTCTTCATCCCTTGATCTTTCAGTAGGTATTTTGTCTGAAAATTCTTATTCAAGGGGAAGGGTGCAGTCAGCTGGAAGGTGACTAGAAACCACTTCGTGTCACAACAGAGAGTGATATTAAAGGTGTCCAGTAACTGAAAGCCTTGTTACTTTTAGGCTTTTAGTGCATATAAACTCTCAACAGTTTAAGCAAACAGGTTGCAATGCATTGGTTGTTAAGACAGAGACTTATTTTAATGACATGCAAGTAAATCAGGTACCTATGCTTAGGGAAAGAAATACAAGCAATCTGCATGTAATTGACAGGAAATATATTTAATACAGGTGATAGTCTAGTTATATTTATATGTCATTGTCCTTTTACGTTTGTCTTTTTAGAGACGTGAATGAAATATTGAACTAAATATTAGTCACATGCTTCGAAAGCAGACAGGTGACTGTGCACCTCCAGGGCTGAATCCATTCTTTTCAGCATAAGCTAAATAACCAAGCTCACAGGAACTTGTGAGACAAGAACAGTGGTAAAGTAAGAGGTTTTCCTGACCAGCAGACTCATGTCAATATAATTGTGTCATTCTACCTGATGATTCAAACACTGTATGCCATAAAATGATAAGATCATACTTCTGGTATTTAAATATTAAAAGTACTAAAAATTATTTTATAAAATCTGTTTTGAAGAATTGATACTGGGTGTTAGGGATTCACTTGGGAGGCAAGCCCTGAGCCTTAGGGATGGCTGTAAGATCTGAGAGCATTGTAAATATTCATATCTTGCATCCACTGAAATAAATTAAGTTTTACCTGTATGGGATTAAAGCATTCATTTTTGATTTTCTTTCTTCTTTTTGGCTAGGGTGGAGAAAGAATTCTGGGGGAAAAAAATAATTAAAAAAACCCCCACCCACGTGTGAATTAACAAATGGATATATTGGTAATTGTATATATACGTATAAAATTAATACATTAGTAAATTAAATAAAATTAATAACTCATTTTCAGAAGGTAGGGAGAAAATGATTTTATTTCTATCAGTGAGAGTAGCATATTCAAAATCTTTTTCCCAGGACAACAAATAAGGTAGGCTTACAGCCTCCATTTTGAAATGTAAAAGCTTTGGTTCTGAATACTTCCTGAGCTTTGAGAAACTTCATACCTGACTTAAAATTCATGGCAAAATGTTTCTGACACTTGTATCGATGCTCTTGATTCTCTTTTCCCAGCTGTAGTCCTACTTCAATGGATTCATTCCTGAAGTTTAGCCCATGTTGAAGGCAAATGCTTTTGTGTGGCTTATTATTCCTTCTCTTGCTAACATTTCATATTTTTCCTAGGGGTACTTACCAGATTTTTTGAAGAACATTTTCCTTCTCACTCTGTATTGAGCTTGAAGTTTGTGGTTTCCATTTCACACCTAAAGAGGGATTTGCATGCCTAAAACATTCTTTTTTCACATCTCATTGCCTCGATGAAAAGACATTACCTCTCCCTACAGCCCTCGCCTGCATGTCTCCTGAGAGAAAAAATGCAAACTCTAATGACAGCACCCCACCACTGGCTCAACCTGGAAACCCTCCCAGAAAAGATTACCCTTACAGTGAGCCAATGTTTTGCCTGGTCTGACATGTCTGGCTTTGGCCCTGTGCTTCTAATACAAAGCCCCTCCCAGAAGAACTGAATTAAAATATCTCAGATTAATCAATATCATGTTTATGTATAAAACAGACTTAATGACCTTTTGGTAAGTGACCTACTAACCAAAGCAAGGTCTCAAAGGATTTACCCCTTCATGCTCAGTGTGAGGCAACAAGCCAGCATAACATCTGCTCAGTATGCATTGCAAAGCAAATGAACAATGCTGACACCATTAATCAGCTTGTCCAAGTGAATAAAATTTCAAAAGCTGATGTAAAAAAGCTTGGCTTTAAAAGCAAACATTTCATGGGGATCTGCATGGGTTCATCTAATGATGAATTAGTTAACCCTGAGAGATGAAGAATGACTCCAGCCCTATGTTTGAGGGAGCAATGCATGTAAATCTGACAATGTACAAAGAAGGACTGTAAAGAAATTAGAGATATGGGAAGTAGTTTTACAAAATCAATCGCCTGCCTTTGTGCCTCAAACTCCAGTGTGTGATATTAAATACAATGAATGAAAACCACCTTGTTCTGAGTCCTCCCCATGGGCTGCAAGCTGTGATTAAACAAATGTTTTTTCATTCACAGAACTGTTAAAATGCAGGTAGCATTTTCTTCTTCCTTTCCCTCCTTAGCTGGGCCACGGAGAGTAACAGTACCTCAAAGAGAAAAATTACCTGGAATTAATTTCAGTGAAATAGATCAAAGCAGTGCAGCAACAATTTAAATCTGGGGTTAAATTATGAGTGAAAACTGAGGGAAAGTCAGTAAAGGGAGCTGATACTTCCTTATTTAATGAGGAGTAGAACATCTGTCAGGGAAGGAAAAGGTAGGGAACACAGACACATGGAAGCTACACAGAGAAGCTACAGATGGAAAAAGTCTCTGCTAGCCAGCTTAAAATTGTAGGTTCTATTCTAATACTTTTTAAAATCTGCTTTTAAAAATCCAAGACTTTTCTGCTTCCAAGATTCCCTTTGAAAGATGTCTCCAGACTGTAGTGTATTTTGGTCTCAGTATATTTTTTCCTGATATGTTTTGTTTTTCAACCTGAATTTCTTCCTGTAATTACTAGCACACTCCTTTGGAATACACTAAAAATTCACCTCTCTCAGTAACCTTCACTGCCTGATACTCTTATGTCATCTCAGGATATCATGCCCAAAACTTACTCCATTGGAAATTATCAGGATTATTCAAGGGGCAGGGCTCTAGCTTTAAAGAACAAAATGGGCATCACTGGAATAGGTAAAATGTTTCTTAAAAAAATTTGAGACAAACGTTTTTTCATTGTGGAGAAAAGACGATGTATTGAATGCATCAGTCTCTTAATCACTATAAATCAGAGACTGGGTGAAGAGAGTGGCCATGACATGAACTGCAAGATGTGCTGTTCTAATAGAAGAAATACATTACTTTTCTGTTGTATTGTTTTTCATTTAGCTTAGGAAGGAAAAGGCTTGAGAATATACTGAAAAAGTACTACTGACTAAGAACTGTATCTTTGCTCCGACAGGCTAAAGGACAACAGTAGGATAAAATAATTTTGGGTCTGATGATTTTGAGTTACATCAGATAAATATAAATTAAATTATTGTAAATAACCAAAAAGAAGTGTTAGGGAAAAAAGGGAAGAAAATTTATAAAAGAAAGAGAACCATTTGGAAAAGTAGGGTGGACAGAAGAGTTTGGAGTCCTGAGTGTTGAGAAAGTTTGGGAGGAGTGGTAAATAGGAGATGCAAAAACCCTCTGTAACTCTTAAGGGAGGGATCTTACTGTAACTGGATGAGCAGCTACCTAAAATAATATGTTAGAAATAAATAAAAACTTGGGAAAAAATCTGCCTTGGCAATGAGAAAAAATAGCAACAAAGTATAAATTAGCAAAAGACAAACAACAAAAAAAACCCCGCAACCCCCCCCCGCAAAAACAAACAAAAAAAAAGACAAAATCAAGAGACAAAAAAGAAAAAAAAAAGGTATGTGGAAGGAGACTTTAATTGTTTAAAAAATGGATCGCTGTGCAATGTTAGTAAATCAGAAATAAATGATTATCTGCCAAAGACACCACAAGAAAATGGGGGCTATTTTTTCTATCTTGTATAGGAAACAAACTTCCATATTTAAGAATACAGAAAAAATATGTTGATGCACTTGCAAACTTAGTATAGTATACAAGGCTTTAGAATGTGTTGCAAAGGAAAATACAAAGCACAAAGGTAGTAAAAACAAGGACAAAATAGAGTTTGGGTTTATGAAAGGTAACGGATTCTGTTGCCATTATTTTAGACAGCAGTCAGATTTTTTTAAGGAAAGAAAATACAGTGAATTTATCTTGACTTCTGTAAAGTATTCTCATACAGTTCATAAATTAAAGTGGAAAAGATATGAAATAGCATAGGAATCGCCTGCCTATCTGAATACAAATGAGTATGACAATAGCAAGAGGATTTGGCCAGGAGAGTGAGGGAAAGAGAGAATGAGGATTTATCACGGAGAGTTCAAGGAATATTGCAGAGAGACATCCTCCAGGACTGTTTATGGAACTCAGTATTATAAAATACCCTTATGAATGGCCTTGGCACAAAGAATAGGAGCAAATTAATGAAATCTACTGATGACACAGTGGGAGGCATTTTCAGTATAGAGATAAAATATTGTATAAGGAAGGGGAAATATTATAAGAAGGATTGATTTATAAGTCAGGAGTAATAGAAGCGTGATGAACTACAATAAAAAAGACTAATAAGAATTTCTCATTTAAGTTGAGAATTTATCATTTAGAGGCAGGGAGGATGACCTGCATGTTAGGTTGATGGCCTAACTGAGATATGACTGACAGGAAGATATGAAAAACACATCTCTCAGCTGAGAGATGAGATATTTTAACAGCGATACAGAAATATTAAATTAATTTTACTTAAAATAATGTCTCCTGGAATGGGTCACCATTATTAAAAAAAATAACTTGATCTGTTTGGGTACACAGAACATCTTCAGAGAGGGGATTCTAGGCTGCTCAGAGCCTGTGTGGATAAGGTGTCTAAATGAGTGATGTCGTTCAAATGAGCAAATATGTAAGGTCATAGATAAGAGGAATTTGTTCTTCATTGCACAAGATGATACTTGCAAAATGAGAGGTGAAGCTAGGTTTCTAAAGAGCAGAGCAGGTAGTTACCAAACTGGACCTCTGACATAAGAGGTGCAAGCAGACTAATTATGTTTTTAAAGTACTGTCAACAATTTGTGAGTAGATTTTTATTAAATTACTTTTTGCCATTATAGCAGATTGTGCTTTGTGGACCTCAAGGTTTTTATACAGAACCTCATAACCTTTTTCCCCTCCACTTTCTTCCAATAGAAAGCAAAAACAAAAAGCAAAAAGGAAAAAAGACTTTTAAAATTTCCACTGTTGTTTAGGACTGAGGAATCTGCTTAAATACAGACAGTTTGAAACACTCCCTATGGCCTCAAAAAGCTGTAAGTAGTGTTTAGCTTCCCCTTAGGCTCTAGTGAATTCACTACTTGTTCTTTGCCTCCTCAATACCTCTCTGCATTGTTCTATAGAACTTCTAGTCCTTGTAATAGTATTCATCTAAGTTCACCTTTTTCTGGTGAGGCTCAAAGAGTTCTTGTCTAGGTTGTGTTTAGACACAATTTTGAATGACTTTTGAAATTCTGCAACATCCTCTGACTACACCTGATCATGGTCTGATGATGATATCAGATGCACCTTTGGCTTTTGCCTTCCCAAGACAACATGCCCCCATTTTAGCTTTCTTGACCTGACTCTATGCACTTTGACAGCTGCCAAGTGTCCCCCAAAGACACAGTAACCCAACCATGGCTGGACAATTGATGGATAGCTGTGACACAATAGCTGTGCTAGTCTGGAATACCATCAGTCAAATTTGGATTCCTAAAATCACAGTTAGAAGACTTAGGCAGTGATATATCCACAGATTCGCTTTCCACACATTACAGACTGAGTCTTAGAAAAGCTCCAGCAGAGAGGGGGAAGGTAATTCTAAGACATGCCCTTGTAAACTGCAATGCCAAGCTCACTGAACTGGAGTGCTGGTGATTAACCCTGCTCAATTAACAGTGATTACTTACACTCTGTTGGCTTCATCTTCCCCTCCTTGGGCTCCACAGGCTCTGCACAGGTGTCCTGGTGTGATGCTGTGGCTGCTGTTTCTATAGTCTGTTCCCAAGCTGAGGCAGCACAATGTAAAGATAACCAACAAACAGATGTCAAAATGAAAATAAAATGAGAAAAGAATAGTCTGGGCCTCTGTTACCACCACAAAATATTATCAGTAGGAGGTGTGGATGCATCTTAAGACCTGCTAAATGGGAGTTGCATATTGAAATTTAAAATGTCTTTTTAAAGAAGTCAGATTTAAATTGAACATAAGATCCGATTAATTAAAAATCACCATGTTAGATATGTACCTAAGAACTCAGTATGAAACATTCTGGAATATTAGAAATCTCACAGCTTTTCATTTACACTTTGAAGAGTAAGAGTTTCTAAAAAAATACTTTGGGCATTAACTCAAACAAAGAAGCTCTTCAGTTTCATACTTACTGTAATTTTTTTTTTCAAATTCTGCAATTGGCATTTACATTTGCATGACAAACTTCTGTGATGGTCGGAGGGGCAGCCTGGGCTTATGGGATGAGTGTAACTAGAAATCAGAGTTAGAGAATTACTCTGCAGTGAGATGGTTCATTGTTCTACTTCTAAAGAGAATTGTTCCTTTCCAAATTGGCCTTCCATCCCTTCCAGATAATAAGAGCTCATCCTTCTCACAGCTAACATTAAAGCATAGTTTAGTACACTGATGATGCTTGGCTGGCACTGTTAATGATATTTTAAAACTCATAAAACTCATACAGATTAGAATGTTACCCACTTTATTATTATCTCCAATTTTCTTTTTTTTTTTTTTTTTTTTTTTTTTCAGGGGGGTGTTTGTTTTTTTTTTCTTTTTTTTTTTTTTCTTTTAATCACAGCTGTTGCAACTACTGTTGTGATTTACACCTTCTGGTGCAGTTTCCTGTTCTGTAGTCTGTGTTCATTTACTCGATGTCTGCAAAATGCCCACCACAGAGACTTTCCTGACAACTTCCAAATTCCTTCTCATTCCTTTTTATATAGTAACTAATAATAATCAAGAGACAAGACCACAATTTTTCAGCAAATTCCATTGCTATAGAATCACAATATACACAAGGCCCTGATAATATCTGAGTATTTTGTACATAATTTTGTTCCTAGACAGCTGGACACAGGGTCAGGTGCCTTGGGAGTTTAATTCATTTTGTTTCCTATGCATTGTCTAAGTGAGGAATTGCATGCAGGCACAGATTGCCTCCCATACTATCAGGAAGCATCTTGAAATTTGACCTATGTTTGAGAATGAACTTCTCTGCACTGAATTTCAGATGCAAAACTCCTGCCTGCTCACAATATTTGTCACCTTACTTTATTATTTGATCACTTTTTATCAGCTTTCCAGGTACTACGTTAGTTTTCAATTATACTTTCACCACTGTGAAATCTCCACTTTTGTGCCTTCAAATCTGACTATCTGGATCACTGTCTGAAACAAATTCCTGAAACTCTCCTTAGCAGTGGTCTCAAACAAGGACCGAGACCTGATTTACTTAATGTAAATAGAAAGAAACTCCACCTAGGTTGCTGGAGATCCATAGATTTCACAAGCTGGTCCTTTGTACCCTTTCTGTCTCAGGAGTACCCAACAGCATTAAAATGTAGCAGTGTTGCTGTAGCTCAAACAGGCTACCAAGGAGCCTTTTGCTAGACCAGCTGGTAGAACTAGCAAAACCCAAACTGGTTTGTGTATTACAAACCTTTTCTCTGGATAGTTTGGAAGAAGGCATGACTTTCTAAGCCTGGTACTTAAGAGCAGCTCCTAAACGATGTTTTTTCCTAGACCTAGCCCACACTGATCATTTGATTGTTTATTAAACATTTCTAGGCTGGTGAGAAGGGAGTTTTGTCTCTCATTGAATATGCGCTGCCCTTAGTCACACTGCCCTTAGTCACACATTCCCAATCCCTGCTGCACTCTGTTATCTTTTCTTTATATTCTGCTTTACATAAGCAGTTGTTGTGTTGTATTATCTGATCATCCGCTTTCAAAACTCACCATGAAAAATATATTAGCAATTATTCCTTCAGGGCTAAGGGAATACCTGAAAAAATCCCTCAGCATTTCTTGCCTCAGAAAGAACTTTGGGGTACCCATGGGTGGGATCCTGAGGAGGCCCACAACATGTGGTGTGCTTCTAGAGAAAGTATGACCAAATCTGCATGTAATTTCTTGATATTCCAGGCATTTTTCAAAACACCTAGTTTATAATTTCAATCAATCCAAATAGACACATATAAATTACTAGAAAATATTTGTTCCTGAGAAAGCACAGTGTGCTCTGTGTTTATCAGGAACAAGCTGGAAGTGTGGAATGTGTATTGCTCTGAGTAAGAATCCTGGAATGAAATGCTGAATCCTTCCTCAAAAGCCAGCTTTCTTGCTTTCCTTTTGTTTTTTTGGCTCAAGAAGGATATTGACACCATTTGCTGAGAGTTCCTGCATTACTGTCAAAAAAAATTCCCTCATCAGAGAAAAATACACTCCTTTAGTTAGGAGGCAGTAAAAGGACCAGCATGCAGCTTACAGAAATATTGCATTATAAAAAGGTTTTAAAACATTTGTATCTGTAATTTTGAGGATATAATTCTGTGATTTTCAGTGAAAGATTAAAAGGAAAAATTCTTAGGATATAAGGACAGGACCAGATAATTTGCATATTTACATTTGGGAAAGTTGTGTAGCAATTTCATAGGCTTTCCTGAACTAACTCACAACAGAAATAATCAGCCCAAAGGAGATATCTGCAGCATTTGTTCCAAACAATCGGCTCCCTTACAGAGAAGTAGAGTCCTCAGAAGCTTTTCCATTTACCACAGATCATTTTCAGGTAGAATCAATCTTCTGGTGTTTTGTAGGCTGAGATCGCAGTCTTGGTGGAAAACTATCAGGAAGCCACAGAAATGATAAAATCTTGGGAAGGAAAGATGTGTCCCAGAGTGGATGCTAAAAAGACTTTATTGCCTGCGACTGCTCCACCTATTTCAGGAGCTTACTCAAAGATTTCCCCTTTTTCACGACTTGACTTTCTGCTGTGCTGTTGGCCAAGGGCCAGCATTCCAATTAGGCACAAGCTGGAAGACAGCCCACAGGTCCATGCCTTTCCCTGGACACCAAAGGCAGCGTTAAGATAAAATCTTAACTGAGTTCTGGCCAAGATCAGACTGCAACCATCATTTATTCATTCCTCATCTTTCACGATGTTGCAGCTGGATTTGTACATTTGAAAATTGGGAGATGTAATGTGTGAAGCCTGAATGGACTTCTTCATGTGGAGGAAACAACAGGGAAGAAGATCTATGAGCAGGAGCAGCAAAAAAACAGTGGAAGGACTCTCTTTGCAAAAGATAGCTTAGTGGATGGAGTTCACATGACTGAAAAAATTTCCATCTTTACAGCACATTTTTGGAAGCACTGTAAACAACTTATTCATACAACTGCCATTGGAAGTAAGAAAGAAGCATTTTTCTCATATGTTGAATGGCAATATTGGAAAAAAAATTTGAAGCCACAGAAAACAGTAATAGAGCTGGTACTGGATAATCAAAACATTAAATAATCAACCATTGTGCACAGCTTAAAGTCACATTTTTATTGAAATGGGCCATGCAGGCACTCACATAAACTCCATGAACTGACCACCTCTGTAAAACAATAAAATAACATGATCCCTGCCTTGTAGATGGGGAATTGAAATGCAAATATATTTTGTCACACAGGAAAAAGCAGGATCTGAACCAGATGTTCGAAGATCTGGCCTAGTGCCTTAAGCACAAAATAATGATTTTAACTCATAAAAGTACTCAGACAAAACTGCTCTTTCTCACCTTTCATGATCTGGTTTAGTAAAGAAAATAGAGAAAGATCAATAAGTACGCTGCTAACTCAAAGCCAGCTTGGTGATAAGAGAATGTGCTTTGATGACTGGAATGTTATTTGACTTTTTCTTAAATTAGGGGGGAGAGTGGGAAAGAAAGTGTCTGTTTTGGGTAGAGACAATTTCCAGACTTGAATCCTTTCCCTCTGTAAACTCCTTTTTTCCTTTGATACTTCTTTTCCAAAATTACCCAGGGTCAACCCATATGGGTGGCACTGTGTAAGCTGCTTAAGCTGCTTTCAAACTGCAAATTGTTGTGAAAACTTGATAGGACAACTACATGGATCCATTATCTATACTTCCCTGTCTGCACTGGGAAAAGGTCTCAAAAGCATTGTTTCTCCAGGATGTGTAAATAAATTTGACTAGGGCAGTTGTGCAGAGAAATGCTGTTGTGCTGTCATCTCCTCATCCCTCTGGATGTTGGATACTTTGGCCCTGATAATTAGCCTCAGCTCCTGTGGGAGCAGAAATGTGCTGACTAAACGATTGTTCCTGTTATCTTGGTGTCCTACTGTGCTGGGAGTTCTTTGCTTTAATTTCATTAACTGCCTTAAAGCCCAGCCATGTGCAAAATGTCATCTTTTTTTCAGCAAAATCTGCATCAAGGCAAAAGACACTGTTTAATAGCCTAGTTAGCAGGGTGAACAAAGAGCTGCATGACAGGTTCTTCGTGCGAGTGAGTGCCAGTTCAAATCTATTTAACCACTGTAAATTGATTTGAAGGCAGCACCAGATGTGCCACTAGATTTCCATTTATTCCTCACCGAAAGTCAATTAAATGCATCTTGTCTGGAAATTGTCCCAGGCAAGCAGATGTGCTATGTTTCTCGAGACTTTGACAAAAGAACATTTTTTGAAGCTTCAGACAAGAGTTAAGGGTGTGCAACATCTCCCAGGAGACTCACAGCATAATGGCTGGCCACAGTGTAAGTGGAATCTGCTTTGAGTAATATGACCTAGATTCAAGAAGTCTTTTGAGCAATTCTGTGAATGGAAGACTAAAATCAAATCAGATATTTAAACCATAATAATCCTTTCCTACAGAACCCAGATGAAACTACTTTGCTTCAATAATCAACATCATAATTCTTCAGTTCTATTTTATTTTGCAATGTTCATTTCCTGTGGCCGTTTTCTAAGATCTCAGCATTTACAGGAAACCCAACTCTCTAACACATCCCACTTGGACAGAGTTTTCACTGCTCTAAGAAAGGTACTGAAAGGTGCAAAAGTTCAAACATACTCAGCTGCAGATGAGCTCACCCTCACCAGTTTTCTGCAGCTGATTATAATAAAAACATCACCTCCCATGTGACCAGCTCTTGCCATTGAAAAGTAATAATGTCATCTCCGGTGGGATCCTGGATGACATACAGCTAGTATTAAAATACAGATATTTCTCCAGATTTCTCTGCAGCCTGTAATTTCCTTTAGGGGAACAACTATGTGATTGGGCAGAGTTTAAAGAGGGTAAAGGAATAAACACTCTGTTAATATTAAAGGGAAACAAAAAAGATGACCTCCTTAGTAAAACAGATTGTAGCTTGGCAGTTGGGGTAAACATGTGGGGCAGCACTGATAATAAGGGTTGATATTTATTCTTATTTGTTATATAGGAAGTTATATGGTTTTGAATTTTAAAAGCTACTCTTAGCATTATTCCTTCAAGCTAAAGATGTTATTGTCAAGTCTGATCCAATAGCCCATGGAAATATTTGCTTTATGGGGCATTTGATTGTGTCATCAGAACATTTAGAATAGCATCTTTTGTACAAGAAATTTGCCTTTCTGTGCAAGAATGCTATCTCCAAGAAATATCACAGACTTCTCCTAAATTCTGCCAGGCCTGGTGGCTTCAAGCAAGAGCACAGGCATTACTGTGAAAAGAATAAAGCCCAAAATACTTGCTGAGTATGTGTCCTTGCTCATTACAGATGCATGATTACTTGCCCAGCATTTAATTTGTGGCAGTCATTATATTATTATGCATTATATTATATTATATTATGCATATCTGTCATGAAAAAGAAGATTAAATACTGTTACTTGCAGACAAAGGAATTCAAAAACCTTAAGAAACCTCAGATAAGAATTACAATATACCCCAGAGTTTGCTTGAGACAACCAAAGTGGGGGAGGCTATGCACTTTCCAGACACTCCTCGCAGCTAGATTCCATCACCAGGCAGAGGGATGTATTGTAATAAAAATGTAATATCATCCCTCATGATTTTAAGAAGCTGTCTCCCTTCTTTTGGGAAGGCAGTAACATAAAGCTAAGAAAGGAATTTCCACAGAAACAACCCACCCAAACTAGAGAGATTCTGAATGCAAGAAACATGGTCACTAAATATTCATATTGATTCAGACTCTTTTTGTACACAGACAACATAAAAAAAAAGGATACTGTGTTACTTTAACAGAGCAGGAGGAATTGCTAGCATTGGAGACTAATCAGTGCATTGGAAATTGCTGTGTAGGTACTGCTTTATCTTCACAAAACCCAAACAGACCTTAGATGTGTTTTAGCTGATTATGGTTTCACTAACTTCCTTAAAGCCATCTATAGTTCTTTCCAGCTATTTATTATTTCTCTAAGAAGACATCACAGGACTAAGTGGGCATGATTTGATGAATAACTTACAGTGTACCATCTATCATGACTTAGGATTACTTTTAGGAGGTAAGAGGCATAAGACAAAGTGTAAGGTAGGCTTACACCTGACAGCTCAAAATGTGAGAAGATATGGGGCATTTGAAAAGAAGTCTTCAAGGTTAATTCTGGCCATATCATCAGTGCTGAGGCAACACTTTAGATTCTTTAGAGATCATGAAAAAGGAGGATTAAAAGGCAAAGTCTTGGTCTATTGAGATTCCTCTGTAGGAAGTCAAGGACAACTTGTAAGTCAACTTAAGCAGAACTTTTTATTCAAAATCAGTACCCAGAGTCCTCTGTAAGTCCATATGCATACACAGATTAGCTTTCAGAAATTGTTACACCTTAATTGAAGTAACACCACAAGTTCTCTGAACTTTGGATGGCAAGAAACGGCCACCCATACTTCAGCTTTGCTTCAAAACTGACACAAGTTATTTGTTTTTCCCCAAGAGCTAATGAGACAGTTCTGTGTAAACTGTCACTGCACTGTCCAGGGCTCATCAATATTCAGTAAGCAGACATTTGCCTAAAGACAAGGCAAGCCTGAAATAGCATTTCTGTGAAAGAAGTGTTTCTGAAGGATTTAGAAGATGCAGGAAGTCAGATGAGACTGACATTTAAATTTGACGTGGCTTTTTATATTTAATTTAAAATTGACATGGCTTTTCTGGAGTTAACTAAGAGAAAATTTGTAGTACAGACTTGGGTTCTGATTAGACATGCTTAATTATGTGCTGTTCCCAACAACTGTAAAACCATTTTTGAAAAGCTGCTCAATGGATACCAGTTTTACTGCTCTGAGGAAAAGTGGCTGTGAGCGTTACATGTGTACTGAACATGGCACAGACAATTATTACAATTCAATTTCTAGTAGAGACAAACCCTGAATTCCCTGTGAGAGCTGAGGGTGACCAGATTCAGTGCATTATAGTGAGTGCCTGCAGAGAAGCAGGAGCATGTGTGGCACATGCTATAGATATGCTGCTGAAAGATAGCTGAAATACAAGTACAGGCAGACAGAGCTACAGGCTCTTGGCTATGCTTGTTGAATGAACACAAGAACAATCCAATGCCCCTTCAGAAGGGCTTCCCCTAAAAGTCCTATTACCAAGTCGATTTTTTCAAAAAGCAACAGAAATCCTCTTGTGAACCAAAGCAGATTTAGGGTTTGATAATTTCTTGCCAAGTTGGCAGTGTTGTGCTTCATACCCTCATGTAGAAGTTCACAACAGAAACCCAAACTACAGAAGGTAAAGCTGAAGAACATGCGCAATAAAACTTGCAGTTTTCTGTGTGACATTACAACCTTTCACTCATCTCATGTAGTTAGATGCCCTAAATCATTCAAAAACTTCAAAGCTTTGCCTAAGTGTAATATGTTGCCATCAACTTGCCCACTACAGCTAACAGGAGAGCATTGACAAGATTAAAGCTTGAGTGGTTAGAAATCATCCATCAATTTCATCTTATATATTCATAATTAAGCAGCTTTAGTAAAATAACTCAATAAATCCCTAACAATATCTACACCATTACCTGTACCGAGCCATAGTGCCCATGTGCAACTCCATACCTGCATTTCCTAGAAGGTGTTGACTTTGATTTTGAAGTTCTGGGTATAAAGAGTGGGAGTAAGCTTTTTCAAGTCACAGAAGAGTCCATTTGAGAAAAAGAATTATTTTAAAAACAATCTTTTCATTAAAGCAGCCTGACTTGGAAATATTCTTGTCACTCACTTTGAAAAAAGAAAACCACAAGCTTAGAAAAGTAGGTCTCACATAAGCAGTGAGACAGAAGTACTACCCAGGCAATATTCAAAGAAAAACTTAAACGTTTTTTGTGTGTAATTTTTCTACAGATTTTGAGCTCCTATGATGTGCGTGAGCATGAGGAACAGCGAAGTCCAGCTGTTCTCCAACACTGGGGAGCAACTGGAAGCCAAGCATAACGAGGACAATAGGACAGAAGCCATGTCAGCCCTATGCTACCACAGTAAACCAAGCAGGGTCAGCCAGGCATGGCAGCCAGAGCCAGCCCAGAGGCCAGATCCTACATGGGGATGAGGTAAGCCTAAGGAACAGAAACTAGAACTGGGGCAAAAGCTGAAATAATGAGATATTTAGAGCAATTCATTACATCTTATGAATTAGGCAGTAAGTAAGCTCTCCTGGTCAATCCCTAGGTAGAAAGGAAGAACCAGCCACCTCCTGTGATTATCCACTATGAATTGCAGTGCAGAATCTGCAGTTTATCCCCTTACCAGGATCATTTCTACCTGCTTGAATGGGTCAGATTTGTCTAAGATAAGATAAAGTATGTTTTAGGACAAAGACCCTGTTTTCCTTTGTGCTTTTCAAGGCTGATGCAGTTCTGTGCTTCCCATCTTGGAAAGCAACATTAAAAGAAGAACAAACTGCACGCTGATGAAATCTGCAAACTGCAGTAGAACACAGCTTGTTTATCTGTCAGCCTGTCAGGCTCACCTATGATTTACATTTTCTGTGTCTGTGAGAAATGTTAGAGGATCTCCCAGGTCAAAGGTATCTTGGAAAGAAGAAAGCAGGCACAACAGCAGCTTTGTGAGTGCATTGATCATTAAAGATTTCTGCCAGTGATAAAACATATGCTTAAATTTTACTTCACTGAAAAATATTCAGTAAGGAGACCAGATATTCCTCTTGAGCAAAAGGTAATGAGAAAACGTCCATTGACTTTAGCTGTTGGGTGAAGAAAGGAGGAAAAAAGGTGGAGCAACTTTTAGGACAATAGCCGGGCTCGTGCTGTCCTCTACTGGTGAAGAACACAAGTTACGGTACTGGTGTAAGCAGTGCTCAAATAGGAGCTATTTTAATAAACCTGTAGAGAAACGAAAAGTGTAAATAGCTGTACGAACTAATATATTGTCAGTATTAAAAATCAAAACTTGTGGTCTAAAAGCACAGTCTTCTGCAGTTGCTTCAAGTAAATCCATAAGTTTAATGTAATCTTCCTGCAATTACTTTGTACGCAGGAAAATGCTTCCCAATACTTCCCAGTTTCCTTCTTCTTTTTCTTCTTTTTTTTTCCCCCTCTTTTTAAAAATCCATCTACAAAAACACAAGTAAAACAGGAAAAATGCAGTATATGCCTATACAAGCAAACATCCCTTCCTCTTTCAGCTTCTGTCTGAACAGACAACCTGATGGACAGCATTTATTCAAGCAGAGATTCTTGCAAAGATATTCTAGGAAGGTTGACAGTGGCTTTTCATAGGAGTGGGTTGTGTTTGTGTTTTGTCCCTCACTCTGCTCACATCCCCAAGTGAACAGTGGCACTCCAATTCCAATGGTGTTTGCTGAGCCCAGTACAGCCACCCAGTCCAGTGCCAATGGAGCAAGGTAACAGCAGTACCACATATTCATGCAGAACTACAAACAAGTCTCCAAAAGACATTAGGAAATGTCCTGCAGAGCCTTGTTTAACTGCAGAGAGTAAACAGCAGATGAGGAGAAGGGCACAGCACACAGGCAGCATTCATCATGACAGATTGCTCATTGTTTTACCTAAAGTGAGATCCAGAAAGTTGAAACATCCGCCTCCCTCCTGGAAAGTTTGGGTCACAAAGTCTCCTGTGAGTCTCTGCACAGACCTGAAGAATTCATAGCTAGGGAGGCTCAAGCACAGTCTGATTCCTGAATCTGTGTAATGATTTTAATCCTTGTTTGACTTACACACTTGATATGTGGCTGGGATACAAGTTTAGTTCTTTGGTCTACCTTCCTCTGTAGCATCCCCAATTCTTCCCATCCTCATTAAGGATTTATAGTGATTAAGTGTGACTTAACACAGTGACACAGTGATTGACTTACAGCCTCTTCTGTGGTAATCATGGCAGTCTACCAGGGCTGATGAGAAATTCCAAGAGTTCATAAAAGAGTTGCCCCTCCTGTGATGCAGTATAAGACTAATCAGCCTTTTTCCCTACTCATCTGGAGGCTCCTGTGCTATACCAATGCCCAGAAACAGCCCAGAAACAGCTGTAAACCACCACTTAAATTTGCCTCAGGGCAATCCAGAGGGAGCATGAGATGACATAACCTGCCTTCACCGATCCTTGAGCTGTTTTTGCACACAGCAGAGTTACACCCTAAGGACAGAAACGGAACTGATGAAAAGGTCATCTTTGTTGTGTTTGCTTTCTGAGAAAAAAATATCCATTAGGGGTTATCAGAGAAGGAATTTTATTTTTAGAATGTTCTTGTTCCCATGAAACTCAAGAGAATTTTTATCTTTGACTTGAAGGGGAACAAAATACTGCCCTTGGGAATGACTTTTTACATTAGCAAAAAAGAAATATGATTAGGAAAACCTGTGGAAAATTTCAGGAAATTGCTTTCAAAGAAATTTATATACAGAGAGAAGCGTTCATGTTAATTCTGGAACATTATTTTGTCATACTGTTAGTTTTATAAGGTACTGGTTTACAGTATCTTCCAAATTAAAATTAATGGGGATCACAACTTTTTAATTAGCACTGGATTAGAAGAGTGAGAATTTTATAGAGGAAAAGAAAGAATATGACTCATAATTTATTTAATCTTATTTGCAATAAGTGAAAATATCTTCCAACACATACAAATGTAAGTAAAGACAAAGCTAAAAATCCCACCAACAAAGCTCTATACAGCTTAGATCTGGTAAAGCATTTGCACATTAACTGGAGACAGTATATTTGTCCTTGCACAACATTTCTGATATCAAAGAAGCCTTCATGTATTTTCCCTTTTGCTATTAAGCTGCAAATAATGATTTTAGCCTGTTAGACCTGGTTTGTAAAAGCATTGACATACTACACTAAAACTAAAACTTATTTCTTCAAACATAAGCACACTTAAAACTGACAGCAGTACCTTTGAAAAAGGTTTCAAAGCAACAATTGAGAAAAAGGAACATACCACTGAAAGATAATTTTCCTGTATTGGTAAGCCCAATTTCACAGGTTTTCCATCTAGCAGTGGAGAGATGATTAGTCTTCAGGTGATTAATTCTGTGATGGAGAGGACCGATTACAGTTAAGGTTACAATTATGGCTGATGCTCTGGAGTGGCAGGGATGAGCTGTGTGGCTACAGTGGGGGTTAGGGTTCAGGAAGGAAGAGCTGGACAAATACATTTACTGCAGGACCTTGTCAGTGAGGTGTGTCTAGGATGAGGGCTGGTGGTGGCAAGGATACATAGCTTCTGGCTAGTTGTAGTAGGAACAGTAGACCAACAGTTTCAAGACTAGTTCTCTTGGCAATGAATAATGTGTAATTCATCCTCTGACAGTGACTAGGCTAAGGAAGCAAAAGCATTCACTGTCAGGAATGCTCTTAGGTGCTTTAGGATCACAGGTCCAGTAAAAGATGGCTAAGGTCTTGGGTTTATGTTAGTTCCTTCAAAAGCTAAGGAAAAAGAGCAAATTTTGATATCAGAGAAGCCACTCATTGTGGCATGAACTCAGTAGAACTTACTGGTATTGTATTTAAAAAAAAATCCTGATCTTGAATGTTATAGTCCAGAAAAGAGGAAGCTACAAAAGCAAGTTAATAGGTGGACCTCCAAAGTCCTACAGGAATCATATATCTACTGTTTGTAGTAGGCTGTGTGGTTCTCTCCAAAGTTAATTTTTAGGGTGTCTGGGTTGGTGGGGTTGTATTTTGTTTATTGGCTAACCATATGTTTAAGGTAAAGGAAGATGAATGTAGAAAATTTCCTTAAAGGATCCTGACAGATTGTGGCTAAGCCTTCCTGTGAGTAGCGAATGGTAGGAAACATTGACAAAGTTCTGGATACCGTAACTAATAGGACTAGATTTGAAACCAAGGATCTGTGAAGCAAAATTCAAATACTAGTGTGGTTTCTTGCAGGCCATTGAGACCTAGAACAAGGAGATTATCTTTCTGGACTTGAAATTTAGACGATGTTAAAACTGCAGTTCAGGAAAGCAGGGGCTGCAGAGGTCAGCTCATTATTGGAGTCCATCGGTTCCCTAGGGCAGGATGAAAGTTGTGGTTAGGAAGGGTGTGTGCTTTCTGTGTGGGTGAGTAAGCCTTCTGCTGAGAGGGGAGCAATGGTTGGTGCTGTGTTTTACATAAACAAAGCCTGAGAAGCATGTTCTGTGCCTGTGAGACTAATAATTCCCATTTCACTGTTGATCTAAATTGTGAAGAGGGGGAATGTAATCTGTGAAAGACGTAGGGGCATGGATAAAACTGGACAAGATTTTAAGTTGGGATTTGCTTTAGGTCTTTAGTCGTTTCTCCATGTTCAACATGAGTTTTGATAAAGTTGAGGTAAAGTTTGACATCAAGAAAGGTTAATTAGTACTCATTTCAGTACGTCTGGAAAGAAGAATCTGGAGAAATGTGATGTTGCCAGTTATGTTGGGATAGGATAGGGATTGGACTTGGGGATGGACATTGGATTTATGCCTTCTGGTTATTTTTTGAGAGGGGCAGGTGTTGACAGGGGTCTGATGGAGATGATTCCTTTATGGATTATTTTGCGACTGGATAGAATTATTTGCTGTAAAGAAAATCAAGCAAGGAAGAAACCAAAGCTTTGAGCTGTTTGTGAGGCTGGTAAATAGCAATTGTTTCATCCCATTAATGCATGTTTTATTTGAATATTTAAAGATAGTATGTTATCTTCTTTTTATTTTATTTGAAATTTATATATATGTTAAAATGAAAGATAGTTCTTAAACTAAACCCTATATTAAATACTGATGGTTGGGACAAAACAAGTGCTTTCATTAATGCTCATTTTTTAATTAGTGTGTCAGGTTTTTCAAAAGCTGATTTTTCTCCTCAGCTTTTCCATTTGGCTAAATAGTCAAAAAATCCTCTTTCATAGTGCTAAATTCCTCTGCAATACCAGATTTAACTTCATGCATGGAGGCAGATAGAAAAATTAAAGAGAAAAATAGAAACATTGGTAGTATTAGTGAAAAAGTAAGCACTTCAGTTGTTTAATGTATCACTATGGCACAGCACAGGGAGCACAAGAAGTTTGTTAATGGGATTTTTCTGCCTTTCCACTGTTCACCTCTGTTGCTTTCCTTGTTTTGCAGATGAATGCAAAGTTTCAACATTCAGAATAGTTTTCCTGGCAAACAGGAATATTAAGTATTCATGTATGAAATTTGTTCAGATCCAACCTTGAAATCATTTTGAGTTTGTTTATGACCAATTAAAATGCCATATAAATTTCAGATTCTGCCATCTGAGTATGCTGAATGCAGAGAATGAAGGACAATATCCTGTACTTCTAATTTAATTTTCCCATCAGTGTTTGTTTGAACTCTATCTGTGGGTCAGGACAGTGGATGTCTGTGCAAATATTTTCTGTATACGCCAGCCAGGACTGTGCGCATAATTCCAGTTAAAATTTCAGCAATAGTTTATAGTCAGTCAAGATGTCTTTTTCCACATAGAAAATAACACTTTCAGATTGAGAGCTTTATTAATGAGATATATGTGTCACTTGCCTGTGGCAGAACTTAGTATTTATGCAGTCTGGACCTCCCTCTGGCTCTAGATCTTGACTACAGTTTGAAGAATCTTATAATCTCTAGAAAATGAAATTTTATTGAACTTGGAACTGTCCCATGAGCATCAGAGGTTTGCTGTGCACACAGTGAAAACAGAAGATAAGTAATTGGCAGAAGAATGTAGTGAGTCAACCTGCAGAAAGAAGATAAAACATGTGGAAGAAGACAGCAGCAGGTAGAGGACGCAGTTCCCCTTTGGGTCAGCTGGATGTGTTTTTCCATCCACTTTTAAGTTTTGTCTCTCATTCTAAGTATGATCAGCCTCACTTATGAGTGACAGGGAGGCAAAAAGAGGTGGGAAAGTCACTTCCATGATTTTCAGCTTGGAAAAACAATGTGGGAATGTTTGCCAGAGAAATCTGGACACTTTGGATTTTCTTGAAAGAGCCAAACATTGTTATTTCCTCTGATTATGTATGCAGTATCTGAAAAAGAGTGACTTTGTAAGTATTCGCGTGGTCTTTGCATACACAAAGAAGAATGAGACATTTCAATGTCATTTATTTTAGATTGATGGAAGGAACAAAGAGCCAGGCAGCTGCCAAGTGGTTGTTTCCACAGTGTGACTCTGAACATAGTTTGAGAACAGTCTGGCTTCTCCCTCTGAGCACAGACACAGCTCCTGGAAAATGAAAAGATGCCTGCTATCAGCAGTAGACAGACATGGCAAGGTCATGCAGCAAAATTCAGATATTAACAGGGAAATGTCCTCAAAACAGGGAAAGCTGGAATCAGGATTTTTCTCAGTTCACTGAGAGGCCCACTGGAGAGATAACCCCCATGACAAAGGAGAAATGAAATTAATTTGCCCTACTGTGTGTCTCATATCAAGACCATTTTGAGTACTGATCACTTCAAAGCTGAGTTTTGTGGCTATTTGTAAACAATTTCGTGCCCAGTTTGTTCAGTCTGTATTTCACATCACCTTGGTATTTTGCATAACAGCCCATACTAGTTTAGGTAAATACTCCATCCAATCCTCTCCTGAAATTATATAACTCCTTTGGTTTCCTCCTAAATTACACAGAAACTAACAGAAGAGTTGCAAGTCTCTGTAAAAACTGTTGCAAGTCTCCACCTATTGAAACACTAACATCCAGAGCAACCAGAAGACTTACACAATCCACCGGATGTAGGCTTGGTATGAAGATCACGGTAGTTTTATTTAATCCATGACAGAGAAGAACACAAAGAAAATGTATCAGGTGTAAGAGAAGCCCAAAACATTTAAACTGGTCATTGCCCAGCTTATTTCTTCTTCCATTATAGAGAAGTCTTTTTCATGGCAAAAATTCTATGTCCAAATAATTCAGATTCTTTCAGACCATTTCTACAACATCAGTTTACTGGTCTTCTTGTGATGATTCCACTCTTCCCAGTGGGAAGGGACTGGGTGATCTTTAAGGTCCCTTCCAATACTTGACATTCTATGATTCTGTGATTCCATGTTGCTGAATTGTGGAGCTTTTCACAGTCATGATTTTCTTTAGGATGGAAACTGAAGAGTGATAGAGTGAGCAGGAAAAAGGAAACAATACCACCTCAGAAGTCAAGACAGGAAATCTGAAGTTGGTTTTGGAAGAGAAAATATAAAAGATCCTAGAATCTAAACATTACATTTTGGCAGTATCAAAAGAAAATTATCTTGACTGCAGACTCAGAGGTCTTTGGCTCTGTTTATAGTCTTAAACTTCTACTTATATTTGAAGTCTAGAAATAATGAATCCTGGAAGACTGAGTTTTCAAATTGTAAGAGGGAGCCTTGAAGCTGTCCAGATACTGAAAAAGAATTGCTCAAAACCTTACTTGCTGCGCCTTTAACATTGTTGTCCCCAAAGCTATTCAAATCGTGCTCCAAAGCTGTGACTCAGGAAATGAGGGCTCCCAGGGAGTTTTTCTCACTGAATAAATGCAGCCAAAATCCAGGTTTAGCACCAGAGCATGTGTCTATTAGAAGTGTGTTAGTGTAATGATGGATCCCTCTGAGATATGCTAGGATGACATCCATGATGATAAGAGCTCTCCCCAGTCAGTTTTCCTCTGCTTCTGTTCAGTGACCCTCAGAAAAACAACATGAAAGCTGACAACCACATTCCATGAACATTACTTATGGTACATTTTAGTGACTTCAGCTACAAACATTTCTTCCTATTTCCCTCATTGTTGTAATCATTGCATGACCAAATATCTCTAAGTATTCACTATCACAATTGATTTAACCTATCAGTTTGATATGAGCCAACCTATCTGCTTCCAATTTCATTTTGCTTTCAAAACAAGTTTATATAACAGGCTAAGATGGATTTTTGTAATTTCCAACAACTCCAGACAACCAATCTAGACTTCTATGGATCTCAATCACTTGTAGATATAATGAGATACTATCTCTGTAGGAACCTTTGCCATGACAGCACTGTGACAGGCCAAACTGCATAGATGGAGGGGCTTCAGAACAATACTTGGCAGAAAAAAACAGTTTATTGGAGACTTACAACTGTTCAGTTCAGTATAGTAGGACTGAGGTCCAAATGAAAAAGGGGTAGCGTTAATAATTTTGGAATTGGAAGGGGAGTTATGACTTCAGCTCATTTAATTTTTCATGATTTCTGATTCTTTAGTGGAAAGCTCTGCAGAATGGCAGATATAGCTTTTAAATGCATTTAAAAGCATTAAAATGCAGTGGAATGGCAGCACATTTTCTGAGGGAAACAATTTCTGCCAAAAGCAGAGAAGAAGCCATGTCATTTATACCAGCTGTCATCTTTCTAAAGCTATCAAATTGTCTTTGCAGCTACAAAAGTAACTATTTTCTTCTCATCCTTTCAGGTATTTGAAATACTAAGAGCCAGTGTAGTTATCTTTTACTTCCCTTACTTTGTCCTTTCTAGCTTTTGTACTTTCTTTATTACTCTGCATGTCTCTGAACACACTCTTTTCTGTACCATTTTCCCAGCTATTGAATGAAGAACCTTGTAAAAAAATCCTTAAAACTATCATCCTGGGTAAACTGAATTAAAGATTTAAGAGCAAAACAAAACCATATCTCAAGAGTTCTTTATCTCTATGATCTTCGGAAGCATTTCAGGACAATGTCCAAAATATGTAATTCAATTAAGATACTGCGTTCTGGCATTGGCGCAGCTGAGACTAATCCTCTTCAATGCTTTGACTCAATGATAAATATTTCTAATGGCTGTGTTTATTGCAAACTTGGGGCTCCTCCCATCTGGATGTGAATTCCTATCAGACAGTTTAAAGCCTTGGATTAACCTTCAAGCAACCAAAGCATTAACTCTTTTTGATTATAAAGAGCTAACTTCCCCAGACATGAGTAAGTATATGGGTCTGGCTGGTTCGTAGATATATTTTACATTTTACAAGTGCAGAAAGGAAGACAGAAAAGTTTGGGCGAGGTTCATAGTCAGCAAGAAGCTGCAGTGATCGCAACTCCAGGAGAGCCTTGCTCCCCATTCACACGCTGCCTTTGGACTGGCTGGACTGAAGCTGTTTGCATGTTCTTGTTTTGGTCTGAAACAAAAAGACATGAAGAGTCCAACTACGGGGAACAAGAGCTTGTAGGAAATTGCATGTTTTAATTTACTGCACCAATATTCTGCAATTAAAAATGTTAACAGTTTATGTGCCTACATTTTCAAATGTTGTGCCTGGAACTAGCTGATACAAATGAGATGCACAATATTTTCCTTACATAAAGCAAGCTTATTTTCCTGATTTTTTCTTTAATTTTTTTTAATATGGTCCTATACCTGTAAAAAAATTACATGATGAATAGAAGCCTCTCCAGGGTGTTCCACTGCAAAGACTGCATCTGCCATTTGGTAATGAAAGAAGAAACAACTTTTTGTTTCTTTACATACCAGATGCAAAAGCATTGGATATTGAAACAGCATATAGAGTAGGGACAAATGGTAGATTTTTAGAGATTGTGCTTTTCTCCTTTGAGGCAAGATTTTTGATTAAATTTTGAAATTTAAACCGAATAGGAAAGTCTTTGAAGTATAGACACCGATACTGAGGCTGTCATTAAGTGAATCTCATTAAAGTTAAGGAGAAATTCCCTGCAATGCAAGCCTTTGGAATAACATTTTACCACTTCAGTCTGAAGCATAGGCCTGTTTACATAAGAGTTGATCAGAGACAGTTTCTGGCCAAACATATGTTCAAGAAGATTAATGGCGAACACATGTTGTATTTTGTTATCTAAAACAACACCCAAATTCTCAACTGAAATCTAGGTTATGTGATGACATAGAGTGTTGGTTAGGGGTATTTCCTGTTTTTGGCGTGTTAACGCAGTGTTCAATTTTTTTGCCGTTTGGAGAACGCAGTTGGGATTTTTGTAGAAGAATTTCACTCAATTACTAAGGAAAGGGTGAATTTTCCTTTCTGATGTAGGGTAAAGAAAGGTAGGCCTGAGAGGTGCCCCAAATATGTATGTAGAGATCACAGAATTGTTTTATCCACAATGACAACGATGAGATTACTAGCAAAAACAGCTCCTCTCTCAATTCAAGGTGTTCTGCAGTGTTAGGATGCCAATAAAGCTTATGGCATATCAAGAGGTTTGGTATTAACCTGGCTCACCAGAAATCACAGTAATATGCTGCTGGTTCTGTCAGCTCTAGGCAGTTGACTTCATTCAGCTGAATTGGTGAACAGCCTGAAGGCCTTTTTAGAGCTCCCACTGCTACTGAATTATTAAATAGCACTGCTGCAGAAACAGCCCATGATGCACAACAGACCAGACATGTTTACCTTTGTATTAAAGAGAAATAAATCAAGGAAACTAAAGAAAGCTACAGCTGGAAGCAGCCCTTAATATGGAATTGGACATCAGGTGGATGTCCTGGTAGACAAGAAGTTGAACATGAACTAGAGATGTGCTTTTGCAGCAAAGGTCGCTGTTGTTTGCTGCATAAGGGAAGAGCATGGCCAATAAGTCAAAGAAGGTAATTCCTCACTCAGTCTGGTGCGGTCACATCTGGAGTGGTGGGCCCAGTGCTGGGCTCCTCACTGCAAGAGGGACATGAACATATTTCGGCCAGTCCAGGGAAGCACCACAAAAATCCCAAATGGATTTGAGCATCTGACATAGTAGGAGAGGCTGAGGGCTGGGATTGTTTGACTTTGGTAAGAGTAGGATTAGAGGGAATTCTTAGTAGCATGGACAGATGTCTGATATAGTGGGTGTAAGGAAAACAGAGCCAGACTCTTCTCAATAGTATCTAGTGGAAGGACAAGAGGCAATGAGCACAAACTGAAATCCAAGAAATTTCATTTAAACATCAGAAACTTTTTTTTTCCTTTTCTTTTCTTTTTTTTTTTTAAACTGAAGGATGATTCAGGATTTTTGCAGGTTGCCCGGTGAGGTTGTGAGTTGTGTGTTGTTCTCAAAGGTATTAAAACCCAGTTGAGTATGGTTCTGAGCAACTTGTAGTTAAACCTGCTTTGACCAAGGGGTTTAGACTAAACTATCTCTAGAGATTCCTTTTCACTCTCATTCCCACTCATTGTGGGATTCTGCAATTGCAGGCTTAGTCATGTAAGTGAGCGTGACACACTGGGAATTCAGTCTTATCTCAGAGGTCCATATCTCAGCTGCACTCAATACAGATATTAGCTTAAAAATCGCATCCTAGCTGTGCATTCAAACTCCTGTGTGAGGGAATATCACCTACAAATTTACTCCTCAGTGTGTCTCTGGCAGCTACTTTCTACCTCACAGTTCTTATGTCCCATCTGTCAGAAGGAGAATATGAAAATGCAAGAGCAAGAGATAGAAGAGGTTCTGGTGTATGTTCCCACATAATACACACTAGAGCAGACTGTCCTATCTGGCATGAGAATGATCAAAAACATCATTGTTGCTGGACCTACAGACCAAAGTCACATTTTCAATTTGGCACTTCAAAAACTCTGCCTGCACTGGTACTTTCCATGACTGCATCACCTATTTAGGTTACAGATCTGTCAGCAATAGTGTTGTCTTTCTATTATGTGTTGTTTCTCTTCAGTGAAGACTGAAGAAATACTAGGCCCTGGCCCACACCAGGGACTACAAACAACATTGTCATCCACCACTTGGTGGCCATCTCCCTTTCATAGAGGGAAAACCAAAGTCAAAATATAATCTATAGCCTCCAACTCATGGCTGCAAGTGTTTCTAGGAGCAACAGCTGAATGTCACCCCCATAGGTTACAGCTCTGTGCAAAAAAAGCCAACAGTGGGATTTGGGATGACAAAGGCATGGCCTACTTTTGTCAGAGCAGCATAGGAAATGTATGGTACAGTGGAAAAAGAACAGGGGTCCCAGTTGCTGTATCTGATCTCTGCTTTATATTTTGTCCAACAATATGTCCATTCCTTGCCAGCTAAGTTCTAAATGATTAATTTTGTTACTGGATAGTCATATTTTGTGGGTAGCCACTAGTCAGTTTGAGTTATTCACATCTACAAAATACTTCCTCTAGAAGGCACTGTAAACAGAATTAATTTTAAAATAGTTTGAGTTGTTTGAAAGCCATGAGCAATGGTTATTAATACTGGCACAGAACAGGTCACATGCTGATGATTCAAGGGATAGAAACTGGAACATTTTGGACAGAACTGATGTTTTTATATTCACTTGCCTTATATCCAGACACTCTGGTGGTATAAGTGTTAATTATACCCAAGACAGCAAACTGGGGCAGTTACAGGTACTAATAACTGTGGTAAAATAAATCTTTAGATGTAGCAAACCTTGTATATTCAAGTAATTTAGTTTCCATTTCTCAATTACAGCATGCAATTTTGTCATGCATCTGTTCTGCAAGACCAAGAAGGAGGAAGGAGTTTGTCTCGCTGAAGGCAGTGGGAAATATGCTTGATATAGCATGCACAAATATGGACACGAAGCTGTGAGGCTGCACTGCTAACAGCCCTTACAGATGCAAAGAAGCATGCACCCAGATTCCTGAACAACCTACAGTGATGTTTTCACTTGAAATTTTTTGCACTGAAGCTCATTCTTGTGATAAAAAATGGGCACTCCCCAGCCAGTTGGCTCAACAAGCCAAGAAATCTCGCCACTTGGTGATTGCAGCCTAGTTACCGCGAGCACAACTGTACATTGTTCTGCTTCCCTAAAATAATAAATAAAAAAAATCTCCAAGGCTTGCCACTGTTTGGAAAGAACCTATAATTTTTTTGCACATGTCTAGACTGGTTTACTGCTTTTCAGTGTGACTTCTTGTCATGGTATCACAGCCAGTACGTACTTTTCGACTGCTGCTGACCAAGGCAGACTCTGAGTAGTCTTCAAAAGCAAAAGAATTTGCCAGTAACTGAGTCAGTTTAAGCAGCCTGCCAGGAATTTGCAGCATGCCATATAATACATTTTTGAGTCACCATCTGAAAACAGCCTTGATGAATAAGTACTTGACAAGAAAATGAGTCTGAAATTCCCAGCTGGTCTTATGCCAGGATTCTGCCATGCTCCCTTTCTCTCCAAAGTCAAGGCCCTTGAAGAGATCTTGCTATAAATGGCTATTCAAAATATCCCGTTCAATAAGGAACATGACCTGGGGCTGCACAGGGGCTTTAACAATGTCACTTTCTGTGGAGAAACGTGTTGTGTGATGCAACAAGACACACACACACACACACACATTGCCAGGGACAGTAACAGAAATGAGGAGCCGCTCGGATGTCCAGAGCCGTAAGGATAATGCCCACCTCTCTTGCATTGCAGTCTGACCAAGAACAACGTGCCTGTGGAAAACACGTGCGAATCCTGAGAGAAATAGAAGTTATTGGTGTTTAATTCACCACTAGGTGTCACGACGTCTTCATTTTTAAGCAGACTGCTGAGTTTTTCTATGCCTATAGGAAAGGAAAAAAGCACAAGGTGAGGGCAGGAAGCCAGTGCATTAGACAAATACCTAGGCCAACTCAAATTTAAATCTTTTTAGTAAAGTCAGGTTGGTAGATAGCACATTCAAAAGAAATAAAAATTGAGAAATCACCTCCTTCCCTTTTGGAGATTACTTCTATCCCAGATCATAGTGAAACACTAAGAATGTCATGAGTACTGGTTGTAAATTTCAGCATGCTTAGTGCATCATGAGATTCTTCTTTATATTCGTGTCCATTATCCTGCCAGAAATGGGCTCCAGATGCAGTAGAACTACAGGTATATGAAAGTGAAAAAGGTTTTCCCCATGATTATGACATGATTCTTCTTTCCAGTGTGTCTCAGAACAGCTAATTTTGTTGAAAGTCCATCCCTGTTGTTCCTGACAAATGCTGTAATTTTTTGTGTCTTTGTAGATCAACAAATACACAGAGACAAACCTATGTATGTATTTTAATATACATTCACAGGAAAAACATGTCAACACGTGTCAGAAAGAGTTAATGCAACTACCCCTCCCATTGCCACATACTATTTCTATGCTGCCATGGTCTCCAGGGAGGTTTCACCACCTCCTGCTTTGCCATCTTTTCCACTTAAAAAGCTGTTTTTATGTTCTTCGTTGAGCTGAGAATTTTATCTCCTTTCTTGCAAGTAGACAAAGTGTCTTCAGGGTAAGACTGGAACGTATTTGATTTTTAAGTGTGTGCACTCGAGGCAAACCAGCAAAGGAGTGAGGAGCTTCTCTCCCTATCCATGGTTTCCACAATCCTCTTTAAGTTGGGATAAAAAACTCATCAGGAGAAGGACAAACAAATTAATGCTTTCCACCTTCTCTCTGCACATTACATGTGACATTTAATGCACAAGGCTCTGGGGTGGACATGAACCCACCAGCCCAGGAAAAGGCAGGAGATCTGATGCATCAGCCTAGATGCATCTGGGCACTTTAGGAACTTGGCAACCAGAGGGAACTGAAGCAGCTGCCCAGTATGGGCAGATGTTTTTTCCTCTGACCCCTTGTAGAGTACACATTTACTGGATGATGTACAGCTTGTTCTCTGAGCCAAAGGAAAAATCCAAACATTGCTGGCTGCAGTCAGATTTTACTTGACCTCTTAAGTAGTTTAACATGGTACTGGCCTTCTTTCCCATTTTAGGTCTTTCCCTTCCTAGACAGCAGAAGGGATTTTAATGCTACAGCTTCTCAGGCACCTACCTAGTGCCCTGAGCTGGATTTGTCATAATTGTCTTTAAGATAAAAGGTCTTCTGTTCACTTTTTGGGACACCCTAGAGAAACACAGGGAAATCCAGAAGAGAACTTCACAAGTGACTTTTTCTCTTCTAGGTGTAAAGGGTGTTTTTATTGTAATGTGCTATGAGTTTCCATCTTCCTATTCTTTAAGTTAGGAATTTGAGAATCAGCGTTTGCATGAGAATTTAAGACTCTACAGTTTCCTGCATCCTTCAAAGTAAAGTCACTGGGTGGTCTTGGCACTGAGCTCTCATATGGGGCCAGTAAAGGTGATTTTTATAAGTACAGAACCAAGAGCTCTGATTCATATTAAAAATGTGTAATTAATCTAGTGCATAAATTAAGATTGATTCATATTCCATATTCTGTGTTGAAGCAACACAGAAAGATTTCACCCCTTAGGATTCAGTGTGAATTTTGGGTATTTGTTTAAAAGGGATGCCATTCCACTTTTTACTTTTCAGAATTGTCTCTTAATTTAATGTTATTCACTTAATATTCCCTTTGCTATTACAGAAATTTATTACAATTTTCTTAATATTTTTCCAGTTTATTTGCCTTGGGCATTTGACAATATCTTCTGTCTAGTCTGCTTTGCTTTCTTAAAATTGGAAAATGTTACAGTAAAACCACAGAAAAGCAGGAGAATTCGACAGCAGGTGCTGGGACTAAATATTTTCCATTCATTCTCTAAATTAATGGAGTGTATTTCAAACTTCCAGACTCTTTAATCTATAGATTCAGTGTATTAATCACCATTCTTAACAAATACAGGGTAAACTGAATGTCATATATTATTTATTTATTTATTTATTTATTTATTGTGTCTGATAGGAAACAGGAATATAATGCCTCCATTTATTTTCTGACCTCTTCTTTTCAGGTTCTGAAACAAAGCCCTATGCCTCTGAGATTGAAGAACCTGCCATTTATACAGCTGTATGCTCCTTCTCTTCCAAATCTGTTCTACCTATGTCTTCTCTTGTGCAGATGGGTAGTTCCTGGTTCAGTAAATACTTGTTGCATAAGGACAAATTATTCTGCAGCATTTTTGCCCTACGGGAAGTAATGCCTGTCTAGTGAGAATATAATGGAAACACCCTCAGGATATCCAGATGCTTTGCTTTAGCCAAAATTATATCTGAACATTAAATATGAGTAGAAGAAATACATATTTTTTCAAGAATTTCACATAAACTAGATTAAGCGTTGAGGAGGAAACAGTAGGGATCACCTAATCTTCCTACAGAAACATTATTAACGCTACAAATGCCTTTTTGCAAATTCTACTCAACTGTAGTAGAAGACTGGGACAGGAATTACCAGAGACATCACATTAAACTCTTGAACAGCAGATCTAAGAGTGGATAACTCCTGCCAAATCAGAAGCTGTTCTGAACATATGCAGAAACACAGGTTTAGTGTTTGGGAGATCCTTTCTTGGCAAAGCTAGAGGATGTGAGTACTTAACAGAGTCAGATTCCACACCTGGACTTGGCATCTAAACTCTATTTAAATCTCACTTCAGAGCTAAAAACAGGACATTATGCACTTGGTCTGTACTCTTCTCTTTTTTTCCAAATGTTTTTGGAGAACAGGAAAACTGTTTCATAGTGCTCCTCTAGATCTCCTGCCAAAAACCACCTTAGGAAAGGTAGGGATTGTTGCCTGTGAGCAGAGAGCTCACACATCAGTGAAGAAAGGGGAGCTGTCCCAGGGACTATGAAGTACTTGTATACTGTGACAAAGGGGACAATGACAAGGACCTCAGACTTAAATGGATCTGCTCTTATCTTATTGTCACACAACACTACCTGAACTTGAAGAGCTGAACTTGAAGAGGAGCAGACAAACACCTAGAGGGCAAATAGTAAGGTTTCCTTGTAGCCTTGAAGCGGGACAAGTGCTGATTCTGAATGAACTTTGGCTGCTTAGGAGCAAATTTGCTTAAAAGTAGGAGATACACAAACATAGAAAGACCATTTTATAGACAGAAATCCTTGAAAAGCTGTACCTTGAAACAACTGACTGTAGGATATTAGCGGCTGTAGTATTCTCATTAGACACAGAGGGATCTGAAACACTGTGAGATCAAATGACAAAAAGAAAAACATAAGAATATGGCACAGATAAACTGTGAGTTGAACACCAGTCCCTAAAGACTTTGAATAGGCAGCTGGACTGCTCCTCTCTTGCAAAATTTTTCAAAGTGCTGTGATGTGTGCATCTCTTCATGAGATGGCTGCAAACTAGGAGATCACTCTGGCTTGTAGAAATTTAGTTAACAATATTCACTTGCTGCCATGTATTGGTTTTTGGAAGATGAACCAACATGTAACCCATGGATATGGTTAATTACAATGCCTTTGAAAAAAATGAAAACTAGTCAGGATTGAATTGCTAGAACACTCTAATCTGTGACATGGTGAAGTCAGAAAATGTCTTCAGGAAGCAAAAGAATGCTGCTAAAAGCTAACACCATCAGAAGGGGTGTCTTTCAGGGAGCTAAAATAAACCCACTGAAGTAGTTTGGTGACCCCAGCAGCAGGCAGTCATGGCTATGTCTTGGAGCACCCACTTAACCCTGGAACACATCACTCCATCAGCACAAGCATCTGTTTCAAAAATACATGTCATCAAAGAGGCCACTGAGATCAAATTGCAACTATTAGCCAAACACATGCTTCATAAAATATGCACTCAAAGCACAGAACTCAAACTGAACACCCCCCCCCCCCCCCCCCCAAGTTCTCACTGTTGCTCTATAATGTTCCTTAAATAGCAGCTGGGAAAATAAGTTACATGCAAATCTTAATGAATGAAATCCAAACTGCTATCTCCAAGCTTTTGAGTGAATGCCACTGGTAGGTCATTCACCAATGATACTGCTCAGTTTATTGGCCTTTTTATTCCAGACTTGTGTGCCTAAAGCAGTCATTTATGACAATGGCCTGATTTTCACAGAGCAGGTGTTCCCATATGCTCCTGCTGGAATTATGGTTTTCAGAGTCTCTAAAACAAGTCTGCTTTTTTGAGTGGTTAAAGATGGCTTTTAGTTGTGTAACTTTCAGGCATCCCATATCAAAGAGTTTAGGCCAAGTTGAGAAAGTTACAGCAGATCTCAGGCAGTTCCTAAGTCCTGCCAAACCCCAGGGGACAGCTTATTCATCAAATTTTATATACAGAAAACTGTGTCTTTGCTATCTGGGAGTCACACAGTCAGAAATCTTGTCAGGAATGAACACTGTGAGCAATGCAGTGCACCAAACACTGCACCAAAAAAAGTGTGGGGTGTTTTTTGTTGTTTGTTTTTTAAATGGCATGTCTCCAACCAGCTGGACTAAACTTCCTGGGCAGCCCTAATGGGGACAGGCCTCCCTGATGACCACAGAAACTGCTGATACCCAAGCAGAGCAGATTTTGGGCATCACAAAGAAATAATCTGCTGAATGGTAAACTGCTGACTGATGCAAGCACTGAGCAACTTGTTCTTGATAAACATTTTGCCAGTCAGTGCTAATTGGTCAAGCTTTAGTTCTACTTCATTTTGGGCAATCTTTTCTTGCCTTGATTTTATCTTTTGGCTTTGTAGAGCTGTCTTGTCATGTTCCTGAAATGCTATTCAGGGAATTCAGGTGGTATTTACATTATTTGAGATTTCTATGGTAAGTGGCATAAATTTCAACCTTCTTGTTTTGTCCTTGACCAGGAATTTTTCTTTGCACTTCATCTTCCTTCTTTTGTCAAGGAGGGCAAAAAAAATGTTCTGGTATCTGATTTTTAAAAATATTCATTTCATTGACCTCACTAGGATCAACCTATCAAGGTAACGGACTGCCAAAAGCATCCATTCAGGAGCAGGTAATGAAGATGAGACTTAACTGTTTTCAGACTTTTTTGGGGAGCATGCCTTTGCCAGGCTGTTAAAGTTAGTGCATGCTGAGCTTACTGTAGAGGGAACAACTCCTACACAGCCTGAGAGAAAGCACATTTTTAAAACACCATCTCTAATTTATTGGGCTAAGGCATACACACAGAAATGTCACTTCAGAGCTGGTGTCACAGTTCTGGGATATGAGCTCCTATTACTGCCAGCTTGTCACTAATTGGATAAACACCTTAGCTATTTTTGCTCTCATGCCATTCTGCCACAGTTAGTACAGGTGAGTACCTATCCATGGATGCTCCTGGGCAGAGCAGTAACAGCTCCAATAGGCCACCAAAGTCCTGCACACAATATCCCAACTTCATGGATCCAGAGCTAAAACCTGATTAGCTCTGCTTCATGTATTTGACAGATACTGTGTTTTCTGTCCCTTAAAATACTATAGTACAATTCAATATATGGCTTTGATGCCACTGAGGGAAGCCAAAGGGAAAGGAAGTTTACTCTTTTCACAGAAACATAAGGACTTTTTGATTTCCCTCCCTTATGAAAATAAGGTCAAAGAGATAGAGTGTCAGTGAAGAAGTGCAGAAGCTCTCTTAAATCCACTGGGTGAGCACCCACTGCCAGCAATGATTCAAATCCCAAATATTTCACTATTTTCAGCAGACTGAGGTTTCTATAAGCCCCTGACAATACTGTTATGGATAAATGCCCAGCTTTAAAACCCAGAGAACAACAGTATGCAAAAAATGGGATGTATGGGAAGTATTACATGTCTTCCTTACAATTTATCTGCACTAACCTTATGATGATTAGGCAACATTTCCCTGAGGGCCAACTGGGTCATATGAGGTAAATCATGTATTGAGCAGGGTTTTTTTCACCAGACATTGGCAGCAAGAATTGAATCTGACATCTTTTACTAGACATTAGTCTCTGGTTCTCTGGCTCTGGCTTGCAAACGTGTCGCCAAGAAGCTTTGCCATTCCTTTATAACTAGTATTATTCAGAGTTATAATTTATTGGAGCTTCTGTGCTCTTCTTGTCTTGACTGGAAGAAAATAAAGTCCAAAAATGTCCATTTCTGTTTATGACCAAGAAAAATATTGTCAATGTAGAGAGGTAGAGAGGACAAAATACCTGGAAATAACAGGAGGAAGTTTTAAGAAGTTAAATTTATGTGAATAGCTTCCACAGGAGTCTTTTTGAAAAGGTCATTTTAAAATGAGGGGTCTCATACTTGAAAGGGCAGGACAAAGTGGAGTTAATATGAAAAATCCACTTGATAATAATGAAGCAGATTTGCTTTTTAAGTCTGTGCTTGAATGTATTCTGTGAGCAGTTAATTTCATTGATGGATTGTGTCCACAGATTGAAAGGTGAAGGTTTATCGTAAATATGTGTTTCTGCAAAAATTAGTTCAACACTGATTAAAAATTATCTCAGTACCCTTTCCTTTACATTCACTTCCTCAGTGGAGATAGATTTAAAATCTGAAAAACTTGTCTTTTATCTAGTTTTCTATTAGTGTACCACTCTCATATTTCTTTTAGTAGTATCATAAAAAATTTGACATACCTTCTTAATCAATATTCCTAGTTTTAGGACTGCTTTTGAACTCACTCTCTGGTAATCAGGTGCATGATTCTAAAGCAGTTTCCAGTAAAAGTTTTGCACATTGCTGTCCATGTGCTTTTGTCTATCCTTAATAAAACCTCCATGTAGTCAATCTGGAATTGTTAACTTTTTCACATTGTGAGAGGACTGACTAAAAGCATGGCACAGACAAATGCTTTACTTATATTTGTTCCAGGTCTTTTCAAGTATCATCAGAGACAATCAATAAAAGGCAGTTCTTTGAATCCAGGTTTGTCTGCATTTCAGTCAAAATGCCTTGATTATTACAAACTCTTTGTCAGTCTTTCAAAAAATGTTTTGAAGGCACAGTCTCCAAAAAGCAAGTTGTTGCAAAGAAAAGATGTTTATGTGTTTCTCCACATGTTCTCCAGTGCATTGCAGCCGAGAAAAATATGGAAATTCAGAATAAACACCAGAAAACATTTCAAAGCATCAAGTCATTTCAGCCTGGGATAAATGGCATGGGAAAACAGCAGAGTTTCTATGGTACACTCTTAGTATCAAGCTGGATTTTTTTCCATCAGCCATAGCTACAAGTACAGTACAATGTGGTTCATCCTGCACATGGAAAAGGATAGACTAAGCAACCTTCTACAGTCCCTTTTTACTTCTGTGAGTGTACAATTGCAAGGACCAAGAATGTCTACACATTGCAACTCAATCTTTTGATCTCAGTACCAGGTTTGAAAATACTTCCATGTAACTCTAGGAAGTGGGGACCACTCAGTTTCATAGACATTTCTATGTGTATTCAATGATTCCTCAACCAAGTACTACATGTTGAAAAGAATTCTGTTAGCTCAGACAAAATAAGATGGACACTGATCAGCCATTGTTATTATTCCAAGGATTTTGGATTAGATTACTGATGAATACTCAAACCAAACATTATCTATGTAGCTGTGAAATTAAGGAATAATTTCACACTCAAACAACATGTCCAGCATGCTATTAAAACCAGTTTTTGATCGGCCTAATCATGGAATATGAGCAAAACAACTGTGAAGTCCTACATCAGGATGAGAATTATGCTCAATAAAAGATTGTAGAGTAAAGTCTATAAATCTCCACCTAACATACTTTATGTGTGCAAATATGAGGTGGGGAAAAAGGAACATGCAGCTCTTCACCAGTGTTTCTGGTATTTTTAGTGGGTACCATGGTTAATACATGCTGTACTTGTACAGCTTCTGAGGAAGAGAATAGCAACAAGTTTGTGTCATGCCTCAATACAAATCCAGAGAAAACTTGATGATGTTAATTGTGTATGATGTATTAAATTTGGTGCAAAATCAAACTTTGGCTCTGTATCTGCACTAAAAATATAGCTGTAGAGGGGAAAATAGGACATTTTTAACAACTTAGCATTTATTGGACAAGGAGAGGTCAGAAGAGTGCAGAGTGGAAAATGGCAAACATCTTTCACAAAAATAAGAATTGCTTCTCCTTCATAGGCCTGGATAACTTGCATGTGTGGTACAAAAATGTGTAATGGAAACCTGGGAAACAAAGAAGTCTTTTCAGGCTGAGGATTCCAGCTGTTCGCAGACTGTGGAAGAGAAAACAGACTTTATTCAATGTCTGCAGATGTTTCCAAACTTTCATAGTTCTAAAATTTAAATTCAGTTACCTAATCAATATTAAAGATCTGAGGGAAAATATGTTGCTCATTGGATACAGTTTAGGTGGTGAGGAATACAAAGGATTAAACATTCTCAGGCAGAAAGATCTGGTGGCTCAGAGGCAGCAGCAGATGAAAACAATGACTGCAGACAGCCCATGCTGGAATGATAAAAAACATTCATTTCTCAGCTGTCCTGATGAACCTCACTGGCTTTAGTGGAGTGTGGTGTAACTCAAGTGCAGTTTACCTACTAGGCCTAATCATCTGTAAATGAGACAAATTCCAACTTCAGTTGTGCTAAGATGCAATTCTGTACCTACAGGATTCACAGCTGACAAAATACCATCAGCAGTGTGTTTTACAAATGTGGCAATAAATTCATGTACAGCCTGAAATTAAAACTTACGGATTTTCAGGTGTCCACTCAAACAGGCATTGAGTTTGACATTTTACAGGCAGTAACTTGATATTTTAACTTCACATGGCATCAGCAATACAAACTTGTTTTACTGAAAAAGCACACATGGAAGGAGTGAGGCCTCTTTTTGTGTGACAAGTAAAGGTATTTTTGGCTGGTGTGCACAACATCCCATTGTAACATATCTGACTTATGTGTGGAATCTTCTGCAATGTCTTTGCTGAAAATCATTATCACTGTTCACCCCTCAAAGGTTTAAAACTCCATTTTATAGAAACATTTCAAGCAAATCCCTTTACTAAATTATTCCCAAGTGCAGGTGGGGGTCTGTTAATAAAAGGAGCCTAAATCCATTTCATGTCAACCCCAACAGACTAGGCTGCATAATGGGATAGAAAAAATTCTTTCCTCTCTACCATCTGACATGATGACATCAGAACAGAAATAAAAAGATGGTGGGAATTTGTGCCCTTAGCAATTTCTGAGATTTTTGGTTGCTAGTATTATGGAAACTAAAGAAACTTCAGTTTCATTGCCCTGAAAAGGATCAAGCACTGCATAAGTTAAAGCCTCTGGATAAAGAGCAATCCAGGTAAGTAGATGTTCTTTGGAAAGCCAAACTCGTATGAGAATGAATCCAGAAATTTTAGTATAATCTAGGTGAGGTGTTTCAACAATACAAGCTCACTTGATCTATTGTTATATCTAGCTTAATTTAAAGGTTTTTAATTTTCTTCATGTGTAAGAAAAATCAGTTCAAATCACCCATATCTGCATTCAGGATTCAAATCAATACTATTTTGCTGAAGAACAGAATTTTAAAAGTATTTGTTAGAAAATAACAGAGAAACAAATGACAATGTTTCCATGTGTGATGTGGGGATTCAGGGGAGATTAGATAGGCAGAGAAATCAGAGCATGCTGCTCTGTGTACATGCATGAGCAGCTTTTATATGCCTGGTTTTTAATGATGGTGTGAAGCATCTTTCTGCCACATCACTGTGTAAGAAGGGAGTGATGTAGGGTAAATTTACTTTATGCTCTGTCCAGGATTCATTTAGAAAACTCCAGCTGCTAAGCCTGTGAGAAACAGGCTTCAGCTTGTCTAACTTCAAATGTGCTAAAACAAGTTCTGTATTATAACTGGACAAACCCCAAAGCTTTAACATTTTTGGAGAAGGAACTTTTTCTTCTCATGTTTGTACAAAGCCTAGTGTGCCCAGAAGTGGCACTTCCTTCCAATAATGAACATAGAAACATGTAACCAGTCTTAACCCAAATCCTGAATTATACAACCTCAGTCCAACACCTCTCCCCACAGTCCTGCCTATGTGCATGTATGTATTACTATCTAAAAGTTACATTCAAATTTGTATTTTTCAATGAGAAAACCACCACAACAAAATCCTTGTCCTGCAGATGTCATAAATGGCTTTGAACAGCACGTGACCTTTTGACCGAATAACCTCTATCCTGCTGCCAAAAATATCTGATGAGTAACTTTCTTTTGTTTTTAGTGGTGAAACACCTCCTTACTGATGAAGGTGGCCGGGAACTGAAAATCCCGCTGTGGTTAAGACGGCAACATACTTATTGTATCTTCCCAGATCTTAGAAACATGTTGATTTGTTTCTCACCTCAGATGGCCTGTCTTACATCTCATCTTCTGACAAGTTCTCCTATTTCTATTTTTGGGCCATTGTTTAATATCTTTTTATAGCGTGACTAGCTCAAGACCTTCCCTTCCTCACAGATTTAAATTTTCTTACTGCTTCACAGTCCAGGGTTGGCACAATTATTTCAAATGATCTGCTTTTCAGATGATTCCCACATCATTCCCAGACTGTGAGACAGCCTGTTTATGTGATGGAAAGTACCAGAGGGATCCTTGTACTGATAGGCTAATTGTTTACATGAGTGAAAAAAAATCAAAGTAATTTGACTTTGTTCATGTTCCCATGCTTCTGTCTGATTGTATCATCTTTGGTTTCCTGTGTTGAGCATCCCTCTGTCAAGTTCACTTCTTCCCCTTCAGCTCTTCACTGTGGTCTATACTCCCTGTACAGGACCACCTTAGTTTTAGGAAGATCTCTTGCCTTCTAAGCAAGGAGCTAAGCAGATGGCATACTTGCTATGTCAGTAGCATTCTTATGGGCAAGACAGGACAACTATAAGGAAGCAGCAGAGTGATGACACTGAATGGAGAGTGAACTGATGCAGACAAAAAAAAAAAAAAAAAGAACAGGACCATGTTAGGAAGCTAAAGGATACGGCATTTATGCAGCTAGAAACAAGAAGTTTTTGTTAGCCAGCCAGCCAAAAATCATGCATGTCTGTGCCCCAGTTCCTTTACTGGATTTCATGGGTTTCTCTGCCTCATTCTTTGATTTCCATACTATTAAGATCCATGAGAGAGGGATAGTTCCTCTGCTTGTGAAAAGCATCTTTTTATACTGCTGTGATATTCTGCCCAGGACCTTGGGCTCTGCCACTATTACCATTTAAGCGAACTGAAAATCTCCCACTGGTGCTGACTGAAGTTTTTGTTACTGAGTGTCTGAAGGAAAAAAAAAAAATTCTCAGTTCTCCTTTGTAGTCTGGCATGTACATTTCACTCTTGACTTAGAACTGTTCCTTTCTTATTTGCCTACTTCCACCATTCTCAGGGATAGATTCAGTTTCTCCTCATGTTTCTCTTCTGAGACTACCAATCTATCTCCACTTAATCTGTCACTCATCGTTTATGGAGTTGGAAAGGAACATCTAGAAAGTGAGGTACTGCTGAAGAGGATTAGAATGATAAAGCTAGACAATAGCAAAATTAGTAACAGTGGAAGTTCTGTATTATTTTCTGGGAATGTTTAGAAACAAAAATGGAATTGCTAGTAAATTAATTCTTTTATAAAGAATTTTAGGACATTTTGAGAAATGTGCCCAAAAACCACTGTTGCCACTCACCTTATATGTTTCTCTGTGTGGACTCAGCCATTGGAAATCTTTCTTTGGTTTGCATGTTAGCTCTTATTTTTTCAGCACTCACATAATTTTAGTCCATGTTTTATAAATTACATGAGTGTTGAAAAGGTAGAGAGGAAACAAAGTTGTCTTGGGACAGGGGAGAAGAACCATTTCAGAAGTTCTAGCCCAGCTGGCTTCAGCCCTGCAGTGCCTTCTGCATTAATCAGCTTTTCTGTGGTAAAGGAAGAGAGAAAAACAAAGAAGAGAACAAACAGATTTCAGCTGAATTATGGCAACTGAATATGCACCTGGTTCACTGAAACTTAAAGTGCAGGATTCCATTCCATGTACAACTGGAATTATCAAAAATGCTCAATGTCCCAAGGCTTACACAAACTTATACTGCTCTAGTGCTAATGGACAGAATTGCACCTTGTAGACATCCACTTTCACAGGAAAATTTTAATAAAATGGGTTTCATTGCTCAGTTTTAACGCCCTTTGGTGAGGCTGGATTTTTGTCCCAAGCCTGGAGCACAAAACAATATGTAGCAACAATGCTGCAGTGGCACAGCAAGGACTGTCAGGGGTTCCCCTTGCTCGTTACAAGTAATAAACACAAACTGCCCCACTGCTTCAATAAGCACTGTGATATTTAAAAGAAACAAAAGGAAAAAAAAACCTGGTCAATAAAATTGTCTGACTTTCTAAGTCTCACAAGTAAACAGTAAGGGCTACTACATTTATGCTTCAGCTACTACAGAGGGAGAATAATACCCTTTCTTTCCTAAAAGTAGGAAAAAAAACGGTGCTTGAATTTACGGAAATAGTTACTACAAAAAATGTTCTTTCAATTCATCCCAATTGAAGGAAGCATAACCCTGCAATGGGAGTTTACAATTAATCTGATGTGTGTAGGACACAGTCCTGGGACAATACAGTGGTGTCTATGACATCTACAATTATACCTGAGTGTGTCTGAAGCTATGCACATAAATCCATATTTAAACAATTAAATAAGAGGCCTGATTTTCAAAAATGCTTTTGACCCAGCTTCTCCAGCTGACTTCAATAAAGTGCATGCACGTTCACTTCAAGAATGAAGCCACATATTTAGATGCTTAAATCTAAGCATCTAAGACTTAAAAATGCTGCCAATAATAATTCTCCTGGCTTCACCAAGTGGATTTTAAATACAGGTGTTTCTATGGGAGAATAAGCAATGTGATAAGAGGGACCTGATTTAACTCCTGGTTTTTGGGTTCCTTCTGAAACAATTAGGAAATTTTGTTTTTGAAATATCAGCATGGTCCTTCCTAAACCTGAGCAAATGGCACATAGGAAAGCTGTCACAAAGAATTCTCTGACTCCCTGGCTCATCCTTCTGATCAAACCATTCTTAAAACTTTGTTTTGCACTAGTAACATGTAACATAAGAAAATATTTCCTCAAAAGATTTTCTGATCATCATGTTTGAAGGAAACTCTCCTTTAAAAAAACCCTCATCTGTAGATATTCATATCTAGTCTTCAGCTTCAAGTAAAAATAGCAGGTTTACCATTGTTAAAAAGAACACACGTTTTATTAAAACTCCATGGACTTCAATATCCACTTCTGGGGAATGGCTGAATGGTTCTTTTGGGAGTAATTCAGCAGTAAACCGAATCTTGGAGACACCCTCGTGCTGAGAAACTTAAATTTACTCTGTGACTTCTAGTAGTAGCTATGCAGATCTGATTGCTGTGGCACAATTTACAACTAGTTTTTTAATTGAAGATAAAATAGAAGTGCCTTAATAATATTTGAATGCTAGTTCTCTATATGTAGAATAATCAGCTCATTTCTGTGAGTCAGGTGACTTTTAGGATAATACACAGTGGAAAACATTGTGCTTCAGGTTAAAAATGTGATGTGTTCAAGCAGAAGGCACTTGGCAGAGTTTGCCAAACACTGACCAACTTCCCACCACACTCTTCATGTTTGAAGCCAACCTCAGTGAAAAAAATTCAGCAGGATTGTATAGACCAATCTGACTTCTGATTTTGTTGGAATTAGAAAACTTCTTAGTTTTATTATGAAAAAAACTCTTCCAGGAAAAATAACAAACATTTCTAATTTTATATTGAGACAATTATTCAACTGGAAAAAATTATGTGAAGCATAAGCACAGGTATCCAACAACAGCTGTAATCAAACTTACCACAGAAGGCATTTAAACTAAGAGGCTAGTGTCTGCAAAACTCGTGTGTCTTTGATTTCCTCTTGGGAGAATGATGCTGGTGAGAAGCAGGCCAGCATTCTCTGTATTCCCTATTTACTCCACTTTCTTTCTACGTCCTCTTTTCCGTGCTCTATTTTCAGATCAAATCCCCAGATATCACAGAGATGGATGGGTCTGCTGTGGTGTGCAAACACAACTACCCTGGTAAGGCAGTGATCACAGTCAGAGTACCAACACAGGGTAGATCTACTCCTTTTACAGAGGCACAGGACACCTGATAAGCAGTGCTACCAGACAATTTGCCCAAGGCAATATATAATAGCAGTGGCAAACTGGATGATGGGTGTGAGACCTCCTGCCACTTGACCTTTTTCTCAAATCATTGGCTGCACAACTTCTCCTAGTGTAAGCAATAGATCTTAACTGAAAAGAAAAACAATGTGCAAAACAGCCATGAAGGTAATGAGTTATATTAAAATGGCAGCTATGAAAATAATACTTTTGAAATCAAAGCACCCAAATGAGAACTGAAAGAACAATCACATTTGTGTTTTTAGCATTTTCAGTTGCCAGGAGGGCATTAGTCTTTCTGAGCTGTAGCAGCAGGAAGTCTCCAAGTTCTCCATATGGAGCTAAACAGCCAGGCAGTTTGGGATGATCCCTGTGGCAGGGAAAGTAACATCTTCTGTAGTAGACAAATGAATCTTAGAGAAGACTCTTTTGTATAATTCCTAGCAATGATTGCTTTCTGACTCCCTGCAAAATACACACTTACATGACTTTGGAAAATATTCTTTAAAGTTATTTTTTCTTCACACATTCCTGATCCCAAGTCCTTGGTCCAATGACTTGTCACATGTTTGTCTGCTTTAGACTTTCATCATTCAAGATTGACAGTTTTTGTTCATTTTACCATTGGTGTAATTCTAATTACTGGTACTATGTAAGCAGTGATGCACACTGACAAATCAGCCCAATGGAGCACGTAAGAGCAACTTAACCATGATGGAGCATGTGCACAATTTATTACCCAATATCACAATAAATTAACATGCTGATAATCAGAGTTGTAACTTCTATATTGTAATTATAATACCACTACCCACTCAACATTAAGCCTGTAATACATACCACCCCTATGGATGTAAGCTGAATAGAGATTTTCCTCCAAGGAATGCTACTAATCTAAAGAGATCTTTTGGATATGATACACACTACCATTAGACTTCTATATAGCACACCATTAACTTTAACATACTGTCCCAACTTTAGTGGATAAGCTGTTCAGCAACTTGGAGAAGCAGTTGCAGGTCTTTTCATGAAGAAAAAGAATGAGAAGTCCTATAGTATTACAGATTATAGGACATAACTGGTGAAACATTCAAGTGTCCCCCTGAAAAAAATCTGAGTGTCCAACTAAGAGCTTACAACAAAGGAAAATGTTTGTTTCCCATTTGGGTTTGTTTTTTGTTAGGATTTGTCTTTTTCAAGAATTTTTTGATAATGACTTAAACACTAAACATAGAGCTTTTGATCCTGGTGTCTTTTGGAACTAGGGCTAATAGGCAGTTGTGGCAAAAGGGAAAATAACTCTGAATTAGGTGACACCAGAACAGACACGCTATACTAAAAATTCTCTACTCTGACCAACTAGCAAGAATAGGCCTTTTGCAAAGCAATTCACAAAATTATGTGAACTGCAGAAAGAAATGTGTGAATTAAACAGAAAGCAATATGGCATCCAAAGAAATGAATGTACATATAATGTAATTTCTAGACACAGACACAGTCACTCCTGATGTTCTTTTTTTCCTGACAGAACTTAAACACAGTATCATCTCTGCTTCAGATAGTCTCTGAATTGCAGCTAGCTAGAAAACATGACTGTGCTGACATGTATTAATCTGAAGCTGACTTATTCTGATGCTCTTATCCAGGCATCTGTTTTTAGTCACTTTTTGGTTGCAGGATCCTGGATCAGGTAGAGTTCAACTCAATTTGATCTGATACAGCCATTCATTTTTCCATATATAATTGGCCCAAAATGCAAAATGTCAAGATAGAACTAATTTAAAAATTACCTCCTTCAAGATAAAAAAGAAGGCTGCAGCTGTTCAAATTACAGAGAATAAAAATGACACAATTTGCTATAGTAGCAACTATTTTGCATTGAATGCCTTACTTATCCCTATTTTTAAAGGGACAATTTCATTTCAGCAGTGAAGAAAGAATATTTTGGATATTGTCAGTAAGAGTTGTTTAACACCTTCACAGCTCTCCTCTCTTAAGCATTTTGAACCTTCTTCTGTTACTCCGCTGGACCTCCAGGATTCCTATATTAGTGAAGATTCTGTCTACTTCTGTCTACTTTTCCACAGCCAAGAGAAAAACCCAAGGCAGTCTCTGAAATTAACCATCTGCCCTCTTGGAAGCAGGACAAAAAACCAAAGAGACCAAATCTTGACTGATTATTTACACAAGAAGATTATGGCTCTGTAAGTAAGCCATAATTGCTGGTATAACAGATTTGGTGTATTATCTCTAAGTGTAGAGAGCCTAACAGCCTGCAGAACAGCTGCTTCATCTCAAACTGGAGTTTACAAGAGGTTTTCAGCCACAGAGTTGTAACCGCGTGGGACTTCCTCATGGTGAGCAACACAAACAGGTTCCCTATTAATAGGTGCTGCTACAAACAAGATCTGCAAGGGTTGGTGTTTCTTTAAAAAATCACAATCTAGAGCTCTGCTCTCTCTGACTACAGTAGCAGAACTGTGGCTGACTGGAGGGAGAGCAGAGTGCTTTCCCAAAATGTGCCCCAAAGTGATTGCCCAGGTCGTTTGGCACTCTCAGGCAATGGTGTCAGCACCCTCACAGGGCCAGCCTGGCTTTCTGCTCCATGCTAAGGCTTGAGCCCACAGGTCTCAAATCCCTGGCTCTGCTGATAGCATCTGGGGCAATCCTTTGCAGGCAGTTTAGTCAGTATCTCAGTTATTCCATCTGCAAAATGGAGATGAAGACTCCATCTGTGGAACACTCAGAGATCTACTCTGAAAAAACGCCAAATAAGAATTAGATTTCATTACTATAAATAATAGTATCTCCAGGTCTATAGGGATGGCATACTACAGAGCCTCCTTCTTTCCAGAATGTTACAACTTTATTATTTCTTTCACTGTTTTCTTTAAGGAAACTTTTGGCAAACTTCTCAGGAATTAAAACTTTCCAGGTCCCATGCTATATTGATAACACAATGCAAAAGCCTGAAAAAATAGTTTTTTTTTTTTCCCCCCCCCCCCCCCCCCCCCCTGCTAAATATATATGAGATTGGGTAATAAAAGAGATCATATTTGCTGTTACACAGAGAGTGCTGTGCTACAGCAAGACTGTCCATAACAGGTCACTGCCAGGCAAAAGACACAATTTTAAACTAATTATCTGAGTTCACAATGGAAAAATCTTCAACAGGGAAAAGTGAGATAACGTAATTTGAGAAAGACCAAGCTCATTTCTAAAGAAGAAGAGAGGCTGACTGAGACAGCACAGTTGGGTTTCTGTTTTATTTTAGGGCCTGACCTCTGTTTAAGTATTTGAGGCAAGTGTAATGGTATGTGTTCAAAACAGCAAAGAGCCAGGTGCTGCAACAAGCACTAAATTGTTAATGTCATGAATGATCAATATATTTTCAAGTCCAATATCTGTCTGTGAAATTCCATGGTTATATGCATTGATGGGTAGACGAGCAAATGCAGTAGTGGAAACCTGGAGAGATTTAAAATGAGACAAGGAAAAGCACCATCAGCATGCAGAAGGGAAGATTATTCCACTGCTGGGAGGTGGAATGAACCATTCATGAGAATGTTCATCTGTGATATTTTAATTGGAAAAGTGACAGCAAAAAAGCAGTGGAATGTGGAGGCTGATGTTTTATTTTAATCGAAAAGTAAAAGGAGTTAAACCAAGTAGCTAGAAGATGGCTGTCCAAAGAAGTTTGAATAGAATTTCCTAATTTGATGTACTTCTAAAGGGAACCCCTTCTCAGAAAATCAGGTTAATTTAGAGTATCTAATGATCCCTCCTCCCAAATGAGAGATGCAGCATCAGCAGAGATTTAGAGTTCTGATACATCTCTATGACATCATGCCTTCAATTTTGTGGGTTTTTATTTTGTAAACTGATGCCAGACAGAATAAAAAACCCATCAGACTTTTGCCCACTGAGAGGAAGCCATTTTGCTATCACTTAGCACAAAGGACAAGCAGAGAAGCCAGGCAAACAGGGCAGGACAGAGCCTACAGGCAGGCTAAACTGAAAATTTGTGCTGTTCCTAAGATGTACCCAAATAAAAAAAAAACATAAGATCATTATTGCTTCAACTTTGGAGATGCAAACTGTAATATACTGGAAACACTGACCAATTCATGAGCATTGCTTTTCTAATAACTGTGAGATGAAAAATCCAACCAACTCTCTATAAAATTATTAAGATCATTCCTTGCTGGAATAGCAGATGCCAAAGAAAAACAGTCAGAAAGGTTGACTTCCAGAAAGACTAGCAAAACGATATCATATTTAGAAGCTGGTCTCTGTTAAAAAGTTGGAAATAAAAGTACTGTTTTGAACCAAGTACAGCTTTTCCCAAGCTTTTGACAGACATGACTGGCTTGTTACTGCAGCACAGCTATTATTTAGAGGTTTATCAAAGCCTGTTTTATCTAATAGATTCTACAGACAAGTTTTGTGATAAACAGGAGCAGGTATAGAAGGAGCTTTAACTGATGGACACTGAGTTCAGTGTCCCACAGGTCTAATTGTGGGAACATCCCCCAGGGTGTGGGCTGAATGCTCATCTGTTTGCAAGACTTGCTGCATGCCTGCCTGCCTGCAGACAACAGAGATGTGGAAGGAGATCACTGCCAGAGACTGATGAATTCCCAGTTAACACAGGGCCCTTGATTTTTCCTGACATAGTGAAGGGAGAGCTCTGCTGGCATGCTGACCTCCCTCCCTGGTGATTCAGACTCACATATTCATACCAGTGGGCAAACCTCCCATGCTTCTGTTTTGAGTTTAGAGACCCATCAGACTACTTTGAATTGGTGAACTTTTTATCCCTGCAATTTAAACACGTTTGTTTGCTTTTCCCTGAAGGGAGGTTCAATGTGAAATGGAACATGTTCTTTTTCTAGCTAATCAAAAACATATTCCTGGTGGTGTTGAATGAAGAACATACCCAAAAGGTAAGCAGGTACAAGTGGTCCTTTTGTGCACAGACTCAGAGACACACTCTCAGCAGGCCTCCTCTGGGATGGAGTCAGATGGAGTACAGATTAGCAGGAGGAAAGGGAACGAGGCTTTGGATAGTTCTCAGTTTATTATGTGGACTCTGAGTAGGAGAGCTATATAGAGCATTTACATTGGGGAATTACCATTTCCTTGTCATCTCCCTCCTCCTTCTCCTCCCACACTGAGTTTGATTCTCTTCTCCCTTTCTCTACTTGTTTGCTTCATTGATATGCTTGAAGTATTTCTCATTTGGTCCCATGTCCATCAGATAACCTTTACAGCACACAATGTGAGTTAAGAGCTGCATGAAAATCTCTTCATAGCCTATGTTTTCATACAGTTGCATGGCATGTAGGTAGCATCTATTAATATTTTAAACATGCTGAAAGGACTATGCTGGCTTCATTGCATACAGAGCATTTTACTACATTTATCTTCTGTTTTTCCAATGAGACATATGTACGCAGTGATTTTAACAACCTGTCTTAAAGGATCATTTCTTAGACCCCGAAGTTCACTTATTCAGAAGGGCTAATCCCTAGAGAGTCAGTAATCCTGAAAGAACCCTGATGGGGACAGTGGATGATAAAGTTCTACAGCTGCACTGTAATATAAATTCAGAAAAGGAAAGTTAAATGCACTTCTGTCCTGTTTTTGCAAAAGTACCTCATCACAGAGCAAGGGGAAAATAACCTCAATTCTTCTTGGCTCCCATACATGTGGGCTTTGAAGGCGATGCTTAGTTCCACATACCCAGTGATCAAAAAGATGGCAAGACTTCAGAGAAGCAAAAAATGGCTGGGAAGAGCAATACCCAGAGGAAAATGAAGGTGATAACATATAAACTGCTAAAAGAATGAGAAATATTTAAACACAAAGAGTGAGACGGGTATATTAATATAATATGTGAGATAGAATCATCAGGAAAAGATAAGACAAGAAAACAGGTTGGTATTATGGAAAACTTCATTAGACTGAATTCTGTTTGTTGTTTAATAAGTAGATGAGCAAATGCAGTAGTGGAAACCAGAAGAGATTTAAAATGAGACAAGGAAAAGCACCATCAGCATGCAGAAGGGAAGATTATTCCACTGCTGGGAGGTGGAATGAACCATTCATTAGAATGTTCATCTGTGATATTTTAATTGGAAAAGTGACAGCAAAAAAGCAGTGGAATGTGGAGGCTGATGTTTTATTTTAATTGAAAAGTAAAAGGAGTTAAACCAAGTAGCTAGGAAAAGACAGTGGGGACCTCTCTGATACAAATGCTAATGAATTCAGTCTATGACAACTCAATGAAATATCTTCTGTAACTGTGTTATTCAGAGGAAAACATTAACTATTAGAATTTTATTGCTATCCTTTAAAATTTTAGATTTTATAAACTTTAATATACTAGAACTTTCCTCACAAACTATTGACAAAAGAGCAGAATTTTCTGATCTGAGAATGATTTAGGTTGGAAAGAACCTCTGGAGGCCATCTAGTACAAGTCCCTGCTAAAAGCAGATCCTTCTTTGAAGCTACAGCAGGTTGCTCAGGATAATATCCAGCCAAATCTAGAATATATCCAAGAATGAAAATTTTAATATTTCTTTGAGCTTCTTCTTACAGTGTTTGATCTCCTTTGTTGTGAATTTCTTTCTCTGGAATCAAATCAGATTTATCTTTGCTATCTCTATTCTCTTGTGCCATTAAATTGTCCCTTAAAACAAAGATATATATATGAGATAACTATGAGTTATATAAAATGAAAGTTACAACACAATAAAAACAGATTAAGACACATTTTAAGATTAGCAAGTCTTTACAAGAATTTGAATTCTTCAGAAGTCTCTCAGCCATTCTAGAAACCTTTTTCTAGAATGAAAACATTTTTCTGTCTGCCTGTAAATCTGTAATCATCTGTGACAAGTTTCATTTAATGGCTTTCTCTGACAGCAAGCTGATAGTAGTAAACTAAAATCCGAAGTAATAGACCAGTAAACAGATCTTTGAACAACACTGATCTAGTAACGTGTGCTTAAGCATTAATTGAAAATAAATGAAGGAAAAAAATGGTGTGTTTAATGTTACTGCGAGAGCAGAACAGTGTGGCATGGTGACATACAGGTTGCAAACCTCATCAATTTGTAACTTAAATTGATTTATTAAAAAAATATAATGAGACTGAAAGTGGGTGCTAAACAGTGGTAATGATTACAAAATTTCCTATTGAGACAAGTCCTATTTCTTGCAGGCTGGTCTTGGTTAAATTGGTCTGTGGACAACCTAAACAACAAGAAGCACCCAGACAAATGTCAATATTTGAAGTGAAGGAACAACAGGAATTTTGGATAGCAAGCACATTTTCTTTGGATCACCCATCTTTTCAGCTTCATGTTGTTGAAATTTCAACGATGTATACTTTAAGAGAATATGTACGTGTCAGACTCAGAGCACAGGTCTGTCAGAAGGATCTTCAAGCAGTAGAATAAGTTGCAAGTCTTTTCTACAGCCTAAAGACAGAGGCATCCAAAACCATACTCTTCCTTTCCTTCTTCTTTTTGTGGTTGTTCTGCCAAGTTTGTATTGAAATACTGAATTTCTAAACTTTCTTTTGTTCTTTCTAAACTATCTCATGACATTTCTATGTGAGCTATAATACAAAAGGTTTTGAACACATTGACGTAGTTTTATTCTGGTTAAGAATACATCAAATTCTACATTTGCCTCCAGTGCTCATGCCTCAGAACTTTTCAGGAACATCACTCATATGCTACTCATATTTCTCCACCATTAGGTTTGCAGGCAGACAGCCCAAGGAGCTTGGGCAGGTGAGTGCCTCAAGGATGTTTACAGGGGTGCTCACATGTGTTTACCTGGGGTAAACATATGGAGATGGTACTGGAAAAGTCTTTGTCATTTTAATAAGGGCTAAAAGAGCATTCACGCTCATCTCTCACTGGCTTTCCCCACATTCAGTGACTGAATTGAGATTCTGTTCATATCAGTCTGGGGATTTAATAAATCTGTCACTGCCTAATGACTCTGCATGTAGTCAGACACAGATACTGTGCTATACAGAAATCACCATAAATTTTTATGCTGGTTATTATTACCACCGTGTCTGTCAGCTTGAACACCTGCTGTTTGGGGAAGCAACTGCCAGTTCTGACATCTGAATACAATCCGGAAAATTATAACCACGCATCACTCAAAACATCCTTTTCAAAGACACAGTCCAAGCATCATAATTTCCTTGGTTGGTTGCCTGTTAGTATCATTTGTACTAAGATCTTGGAGATAAGTAGAAAAAGTTTCCAGATGTGCAACCATATATCCTAACTCTTGGATCACAAGAAACACCATTACAACTAAGGGGCTGAGGGGGAAATTCAATTTTTTAAGCTGTGAAATGATTATAAAGGTAGGGAAAACAGTCTACATAGGGAGTTTGTCCATATGTTGGGTAGAACAAAGCAGAGAACTATCTTGATTGTCTTTGTATTAAGCACCCAGCTAAAATTTTGAATGAAAATTCACAAAAACAATTTTTCAATATTTTCTCAGGTTTGTGTGTGGGGGAAAAAAAAAAGGAAAATTCTCATTTAAAAAAACAATAAACAAATATTAGATTTTTAAAAACTTCTTCCTCCTCTTTAAGGACACATGGACAACACACAGCTTTTAATAGACCTTTGGATCAATACCTAAATAAGTACAATTAAGTGACGTAATCCATCTAGTCCGTAAAAGTGAGCCCCATGGATTTACTTGGGGAAAGTAACAAGAAAGGATTGAGCACCCATTTTAAATGTGGGTGCTCCTCCATCATGTGACATGGCAACAGAGGAAAATAACGTTCTCTTTCAACCCAACAGAGCAGTAATTGGTCTGTAAATTTTCCTACTCTGTCCAAAAAACAGCCCTGTGTCCTAAAGCCACCCTTGTGTTTCTGCTACCGTAAATAATGGAGATAGCTTTGTACAGAGAAGAGGTTTAGAGGGTGAAAGATTTTGAGCAACAAGGAAGAACCTTCTTATTTGTAGTCATAAAAGTAAAAAACTCACGTTCTTAATCCTGCTTTGGTGAAAGCTTTAAAATATTTTTACGCTGGTTTAGAGGCTTCATTGCTACAAGTTGTTGCAGTTCTGCCCAACTTGTTAAATACAGGCTTAATTATGGTTGCTAAAATATTTGTAAAATCTTAGAGCAAAATGAACTTGCATGGATGAAGAGCAGGAGAAAGGCTATTAGTGATTCAAATTACAGGTCTTCAGCCCCAAAGTCACTACTGAATAAACAACGTGGTGAACATCACAACCACATAGGCTGCTGAAAATCATTTCTTTTCACTAGCACCTACAGCACAGCAATCTACTAAATGAGGAGTTTGCTTCTCTCTCTTCACCTCTTGATAATATATACATTCAAATAAGTCTGAAGTTCACAAGCTTTGATACTACTGGTCACCACAACCATAAAAGACAAGGATGAACTGAACAGAAGAAAAAGATGAACAAATGAATGTTTGTTTACTGTATCCCTAGTATGGATCTGGGTACTCCAATTACACTGGCATTGAGTTAAATTACCTGAAATTAATTGAATCAGCTAAGGAGAAGCTCAGCATCTTAACTTGGGTGACTAATCTAGAGTCTTCTGCTTCCTGGGCAAACTGAACATTGATGTCATTCTTCTGAAATTAATGGCCTCAATTATTTGGGGTGGCTGCTGGCCCAGTGATTCAGCTGGATTTCATCTTAAATGTCTGCGAAAATGAAGTTTTCAAAAAGCATTTATTTTAAGATAGACATCATTATGTCACCTAGCAAAAGTAAAAAATAAGCACCCACACATCTCTGCAAGAAATAACAATGAGATCTTCCTTTCAAGCCATCTCATTGTAAGAAAAACTTCCTGCCAGGAAAGGCAGGAAATATTTGACCAGAAAGACATATCTTATGGTGAACTCTGGGAGCTTCTCTCCAAGTGGAATTAATTCCACTACTCAAGCTTTTCAGCTACTCAGGAGTCAATATGTAAGCTAAATCATCAGGAGTGAGCAAAGGCAATTTAACATGTACCGTAATAAGTAATAATCACCAACCACCATGAAAAATTCAATTCAGAAGGTTTTCATTTGATCTATAATGTTTCCCAGCTGCCCAATACATTGAAATCTCTCCAGAGTTTCATGGAAGTATGTTTTCTCTTGTCTTTCTTGTCCATATTTAACAAAGTCCTCAACAGTTAAAAAAAATCTCTTTCTGAAAATATTCTGCCTGAAGGACTTTTTAAGTTTTTTTTTACAGAAGTTATGGATTTCACCAGAGAGAATAAAGCAATGATTTTTTACTCCCTCAACCAAGAGAATTTCAAATGTTTTATTCTTTCACTGAGACTAGGAGGACACAGGTTCAGCAAATTGATTTCATTACATTTTTCAAGCATTGCAGAAAAAATTATTAAAAATCCAGGACAGGTTAAATGTTCATTCTCAAATAGATGAGAAAAAAGATAATAAAATACCTCAGACTAAACATTTACACATTGTCTGTTTGGGCTGGAGAGTACAGACATTTGAGTTCTTTGGATTTCTGATGGAGTCTTAAGCTACAGCAAAGCATTTGGCTGAACTGCCAATGGCACCAGTTTACCCAGGAGGCTGCAGGCATCCTTCCATCATCTCAAGATTCAGGTTGTCTGAACAAACATAAAAAATGTGGAAAATAAGCTGAAGAAGGTCAATGCAGCAGAGAATGAAGCTGGCCTTTGTGCTAGCTGGATGCCAACACAGCATATTTCCCATCACACCTACTACTCAGACTGTGCAACATGGATTTTCTGTGAAATGCATGTTCATCTACTGAACAATTCAGCCTGAAACATTTGGATTAGGAGGTTATAACGGCTATCAGAAAGGTTGAACTGCTTCCTCACATTTTAGCTGAAATAACAGCAAAGTAATTTTAACAGCAGGGACTATTCATCTGAATTTCAGTCTACAAACTAAGTCAGCTTTTTTTTTTTTTCAAGAGAGGTAAACAACATCAGGCACTTAAAAAGACATAAAGCTCATTGATACTGAAAGTTAGTTCCAGAATTCCTAGCAACATATGCAAAAATCCAATTCTGTTGTTCTCATGATGGAGGAGAGAAACAAAACTAAAAATCTTTTTCTGTCTGCAGCCTGGACTGGCAAAAGTCAATTCTGCATTAGCAGTAGAGCTGTTCCCCCCTTCACCCTCCATCCCCTGGCCAGGTCTTGAGCTCTTTCTCCAGCTTTCAGCCCAGGAGACAGCAGAAGGAGAGAAATTTACTGTAAGAATTGGTGATATTCCCCCTATAATAGGGTGCTTACCAGGATCATCCCCCAAAAAAGAGGCAACTGGATGTTGCTGGGAAGCAGATCTCCCTGGGGCTGTGCCTTCATCTGGGCTTAGTGCCCTGGGCAGTTCAGGGAAAAATGCCTGTGATATTGGTCTGCCTCTAATGTTGAACAAGGCCTAGGCTGAGATGGGTGTGCAGCCCTGGGGTGTCTTATCTCAACATGAAATCAAGACTTTGCTGTTCATGTTGTCATTTAGCTGTCATTACCAGCTTCCTTCACCAGTATGGGATGTTTATTGTATCCATTGGAACTGACCAGCTGGCCAACAGGGCCTGTGAGCTGGATGTTTGTACAGGAGCTGGCTCCATGGGCTGCTGCACCAGGGGCTGCTGTGTGTTACCTCAAAAATGCAAAAAGTGAATAAAGAAAAATTGCCAGGAAAAGGCTAGTAACTGGGTCTACATTGTCCAAAGCCAAATATTACCTTGCTGAAAGAAATTGAAACCAATGCACTTCCATGAGGCAGTCGAGCAAATGGGAGTTTTCATAGGCTGAATAAAGAGTTCTTGATGTTGCTCAAGAGGAACTGCAGGAAAATCCCAAGTGGATATAAGAGAATATAGACAAGGCAGAATTTAGTGAGAGACCTTAGCTCCAGGGCCTCTTTCAATAATACTTGCATATTAAACTATGGGTGGTTGGATACATTATTTCCCTTTTAGGATCCCGAGGGATAACCTAAAAAGCCATCAAAATACTGTATGCCCTGGTGTCAATAAGTGTCACATCCCTCTGTGGACAAGGTGTGATGGGGTAAGAGTGTCGATGGACACAGAGTGCTCCTTGGCTTAAACCCACTGGATCCTCCCAGGTCTATTTCTCCTCCTGGGTAGCTACTTATTTTGACTAGAATAGCTCCCACTAGTAAAAATAGTTGTAATTTCCTACTAATAAGTATAGTGTGAAACAAAATCCCAATGTTTCACATTTTGGTCAAATATTTCAATTGCTTTTATCACACAATCAACGTGCTTGGCAATAAGCTGAACATAGACTCAAAAGAACATTCAGCTACTAACCCTCCCCTGAAATACTTATTTTTAGTGTGAGTTTTAAATACGGTATGTACTGACCAAATTCCTGTTTTGTACTCTTACGTTCCCTCTGAATTTTCTTTTGCATATATTATTACTCCTTCTGTCCTCTCCTAACCTATTTTGAAATGTTATTGCTTGCCATTTTATAGCTGCTGTGTTTCACCTCAAAATTGGCTGCATTTTAGTTGTGGTCACTCATTACATCTAGTTTATCAGTCTCTGAAGGACTATGGAAAAAAAGTGTTAAAAGGAATAAAAATCAGTTATTATTTTGGGTGTATAGAACTTTCACCAAAAAGACATGCCATAAGGAAGACTGGGAGAATTAAGGTTAATGAAGACTATTCACCATTTCTACCCAGATTGAAAAAAACAGAAACATCCATTTCCATAGAATGTGAGAGTGTTTGCTGTCTCTGTACATAAGGTCCAGGAGATGCATGGCTGCAGCTAAGAAAAGTGCTGGTTACTAAGAAATAACTTGAGTCTTGAAAGCTTGACATGTCTGATGAATAAGCCATTAGATTTTTGCTGTGACTGTTTGAGTCTTCAGCAACTCAAATATATGCTACACACAGCCCCTAAAGAACTGTGTCAGAGGTTAAAACATACGAAAAATCAGTCAAATTTAGTGCAGAAAAGCCAGGAAGGTATGGCAAAAGTTCCCACACTTCTCACATCCCTCTGCTGCTAAAACATTCAGCCTGTGTTCTGCTTCCTGCAGCTTCCTTCAGACTGCAGAAAAGATCATTTTTAAAGGACTGGCAATGTAGGCCTGAAAGGAAGTACCTGAAGAAAATTTAGATGCCAACAAGTTAGCGAATGGATTGATAAATCCCAAACTGCCTTTTGACAGCTGATCACCACCAGCAGAAATAGCAATGCCCTTTGCCTTACCAACTAATTTAAACTCCTGTCTGCTTTGGATCATATTTTCTGTTCAAAATCAACACACGGTCTATGGGTCTATCTCTTCCCAGCCTATTCTGTTGATAAATTGTTGACTGCCCCTCCTGGGGGCAGGGGACAACTGCATCTCACCTCCTTGGACAGGGAATTTCCTTTTTTTCCAGCAGTGCATCTGCCAGCACTAGTGAATCTGGCAGCCATCACATGAGTATTTCAGTAGTCTGAAAGCATGAACTTCATCATCTAAACCTAGGGAAGGCACATGAGCTAGCTGGCCTGGATTTATCACCCATCAAAATCCTTATTAATTATTAGGTAGGCCTGAACTAGCATGAGTCCTGCCCTCCATTATGCATTATATATGGATATAACCCATGAAAAAAAGCCCTAACAGTTCTCAGGCAATCAAGTTAAAAGGATCATCTCATTATAAACATACAGACTGTTTCAGCACATACCAGTAATTCTGTTGCTAGCATCTTCTTTGCCAACATCTTTCAACCCAAAACTTCAGAAAAAGCTGACAAACTTTAATTCACAGACTAAATTTTCCTTAAAGGTGTCTGGTATCGTTTGGAAAATAGGAACTAGTAGCTTAGTAAACACTGCTCTTGTGGATTTGGGAGAGATGATCAAGTTTTACAAGCCAATAAAGAAGCAACAGCAGTCCTAGTATGTTTTACAGGATGTAGCAGTAGGGCTTAAACCAAGCCACATGTAAATGCTCAACTTAAAGATCTTTACTTTTGGAGATTTGATGCCTTTCTGGATCTGTCTAAAATTTTTGGTCTGAAGAAAAGGGGAAGTTGCATGCACACTCCAAGATTTGCAGTTCCGGATGTAGGGCACGCAAACTCAGGGTATGTGAGGACGTTCTTTTTTCTAGTCTGGACTATCAGACTAGATTTTTCTAGAGTCTGGCAACATATTAATGAAAAAGCCTCAACGTTTTTCCTGTTAAAACTACATTACCTCACACTAAGTGTTTCCTGTAGAGAAAGGGTAATCTTTTATTTAAGAATTAATTTGCCCATTCATGCCCCACCATTTTAATAAGAAGGTCATAAGCTATTGGCAGTCACAATATTGAGCTGCTGCTGCTCTGTATTGCTCCAATTTCATAGGCAGGGAAATTTGATATTAAAAAAGGAGAGTCATGACAGTGTGAAAAGACATTTGTGGGGTCAGCATTCTAACTTTTGAGACCACTGTAAATAAAACCACTTTTTACATACACACTTATGCCAAGTTATCATGCCTTCGGCTGGACGTATCTAGAACTTAATTCAGCCTTCTTTCAAGCCAAGAAACTGACAAAATGTGGGAATTTTTCTAAGAAATGGAACTTACATAGAAGTTGTCTATGAGTCTGTCTTCCCATCTCAATCTCAATGAGTTTTTGTGAATTGATTTTAACTAAGTTTCAAAGAGAGGAAGGTAATGAAATTACTTCAATTGGTGTCAAACACTGCTGGGTAAAAGACAGAGTCTGAGAGATTGTGGGCAGAACTCTAACCTTATAAATACAATTCAATTGCAACAACCTTTGTAAAGAGAACACACATGCTCACTGGTAATATATATGCAGCCCCAGACTGGTCACAGCAATGCTGTCTCTTTCCAAGGGAACTATCAAGGATAGCATGGGCAGAGCTGAGGTTATTGCTGGGAATTTTACAATATAAAGAATGAAAATTTATAGAAATGCTGTTCATGAAATATTAATGTTTATATTGATTATGAGGACCTTATTAAGAGGGTAGTTCACAGATTTAAGGTTAGCATGTAAGTGTGGTCCAGGTTACTTTTCTCCTGAAAATCTCCCTCTTCACCGGTCACTCTGCTTCTTCCTTTGGATTATTAAGGAGGACATTGTAGTTTCAGAACAGAGAAAGATGCAGTTGAGGGATACCAGCCTTTGGCAAAACACCTCTGGAATTTTATCTGGTTTTTACTGCTCCTCTTGTAGGTTTTAATACAGGTGAGGGTTTGGTATTATTTAAATATTACTATTTTTTTTTCAAATTTACATGCATCTTTAGGGATAGGACAAAAAGCCCCAAACTCTCTCATACTTGTCTTCACGAGAAAGAAACACACTTGTTGAAGAAGAATAACATCTACTCCTAGATGTCTGAAAAGTTAAAAACCCAATACTTTATGCCCATTCACAGGACTGTTTGATGGAGTTGGTGGTGCTCTCCACATTAGGAGAGGTCATAGGAAGCAGTAAGGCTGGAAAAGGCACATAAAACAATCGAGCAAGGTGCTTCCTTTCTTCCTTAAAGGATACCATACTTTAGAGAAGTGAAACATTTCAAATAGGATTGGGAAACAAAGTATCAGTTACACTTTCCTCCTGTCTCTCAGACATCCAGAAACTGCATTCAAGTTCCCAAGGCATCTGGCTTTATGGGTAGACATACATTTCAAAAGAATTGAACTCAGTGATTTTAAGTGCTGCCAAACATTTCCAAGAAAGAGAACAACAGTGGTTAGGTACAGCAGAGCAGCCTGCATTTGAGATTGGTCATCTAGTAGAACTCATTTATTTTCTGGACACTGTAAGAGGAATGGCCTCCATTCAGGACAAGGTCCTTGCAAATATTGTGTATATAGAGGAAATTTTCCTAGGAATTGTTGTTAGGAGTGGTGCAAATAATGAGGGTTAAGAAACACTGAGAAACCAGATTATCCTTTTATCCAGCAGCCAACCTGGTTTTGTAAATTTCTAAAATAACATGTTCCACAGACTGCATCAATGTAAGAGATGTATGAAAAACTTCTGCAAGCATTGAACCTGGCACATATCACTGCTCTTTCTGCTTGAAAGGTATTTGCAGGAAGGATGCCATCTTCCTGAATTCACCCATTACTTACTCAACCTCTGTTTGTCATTTGTTTGCTCTGCTGTCTGTTGCAAGTGTACAACATTTTATTTCTTTGGACAGAGTTTTATGGTCATGGGACAAACCTAAAACTCAGGTTCTAGTTCTGGATAAAACTTCTGAAATAATTTTCTGTGAATAATTTCTTTTCTTTATAACATAAGTTCATTTTCTAATATATTCCTGGCAAGTGTGTCCCAAATGGACTGAATGCATTAAATTTTTTTTGGTGAAAATCAAATTACAATTTCCTTTAAAAAATCCAGAGACTTTTGGAAAAGCATTTTCTACTCTTACCAGTGGAACTTAAGCTTACAGGTTTTGTCTGTTGCCTTCCTATCTTGCTGCTATGTTTAATAAACACTGGTAAGCCTGACATGTTCCTTTGCTCTAAAGTCTTCTGAAAAAGAAAACTGTAAGTTAATCATACAAGGAGCCAAGTTGTGTTTTTCTAATAATGGGTATGAAAGCTGAAATTCACTGTGGAAAAAGTAAGGTGGCAATGGAGATTTCTATTTAAAAATGAAAGCACATGAAGAGATTATATTTTGTGCCCAAGGAGGTTATGTATTCTCTTTCTTTGGAGGTATTTAAAACTGGACTAGACGAGGTCACAAGCAACCTGAAATGACTTTAAAATGGTCCTGCTCCACAGGTCCCTTCTAACCCCAAATTAGATTTTTAATCATATTTTCATTATGTACATAAATCTGCTGCCTTCAAAAGGAAGCAAGAGACACTTGGATCACTTCAGGGTATTGAATTATTGAGATATTTTCCACTTTGTGAGGGAAAATAACATTTATTTTTATTATATTTGGGATAATTCATGTGGGAAAAATAGTGTAGATGCATATATATCCCTGTGCATGCTCAAAGGAAGTGTTCATCAGATCACCTTTTTGTCCACAACCCACAAAGCAGCTGTGCTCCACTGAGACAAGATGCAAAAAAAAAAAAAAAAGATAGGTTTTGACTTTGTCTTAGACAGTGTTTGGGGAGAGTGTTTTGGGGATTAGAACTATTGGCTATAGAATTCTTTATGGGAGAGCAAACCAAGTTTTAAGATCATGTAGGTCAAAGGAATAAAAAGGAAACTTTGTCATCAGGGCTTTCTTCAAAACCAAATCAAACCAAACCAAAAGAAAGCAAAACAAAACTGTCCTTCTGCCTCCTGTATATCAAATATTACCACCTTGTTTTCCGCTCATCACAGGGAAAAACAAATACTGCTTACTAGTACTTCACATGCTTCATAACACTTGCTGAAAAAAACTGGCATACATTTATAGTGAATCATTAACACTTTCTTCATCATTTTTGTAAAGCATATTATTTTCTTTGATGTTATTGGCATCTTTGTCATAATATACTTACAATACTTCTCTATTCTTATTTCTCAACATATTAAAAATAAACATACAAGCCAGAACTAATGAAGAATCCAATAGAAGTATAATAGGAATACATTTTTCAGAACCTTCTTCCATTATTTATAGAAAATAATTCTGTATGCATCTGGTCAGACAAAGAGAGTGTTGGTGGTCTTGGACTCCCCCATCGCCTACCTCAAAGTACAAATAACAAAAGAAACTGATAAGCACCTATTCATAAAGAAATGGCTCAAACCCAAACACAGTTGTGGCAGATGGCTTGCACATTTCAGGGGAAGCACAATGTGTGATTTCAATTTGGAATTTTCTGCATGGGACTGGATGCATGCTGTTGTGTACAAAGCAGCAAAGGGAAGGGATTCAGACAAAATCACTGTATCTCTGATTTCTCTGGTGGTTGGTAACGTGTGTGGTATTCAGTAGAACATCAGCAATCATTCCAGGCTACAAAGCTTCCTGGTGCCCCTAAGCAGTGCTCTGTAAACCCTGGGAAGGTTTCCTCATACATCTGTTCATGGTTGTCACAGGAATCAGCTATTTTTGTCATACCTGTGGACAGTAGTCATTTTCATCCTAGTTTATTTACTGCGTAAGTGGAAAGGCGATCCTTTGTTAGTCACTATTCAGAGCAACATTCTAAATTTTTTACAGACAAGCCCTCTGCCCATCTTGGTATCTGGACATCTTAGTTCTCTTTTAGGTTAAAAGCACTTACGTTGCTCTAACTGCAGCATCACTGCCATACAAGTAGGCCTTCATAAGCAGAAGAAAGAACTTTTTTTTTCAAAGGTGAAGAACTAAAATGCAGACCCCACAACACACACGTGCATACACATGCACACACACACTTGCCTTTAAATAGAAGGCTAAAAATATTTCTCATGAAGCATTACTGGGATTTAGAACTTCAAGCAAACATTTCTGAAGCTTTTAGAATTCTTATTAGACATTCCCCATCAAAAGCTAGGAAATCTGCTTCTATTGTTTTTGCTGCTTTTTCTTCCTCAACTTGAATCTATTCTCTCCCACTATTATTTCTTATGAACTGTGGAAGAGACCTGCCTAGGTCATGGGATTCATGATATAGGAGAGACAGTATAACTGAAACATGCTGAGATTTTTCCTGTTTTGCAGGCTTTGTAACAGTCTGCAAATGTTCAGCTATAGTTTCAAGCTGACTATTTCCTCATTCCTTCTGCCAAGTGTCTCCTGTGAGACAACACACTGTCTTTCATAATAATGGTATGTTTTCCCCTATGATCATCTTATAGTATGCTGGAAGCTGGATATCACACTCAGAAGTGCTGACAGTCTGTGTGAAGGAGAACATCATGTAGAGAAAATCAGGAGGCAGTAATCCTATGAACAACCACTCCTTCACAGAGATTTTGTTTTTGGAAGGAAACAAGTTCTGAAGCAGACCTCATTGGCTTCTATCACAAATTGTATTCAGAATTTCAGGGTGACTTGAGGAGAATTATATAGGCTTTGCAATTTTTAGGATATGGGAAACATTTACACATCAGAATTAGGCAACTGGCATACACATGTAAGCAGAAGCAGACCTTACATATTCTCTTCCAGATTATTTAAACCTGTCACCATGCAGAAAAGCTGCAGCCTTTCTTGACCACATTAGAGTTTTACAGTGTCTGTGGTCAAAAGATAAATGGTCAGAAGACCCTGTCCTTATTTTGATTTACAGGGACATTTTACCCTATTCCCTTACCAAAGCGGGGTTTAAAAGGGATCTATATCCGCTTTAAGACCAGACAAATGTACTGCCAACTTTAAATGCTAATGAAAATCAAGGCATTCATAGTTGTGTGTCCCATTTCCTTAGCAGATATAAAATGTTTTTTCCTTTATTTCCTTTATCTCTTATCTTTCTACAAGTGAAAATATGCTTCATTACATGTTTTGCTTTGCTGAATGCAAGAAAATCACCATCTTCGCTTCATGTGAGATGGTGTGATAACAAGAATACAAAACTATGAAAGAAAGACCTTTTTACAGACCCAATTTGGATTCAGTGATTCTATTGCCCTTCTAGTCTGACTTAATAATGAATATGAATGGTTTAAGATCATAAGCAGCTCCTGACAATATTTTCATAACTTGTGCTTTGCATCATGCCTGTATACCAGCCAGCAGTGCTGATTCTCTCTGCTGCTGCAAGTTGCCTCCCTTTCCCTGCATCTCCTCAGGACTGACAGAGTGTGGGAGGACAGTTTGAGGCTAGAACCTCTCTGCCCTCTTTTTTCTTCCTTTAGGGAATGGAAGTGGGGAAGCCCTTCTCTGGCTTCACTGGAGGAGCATAGGGAAGGTATCTACCCCTGTGTATTCCCTGTAAGCTGTCTGATGTAGGAAGTACAGCTTCTCATCTCAAAGGAGGCTGTTAAATGAAGCCTGGTGTACATCTCAAGGACAAAGAGTAGTATCTCTTTGGGAGAAGGTGCAGTGGATTCTAATGAGCATTTAAGCAAAGTTCAGGGAAAAGGAGCTAGCAGGTAAAGGGAAGAGCAAAAGGACAGGCGGAATATTAAGCTGCACAATGGTAGTCGTAGTCTCAATCACCTTGTGAATCATTATCAGAATCAGAAATCAGTGAGTGTCATTGGTAATGTGCTATTAAAGAAAGGGCAAAGTTCACTTTTCGTTATGTCCCTGTTTTGAACCAGCAGTGGCTCTGTATATAGTTCTCAAGTTTATCTGGAAAATATATTGCACATTTCTCAGTTTAAAAAAAAAAAAAAAGGGGAAAAAAAGTAAAAAAGAAAATGGATACAATAAATTACCCACCAAACCGTGTGCACAAGGAAAATAAAAAGACTGTTTGAACAGCTGGAATTTAAAACTTGTTATATTCCTGAGTTATTTATTTTAATAAATGAACAGCCACAATTAAGGTTAAAATGATCATACACGCAGGAAGAGAAACAATCCTGTTATTACGGCTTCCAAGAACTTGTACCCTGCGACAGTGCTGGTAGAGGGCCCTGTGTTATTGGTGGTAACTTTAGATAGACATAAAAGCATTTTTAACCACAACCACTTGAAGCACATGAACCTCTGTCCCAGCTAGTGGGGATCAAGTGAGTGCAGGGCTGAGGCTGACACATTTCTGCTTTCATATTCAGTACCCTAATACTTTTCTGAAGCTTCGATATTGAAACCAGACAAATGACAGTCTCTGGAGCAGCCGCAAAAGTGGTTGGAATCAACTTAACCAAAGTGTACGCAAAGGATTTTTTTATGTTGCCTCTGCAGTGGTTTCTGGGCAGTACTTTACTTAAACCTAAGGGAGAAAATGTAGCCTTAAGTCTCTTGGGGTTTGGACACGATAATTGGCTATCATGAAAAGTATCCAGGTTTTCACTCCCACTCCTAAAGGAGAAAAAGCAGGTCACAATGTGGCTTAAACCTTTTAAAATGTCATGATACCTTTCCAATCCACAGCTGGAAGCCCTGACTGTGAGGAGCAGAGATTGTGGATGTGGACCATTGTACCTGCACAGAGCCCCTGGAGGAGGATGGTAGAAATTCCATAGGCAGAATCAAGGAAAAAAACCCCAAACCCTCAGTATCTCCAAGATTTTCATAGGAGGGATGCAGGCATTCAGCAAGACTGCTTAAAGTACTTTCGTCAATAAATACATTTGATCTAATATTAAGTTGTCTGAATACTGATTCCACTTTTCCAATGGAGTTGGTATGTAGCAAGCACAGGGAAGCTCCCCACTTTTTGAAGAAATGCTCCAGAGGTAGTAAACACTTTTAAGTGGACCTTATCCAAAAACCACTGAAGTAGTGAGGACAGGATTTCAACCTCAAAGTAATTTTTAAAGGTCAGTGAAGAAAAAAGTCTTTCGACTGTTAGTGATTTTTATGAGCTTTCAGTGCACTTGTTTTTCACCCTTGGGAATTTGAGTCAGATCAGAACTTTGTAAGTCTGATCTGAGCAACAAGAAGTTGTCCTTTTGTTAGGTATTTTCCCACACCCAAAACCACTAAAAACTCTCCCACATTTCAGTATGATTAGCTGCTGCTGTTCAGGTCTGTGGAGAAGGTCCAACTAGAAAAAAATAAAACCAGGAGAGAAAGCTATACATTTTGCAATCATATTTCATCATTTATGCCACAATATGCATTTTTTGCTAAATGACATTTAATTGCTTTCTTCTGAGGAACTCCCTTTAAAGCAATGTTTTCCTAAATAAATCCAGAAGTTTCTACATCTCAGACAAATGACACATCCTGCATCTAATCTGGTTCCAAATAATTCCACTCAAAAACATGTTTTCTCATTTTGTTAGATGAGTAAAATGAAGATAATCATACTTGAGAAGAAGTATTATTGTTTCCCAGTTCTTTCAGTCAAACTGCATGTCTGCTTTTTTAATTCTCTCTGGGGTTTTTTTAATGCTCTGTAAATGAAGCATAAACCCCATATATTAGGGCAAGAAGTGAAGAAGATACATCTCGTGCATATGCTTAATAAGGGCTTAGGAAAGTAGTAAGTATTCTGGAATCCCCTGTCCTTCCTATCCCCTTCCTCCTTTCCACACACATGGAACAAATTCTTCAGATGAGAGAGAATGAATATGGCAAGTCTAGGAGACATCTCCTATTTCCCACAAAAAGTAGCTGAAGAACACCATGCAATTTTAGGTACTGCACCTGAAAGTTCAGAACTGGAGAAAGAGTTCATAGTACAGCATTTAGTGACAACTGCAGATTCATTTTTTCAACTCTAGTAGCCAGTGCTATGGGCTGTGGTCTGTCCTCCTTCAGACAGACTGTGGTCCCAGAGAGCTGGGCCAGTCACCCTAGATCCTTCCTGTGGAACAGATCTTCCCATAAGCACTGCTGTATTGTGCAGAATGTTCACTATTGCCTTAAATCCAAGGCTTCTTTTGGAGCCCATTATTGTCCTACTGTGCTCCCCTTCACTGCATTTAATTCACAGTCATTGACTTTGGTGGATGGGTAGTTGTTGGATCAGAGCGGCAGATGCTCTCAGCCATGATGCAGAGCTCTGTTTAAGCTCTTCTGTGGAGCCTGTGTGGAAGGCAGGAGCTGCCTGCTCCTGCACTGACATTTGAGTAGTTTTAGAGAAGCTGCTTGGATCCTTTGGGTCATGCCATGGAGCAGGCCCCTGTGTGCAGGAGTGCTGCGGGTTTGCTTAAAGGTAGCCAGGGGTCTAGGCCAAGAGGGAGCAATTAATAACTGCTGCAGGGAATCTGCATCACTAGAGCACACAGTACTTGTATGAGCAGGCTTTCAGGACATACTGCTAAGGCAAAAAAGGGCTTCCTGGCATCAGTTTGGATGGGTTTCTTTTGAATAGAGTTAGGTGGTGCTTTTTTTTTTTTTTTTTCCAGTGAGCAGTAGATGTGGTAGAAGAAATGGAGCTCTGGAGGCAATGAAACAGACCAAAATTTGTTCCAAGATCAACTGAAAGAATTTTGAAGACTAAAAGGCAATTTCCCTCATTCTCTTTATATGAAATATTTGTCTATGGAGAGCCAGAGTGCTCTGCTTTGACATTTTTACTTCTGGTTCAAAATGTCCTTTTTCCATTAGCAAGATCTGCCTTATTTATAAGGAATCACAAAAGCTATTAAAAAAGCAATGATGATGACAAAAGGATGGATTAAAATGTTTCATTTCAGAGTAAATTAAATATTTGGAGTTGTCCAAAAACACCTGTTTGTTGTTTCTATTTTTCTGAGCCCTCCAAATGGAATCTAAATAATATTTCTCCAACTTTTTCCGCTCAGGAACAGAGAAAAAAGGCCTTTTTTCTTCCAACTGTATTCAGAAGTTGTCAACCTTACGTGAGTTATGTGAGTTATCTTGATGTACAGTTATGTGAGCTAAAATCTATAACTTACCAGGCCAAATACCAAGCATTCTGTATGCTTGAATAAAGATTATTTTGCATTTTAAGAAAAAATATACTGGAAGTAAGCTGAGGATTTAGAATTTTCTTATTCTCCTATCTAGAGATACTACGGATCTCAAACACAGATAGAATCTGCAGTTAATACAGTTTAGAAACCTCTAAAAGAAAGGAAATAGTTTTTTTAAAAAAGAAATGAATTTTTTCAAAAAATAAATTTCATTCTTTTAATTTAGAGATTTCTGAGAGAGTTAAATATCTCACAGGGCACTGGGAATCTTCTGTGTCTAGCTTTGATGAGACACTGGATCTGAAATCTGCCATCAGTTCAGAATTGTTTATTGCCTGTCTAATGCCTTGCATTTAAATGCAACTTAAAACAAAAGAACACATGGAAAGTATCGTGGTTCAGTATAACTGAAAGACATGGTATATAATTAGGAGATAATTTGGAAAGTTTTTCAGGTTTTAGAAGACAGGTGTGGTTCTTGAAGGAGACTGGGAGGACTGAGGACCATCAAAATATGAAATTGCATTTACCTTCAGTACATCGACATTATTTTTCATCATGCAAAATGTTTTTACTTTAGTGCCCTCTCAAGGACACTGCTCTTCAAAGTTCACAATCTGCATGAATCATGCCCCAGAAGTTATGAGAACTTCTGCTCTGTGACCTCCACCAAAAGGACAGCTGTTTTCTCTGGCACAGGGGACACTGGCATTTTGTGTGCACAGCCCAGCAGGCAGAGGGCTGCTCACAGCAGCTGTGCCACAGCCATACACCATTCACATCTGCAAGGTATGACACTGGTATCCTAAAGATATTTCCCAGACACATTCTCTGTGCCACAGGTACAGTTCAACAGTGACAAAGTGCCACTACAACTGTCAGTGAAAAAGACAACTATAACTGCATCCCTTCTTCTCATCCCTTGATAAAGGCAGTGGGGAAAATGCAGGTATTTTGACCTCTGGACACAACAACTAAGGAAAGCAGGGTGCTAATATATGTATACACTCAGTATGTGTATATGTGTGTGCAGCAGTCAATTACCTTTATCAGGTGTGTTCCATGGGACTCCTCATAGTCCTGGCCCCTTGACTGCTCAGCCTGGTGACCTGGCTCTGATCCCTCGCACCCACAGTTCCCTGCATTTTAAACAAGTTGTGACAGTGTGTATCTGAGAGTCAGGATGCAGTCAGAGAAGGTACACGGAGCGTAGAGCTGAGAAGTTATCCTAGATCTGACTGATGAGAGGGCACCTACACAAACAGTTGGCAATGTTAAACCTTGCAGAAAAAACTTATTATCTCAATTTCCATTAATACATTTCACTGAGGGTCATGGTTGCACTCATTATCTTAATTCTGCAGACCAGAAAGCCAACTGAACAGTGAGAGGAGAGCAACACTGCTGTTATCCTCCAGCAACAGAGATGGAAATGGATGTCATATCTTCTTAGTTCTATTCCAGTGCCCTAGTCCACTGGCAGCCTTATCATTGCACAGATTGAGAGCTCCACTCCAGGTCACTGAGGTGTCATGAGGTGTGTTCTACGTTAATTACGCAGAGACAGGAGAGCCATTGCATACAGAAGTATCTAATCTAACACAAATTAAATTCTAATACATCATATTGGAAACACACATATAATTGAAAATGCGTAAATCAATACGGAGACTAAATATTTATATTAATTTAAATGATTTTCAGTCACTTAGACCCCTGAAAAAGAGAAAATAAAGTCACCTGGTTCCATGCACACTTAAAATAGCAGTCAAAAGGCCTTTCTAGGTCCTCCTTCTGATGAGAACAGACAGTGCAGCTCTTCTAAGAGCAATTAAGAGTGTTCTGGGTCAATTCCTGTGGGAGCCTTTCTCTGAATACTTACAGAATATATTGGTGAAACTAAGGAAGCAGTGAGTTAACCTGGATGATAAAAGATGACTGGTAAAGATAACATCTTAATATATCCATGGTTTTTACTCAACACTAGCTACTGAATTTTTTGCTTTATTTTCTCTGTCACTTTAATGTTCAGAATACACTGACCTTCCAGTCAATTCTAGAACTGCTAAGTGAGGGTATGCAAATTAATCTATCCCCAGCACAGGAGAATATACAGACTTTGGACTGGTTTTGGGAAGGATAGAGTTAATCTTGTTCATAGCAGCTCGTGATGAAACATCATCACAGATTCATGATGAAAACAGTGTTGAGCACACAGGGATGTTTTAGCCACCCTATTCAGTGCTTGTGCAGCACCGTTTCTCATGACAACAAGGCTGAGGGTGCACAAGAGGTTGGGAGGAGACACAGTGGGGACAGTTGACCCCAAGTGACCATGGGGATATTCACACCATAAGGCGTTGTGCTTAGCAATAAAATCTGAGAGAGGAAGGAGGAAGTGGGGGGACATTTTTAGTGATGGCATTTGCCTTCTCAAGCCATCAACACACGTGATGGAGTCCAGCCTTCCTGGGAAAGCTGAACACCTGCTTGTCCATGGGAAGTAAGTAACGAATGAATTCACTTTGCTTGGGCACACAACTGCCTTTGTTTTTAAACTGCCTTTATCTCAAAACACAAATTTTTTCACTTCAATCCTCACAACTCTCTCTCTCATTCAGCAGGGAGAAAGTGAGTGAGTAATCTGGGAGGGAATGAGCTGCCTGCCAGGGCTAACCCCCAGCATCTTCCAACACGCATTGTGCAGTACATTTTCCCTTGGCACTCATTGTACGTGCACATCTATCATGTCACAGCACAGATGTGCTTAAAAGTCATCACTTGGTATTTTTGCGATTTCGCAGCTTCTGTCTTCAAGGGTGAGATGTAGGTTAATACTGTTTTTCAGAGTCTGTAGTAGATACACAATCTAAGAGAAAACAAATAAGCCTCTGAAGGGCACATTTTTTTCTACTGTGAGTTAGGAATTGAGGCTGTGTTGTGAATTTACCAAAAGAAAAGTTAGTACGCATTCTGATTAAGAGGAACCTTTTCCAAGCTTAATGATCCTATGAGTCTACCTCAACTAATATCTGATAAAGCAAATGAACAGTCTACAGAAACTGGAAGCCAAATGAGACAGGTCTTATGCTTGCACTGTATACCTACCCCATTGATAGTGATGGTCAGAGACAAGTGCATCTGCAGGGAGAATTTGTACAGCTTGTTTGCAACATGAAGTCAGCACAAAACTTAATGGATCCTTGGCAGAAATTCAGCTGGCAGAGCTTTGATCCAATGAACAGAAACTAAATACTGAATTTTGGATATTGAAATATTCCATCAATGACCAGAGACCTCTTTAGGTAACAAATGACTCACTGTGTGTCAAGCCAAACACTCACTTTCTGATTTTGTCATGGCTGTGCAGGGAGCACAGCTTTTAATTCCCTCCCCAGAACACCCCCAGCAGCAAAAGCAGATGTTACAAGCCAGTTGATGGTCACTTACAAAGCTAAGCTCATCTGCAATTTGCTGCTGTTGAAGTCTATAAAGATAAACCTGTGCTCACCAGCTAAAGGATAGGTCCCTTAAGCTCTTGAAGAGATTACTCAATGCACACAGTGACCAAATTACCTCTTTCTAACAAAAAGAGTTTTCTTTAACCTTTTGAAACTGTGGCAATTCCATCAACTTCTTTTGGCTCATCTGTCTTGGTAGGATTCCAAATGTGAGTTGCAGCTCGTTTTCTCCAAGGCAGAGAAGAAAGGACTTGTTAAAATTATTACATCAAGGCATAAACTGTCTTTGGACATTGCAAATACTGAAATTTTACATGGGTTCAAGGAGAAATAGAAATTCATAGAAGACAAGTCCACTGAGGCCTGCTAAATTCAACCATATGTAGCTCAGAAACCCCTGAGCTGCAAGTGGCTGGCAGCAAGGAGGGTATTTGGGGAAAAGTACTGAGTATGCCTGTTTTCTTTGTATACTTCTTGGCTCATGCAGGCAGGATACAGTGCTAATAAGAACATTGGTCTGATCCAGAATGGCTGCTCATATATGTTGTATTAGTTAAATAATCACATCTTCCATGCAGACAAACTGTCTGCAATTAAAGTCAATTTGTAGTTTCCTGGCTAGTTTCGAAAGTGTAGCAAGTATTTACAGGCTCCACTTTCCCCGACCCCGAATGACCTGACTCTACAGGCTCCCAGCTTGTGGCTCTGCTGCTTAACCTGGTGTTCACAGCTTGTTCTTACCCTGTGCCACGGCCGGCGGGAAGCCAGCGACACTCTGGTACCTCGTGTCCGCATGGAGAGCTGGGCCTGGGAGCACATCTGGCTGTGACAGGGCTTGTGTGGCACAGCATGTCACCAGCCAGGCCGGCCCTGCTGGCTCAGGTGCTGAGTCCCGGCCTGTCGGGAGCCTCCAGGGCTGCTGTGCAGCACAGGAGCAGAGGGACTGCTCGCACCAGCGCTGCAACCAGAGCAAACCCGGCGGAACCACGGCTGGGGCTGCTTGCCATTTATCACACCTTCTCCTGCAGCTTCCGACCCACCCTCTGACCCTTCCCGTAGCCCTCCAGGGAAATGACCTTCGCTGAAGAAATCCCTGCTGCAGCACAAGCGAGCTGGGATGGGGGAGGCACTGGCAATGTGCAGCTGTAAACCTGGGTTAAACAACGAGTAATCCCAGATGAATGGTTGTTGGCTCTTCCTGGTGTACAGCGGAAAATGTGACCCCATTCGCAGCAGACGTATATTTGTTTAAATTAGCCTGCTAAAGTAAAGCCCAAATGTAAGGGAAACGAAAAGTAAGGCCTTGGGCTTTAAAAGGACACAAAACAGAAGGAGTGCACACACATTAACTTTCTGGTGAGAAGATATTCTTTCCTTAAGCAGAAAGAAGCACAGAGGTAGTTTCTGACCAACCAATACTAGAAATCAAGGTTACAATTATGTTTTTTCTAGATTTACTGCTCTGTGCATTTTTTTTCCAAACTAATGGCCACAGTCCTTCTCCCCGTCTTATTTTCCCCTGGGTAAAATAGAGCATAGTCCTTAGGGATGTAACCTTCTGAAATGGTAGTAATCACTAATAATCACCTTGTGCAACCATTACTGTCTAGGCCATCTGATTTTTCTTTTTTTGTTATGCAACACAAAATACAATAAAAAGGATACCATCCCTCTGCCATCAAAATTAGAAATGAAAACTGAAAATTACATGAAAATATTTCACAGTATTTCACAGAAAATGCAGCTTTCCAGCGAAGGGGGAAAATAACAACACTGACTGATAATTACAGTGTATAAATAAATCATCAGATAATTAACATATCTTGTCTGGGAGTTGAGATGAAATGTATTCTGTCATATCTGGCAAGGTCAGGAGCATATCAAGCTGCTGAAAACTAACTTATTTTTTGAAAGTTCTCTCCATTGACAAATCCTTCTTAGTCACTGCCTCTCCCTGCAACATCTTGGGTGCTACACCATGTAGGATTCACTGAGTCCTAGCCATCTACCAGGGAATTTCTGAAGACTTGTGTCAAATCTGCTGCCCAAGCAGAATGCAATCTGGTTTTACCTCATTCAATAAATGCACATATTTGGAAAAGCAAATCTTGGCAAATGAGAAAATATTATGATGCATTCCACTGTTTCATGTTAAAGTATGAAACCAAATTAAGCCTTTTTTGGGGAAAAGTATATTGGAAGAGAAATTAAGCCCAAAGCTAAAGAAATATTCTCAGGGAATTAAATATAAAAGCATTCCTTTCTTTGGAATATGCTTTTCTACTCTTCTGTCAGAATGCTCTGTATTTGGCATACCACAAAGCTCCAGCTTTCATAAAGACTTTCAGAGAGGCAATGTTGCTGAAAGATCTGTGTGGGACCCTGATAAGAACCCTGTGTGGACTGGGACTTATTCCTTTCTATTTCAACAAAAGAAAATATAATATTTTTTCTCTATTGTTGTGTGATCTAACTCATTACTGCTGAAAATGCTGAAAGTTGTACCAGTATCTATTCTGAGGTCCAGCTGGATTTATAGCTGATTGCACAGAGTCTTGGGAAGCTGCTATTTTTTGTCTAGTAAAATAAATCCCTAGAATGTGTCAGTAACCTCATAGTACAGGATTAGGGAGCAAAGTTGGCTGACAGAATGGAATAGTTGGAAGAGACCAGCCTGAGCTGATGCTCCCCAAAAGACACAAACACCTTTTCCAAGAATAGGTGGGAAAGGAAGTGTACCACTGTCCCAAGTTATTTTTTGCTACCCAAGAACTGTCAAATGGGAAGGCCAAGATGCCTCATTTATACAGATGCATATCCAGAGGAATCATCTGCAATGCAGACAGACAACAAGAGGGACCAAAAATGTGCAAAGAGTTACTCCTGAGTCCTAGACAAGAGCAGGTGCCAAGAAATAGAGAAATTCAGTAGTTTTGGTAGGTTCTGTACTGACACCCTCAGGGACTGATGACCTCTCATAAGCCATTCTGTGGGTATAACAATAGAATATGACAGTAAATGGTTACTTCATCTTTGTTGCCAACACTCATTGCTCCTCAGAAGGAAAGACTACCTGTAAGCTGCTAGGCAAAGAACTTCAGCTGGAGTCAGTTCATGTCAGTGAATACCAGCTACTTTTTGTTCTGATGCAAAACTCCTCTTGGAGAGCAAAAAAGGGAATCTATTCTTTGTTTTTTAGCAATAGAAAAGAGGATGCATCGACTGTGGGTGATATTGATGGAAAAAACAGCTACAAGAGAGGGTCTCAGAAAGCTTCATCTGTACCATGGTCTAGATGTGTACTAGTAGTGTAATTGATAGCTAACAACCATACATTACATTGCAAAGGAAAGGTTGATTTTCAAATAGTTTTGTTCCCTACAATGGAGAGTTCTCTTTGTCATGGATGGGAGAAATGAGACCTAATATCACTGCAACTGGAGTGGCTGCCACAGAATTGACTTCCTCACATTAGCCTGGTTTACAAAAATATCAGACTGGGATGACAAAGTTAAAAGACTACTCAAGATATTATTCCTTAGCCATGAAAATAGTTAGATGTTTGAAAGCATTTATCACTTTATCACCACTTTGCAACATTCCAATGTGCTTTACATTTTTTCTTACTGTTATTAATATGCCACTAACATTTCTTATGATTAGAAAAGAATATATTAAGAAAAACACATTCTGAAATACTTTCTAAACTCTTCTACAACTTCTATAGTTTGTGTGGGTTACCTATTACTACCCACCATTCATTTATTTCCATTTTTTCTTCCTGTGATGCTATTTATTACCTAATCACCCCTCCAAAAACTAAATGATGGATGTGCTTCATCATTATTCTACAGCTACTAAGAGGCTTTTTGACATTTCATGTTATAAGATGCTGTTATAACTTAGTTAAACTTTTACAAGTTCAGTTGAATTTTCCATGCCTGGTACTTGTTCCAGTCTGTCATTATTCATGTGTTTTTAAATTTCAAGAGTCATGGTTCAATTGTTTCTAAGAGGAAAGTTAGGAAAAATAAGTTTTGCCCGCGTATGAAAAAATTAGGCCATTTCTTGTACGCAATTTGTTTAATGCTTTAAAGAATGTATATAAAATTTGGCAGGGGAAGGGGTACTCCTGCCAGGAGTCCTTTTTGCTGTCTTTGTGGAAGCTTTTTAAAAAAATGCATTTCACACATCCTTAGTAAACCCTTTGATTTTCTAGTATCTGTGATTTCTGGAGGCTCTTGCCCCACAAAACATGGTCAGCATTCCCTAGGTGGGCTCTGCTGTTAAGCCAGGCTAGGGCTACTGGGGTCACCACAGCAATGGTGGCTCAAAATTCCTCCAGACTATGCACAGGAATTTAAAACAAGGAGCCTCTTTCTCTACCTGTGAATAACATGACTGCCACTAACCAACAGCATGGAAGAGGAAACCCACTGAAGCAAATTCAGCAGAAGTATGCGCTGGACAGTATAAATAAAAAGGAATAGTTGAAAGTAATAAATCTAATGACAGACTGAAACAAGTGCTGTGTGCCTGTGAGAGACTGGATGCATGGAGAGACAAGTGGCTAAAGGAAGAGTCAGTGGGATCAAACAAGAAACGAAAGGGTTGCCAAATTCAAGGGGGTTTTTCTTGGTTTTATTGTTAAAACTGAAAAATGTTATGTCTAGAAACTGATTTCTGATTTTTATATCAGTGCAACAATGTTGCTGAGTTCAAGTAGAATTACTCTTATTTTTTGGCAGCAGTATGAAGAACAGAATTGAATCCTCCAGTTGCACTGAAAAACTTCCTGCTTTTCAAATGCACCAGTAAGAGTTATGGCTTTCCATGGGACTGTTACAATTGTGTTCAGCCCTGGAACACATCAAGTTGTTCTACAAATCTACAACAGTTCTCAAATGTCACCTGCAGCAAACTAGGATTCTTTTAGCAAGAATAGTCAAGTAGGGCAGAAATGCATGACCCTTCCAAAGCTTTAAATCATGTTCTTCCAAGTGAATAATGACATATTTGGTTTGCTGCATTTTAATTTGTATTAAAGATGCCTTCATAGCAGGTGAAGAAAAGAAGCAAACCAGTTGCTTATTGGACAGGTTAAGCCATGTTTGAATTAGAAGTGTCATGAAAGCAGCCACTTAGAAGCTTTGTTTCCATACAAATATTAGTCTATTTAATCTACTTTGATGAGTGTTTGCATTTGGAGCGAAGGTATCTGTACCTAAGTAAAACAAAAACCCCTGCCACACCTGGCCATACTCTCAAGAGTGGATATAGAGCACTTGATGTGGTACAAAGTTCACTCTGGATGGAGCACTAGAGCAGGAGTTGAGAGGCCTCCAAGCCCTCCCTCACATACACCCCAAATTCTGCTCACTAAATGCGGCTGGCTGTTAAGTAATTCTTCCCCAAAACCAGAAGCTAAGCACATTATTCAGCTCAGAAAGGCTCCATCAGTCAGGTTTCTGTTAACATTACCTTCCTCATTTGACCACTCATAGGAGAAAACCTTATGACTTCCCACAAAAGGGAAACCAATCACCTGCATATTGCATCCACTTTTAAAGAAAGAGATTATATAAAGAAACAAAATCAAACCTCTGAACAAAACCTTATTAAGGCACATAAAATAAAATTTGCAAACACATGTTGGGCCAACTTCCAATCTCTGATGAACAGAAAAACTCCATTAAAATGGAGTGAGTTTGAAGAGAGAGAGGAAGAGAACAGGTGGGAGAAGCAGATGAAATAAGGAACAAATGTAGACAGAATGATTAATTTATTTTAGAATGGATAGAACCATTTATGTAATACTGCCTGCTATGAAGCACACGTATTTTTCTATGTATACAATGTTTTGAGTTGTTAGAGAGGCATTATGTGATTGTGAATGGAGGGGCAAGAGGGAACAAGGCTATTTTTCTGGCCCTTGCTCAGAAAAGGATGTGCTTTGTCTTCTGTGGGAGTTAAGAACACATTGTAGGATTTTTCTAAACTGGAGTTTCTATGAAGAGATTCTTCATGCTATGAAAATGTTATGTCTCTAGCTATCAGAAGTTTCTAGATCTCAGTGGTACTTTGCACTTACAACTCAACGGTATTTTTGAAACTTTGAGTTTGAACTGGTGATTTATCACTCACTCATATCAAAACAAAGATTTGTTTATTTTTCCAGTTTCATGCTATGATAATTCACTTGAATGCATTTAAACTAGGAAAATCTGGCACAGAAGGTACGTACAACTTTTGATTAAAGAAAATATGCAGAAATAACACTATTAAGACACCAATATTAAGCACTAAAATGTGAAGGGAATATCAGAATCAGCTGCTGCTTGATCAACATGAATGTGGCCTTCCTGCATGCAGACATTCTACTGCAACCTTTAATCATATGTCACCTCTTACATTTTCCACACAGAAACTCTATCTGCTTCCAATGCACAAAAAGGATGTTTCAAACTTTAAGCAAAACACTGAATTTCTGTCTTTATCACATGATGTGCAGCTGCCTCAGTCCCAGAACCTCTCCATTTCTCAGAGTAAGTGACATTGGTCTCTCAGCCAAGGACCACAAGGCCTGCTGATTAAAGCATTATACACAAGATAGGTATTGCTAATACCTTAATACAAATCTAGATGACAAATAGAAAACAATCAGAAAGATATTGCAGAGAAACCATTAATGGCTGGAACAAGCAGTTAAGGCTTGTGTAGGAAAATACAGAATTTTCGCCATATTCCAGAATTTATGCGTAACAGCACCAAACTCTTTTATGCCCACAACCTCCTTACTTAGCTGATATAAATCTATTAAGATGTCATTACCATGCTATCTGACAGCTGTCACATGAAAAATGCTGGCTCTATTAAAACAACTCTGGGAAAAAGAGGGCCTATGTAGATGACAGCAGCTGCCTGAAATCCCCCTCAGCAAAGCTAAATTTCAAGGACAGTGATTCCATGATAGCTGGCCTATCTATGGGCAAACGTGGCTTTTTTTGATCAATTGATTTTAACACTCCTTCTTCAAGGCAGCAACAGAAACAGTGGTTCTGATGGTGTTAGCTATAATTTTAACATCATATAAACATGTATCCTCATATTCAGAAGTTGCTCATTCTTGAGTTCTTGCAGAAGTAACAATTGAAGTGACAAACTGGGAGACAAAAACCCTTTTGTGGAGGGTTTTCAGGAACCAATTGAGAACTTCTGTGCTTGAAAGTAATGAGAATAACAGCCAAGGGAGGCTTCTTTCTTTCAGAATTATTTCAAGACTTCAGCTTCATATCTCTTTCAAGTCCAAACCATGGCAAAAAACTGTGGCTGTGGTGCAGCATCTTATGGAGAATAGGATTCTCAATAATTCATAGTATCAATATAAAATGTAAAGGCAATGAGCACTGGGGAGCCTGTAGCAGAGAGAATGGTGCAAAGCCATTAACCTGAAACATTTATGGAGAACTTTCCATTCAACACTATGTCTGCACACTGATCTATCACTTGAGTGAAAGGAATGAGTGGAATTATTTGCTTTGTCTGCCTCTCAAGATTTTTTGGCCCATTAGAAGAGAGTACTTTTTTATATATATATTTTTGATCAATAAATGCATTAATTCCACATTTCTTTAGGTGTTCATTCATGAACCTGCTTCACATAGACAAAGGTCATACCTAGGCACCTAGAAATTAATTGCACTGATGGGAAAATACATTTACTTCCTCACATTTTTATGAAAAGCTTTTTTAGAAAGCAGACATTGTTAGTCAACTAAATATTGCTTTTTGTTAGGAAAGCTGTTGGGAAATCCTCCAGTGCTGGTAAGAGCCATGTTTTCATGGATTTAGTAAGAAAAAATCATCAAAGTATTGGCTGGATTGTTCCATTTTTATTGCAGTTTTAAGGAAAAGTTAAAACCATGGTGCTAGACTTAGTGCAACGCCCAATATCCCTGGAAACCGATGATGCAGAAATGGGAGCAGTGAATGGAAGCACATCAAGCTAACAGTTACAGTGTCCAGAAACTAGAGCCACATCAGTGCTAAGCCCAGCAAGGATTAGTGATCTCTTTCCTGACTGGGAACAGCACTCAGGAGGCCAGGATAAATTGCAGGGGTCATGAGGATACCGTAGCTTTATATCCATGCTCACTGTACCAGCAGTTTCACTGAATGTCTGCCTGAGAGAAATCTAAAGTTTGTGGGGTGGCATCCCATAAGAGCTGGTAGACCAACTGTGGGAAGTTCAAATACTGGGGTCCCATTGAGCCCTTTTTAAAATAGGAATTTAAAGGAAAATTATTTGCTAAGTCCATTCAGTGGTTTTATCAGGGTATCAAGCCAAACCAGGCACAGAGACCCAAAGTAACCTAGAACTGCAGCAGTTTTAACTTGCTGACCAGTAAGAGAAATGATGATACCAGGGTGCTGGAGAGACCTAGAAAGGTTTCAGTCACAGAGACCAGAAAAAGAAAGGTGATCAGAAGAGAATTCCAGGGCCTTACCAATGGTAAACTTCTTCAGAACACCTAGGAAAATGAGGTAGAAATAATGTAATTTCACCTTCCCTGGAGAAGGGGAAAGGGCAACTTTAGGAAGTTCAACACTAAAATGCTTTGGTAAGAACATGAAGTGGACACTTTTTATGCCTGGCATATTATGGTATATAGGGAATTGTGTTAATCATAGAGTGTATCCAGGATACAATGTAATGGTAGGGTATTATGCAGGAGTAACCTATACATAAGACTCTCTCACATCCCCTCTATACACTGCATTTTTACAAAAGGATTATTAAATTGCACCTGATCTTTTTAAGAGATGGAAGAATGGAAGGATGTAAATGTATTTTCATTATTTGTCCCCTGTTAGTCAAAATAATGAGTTTTTCCAAATATTTCCAAAATTTTTTCAAATATTTTCCAAAATAAACATTTCTATTATTGCATATGAGTAACACCTTTTATCTATAGACAGTCATGCAAGGTGAATCTGATATGGAGTAAAGGTCCAACTCATTGATGCTTTCCAAAAGACAACTTGTAGTTGGAAAAGGCTTTTCCAGGTTTCTCACATTATATAAATTTTTTTATTGTTTTCATGTTGAGGAGAGGTGGAAGGAGGAGAGGAGCTCAGACAGGTGATGCATTCCCTGTAAGTGATCCCAATTGCTGCAGCATAAATACCGTGAAGAGACAAAGGGACTAAGCAATTTCAGAATCATGTTGCATTTATTTGAGCATTTGTGATATCTTCCTATCAATATGTGCTTCTACCAATGTTCTAATTTCATTTAAGCAATTTTTCCTTTCCCATAATGTTCTGTATGTGAAAATAATCATATTCTGCTCTGAAATTTAATCTCACGATGCCAAACCAAAACAGCTCTTATAAACTTCCCTCCTAAAATGTGTTCTCACTTCCCATTTTAATTACTCTCCCTCTACATGTTTTCCAGTGTGAATTCATCTTTCTGGGGCACAGATGGCTTGAATTTTTCACTAATGCCTCGTACAACACTGTACAGGAAGAGATGCTGTGTTGATTGGAAATATTTGTCCTAGCTCCACCCACACATCACTTACTGAATGTGACAGTGACAACTGAAAGTCATGTTCACGCTGCTGTTAGATATCTAATGCTATTTGTTCTTCTTGACTTCCTCTACTGTCACTAGTGAGAATGATCAGCTGCACCTAATTTATCCTTTCCTCAGAAAGATATCCAAGATAACCAGCCAGGACTGTCCTCAGAAAAGGTCTTGGCCTGTCTCAAATGACTTCAGAGAGGATGCTGGGAGATATTTCAGATTATGCATTTACCTTTCAGATGGCGACAGCAGGTGTTAGGACTCTTGGTCACAGGATCTCTTCTCCCAGAGGAATGAAGTCACTACCATGAGTTCTCAGAACAAGAATTCACAGCCCCAAGTGAATTCTTTATACAGGGAATGGGGAAAAGTTAGGCACACAGGAAAGCAAGTAAGGAAAAATGGTGTGCTGAACAAGAGCTACCTAAACCAGATGAACAGAAATGATCAAATGAGCAGAGCAGCTACAGTCCTGCCACTAACACAGTTATGTGAGAACAGAAATCTCATGGTTTTCACTACAATTGGTCCCTTTTGGCAGCTGCCATTACTGCTATTGCTTTCTTTAGAGAAAATGAAAGATGTACAACGGTGAGAACAGTGCTTTGCTTCCTATTACAGTGCAACGAGCAGAGCACTGGCTCCAAAAGGAGAAGCCTCACAAGTCCAGTGGGTCTGAGCCCACTTCTGTCCTCTCCCAAGGTAATAATCTCAGCTCCAAGAATCTAGCTGTGATGTGGAAACTGTAGCACTTAGGAAAACCATAAAGACTGGTAAAGCCTGGAAGCTGACAAATAGAGGACCTACTTTTTATTTCAATTCTTTTGCTTACTTTTTGACTTGCTCCTGAGTATAGGCACACAGATTCCTGCTGTGTTTCAGACTAGACTTTTTCTGGATTTCAATCCTCAGTTCCTTACTCAGCAAAGTTTTGAGGGATGCTCTCAGTCTTCCCCAGATTGCTGGGACTGCAACTCCATTCCTAAAGATCTAAAGAGGCTGCCAGAAACAAACAAATTGCAGGCTCTGGGGAATAGTGTGGAAAACCCAAATTGTTCCACAACTCTTTAAAATCAGACCCCTGTTTATTTTGATGCCTAAACACAGATTTAAGTATTTAACTTCAGGCTGTGCACTTGAAAGTTCTGGCTTTAAAAACCTCTCTGTGGTGGTTTAGGGTCACTGAATCTCATCTGGCCTTCCCGTAATGTGCAATTTCCCCACTGACAGCACACAAACAGCACAGCACTAGGATAGCCAATGCAGACAACACTGACAGTACAGGGGGCAGCAGGAGAAGTCCAGTGGTGGGTTGGAGGCAGTGGTGGGGCTCAATGTCCTCACTGGTCCCAGTGCCCTGCAAACACCCAGCCCTGGCACAAGCAGCTCCATGGCAGCAGAAATAACCCTGGGGGGATGAAATGACAATCTGCCTCTTCTGTGATCTGGGGAAGGAATAATTTGGTTTGGATTCAAAGATGCCTGATATTTTTACTTACAAAACACCTTTGTAAAGGCAATGTGAGCTTCCTGAGATGCAGCAATCTTACTAGCAGCTGCAAGCCTCCAGATGGGCACTCTGTAATGAACCTCCATAACCACCTTGGGGTTTTTATTGGGCAGCTTGGTCCTTGCCTGTGTGCACCAGTCAAGTGAGGAGAAGGAAGCTCAGATTGGGAGGATGGCCAGAATAGGAACATGGCAAGACCCTCCATTGCCATGTCGGCACTGATAACTGGGCAAAAAGGGATACAGATTGCCACCCCAATGTAGCAGGGCCAAAAATCAGTCCCAGTGAGCAAGAGCTCAATGGCTAGAACAGAATCAGGCCAATTTGAAGTAGATAAAGAAACTGCCCATATTTCACTTTCATTATTTGTTGTTCACTCACATTGCAGAAATTCATGATGGCAGAAAAAAAAGGGAGAAAGCTAGACACAAAATATTAATCTTGCTTTTGCCCTGAACGCAGAGCATGTTAGTGCTCTCCAGATCATGTTTTGGCAAGAACAGCTTTTAACATTTGAAATTAATGTCTTATTTTACCTCAGTGAAACTTGTTGAGCTGGCAGTCATTAGGACTGAAGCCCTTTATTGAACAGAGAGCACTTGCTGGGATGACACAGCCCAAAGTGACACTGTTCCCTCCCATTTTATACTGCACAAAATGAAGAGGCTGCTGTACTAATGATAGATTGTATCCAATTACGAATAAAAATACTATGTTCCCACCACTAAGGCTACTCCTGGAACTCCTCAGGGTTGCTTAATTTTTACGACCTGTCTGTAAGCAGTTACTTTAACCCTCTGATGATATTTATAAGCTGATATACTACTATAAAAGACAGCCTTCTTTTACAATTCTGGATGGTTGCCCATGGGCTTGCAGTCCCCCCCTCACTAGACATCATATTATTCTCCTTCAAGAAGAATAATATTCACTATGTAAAGCTTACTATTCAGAGTGTATTTGGATATCCTTGACTGGAAGTCACCCATACACTCCCTATCAATTCCTGCTGGAGCTTCCTGATGGGGTTGGCTACATTACACTGAGAAGGATTGAGAAAACGTTTTCAGGCTTTGAGAAGAGCTGGGTTGGTGCAAGAGTTCAGGAATGTCAGAGGAAGACAGATTGTTACCATACACCAACCCAGGCAGCACCCTCCTGATCTGATACACTTTTTGGCTCTACATATGTTCTCCTATCACTTCCTGCAAACTGTAGCTGGTCTGCCTAGATGAGATTTCCCTAGAAGATCCAGCTCCTGAAATTTTCACTGACTATACTTACATGGGATTTACAGCACCTTCAAGGTCAAAACATGAGTTTGGACAAAAGATCTCAAGTCTGAATTAGGGAACTCATGAGCTTTGGGTACATGATGGCATCCTTCTAAATGTCTATCACTTCACTCTCCAGTTCGGCAAATCTGAACCTGTTCCTAAAATTTTTCTCTCCTTGGGCTTCAGATCTAAATATGCTGTACATCTGGGTGATTGCATCTGGAGTACTGGACCTGGCCTAGCTATAATCTTTACCAGCTTTTTGGAGTGCTTCTGGCAACGTCAACTGGATGTACTTCCTCCAGAGTGAGAGTACCATAGCATTGTATATCATGTGGGATTCACTACTAAAGCCACAGCTCTCTTACATTTTCCATATTTCTTCCACCCTAATTTCCTGGAAGGTGAAGAGGTGGCCCCAACACACAGCCTCATCTTGGAACACGCATGGGCTGGTGTGATGGATCAGCATTGGTCTTGAATAGAATGAGGGGTGGAATGTGTTTTTCAGGATAATAATAAGGAATTTAAGCCTTAATTAAATTAATTAAGAATAAAGTAAACTTGAACCAGGGTAGAATATTTCAATATGAGGACCAGACACCTTATGGGGCATCTAGAAATAACTGTCCCTCTCTAGATGACAAGAGTTGTTTAAGCCACAGGCTACAGCTTTAGTGAACAATGAACCAACTTGCAGGACTATTAGCATTGCCAAATTCCCAAATACATTTTTGTGGAGCTCAGTTCACGTAGCAGATCGTTCAACTGTATTTTAATGAATGCCTAGACTTCCTGGCCTAGTGAAATAATATTGCTTAAGCTCTCACAGCACTGAGTAGAAGGAAAAACTCCAGGCTGGACTATGTTATCATCTGTAATACTATAACACACATTTTTCTTCTTTGGCAGTTCCAACAGCATTTGAAATCTTGCTGTAAAGTCCAAGGAAATCAGAATATGAGACCTCTGTCGAGAATGTTCTTCTGACTTACATGTTTCTCAAAAAAAGTGCTGACTTGAAGCTCAGAGAATTGAGAAAATTGAAAATTACACAGTGTAAAGATACTGAAAATTGCTCTTTTGCTTTGGAGACCTGGGCAGGTTCAGAGAAATGTCAGTGCAATAGTGCAGTAACTTTGTTGAAGAAGATGTAGCATAATCGTTGATTTGTACTTCATTAGTGTTTTAAGAGCACTAATTTTTGCTTATTTAACTCTTGAACTAGAAATTAGATAGCTTTTTTTTTTTAAAACAATTTTGTCTCACAATGACCAGGCACCATCTTCTACACCTTTGTTGTTATTTTATTCCAGTGAGTTAAGTTTGGGCATTGAGCAATCAAACCACCAATGTTCATGAGCTGCAATTTTCAGTTTTCTAAGGAAGATACACAAAATGGAAATTGGCACAATTGTGATTCCATTTCAGGGTGTCTGGTGAAAATATTTTGGATCAGTAACATATCTGAGAGAAGACTGCAGAATTGGCCAGACTTCCCATATGTAATATGCCAAAAAAGCCAGAGCAGCATCCACTCACAATTCAGATGCTTTTTGAGGTTCAGAAATATTTAATTAGAAGAGTATTCACTCTCTGTGAAGTATGACTTATGGAACAGGGCTATATAGGAAAGCTGAAATTATCCATTAATTGACAGCTTTATCCTGGGGATTTTTTTCCCCCTTCAACATAAACATTTGTCTTGAGCATTTTTTTAAAATTACAGTAGACTAGAAGTTTGCCAAATATTTAGTGGTTTTGTGAAGTTTTTTGGTACTCATGTCTACTACAATTCAACAGAAAACAGTTCTAAGAGTCATTTCTTTCACCATACAGCTGGCAATCTAGAGAGGGGTGAAGGATAACAAACTTTAAAAAGATGTACTTAAGAAAAATGTGATTTGAGCTGCAAAAGCAAATAAAAGACATTTTTGCAGGGGCTGGATTCATGTCTTGCCAATATTTATTACAGTGTTTATCATTAGGACTGTGATTTTTCACATGTTCAATCTATTCCTAAAGACAGCATTGCCATGTTTTCAGTTCTTGGGCTTCTCACTTTCCTGAGAGGAGATCACAGGCTGATGAAAGCACTCTCCTTCCCCACCCTTGATTACATCCTCACTGGCCCATGGCACAACCTGGACAGCAGAACACCAGAGCTCCAGCTCCATCTGGCTCTCTTCCAGGTGCATCCAGGTGAATGCTCCTCATTCAGGTACTCTAGAGGTCAGTCACTTCCTAGCACAGTCTCCAGCCAGAGCTGCATTGATCCATCTTCTCTTTTAAACAAACATGTGATTTGATCCACCTTATTCAGCCCCCTAACTAAGGTGCATTTGCTTCCACACCTGCATGCTGTAAAGCTCTGAGAAAGTTTCCTGCTGTTCTCTGATAGCTACTTGCTACCTTTTTTCTTCAATTTTTAAAAGCCAGAATGGCACATGACCACAGGCTCAGCTGGTAGGCTTTGGTACATAATTTATGCCACTTGAGTGTAAAAGTTAAAACTGGAAGCACTGAAGATAGAACAGAATTTATTTTAAACTGTATTGGGACTCTCAAATTAGCTATTCTGTAACCTCAGTTCAGTTTCAGGAATGCCTTCCTGGGAAATCCTGAAGACCATCTGAGGACAGCTTTCAGTTTCCACTGAAATATTACATGGAACTTTGCCAGGACAATGTGGAGAAAAGACCCCAGAGACTCCAGTGATCTTTCAGGAAGAAGTGTCAGTCCATAGGGAGCTGTGCAATTCAAAGCTGTACAGTCAGTGCAGTTTTTAATTCTCTGAGGACCTTGAAAAATGGTTTCTCTTATGCTTCTGCAAATCACCTCACTGGAGACTCTGTATGAAGTATTTAGAGACATATGATCACAAATGAGCAAACTTGTTCTTGCTACCTGCATCTCAAAAATCAGATGCCAAGCTTTTCAGTACACAGTTCAGTGCTATGAACTCTATCACACGGAAAACAGAAGTCTTTCGTGGCAGGAATTAAGTGAGAACAGACTATGTTTATACTTATCAAGTAGTGATGATATGCAAAAGCAGCTTCTCTATTTACAGGCTTGGCCTTTTGTTCTCCCAGGCTGATTGGAAGGATATGAAGAGAGGCCAGACTAAAGGACAAACTGCAACATTTCCTCTACTGTCTCTACTGTGAAGAGGCTACTGACCAAAGAATCACTACTAACTAAAGAATCACTGATTCACTTTCAGATCTTAAACATTTACCCTTAATTACTATTTACTTGGACATTTAGGAACATTGGAATGCTCACAGATTAGAACCCTTTCATTCACAGTTTTCAACATTAGTTATTCCTGCTAGTTGGCAAAATAAAAAAAAAAAAATGGAAACCACCACTGACTTCTCTCCATGCCAGACAGCAGCTTGCTCTTTCTCTATGTCTGACTTCAGCTTTTGATACACCATCATTTGGTTCTGCTCTCTCCTCTCCTCCTGCCTCATTGCAACAGCTCACGTGATACATGGACTTCCATCCTGTCTTGCAAAATGTAAAGGGTCATTCAAGACCATCTGAACATTGTGTCCAGTTCCCATTCTCTACTAAAGAATGACATCTTCTGATTCAAACAGGATAGTAATTTAAACAATACAACTTAACACTTTTTTGGTACTTAGGTTATGTATTTCTTGCACTAGAATAAGGTAACAAGGTTTTATAGCTCCAACTAACTCCTCATCACACTGTGTTTTCAACCATATGTGTCTGCTTTTCTGAAAATCCATTTCTGCTGTGGGACTCAACAAGATCTCAACTTTGTTCCACAGTAAAGTATAGAACTACCAGGGGATGAACTGCATCTTATCTAGGCTACAACCAAAAAGGTTTTGGTAACAACCTAGTTTTGTCATTATCTGACTAATTGACAGCACTCTAAATATGTTTTATGTTAGTCTTTTCCATGCTTTTAAAGGTTGGTGCACCTCTTCGTATCTGGTGCACAATTCATACTTTGTGACAGACAATTCTTGAAGACACACAGCAAAATCTAGGTTCAGAAATATCAACACCCTCTTGAGCTTTACTTCCATCCACAAACAAAAGAAATACTATCTATCTGTCAGATGCTCTTATTTGAGAGAACTTTTATCAGTATTTATATTGGCGTGATTCCATATCCTTTACTAGGAATAGGATCAGACATGCAGCAAGTTTCCCTGCTGGAGATTTTCCAGTATCTGGAGCAGTGCACCGTAAGTACTATAAATGTCAACAGTGGTACTAATTGTGGTGCATATATAGGGAAAAAAGAGTAGAGAGGGCAAAATTCAGTAATTTTAGGCCTCCATACCCCAATCATCACCCTTCTGCTAACATAGGCTATTACATCTGTACTTCATCAGTGGGGGAAATAAAAGAAATACTTGGCACCATCATAAACATATGTAAGGCCAAGACAGTAATGTAATATGGATAAAATCAGATTATCATAAGATATATTTAATTCAGGGCTTGATGACAGGCATATTTCTAAGAGTTGTGACCTAAGGAGCAATGAAACCTCATTTTGAATTCCCGAGAACTTTCAAGACTTCAGAATGTGAGGCTCTTTGATATATCTCAAGTTGCCTCATTTTCTGAGACCAGTAAATCAGGTCTATTTTACTTCCTACCTGTTGCTGAATATTTTCTTCTCTTGTTGAAGATAGTGGAAATTCAGGATACTCTTCAAGTCTAAGAGGCTTTCAGCACCTCTGAAGGGCAGAAATTCTGTTAACATAAACACAGTCTTAAGTTATATTTTAGCAAACACGTATTCTGGGAGATATTTGATCAGAAAGCTTTTATGTGCCTAAAGTCAGAACAAGATGCAACAGGATTCTTTTAATTACCTATGAATTTTGATCCTTTATGTCCATTAAAATCTCACTCATCTCCCTAGTTTTGCCAAAGAGTCTGATACAAATCAGAGTGAATTTTTTCCTCCCCAAAAACCCTATTTCAGGATTCATCCTGAAGCCATAAGTTTATCCCTCTTTGAATTCAAGAAGAGGATCATCACAAATTAGAACATTTTTTCTACTGTTGAACTTACTGCAGAACCTGCCACATCATTATTATAAATGAGGTTTAAGCAACAACCTTCTTCTGTCGCTGCTCTTTAAAACATCTGCAGATGTCCCATATTTCCCAGAAAAGACACTGAAGTTTACAAGGGAGTCCTTGTGTGTGGATGGGCAGCTGTGCCAATAAAACTCCAATCCTTTCAGTTTTGAAAATGTTTCATGTACTACTGAGACTGCATTACTGAGACAGTAATGACTGCCCAAAGAGAGATGTACATCAGTTTTTTCATTCTTTCTAAGCGTAGGCAAAATTTTCCTTTTACAAGTACTTTCTCCCTTACATATTTTTAAGACAGTTTCCTTCCTCCTTCTTGTAACATTGATGACATAAATCAGTTTCATAGGCCACATGGAAGAGAGAGGGAATAACTGTCATTATGAATTCTTTCAACATTATTTCATGTTTTCAGAACACCAAAAAGACAAGAAATACAGTTAGATGATTTTTGACAACTGAATAATATGCTGACACATAAAAGGGAGATATGAGTATCTTCAGTCATCTTCATTACTAGCATTGAGCAACTGGGTAAATTCCAGAAGCTGAATTATCACAGTTTTTTTGTTTACAGTTCTAAATTACACACAAGGAGGGGAGTTAGAACACAAGTTAGCTAGCTGATTTGAGATCTAACAGAACCAGATTTTGGCAGATTTGTTCTGCTCTTAACAAAATCTCAGCTGCTATGTTTTGCATTTGCTATGATGAAATGAAAAAAGCTAATTGCAAGATTTTTACTCTATAAGAAAGAGAAACATTATGCTCTTTCTAAGTTTTCCTCAAATCAAATGTTAATTATTGCCCCTAAAAAATATTTTTCCATACTTCTAAGACAACATCAGACATTAAATACGCATAACACATATCCCTCATTGGTATAGTGCTCACACCTAAAACAACTCCATATAACATCAACCTAAATATAGAGTGATTGATAAACTCTTCTATTGCTACACGGAAATTTTTCCATTACACAGAAAATATTTTTATTACACAAAAAAAAAAAAACACTATTCAGCAAAGTTGCAATTACAACAGCTTTCTGAAAACTTTATCACAAGTCTTTCTTGGACTAGATGTTATTCCTGTACTGTATTATTTACTATTGAAATTCGACTTTCATCTCTCATCCAGTCTGAATGCCTCCTCACCCCAGATTTTGTATTTTCAGAAGTGTGTCTACTATACAGAGAAACTAATGTGACACCTCTGCCAGTGAAACTATTTCTGAAAAAATATCCTAAGAACTCCTTAATTAGGTTTTCATTATCAGCACAATGTTCATTCTACTAGGAATGGAAGTTTATCTTAGAGAAGTCAAGAGGAGTTTTCTCTTCTTTGCATGCACATGCAAACTTGGCTGTTTGGAGCCATGTCAGGCTCTAGGTAACTAACACAAACGCAGCAGATGGAGTTATCACTGCTCTCTGAACCCATGGTCATATGCAATTATCAGTATAATTCTTTCAAGTTACAAATGAAGGAAAACATTGACTAGAAAGTGGAAAAATAACAAAACAACAACAAAATCCCATTTCAGACAGCTGTAATTGCAACTTGCAATTCATTTGTAACAAGATCCCCCAAACAAAGAGGCAGGCAGGCAGGAAGGCAGGAAGGCAGGAAGGCAGGAAGGCAGGAAGGAAAAGGAAGGAAAAGGAAAGAAGGAAGGAAGGGGAGCTCACCTGTGAGACATAGTCAGTCTTGGCTGAGCCTTTTGTAAATATTCCATATTGCTTTTGGAAACAATCTTTTTTCAAGGGAGGGACAGGGAATTTTCACATGTATCTTTTCCCCTGTGTCACAAGGCATTGCTGTGTCTATGTGGGTTAGAGATTATCAGGCAAACCTTGACAAGAACATTGTAGAAGGTCTCCATGCACTTTACAGTTCATGCTAACTGTCCCATGCAGCTGGCAGCCCTGTGTTCAGTTAGTCCAGAACTGAGGAAAACAGTGGCAGTACTGCCAGGCTCACTGCTTCTGTGTATTGCAAACAGTCCTCTCCCCCATCCACTCTGTCAGGGAAAGGGAGTAGCTCTCTGATTTCCACCATTTCAGTCTTACACATCAAGGGGTGATGGCTGTGCTGCACTCACCTACACCTGGCAATAAGAGACCTGAGGTTTAAAGTGCCTGAGACAGGAGATTCTGAGTGTGCTGCTCCACCTGCCTTCTGCATAATTTTGAAGAGGGAGTCCTTATGGTTTCATTTTTGCCCATAGGACACAAGAATTTTACTACCAGGGAGTATGAAAATCTCAAGGGTTTCATGTTGGTTTTGAGGGGATTTTTGCTGAACGTTTCAGGCTTGTGTGCCTAAATTTGCACAAACGAGGCAAGTTACTCTGTGTGTTCAGGTACACTTGTTCCAGTATAAATGTCGAGATGATGTTTGCTGAATTTAAAATTTAAATGTTTTGGCCCTTCTGAGGCCAAGATTAGGAACACTAAGATGTCTATTTCAATTGGTGAAAATAAAAATCAGCTTGCACCACACTTCCAAAATCTTCACAGTAGTAAAATAGCTTTCGTCCAAAACTTAATGAAATTAGAAGGCGAGTGTCCATGTGGACACCAGGGAAATAACAGCTATTTGGCAAGAGCTTTCTTGGCTGTTACTCCTCTAGATCATCCCTTAGCTTGCATTAGTGTTCCTTCACCCTCATTAAATCAATCACTAACCAACTAATTATATGAGATTACCATCTCATACCAATTCTTAGATCATTACAAAAATCATACTTGAGATGTATTCTTTCTGTTTCAGGAATTAAAAACTGGGCTTAAAAATTTGGTATATAACTGACCTCATCAAAGAATGAGTCTGATCCTGCACTAATAGAAACAATCCTGGTCTCTTGGGAAAGGAATGTATGAGACAGAAGTGCCCTTTTATCTCCTAACTGTATTTTGCTTAGACAGAGTAGAAAAATACTAAATGAGAGAGGTTAAGTAAAAATAGAACACAAATTTGATAAGAAAAAACAATAAATGAATGAGAGTGATGAAAAGTGACTACAGACTAAAAAGAATAGATGAAGCCAAGAATTTGAAAAGGATTAGATGTATGGAAAACAAATTAGTGAAATATCAAGAGGAAAAATAAGTAAAGAATGAATGCCCCTGAGAACTGCAGGCTGGAGAAGGAAAGTTATGAACAGGAAGCTAGTAAGGAGTAAGTAACAAAGATCAGAAAATGCAGCATATATTTGAATTGGCACCAACAAAAGTAAACTGCTTCAAATATGGCGAAAATATTTAATGCCCTGTAAAATACCAGCTTTGTGCAAATAACAGACTGACTGGTATGAACATGTTTTTCTAGCTCCAGGCTTCACTTGACATTAAAAGTTCTTGGAAAGGTAGGCTAGTGCTCTGCTCTTTCTACTCCAGGCCTTTTCTGAACATGCTAGGAAATACACATTATTTTTTCTGAGCAATCTCATGTGGGTGCCTCACTCTGTTCAGAATGTTTCTTGCACACCAACACAGACCACAGAAAAGGTACATAATCCTAGGTGAGAGGTGTAGGTGTGACCAAACACAGAATGTACCAGCCTGCTACAATTGCTCCAGTAAATTACAGCCTTTGTGAACAGATGATGATGATGATGATGATGATAATTTTTCCATACATACCACAATCAAAATAAGAAGTGACCTAAGGGACACTTTCCTACTTGGAACTCATAGCTATTTCTATGCCATCGAAAGTATTTTGAGACTACTTCATGATTCAATTTCCTGCTAAATATGCAATACTTAGCACATATATTTTATCCTTAAGAAACCCTAAGTGTTAGAGTGACCCCATTGAAAGCATGCTTCACATTTAGCAGATAAGAAACCATGTGAAGAGGCCACTATGAAATTGAAGTCAGTGAGAGGATGTAGCGCAAGGGTTAAAGGCAAATATCAAAGTTCAGTTCAGCCTTGAGCAGAGTATATTGATTTGGGTTTTATATATCTTCCAATTCTCTTAGTTGGAAAACAGTCGTCTTGAAAAATGTCCTTGGCGCACTGTGCTAGAAGTCAGGAGTTTGGGTGGTTATTTCTTGTTTGTTTGGGTTGGGGTGCTTTTTGGTTGTTACAAGGTTTTGAATACAATGCCTGCACTCCAAGGGCCATTTGCTTGCTACATTGGTACAGTCAGACTCCAGGGTGTGGCATGATGTCTGGTTACATGGGCTCCTTAGTGAATAGAACGTAAAACACAGAGGCAAGGGAGCTTTCCAAAACTTCACAGAAGTATATTATATTTTATGTTTTTCTGTTGGGTAAGCATTAGTCAGCCTTGCCCTGAGTTTTGTAACAGTAAGTTTCTCTGGGCAGGCCTGAAAGATGAGGGCACTTACCTGCAGATTTGCTCTTGCTCACTGTACTCATGGTGAATCACTCTAAGAAATAGCTTGGGGTTTGGTTTGGGAATTTTCTTGGAACCTCCTTCTCCATGATTTACAGAATTGATATTCATGTAGTAAGCCATGATTTTGTAAAAATGGTCTTTCACTTGTAGCACTGGAGGTTGTCTTTAATTTATAAGAAGAGATTTTGCTAATAAAATGCCACCTAAAATGACCCAAGTATAAAAATTTTTCTATGTTTTTACCACACACACAAGAGGCTGCAAAGCAAGGATCCTTTCTTGCCTTGAACACTACAGCAAAAACTGTAGAATGGGGTTTCCAGAGGTGACCAGAACTTGACAGTTTCTTACTACATTGTAGGCATTGACCTTCCAATGGACATGTAATCTAGACACTGAAGTCAGATGGTGTTAATACTCTTGAAATACAATTTGAAATCATGCACGCTCCCAGAAAATTAGCTCCCTGGTTTCTAACCTTTTCCTCCTGCTTAGCATTACCATGTTACACATCCTGAGAGTACAGCACCCAAAAACATGATTATCTTGATAATCTGAGCCACAGTGTATTCAATTTCCCATCTTTAAATGTTTCATATAAAATCGTTTTTTTGTTATTGTTTTGTGGATATCCCATGGTTCAGGCAATTTTGTCTCAATATGGATGTGCAAGCAGGAAAAGCAGCAGCTCCCTTACAGCCTTACTGATGTATACTGCTGACCAACAAAATGTAAATCAAATCTCTGATCATTTGCCAGGGTCACATCTGGGTGCAGAGAAGCAGCAGGATCATAGAAAGAGATTTTCCTTGTTCCTATTACCTGGATGGATTATGACATGTGTTTTACATTGGATAGGCAAATTGATTCATATAAAATAAAAGCTTAAATGTAGTCTATTTCTTAAGCCATGCTTTCCTACGGTTTGTACAGATTCAGAGAGGTATGTCTTACTTTCCTTTTCAAGCCTTCCTGCTTGCAGCCTGGGCTTATCATAATATTTTCCTAGGGGGTTATGTAGAGGAGAGTTTCACTATTTTTAGCTATTTCTGCTTCTAAGTATCATGGGATGTCCTTTTGAGCAAAGAAGACCACAAGTTCTTTAACTTTACAGGTTAAGAGAAGCAACAATGACAAAAGTGTTTAAATATTAAGAAGAGATTGAATGCAGTTAGGAAAGCTTTATACTATAACATCTTTTTGTCACTTGCTCATCTTCACTTTAGAAGGATATAAAGAGACAAATATTTTACTTGAATTTGTGAGGACTATTTCTACCTGTCTGCAGTTTACTGGCTCCAAACCTACTGAATTTGTTAGGCATACTATCAGAGGGCTTAATCCAGATTCAGTAGCCTCAGACCAATTCACTGCCACAAAACATTCCCATGGCAAAAGTCGTGAACAAATCAGGAACTCTGACAATTCCTCTGGCAACCGCAGCAGTGAAACCAGCAAATATCGATTTCTTTCTTTGCAAACCAGACTTTGGGCACATGGAATGCTTTCTAATGCTGGCTTGCCTGTGCAAACATAAACTGCTACTGTAATAGGAGCCACACAGGACACAAGATGATCTCCTGTGGTTATTTGTGAACAATGTGTCAAGAAGATGCAGCTTGCACCAATGGAGTAAGGAGGTATCCTTGCACCCAGGTATCCTCGCATAGGCCCGCAACAGGGCTTACAAAACGGCTCCTTGTGCTCATACTTGTGGTTCATTTTCCTTCTGGAACTTCACAGATTTTTATTAAGTTGTTCAATAAAATTTAATGGGATTGGAGTTTCGTGCTGTGCTGAAGAGTTTACAGTGTATAAAATACTGGCACTAAGAGAAAAACAAATCATTAAAAAATACTTAGACATTGTACCGATGCAGCTACTTTGATTCAAGAATTTCAAAACCCTATTCTGATCATTAATCACCACTCCCAGATGCCATGTATAAAAAGCAATACTAAGCCAAATGCAGATGAGACATAGCAAGGATGCTAAGTGGCTTGTCTGAGCTCATTCGGGATCTAATCCAAATATTCTGTTCAAATACATGACTATGGCTATTGCAGTTGTTGTTGCCTTAACAGCAGGATCCAGAGGATTGACAAAAGCTCTGGAAAAGAGTCAAGGAATCCATATTCCCAGCCAGCCTACTCTGGTCGCCATACCTGGCCTGATCTCTGAATGAACAAGGGGAATAGGTATTGTAGGTCTATGCTAAAAAATAGCTTAGAAGTTGTCACTGTGTGATTTTATATTTTTAAAGGATCTTTCATTTCTAAGCAGATTTGCCATTTGCACATGCACACTTTCCTGCGTGTCTTCCATTTTTGTATGTTTCATCTCTTGTTTTGATAGTAATTCCCTGAGCCAGGTACCTTGAACCTGTGTGCAGGTTCCTGTCCTGAGAGAGGAAAAAAGAGTTGGCACATGCCTGTGAGGACACAGCTCAGCCTGGAGCCCTGCTAATGGTGCAGACTGAAACAGCGAGATCCCCTCTGGCTTCAAGCCTGAGCTAAGCCTGCATCTCTAGCAGCTGTGGACACCAACCTTTCTGTATCAAGTCTGATATAGCACCAGTGACAGGAAGAAGAAGTAAAGTGTTTTCACCACCATCCTCTAGAGATGTCTTTACTCCAGGCAGGATGAAGGTTGAGGCAGTTTTTTTGGTAGATAGATGACATCTCACTTTCTGTGTGGCAGGTTGCTGAGGTTCCTGCAGCCACCACATGTTGTTCCCTATTGCTGACAGGGATGCAATAAAGCAGTAACTGACAGGTTGGATCCAGAAATAGGGCTGCAGTGCTTCAGAAGCACGTAGACCTCCCAGCATGGACCCGCAACAAACCTTGTGGGGAGACCCTCCTTAATGCTCATGTTTCTGGAATTTGTTCACCATCCCGTATGCAAAGCTCTTCTGTGACTTCCTTGGTGGCCCTCAATCAAATGGCTTAATTTATTGTCAGATATGTTTGTGGTAAACCTGTTAGGGTCCAAGAAGACAGATTTCCAAGGAGCACTGCAACAGCAGCTGGATGCCCTGCACACAGTGCAGGATGAGCCCACAGGCCACAAACTGCTGTAGGTTCTTTATGTGAGAAAGCTTCCCTGGACAAGCATACATTCTTCACTGTGCATGCTCTGTATTTTGGTCTCCACCCTACACAAATTCTCAAGTCAAGAAATCATGTATATTAATTACTCAAATTTTTAAAGATCATTTCACTTCTTGGAAAAAAAAAAAAAAGCAAGACAGTCTGAAATGAGGATTATTATCTTAAATCTTCTGTCCTCTTTCTCAGTGACATCTGCTGGAATGAGGAAAACAGCTAATCTTAGGAAGTCAAGATTTTATGTCAATCTGTCATACAAGATGCACAGCATGCAAATGTTATTCCACAGGAAACATTCAGAAGCTGTTAATTCCAATAATGTCACTGTCTAAGATCTGGTCAAAACTTAAGAGATTACCCACAGTGAAAACCCATGGGAAACTCACACCAGAAAAAGGGCTGTTGGTACAATAATGTTCAAAACAGAAGCAGGAGCCAATAGGTTGACAGGATCTGTTCTTGACTTAAGACAAGCTTATTATTTTAAACTGCTTTTGAGAATTCCCCTGCATTTTAGTTGGTAAAAATAGCAAGCTCTGCAAAGACACAACATAAGAGTTACAATAAATAACCCCTTTTAGAATCATTGGTCTTATTGTTCCTTCACGAGTCTAAAATCTGAAGAGAAATTTGCTTAGGGCCATGTTATTACTCACACTAATGCCCAAAGCATTAACAAAATAACTATGTTTATGTGTTCATAAGTAATTTATCCTTCGCCTGAGAAAGCAATTCCCAACTGTGAGCGTTTCAGGAAAAGGTGGTTAAGAAGTTACTGCCAAAGACTCACATGTAACAAATGCCCCTCTGTGTTAAAAGTGTATTAGGTAACAGCAAGACTTTTCTGGTTTGGAAACTGTAATTTTCATCTAACTCTCAGTTCCTAAGAGATTATTATAGATGATCTTTGGCCCACTGAATGGGACTCAAGGTGTGTGTTTGTGCCATCAGAAAGAGGTCTCTATAATAAAAGCTGTACCTTGAAGTGAAGTTCACAAGCAACCTGGGGTCTTTTCAAAGTGCAGGGAAAGCAATGCTGCAGTTTTTACAGTTCCTCACACTGAATCCCACAAATATCACTGCATCCAAAAGGATCCTGTAAGAGAGAGGGTCACAAAATCTCATTTGTACTGTGTGATAGCAAGTGCTGTGTATGGTGAGTTAAGTGATGAGGATCCTGCAGTGAAGTACCTGGAGTTATTTTCCAATCAGATAATGTCCTTCTGGCTCCTGCGCTGGAACGAACAAGTCCTTCTCAAACCTCATCAAGGCTTTTATGCAGCAGAAGTATTAGGAGTCAAGGACAGAAAAATAAGCTACAATTTGAAAGAAATGCTCAGTAGAAAACATATTTGATGTGCCTCCTTCTTGTTGTGAGTCTAGTTGCATAACCAGTTCAGACTGCAAGTGTCACACAGTTTCTGCAAGGCGAGAGAGAATGGCATTATGGGCACAGGTGGGCAGAGTAAAGACTGACAGGTGAGTTGCTGTGCAGGTTACACATGAAAGAACAAGGGATGCTGTTCTTGCCTTTTAACAGGAGGAATGAGTGCACCTCTCACTCCTGCTTCACTTCATAATGGGTGTTATTCTCTGTAGAGTGTTTTGGTTTCTAAACAAGACACTCATACACAGCAGCAAGGAGATTTTGTATTTGGCAGTTCATTATCTTACATATTGCATAGCTTTGTGGCCGATGTATAGGAAGAGTCACAGAACAAGCAAATGCTGACAGCTCCACCATGCTGAAAGACACAAAGAGACCAGGTCTACAGGCAGAGTCAATTATTGTGGCCCATGAGCAGTCAGAAGCCAAGAACAAGGGAGTCAGGGATAAGAGAGGCATAGCATAAGGTAAAATCCCTCTCTAGCGAGGGCAAAGGGAGTTATCACACTGAAGCGCTTATAAGGAAGAAAGGCCTGGCTGCTAGTTGAGCACGACCTGTAAGAGAGAGGCAAGAAAGAACAAAAAATGGAGAAGAGAGAAACTAACAAGATTTATGATTCATTGCTTTACCCTACTGAGTGTCTTTTCCATGCAACTACAAAACTCTGCCAACTAGACACAAGGGTGAGAAGTAGGTGGGATATGGCTGCCTGCAGCCATCTTGAGACCCACATATCAGTGCAATATTCTACCTCTGAAAGCATCCTGATATATTTTAATCTACGCTGTCACATTATCTTTATCCTTCAGGCAAACAGACAAGTTACTTGATTCCTAAGAACTATGAGGCAGATGAGAATCCAGCCCAAATATGAAGAAGCCTTAAAGTGAGTTTAACTTTCATCAATTCTCTCCCAAAAGAGAATAAATTTCTCCTACATAAACTAAGGGCCCACAGTGGCTCTGAATTGCTTGTGGAGTACTGGTTTTTGAAATCTTCTCAGGAGAGCAAGGTAAGCCCATGACCACTGCTGACAGGACTAGGGGAAAACAGACTAAACAACCCAGTGCCCAGTAAGGCAGTGGATGAAAGGCTTTTGCTCCTACACCATTAATTAGAGGCAAAAGTCAAACCTCCATATGTATAACCTGAAAGAAGGATGAGTTTTAGGTCTCTCTTATAAACAGTAAAAGTATTCACAGCACAGAGGAAAGCTACAATTGCACATTATTTGAACATCTCATAAAAAGTTCAGATAAATGTACTTCTTGTTTAGAAGTGGAACATAAATAGCAGAGGGCAATGAATGCTTGTACCCAGACTTCAAATATGAAGTGTCAAATTAATACCTAATCAACTTTCTTACCTCTTTCCCACATATTCTCTCAAAAGAGCAATACACTCCCAACCAAATGTCAATGTTACTTACATCAAAGAAAACTTGAACCAAGTAAAACCCAACAATGGTTAATGCCAAAATCAATAAAAGTTGTACTTTTCAGTAAAAAACAGGAGCTTTAAACTTTGTAAAGATGTGTTGTATCAGTCGTTACCTGGGAGGATTATACTATGATGGAGTTACTTTTATCACAGCTTGAAGGAAGCAAATATAGGTCTTGTAGTTTCATGGAAGCTGCCAGTTTTGCCAATATATTACAAATGTGATGCACTGAAGTGCTGCCAGAGCTATAATTTTTTGTAGCAAGTTAAAAGGACCTGGAAACAAACCTGCCTTTTGCCATTGTATCTCAGACACCTTAAAGCCAGGCAGAGAAAAAGTGAGTTCATTCCCAGGCTAAGCGAGCTAGATGATTGGCTCCATTGATTGCTGAAATCCCAAAACAGCTCTGACTCAAAGGCAGCAAATTATGTAGAAGGGATCCTGGCTTGGAATCTGATTTTCCTCCTGGAAGTACATGATACTGAAAGAAAAATATACAGACAATTTTTTTTCACAATTGCCCAGAATACCAGTGGTTGATTAGCCATTACTCGATAAGCTGGTGATTTAAAGGAAATCACAAACACCTCTACAATTAATCAGGGGGGAGAGGCCACTTAGGAAAAGGCAGAGAATGCTCAGTGCCCTTCTGTTATGCAAGAAAACAGAAGAAACTATCAGGGTTTGGACATGGATTCAACCCTAGGTGTGTACTGTAAACAGCAAGGAGGAAAACAGAAAGAAGGAAACAAAACAGCATGGCAAAGCACCAGCTTTTTTATTGTAGCTTGTCAGAGAGACAGGCATGGAGCTAGGGGCCAAGTAACTGCTTTTGTTCAAATATGGTCAGATGAACTTGGCTTGTGTACATCCTTTATGCATAAGCAGGACTGCTTCACTCTACCATCACCAGGGTATTTTTCCCACATGGAAATAACATGTAAGAACTTTTTATTCCTAATTGCTGGCATTTAAAAAAGGATATCAACTTTCTCTACAAAAGGAAACAATTTTGGTAATTCTCATTCTCCCTACAAGAGACTAATAGTATGATATGATTAGCTATTTGGTTATATGCCCATATTTAAAAAAGAGTACAAATTCAGTCAGCTAATAGGCTAATATATATATCTATATACATATATATATAGATATATATATATATATATATACAGTCTGTATACTGAGCACAGAGAAATAACAAAGCTAGTCAGAACTTTCAGATTATTTCCAGAGCAAGGCTGTTGAGCTCCAACCTCAAAGCACTTTCCAAGGAAGAGTGATGTCCACAACAGCCAGTAAAGCTGTTAGCAAACATAGCAAATGTCACCTGATTATCAATGTCCCAGGAGGAAATAAAGTGATAACATAATAAAAAAACAAAATCAGCTGATAGACTTGACCAGAGAACAAAGGAAAAGAATCATACCACAACTCACAGTAAGCATAAAGTGCCACATGTGCCACACAAAGCAAGCTTTTACAATTGAGTATGGAAACAGGGAAAAAAAAAACATATTCAGTGACTGGCCAGATGGATCTTTGACCTGAAAATTACTGAGGCACAATAAAGGACCCTTAGTTTCATTTTTGCTGTCACTTTCTGGATCAGGAACTCCGAATTGCTAATCACAAGAAAGACTGTCCCTTTGGATGGCCTTTTGATGGCTCAGAATGCTGTGTAAGTATTCATAGGACAGCTTTTTAATGTTTGCAAAGATCCTTATAGACCATTAAGAAACTGGGAATGCTTTCATTGCTGGAGTGGTAGCTCTACCATAAAAGGAACCAACAATTCATCCCTAAGGTAGTGCTAGAAGGTAAGGATAAAGGAAAGGTGGGTTTGGCCCATTTTTGTGAAAGTTATTGATGATATGGAAGTGAAATGATGGAAATGGCTTTTCCTGCCACTTCTTTTTTTCACAGTGCCTTGAAATATTGAGTTCTCTTAGATTTCTGTACTCTTTCCATGTTCCCCAGACAGAACAGATAGGTAGGCCTTCTCACCCAGCAGCAATGGATTCCCCTCTACCATAACATTTTAAATGGGTGTAATTTCTTTTGGAGGCTGACCTTTCCTCATTTTTTCAGTTAACAAGGGACATATCCTGTTATGACTATGTTCTCCTTATTTTATGCATTTGAACTTTCCCTAAACCTTCCTTTCTAGGGAATTTTTTAAGTGTGTGTGGCAGGTTCTTTAATTCATTTTTAGCTGTATCACAATATTATATTTGGCTGCCTGATTAAGACTAACATTTACATGACATTTAGGGCACACTATTTTCTAGACTGTCTGTCATGAGTTGATGGACAGCATAAAAGCCTGGATGTGAAGCCTTGTAAATTCATCTGGAAGAAGGGAGTGGGGACTTTCTTGGATTGGAGAGGGGAAGAATCTGGGGCTTGGACAGCCCTATTCTCCTGTGTGAAAATGTGGAGGGGAAAAAAAACATCTGAACAGAACTTGTATTACTATCCTACACCCAGATCCTTTATCACTTAAGATAAACACATCTTTCTTGAAAAATTTGGGGTATCTTTTAACATTTATAGACTAACACAATATATTTAAGAACTGTGGCTGAGAATTTCAAATCGAGATTAAGGCATTCAAATCTCACCAAAATGGGTATTTGGCAGCCATTTCCCTTTGCAAATTCCAGTTTTCATCCACTCACTAACAGTACCTGCACACTATGATAAATCAATTTAAAAATTTTCCCTGTACCCAAATAATTTCAGTCTCAAATTCTTCACATTATTTTAACAACTTATTGTATTTGATAGATGCTAATATTAAGAGATCAGAATTTATTTAGACACTAGACTCAATGTGGAGTGTTGCTCATTTGCAATCTGATTTTTCTATGAGAACTTGAGAACTGCTTCAGAAACGACCTGCAGGAAGCTCTATCTCTTTGTCAAAGGATGCTATGTGGTATTCATTTTAGCAAGTTGCAAAGCAAGAAAGAGGGACAGAAGAAAAAGGGAGGAGGAAATTGGCTTGCATTTCATCTTGATCCTTGTAACAGACATACAGCATTCCGTGCCAAACAGATAAATTTGATTTAAAAGCAAAAAACGCCCTATGATTTTGAACCCTGTGACAAGTGAAGTTCTTAGCCCATCAACTAGCTAGTTATCAGGCAAGGGAATTGATGAGGAGATAAGCATGAACACTCCTTACCTCTCTGCCTTTTCTCATTCACTCAAGCAAAGCAAGAGCAAAGAAAGGGCAGGTTAGACCAGGCAGCTTTAAAGGATGTGTCTGTGTCATACATAGCATTTTGAGACTTTAAACCAACCATGCTCCATGCTGGATGGACGAGACAGAAGAAGCAACCAGTGTGCCTCTAAAAGTTTGTCTTCTCCTTCCCTTGCAAAACATCTCCATTGTGCTTTTTATCCAGGTGTACTCTCTTTCAGACAGCCAGTTGTCCCTAACCAGTGTGCTCAGAAACCCTTCCTGCTTGCCACACTCGAAGGTTTATTAACACATCCTCAGCCTCTTTTAACCTTATGAGGAACATAGGGAAGAACATCTAGATGGACAAAATAAGATTCTTGCTGAAATCCCAACAAATCATATTATCTTCCACCTCTGCTGCTGTTTGTGCTCATTCAAATCTTCTATTCAAAAATGCTCATTATTGATGTAACTAACTTACATGCAGAAACAGGATAGCCCAAGGCAGCACGCAACCTTCCACATATCTGTTCAAAACTTGATGCATTCTATATATGTATGTGTAGTTACACACCAAAAACAAACAAAAAAAACCCCAACAACCTACTTTAGAAATTAATTATAGAGTCAAACACTGAAAAATAGGGAAATGTCAAAGGTAAGGTTAAGTTTGTCTAATTCTGCATGTGCGTGATAACAGCATGTTAGTTATGTATCCTGTCCTTTTCCCTTGGGATTGTTACTGATTCTTTGCTGTACCTCCTCAATCTTCCTGCCTTCTGCCTCAGCTTCCCCCAAAAGGCAACTTCTTTTGGGGCTTTTCAGGCTTGTAATTTTCAATATATCTTGATAGTCTGTCCTTAATCTAAGCAATTTAGAGAGCTGCTCTCCAGCCATGGAGGGCCGTGGCTATTTTGGGAAGTGTTGTGATTACATTAGGGCTGCAGCTCCTGTCTCTGCACCTGACTCAGTAAATTGTGTCCAATGGATGTGAACTCTGGCCTCCATGTGCTCCTGAACCTTTCCAGACTCAGAGATCTTCCTCACATAAAATACAAGTTCTACTCATCTTTGACTATGATTTGTGGCAACTCATATCTGTGAAATATTCTGGACTACATGAAGGGAAAATGTTTTATAAGCATCAGGCTTTTTTTTCCTGCAGTCATAAGGGGACTGTGTGAGCCAAGCATGCAGAAAGGGCTTATTAAAATTCATCTGTTTAGATCTGTGAAACAATTTTTTTGACAAATTTATTTACCATTACATTATTTGTCCTAAAAATGAACTACAGAACAGGGTTTTCCCCTCCATATGCAGAATCTTCATGCCTTTAATGGCTAATGCTTTGGCATTTATTTGGAAGAAGACTTCAATTAGTGAAGGTCCAAGACAGAACCACGTGGTTCACACAGATTTGCCAGGAAAAATACCAAGCTCTGCAAACACAGTGATACTGTAGACTAGAATAAGCCATATGTTGCGAGATGCAAAATCTCTGCTTAGACAGCAATGACTATGTGTTCTGTAGAAACTGAAAATTCAGTGTGAGAAAATGCCCCTATCATAAATAATATACACTAGGGTTTATCTTAGCATAAGTCAAAGAAAGCTTAAAAAATAATTTTTATTTTGGTTCTTGTTTTTTGTAGTGTTTGGGGTTTTCGGGGTTTTTCTTTTGGTCAGAGATGGATGCAGGAATTAAAACGTTTTATTTACTTATGACTCTACAATCTCCTATTCTGGTAAGAGTCATCTGAAAGCAAGAGTCCCTATGAGCCTAGTTTTCAGGCTTCTGTTTTTCTCAGAGTCTACAGCTATGTGATGCTTTATATCAAAAACTTAACCATTATTTTATATACACCTTTTGTTTAGCCCTTGTCACCTTCTGCACTACTATTCTTCACATGTTGCATTAGTCCTTACACTAAAATAGGAGCTCTCTGTGCAACTGCATTTCTCTTTTCACTTTTGCTTTAACTGCCATTGGAATACTCTCATCCATGCATCATCCTACAAAAGGGAAAAAGTTGATATCAAGTTAGTTACAAAGCTTAAAAACCCCTCAGGAAATGCCATAATGAAGACCACCCAAGTGGCATCAGCATTCACCAGGAAGAGGTTAATAATCATTTTCCAAAATGTCTCAGAACAAACCAAGAGCAAGGGAAAGAAACACTTGGGGCACACAGGTCCAAAGCAATATTCAGGAGGAGAACATTGTTCAGAGAGACTGTAAGATCCTCTAGGGCTTGTTTCCATCTCTTTTTACAACTCCTCCTCATGGCTTTCCTCTTATTCTAATGCTTCAAATCTTTGTTCCAGAGAATGAAAGGCTCCAGAGATTCCTGATGGACTTACGAAGAAGAGATCGACAATAGTTAAAAACAATGCAGTTATCCCTAATCTTGTTCTTGGAAATATCTGTACCATTTAATCTGAAACATTAAAACAAGAATTTCAGACTACGACCAACATGGAAAATATCAGTATAAACAGCTCAAATTTGGCAAAGTTAATTCAAGTTGAAATAGAGACCTACAAAGAGATCTCTTAAAAAATCTCGTATTTAAGAAGGGAGCATTTAACAGCTTTGCATGTAAAAAAAGACTATATAAAATACTCCAGTATAATGCTATAATAGGCATCACAGAAATGTGTTATAAAATTCTTGTGGATGGTATGATATTTCTAATTGTTCAGACTTAGAAAAAACAGATTAGTAATGAAAAAAAAAAAAAAAAAAAAGGAAAAAACTGATGAAAACCTCAGAAATTCAAAGCAAATTTTGACAAGCAAAAGAATTCAAGGAGTGAGTCAGATTTTAATTTCCAGGAGTAATTTGCATAAGAGAGAATTTAAGACTAGGAGAAAACAATGGCACAAACTGGAAACACACCAGTGTTTGTTGGCTTATCAGCCATTAAAAATACACAAGTAGGACTCTCCACCTCAAATGTTATTTCCATCTAACAGGTGAACACACAACTGCAAACTGTCAGATACACAGAAAAGTTTCACAGGCAAATCATTTGGAAATGCATAAGGTATAAACAGAATGCAATTGCAACAAATTCCAGTATCTGTCAAAGCTGAATGTTTTCTTGTCTTTTTGTCTGCCACTGTAGGACCCATAACAAAAAGTAAGTACAGACCCTTAAACCTGCTATTCTTCTGCATTGAATAAAGGTTGCTGTTTCCATGGGCTCTTTGACCAGGAAATGAATTTAAAACAAGGAGGGTAAGTTCACCTTCTTGTGCTGTCTGGGCCAGCTTGTGCTGCTCTCACAGATGGGATCTGTAGGTAGAGTCCCTGTTGGATCAGGGAAGAGCCAACACCCCCCATTTACTCCACAAATAGCAGTGTTTCTTTCAGACCATGGAAGTCCTTACAGATCCAGTGCAATATACTTCATTCAAATGGCTTCCTGAAAGTCTGGGTTTGTCATAAGTCTCTGGCAGTGTAACTCAAAAAATCCAAATCAAATTTCCTCTTACTTAACTCATTATAAAAGCAAAAATCAAAGCCATTGTAAAGTGCAATAGAAAGTATTCTTAATTCTAGCCAAGTGATAGACTTGCCCCTCACCTTATCAACTGTGTGAAGTTTCTTTTTTAAAAAATAAGTTTTTATCTTAAACAAACAAAAAAGTACTTAAGTTATTACTCCTTTAATCACAGTGCTTGGTTTGCAATAAGGTCATAGTGTCTTTGTTACAATTCCTGGAGAACCATATGGCTCTGAAACAGAGACTGAAACAGTGTTAGTGTCTGTTTTCACTTATCCCACTCTTAAGATCCTTTTTACTGAAGTTGCTGGTGGCTTGCATGGCATGAAACTTCATACTTAACAGTACTCATCAGTGTTTTCAGCCAAACACTGAAGGTAGGGCACAGTTAGCAGGCTTGGCATCTGAGTAATATTCTATGCTAAAAAGCAGAATTTAGCAAGTAATCTGGGGTCCACCTTCTCTTTTTTTTCTCTCATGTAAGACCAGACATTAGTCACTTTGGATTAAAAACTATTCATGTGCTTAAATTTCAAGGAAATGTCTGTTTGGCATTTTTTTTTTTTTTTTCAGTATGACTTTATAGGACCCATTTGCATCATACTGCCTCTAGTTTTTCCTCAGCAACCCCTTCTCTCGGACCTCACAGAAGAAAATGCATATCCAGGCAACAAAAACAATAAATCCAATTTCATATGTGCTATACATGAACCAAAGAACATTTGTATGAGGCTGGACACCTGTGCTTGCATGGAAATGTAGCTGATGCATGACTAAAATCCCTAAAGAAAAAGGAGGTTCAGATAAAAAACCTGAATATGTGAAACTACATGGTCATGATACCACTGTGTCAAGTCTAATACTTCCCCTACCATACGGTAAGGTTGTCCACAGGGAGACTGTATAATTTTTTCTGTCAATACTGGACATGTTAAACTGAGTCATGTAATAATACTACTCTTAGTTTCTGTTTATCTTCTGACTGTGAGCACAGGGCCACTGAACTCCTTGTCAAGAATCTGTGACAGGTGCAAAGGAAACATACAGAAAATGTAAACTATCACAATCTCTGTATGAGAAGATAAAAAATCAGTGTTGAGAAGAATTGCTCAAAATGAGTAAATGGTCCCAGATCACAAAAACTAAACATCCAACCTAACCATGGTGTTTTGCAAGAAGCCTCTTCACACAAGGAAAAATTAAGTTTTTATTCTTACTGAGAAATATGAATCCTAACACTTTATTTTAAAAATAAAATCATGCCTTATTATCCTCAAATTGATACTCTTAGTTTCACTGTTTTAAAAAGTATGAACTAGATTGAATGTAATTTGAATTTAGTTTTGCCGACCATCAGATATTACTAAAATTAACTAATTTCTAACATACCAAGCTGTACTCTCCTGGATATGCTGCTGTCAGTTTCCATTTTTCTTGAGTTTTGGGAGAACATTAAAATTTTCAAATATGAAAGAAAAATGCAAAGAAGATAACTTTTATGGTTTACAGGAAACACATAAGAAATCTGAAAAAAAAACCAAACCCAAGACTTGAATCATTGTCAGCTTTGTTACAAGATTTATTGTTTTTAAAAACAATTAAATTTCCAGGTAAGTTGAAACTTCAAGTTAAAATAACTTTAAACTTCTATTTCAAAATCATTCTCTTATTCTACCATATATGACAGTCTGATTAATATGGATGACCTTAATTAGCATTTTTTAATATATATATATATATATATTTTTTTTTTTTTTATTTTTTTTTTAAGGAATATCCTGAGTCCATTTTACCTCCACCTTGAATTGTGTGTGTGTGAAATTATATTTAATAAATAAATAAGTGAACCTTTTGTGTGTTCTGCACAGCTGGTGTAAAAAAGAATTACTCCATATGAAAGTTATGCCATTGATAGCATATTTCTCAGATTATATATACAAAAGACATTAACAAGAGAGAAGTTGCCAGTGATTCTCACTCTAGCATAGATCTCTTTACTGTTCTCAGAACACCTTGTGCAGTCTCAAAATTCAAAAACTCTTAAATTTGCTTGTGGAAACAAAGGAAAGCTCTGGACTGTGAGTTGTTTTTGTTTTGTTTTTTTTTTTTTTAATGCTTCACTCCATTACTGAAGCTTTTACAAGAAAGTAAGAGAACGAAGCTGAGAAAGCCTGAAATCATCCATACAACCAGACCAAACCTGGGTTAGGATGCCAATTCTGCCTTGCTTGTAGAAGTGAACAGAGTTCTGGTCCAACAATGAGTGCTGTGTATTTTTGCAGCCTCTTCTTTGACAGGTGAACAGAACATGTGCTTAGTGTGGCACTGGGGGGCCACAAAACATGGCCTCCATTGTCTTAGAGCATCTCCCTGACCTGCATGTGTACTGCAAATCTGTAAGTTTAGTAGGCTGAACTCCTCAGACAGCCACTGCAGCTCTTCAGCAATATGGTAAACTTGTGCACCAAATCACAGGAACTCCCTCACCTTCATGGGGCAAACACCTTCCAGGAAGGAGGTATGTTTGCAAAGGACAAAGGAAGTTTCTCATGCTCAGTGTTTTCTTAAATGTGTGGCCTCACTGTGCATCTAAACTGAGATAGTTAAGAAACTTCACAGCAAAAGCACCTCCCATATTCTTTGGTGTAAGACAGGATTTTTGCAACATTGCAGGAGGAATTTCAGGCTGATGCTCTTTAACAAGCTGCATACACGATATGAAATCGATGTGTGCTCATTTGCTGTTCACACACAGTGCTACTATCGGATTTAACCAGAGCAAATTGGAAAAGCCATTAGGCAATATAAAACAGTGACTACTATTTGAAATAGAGCTTCACAAGTCCCTAAAAAAGCACATACAATTATCAGGTTGTAAAAGAGGCTGAATTGCAATTGGTGTTGATATTTCTTCTGAGACGGTAGGTTTATAGGAGTGCTTAAATATGTGTTTGCTGGAAGGAACCCAAGAGGAGATACTAGTGGAACAGAAGTCTCTCTTCTTTCCAACCCTTTTCTTACATTCCTCTACCCAGGAGTGGTTATTGCCCAGCTTGTAGATCAGATGTGTACATTTTCACTGTAAATATTAAAAACTTCTTGCTAACAAGAAAATGCTAAGAAGAAATGTATGTTTATATACAAAGTGTTTTTCCATTATAAAACTGATGAATGTATTAGCCAAGCTTCTTGGCAGACAAATATAATGGGATTACATACAGAGAGGACTTCAGTTATCCCTGGTTTAATGAATGGTACCAGGTCATTTAGAGATACTAGATTTTCACTTAATTTAGAAGTTCTGATAAATAAATCTCCACTGTATCCCCTTCTGTGAATGCTGACAATGAACATAAAAGGTGAATTAGGAGCTCCTCTATTCAGCTATAGCTTTGTGCCTTGCAGAATATTACTTTAAAGAGTGCAAAGTTTGTATCCTGTGCTCTGACCTTTCCTGTTGCAAGTGGTAATGCATATCGCTGTTTCGAAGTAGAAAAATAGAATAGAGTAATACATTTCTAGAATATTTTGAGTTGGAAGGGACATACAAGGATCATCAAAGTCCAGCTTCTGGTCTTGCACAGGACACCCCAAGAGTCACACCATGTGCCTGAGAGCATTGTTCAGACACTTCTTGAGCTCTGGCAGGTTTGGTGCTGTGAGCACTTCCCTGGGTTGCCTGTTCCAGTGCCCAAACACTCTCTGGTTTAAGCACAGCTTCATATAATTCCCTCATGTCCTATCAGTGGTCTCCAGAGAGAAGAGGTCAGTCCCTGCTCCTGCACTTTCCTCATGAGGAAGCTCATGTAGGTCACAATGAGGTCTCCTCTCAATCTTTTATAGGCTGGGCAAACCAAGTGACCTCAGCCACTCCTCAAATGACTTCCTCTCATCCCATCACCATGGATGGCCTGGATTAGAAAGGTGTGGATGTGACAACACTGGAGCTCTGATGTGATTCCCTGGCATGACTCTGAGCCCCAGCATCCCCAGGACTGCAAGCTTTCTGGCTTTCTGAGCTCTAACCCCAATGGAATCTTGGGGTGGCAGATAAGATCCCCTTCATCATGGTTTTCCTGGATAAGAAAATCACGGGGGCAGAAATGGCCTTGCCATGATTCCCTGGCATGCCTTTTCTAGCCTCAAGTGTCACCTGGCTGAATCCTTGCTAGTGGACATACACTGTGAAATCCAACATAGGGAAAAAAATGAGGAAAAATACCAGAAATGCAGGGTGCTTATTATTTTCAGATCTTGGTCTTGACATTTGAACCCTGGTTGAAACCATAAAGATATTGGCCTCTGCACTCTAAGTCACTGCACATTTGAAGATGCTTGAAGTGAACAGCTGGTTTTGTTTTGGGTTTGTTTGGAGGTTTTTTGAAATTGATTTTTAAAACAGCAGTTTCTGATCCACTTCAGCATACTACCTTGTATCCACTTTGTTCAGGATTCCCAAACCAGAAATAAAAAGGGTGCAGAAACAACATATATTTTTATGGTTTCTATAACATGAGATTTGAGGGCAGAATGGTGTGTCCAAGCATTCAAAGAGCTGGACATTGGATCTGCCTTTTAGTATAATGTTCCTACACTTAAGTACTTCTGTCTTTCTGCTTTCTCAAAGGATGACACTGTTACACTTAACACCTTCAGGTCTCTTTCCATACTCCTAACATTGGTATTCCTAGAATCAGTCTCTGCATGTCCTCCACACCTCTAGCCATGACCACCACCATGGAACTGCATAGATTGAAACATGTTGATGCCTGCACGTGCAGCCAACTGCCCCCTTTTATCAAGGTAAAAAGGCAAAAGCAGTTAAGAAATACATAACTACATGAGTACAGCATGAATCCTCCAGGATATGAAGTGAATTTAGTGGATTTTTTCTAAAGGTAACAGCAGTGCTGTAAAGACCAGGTCTCCCTGTCTTTAACTGTGTTATGTTGACTACTATGTGGAGAGCAGTGTAACTATAGTCAGTCTGTATCCAGCAGCATCTTCCTGATGCCTTCATAGATCATGGACTAGAAAGTTTGTGGCCTTTATGAACTCATCCTTCATAACTCTTTACAAATTGAGTTACATATCATTTTGGAAATTTTCATTTGCATGTGGGAAAAAACAGATCCTAAATTGATAAGCAAGCATTCTTGATGTTCGCCGCAGGCCATCCTCTGGAAGTCAGTGAATATAGCTGAACACTCAAGCTCTCTATTCCATTTTGTTTCTAGTTTATGTGTGAACTGTTCTTATATATCCCCCTTCCATGGCTGTGCCTTTTCCCCAAAATGACAACTACAGAACTGCTTTCCACAAAGTGTAATGACGTACAAACAAAAGCCTTCAAAGCACATGGTGTAACTCCAAGGAATATTGTCCTACACCCTCACTTCAGGTCCGGCTCCTTTGGGCTGGCCACCCAAATCTGTTTTCTTTTCTCTGGTGCAGCTCTCTAACACCACCACTTTGCAAAACAACACATGTAAAACCTAGAGTTGTTTGAAATGAAATTGGTGTTGATATACTTTTTCCCGACACAGTAGGCCCTTCCACTGTCTCTAGTCAATAGAAGACACGATGTCCCTCAAAAGCCTTTTCTTTTATACAAGACTTTACCCCCAAAATTGTTTGAGTTCTCGTTCTATCTCTTTTTTCTGAAACTTCTCTCTGGGCCACCCACTGCCCTCTAGACAGTGGCACTTATCCAATAACATGCTGGGAAAACTTTACAAGCTCTGGCTTTTCCTCACCTATAGCCTCCCAGATCCTATTCTTTCACCCACTAAAGCCTTTGGCAAAACTCCATATGACTTCAATGGAAGCAGAACCAGGCTGCTGATGGATAAATGCACCAGTTCCATCAAATCCCCATAACACATATCGAGTTGGTAACCGTGCTGACCTTTTATTTTTCTCTACTGTATTATAAGAATACTGAAAAAGTATAACTGTATAATTCTGTACGTGCCCCTAACACTATTTTCTGAATCTTACACAAAGAACTTGGCTTCTTCCATTTTACTTTTTTGGATTTCAGGTTCACATTCCAACAACCACTTGCAGAATTAAAAAGGATTGACTATCTTGGCCAAATGAGAAAGTACATTCCTGATATGGCATCCAGCTGAGAATTTGAATAGGAAGCAATATACTCAAAAGGCATTCTGCATCTTATTCCAACCCATCATCCCACCAATTTTCTGTTCTCTCAACACTCTCAGACTAAGCATCAGCAGTTCTTTTACAGGATTAGCTTAGTCCAAGATATTTTATTACCTTAACCATTTGTTTGTAATGGTGGTTGCTGAATGCAAGCTTACAAAGGCATGGATGAAGAGAAAGGAAAATGTTTGAATGCAATAAGCTGGCCTGAACATCAGCCTAGAATGTGTGGTGAACTGTTCTCTGAATTACAGATTTATGAAGTGTCTCCGCATCCTTCTCTCCCAGTGCATTGTTTGGTAACTTTTGTTCACCTAGTTCTGTGTGGTTAATGTCAGGTGTTGATCTGCCCACCAGAACTACCCTGCTGTAGCAGGGCCTCTCCAGTAAACACTCATTTTCTGCAATTTCCCCCTCATCCTGCTGCCACAGCAGATATTCCTGAGGAGACTGAACATAGCACTCCTTGAAGCAAAGACATTTATTTTGCTATGATTGGCAAACTCTGCTGAAAAGGGTAATAAAACAAGTCCTATTGGGTTAACACTGGATATAAGCAAAACAGCCATCAAAGTCATGGTAGCTAAGACTTGTGCTGTGAGCATCCACTAGACAGAGAGACTTGGGATCTGGGAGCTCTCCCTCCTCTCCTGTTATGGAGCTGGCTAGATAAACAGGGGAAGTTTGACTGCTGTGGTATGCTTTTAATCATACCAAAGGGCATTTATTATGGAGACAAAAATCAAGTTTACTTGCCAAAATGTCATTATGGAAAACCTAAAATATGATGAAAGGTAGACTGACATTGTTGTAGGCTTACTTAATCACATATAATTGCTTTATTTACCAATGAATTCGTCATGACATCAAGGGCACATTTTAATGGGACCTAACATTATATAACCAATATTTATGAATTTGCAGTGCTGAGTAATTCTCACTGTTGGTTTTTTATTAGCAACAGATCAGTCTATGCTCTACCCATTTTCATCTTGGGCCAAAACTGTTTTCATTTATTGCATGTCCAAAGGAAGTGACAGTCTTCATTTAGTCAGTCAGACAGGATATCATTACCATTCCCTGAACATCTGCAACACTCAAGTATAGCTACATAAAGAGGAATGTGCACTTTTATATACTGTCATAAGCCAAAGAGAAATAAAAGTACTTGTGTTTTATTATCTTTAATATAATTATCTCATAAGGCTTTTATGTTGCAAGATTACCTATATAAGGCATTGTTTGGATTTTGGAAGTAAGAGCTGCAAACCTGACCTGGAGCATAAAGCCCAGAACTAAACAACTGCCAAATTCAAACAAACAAACAAACCAAACAAACAAACAAACTCCAAGATTTTACAAAAGTCCTTTTGCAAAGGACTTCGAGGTTTTACAAAAATTCCAGTTGTGGTAGACATTTTGTTTCTGGCATCCATTTTGGTACAATACCCCATGGGAACCCTATCAAATATAGAATTGGGGACCCTAGAGATTTTACACACAAGAGCTCAGTAGTGGCTCTCAAAGAATCCAAGCAAACCCACGTCTTTCTGACCAAGGCTGGTTTCAGAGGCAGCCAGCTTAGCATCTCTAATAACAAAGCTTACCAAAATGTGTGCTGGGATAATTCTGCCAGAGACATACCATTGCATCACAGGAGTGGCAAAATCATACACGTCTCTCTGGCAGTCCCACAGCCTCTCTCTGACACTGTGCAGATGTCAGACCTGAGTTTCTTTTCTTCTTAATGCAAGCACAAACTTCTTTGGGTTTACCAACACCTCCTACACATTTTGCACTCCCACACATTAACTGAGCAAGATCTTTAAAAAAAGAAAATAAATCTCACCATAATTCTTCTTTGCTTTTTCCATTGCACTATCCTAGTCCCACCGGAGACCCAGAAAGAATCTTACCCTACAGTCATAAGAGGAGCAAACACAACTGCCCTTTATCAGGATTTCTCCCTATCAGGACTTTTTTCTATAAGGGAAAAATTTCTTTCATATATTCTTTGACATCCAAGCAAAACTTCTAGCTGCTTCAAGCAGCCCAGGACCTCACCCTTATTTTTGGAGAGAGTACCAGTGCGGCTGAGCGGCTACAAAGAACAACAAATACAAAAGAGAGAGTGAGAGAGAGAGTAGCTTGAGAAAACATGTGCTACAGTATTTGAAACCAAAAGTATTTTCTCATGACAGAAGGGCACCAGCCACACTGTGGCACTCAAGCAGTATCAATAGTAGTGCCAAAGGATATGGGATAATGAAGAACAGGAATATGGGCTTTTTTTATGCTGCACAGTGGGGCAAAAGTTTCCAAAACAAATGTTTTGAAGGCAGAAATGCCCATGCAAACCACTGATAACACTGCATGTTGAGTGATAAATAACTATCTGAGAATTTGCTCTGCAGTGTTTATTTCTCTACAAGATTTTTTTATATTATAACCAAAATCTAAATTCAGATGCTTAAAATTTCCTTTAGAACTAGATAACTGATTCCACAATACTGCACTCAGAGTGCCTTAGGAATGCTTATGGCAACATTAATTAAGCACCCTCAGAGACTCCAAGGGAATCAGGAATGGAAAAGTCATTTTGAGTTCAGTCCTTTGAGTCCCTCTTCATGCTATCTTTTTTGGTTTGACCTCCAGAAAGACAGAAGTTATGGCAGAGATTGTTATTCCAGAAAAAGACAAACATCTTGAACAGTGCAGCAGTTAGTGTAGTGAAATCCTACTGTTGTATTTGCATATTTCTAAAGCATTTTACAGCAAAGCTGCAATCTATGAAATACAAAGGGTGAGTTTACACAGTCACAGCTATATGAAGAATATTTTTCTCATACAAATATCTCTCCATTACATCACAAAGGGTAAATGAATGACAGGAGAAGGGAAAGAAACAGCTGGGCATCATATGGGGAGATGCAAAACGGCCGGACCACACTACTGAAAACATAAAGTCATTTCAACAGGACTATGTCCTATCAACCTCTAAACCTCTTCCAGACACAAAGGAAATCTATGACATTAAAAACCAAAAAAGTGAAAAACACAAACCACACTCCTTGCAGCATTTTGATACTCAAGAAGTTAATGGCAAACTGTTTAATGTAAAATGGTGTCGCCATTAGTGATGTTGATGTGACTTAAATAACTCATACATTACAATGATGGGCTCCAAGGAGAACTAAGAAATAGATATTAGCATTCAGGAAAACATGGGTGAAGTATGAATACTAGCTAACCCTGGAATGCTAAGAAATTGGCTCCTCAGTTACAGTAGTTAGCAAAGTAACTGCAACACCTCATTTGAGAGGTGTGTGAGCAAGGAAAATCAGAACCAACAAAGGACTTAAGGTTATAAACAGTGAGTAAAGCAGCAATAGTAAAAATTTCCAGCATGATTTAATCAGCTTGCACAAATGAGGCCGAACACTGGTCTTCATTCAGATGTATTAACTATTCACTATGGACTGTGAATTCAAACAAATAAGCATTTTTTGTCAGTTCACAAGGTGGTAGAGACTTCCCATGCCATGAAACAGGTTATTCTAACTAAGGATGACCTGTAATCTGGTCACAGCAAATTTGGAACAGCTACTGTTTTGCATTTTCATTCCTCCTACTAAGATGGCTGCTCAGGAGGCATGGTGTCCTTTTACTGTTTTCACAGATAATCCCCCTTCTGAACAAATATGTATGAAAGTGGGATCTGAATACTTCTGGTTAGAACTTTGATACACATGTATGTTTACAATTCATGATATTGTTCAGAACTCTCCACGTTAAATTCCTTGGTTTGTACAAATAGTGTTGGAATGCTAATAGAGGGCATTATGACCTCTACGTAAAACTGTGTTTTGTCTAAACATATATTGAAATATTCTTCTCTGCCTACTTCTGCTTCTAATGAAATTTAGTTCAAATGGAATTGGTAGAAACAAGCAAATTACAACTCCTCTTACCAAAATATTTAAATGCCCTCTAATCTGTCTTTTCCAAATTCTTCTGGGAGGTGCTTTAATCCCTCAGGAAATAAAAAAACCTACAAAAAATGTCACCAAAACAGATTTATGAGCAGAGTTGCTATTGTTCACCTTTTTACTTTGTTAAAAGAATGAATCCTATGTCAGCAAAACATGGTAGTTTTCAGCATCATGTAAAATAAATTCACTTTTTAAGACATAGTCTGCTTAATTTTACTTTAACTACATAGTAATAAAATATCTAGTAAGAAGGAGGAATAGATACTTATAAAATACAGCACCATGTTCTGTAATTGTGATACAAAACATTAACATAACTATATAGTATAGTGTGGCTTTTCTGAGAGGAAAAAGAATAAGTTTATAGGACATAGCAAATTTTATGGGAATGATAGTCTTCTATAAACAACTCAAAATCAAGTACTAGCTCCCTGTACATAGCTGTGAAATTACTACTGAATTCTGTCGCTTGGTGTATCTTCTTCTATTCAAATTATAAAAATCCAGTCAATAGAAATGAGCAAATAATTCCTTTTTGTCTGACAGAAAATTCTTAAAATATCAGACTGAACCCATTCTTGTTTGCTTTTTTCACTTTAGAGGAAAACTGGGGAAAATAAGCATTTTCCTGCACACTTAACATTTGATTTGAGAGTTAACAGAACATTACTTTCTGCAACAGTTGTACAAAAAGCGAAGAAAAAGCCAAAGAGAGAATAACTCCTTCTTAATACTCTTTTTTTATCTCCCAGCGCCAAAACCTCCTCACTTACTTTGTCCACATTCCTCAAGTCTAGTCATTCATCTCCACTTATCTGTTCTCTTCAAATGCCAAAATGTTAATTTGACTTACAAAACCCCCATCATTTGTTCACATTGATCACGAACAGATAATTCAATTTAGATCTGATTTTTTAAATATTCAGCTACTGAACCAAAAATCTGTTGTTAGCACAATACTCAGCAGAGGAAGTCTGAGCTGGAAGACTTGACTTGATGAGAACTTACATTGAGGAGATATATGCACTACAAACACATACACACTATATCTGATGAAGAGTGGAAAGATCATCTACAAAGAATAACAAAATACTTCCATTTTCAGCTCTGAAGTTATACATTTGAACCTTAATCTAAGAGAAATGTTTCCCATTTAGACAGGAGAATGCTTTTGGACTGATAAGGACAAAAGCTAGTTTCCTAAGTGACCAAAGCTGAACTCACAGCCGTACTATTCAAAGTTTATATTTTCTTTAATTGTGATTATATAATCTCACAAGTAATAAATCAACATGCATTTGGCAGTCTGGCTTTATGTAGGTTGAGTTTAATATGCTGGCATGCTCTATTTGACTCAGGAGTTAAGATAATTTGTAACCAAGTTCCAAATTCAAACAAATTTCCATCATTATCAAATCAGAGCATGTTTTTAAAAATCTGTTTATCAGGTTTAAAAGGTTAGCTGACTTGACTTCCCATATTACTGTCTCCCATAGAGTTCAGATTTTGTTCATGCTTCTGGCATGAGTATTAGCAGGATATTATGTAAAGGTTTCACTCCTATGAACTTACAAAGTTTCTGGAAAGGGCAAAAAACTCTCATATCTTAAGACTGGAGACTAGCTCGAAGACAGAAAATTAAATGCTGAAATATGCTATAGCAAAGGATGTAAAGCTAAACCTGAGCTTTGCAGCTGGTATTTAATACCATTTTTGTGCCAATGCGTCCTGTACCCTGTAGTGCCACTTTTTATCAACATTCTGTTATCAGAACTCCATTCAGTTTTTTGTCAGAATAGGCATATTTTCAAGGGTGCTATTCTGCCTGTGTCCCCCAAATGAACTTCAAATTTCTGCCACCATCCAGATTTCTGCAACCTACTCTATGAAAACAACCCATGTTCCATTCTTATCTCACTCAACAAGTAAGAAGATGCCTGACCCTATTTCCCTCTAAGCTATTTGTTTTTCTGTCTAGAGCCCTTTCTCTCTGGGGAAGACTTTCTTCTGGCACTGCTTCACTTTCTCCAGCTTCATGCCAATATTGAGCAGAATACTGAGTTCAACTCCCTGTCACCACTGTCAGAGAAGTCCAGGAGAGAGCTCCTGCCCATGCTCAGCCTACTTCCTCCTTGGGAAATATCCATTTGCCTTGGGGCACTTGTCTTCCAAGCACAGGCAGTCTGATGACTCCAGGCAGTTTCAACCTGTAATCAGCCAGTACTTCTTAGGGCATTCTCACTGCAGTGGTCCCCTCCCTAGCTAACATTTGATATGATAACCAACTGAGAAAAAAAAAAAAAAAAAAAAAGACAAGGGTTTTATCAAAAGAAAGGGGGCATCTTATCAAAATGTTTAAATAGTGGAGGAAGTGGAGTTAAAAAGATGGAGCCAGAGTCTTCTCAGGAGGATGCATGGACAGAATAAGAGCCAATGGACACAAAAGTGAAATACAGAAATCTCAATTTAAATGGAAGAAAAAATCTTTTCTTTTGCTTTAAGGCCGGGCAGACTTTGGAAAAGATGCCTAGAGAGGTTGTGAAGCTGTCATCTTTGGGAATATCAAAACCCAAGCAGATATGGTTCTAAGCAGCCTGCTTTGAACATGCAGACTGAATTAGAGACTCCAGAGAGCTCTGTGTCACTCTGGGATTCAGTGACAAAGATGTGTAGAACTCAGTGCAGGTGCGCAAAAGAAAAGATGGGATCCAGAATAAGAATGAATGAAAATACACATTTAAATTATGCAGGGTGGAGGACAAAGATAACACTTCATGAAACTGGAGTGACAAACAGGCAATATAGAGGAAAAAATGAAGAGAAGCATGGTAGGACATCCTACCAGGAAAATCTAGACGCTCAAGGTACCAATACTTGTTTAAACATCTAAGTCAGCATTCTTGCTGAACAGGCATCTTGATCTAGTGAGACTGTAAATCTTTTCTTTGTCACTTCTCAACCTAGCAATCAGTGGGTGACAGCCCAAACATTGGTTAAGTAGATGCTAAGAAACACACTGAACTAATTTATTAGTGTGAAATATTTGTAAACACAGAAGGAATGCCAATTTGCTAAAAGGGACCCTTCCCTCTCAAGCTCCTTCCCAAAGTATATATTATTAATTAACTTCTTGTGCTACTGGAGGTTTTGTCTAAGTTATGAAGTTCTAACACAGAGTTCCCATTAGGCATCACCAAGCCAACCTTCACCAACATCCCTTCCCCCCCCAGCAGCTTGTGAAATCCCCAGTTTGTGAAAGTCAGAGCAATCCAGGAAAAGGGTGGTATGTAAACAAATGAGGAACATGTGTTTTCAAATGGGAAAGGGGGTAATGCAGGCAGTGAAATTAGAGCAGCAAGGCATGAGCTAGCAGCTGTGGTAACAGAGGAGTGGGAGGGTTGCCAATGCATTAGAGGGAGCTGACAAGGGAGCAAGAGGTAAAACTCAGGTACTAGATGATCACTGTATTTCCCAGATTCAGGCAGGCCTGGATTTTGATTTTTTTCTCTTTGATGCAGCTAATACAGATTTTTCTGTCTTCTAGTGGGTATTTGTTTAACTCAAAAAGGAGACATATGGGAACAATTTCCACTGTTCCCAATCAGCAGGACCACAATGGCAGGTGCTTGCAGGGATTGGCTGAGAAGCATGGAAAGAATCAAAGACAGCACCTGGCTGGGTAAACTATTGTTTCTACTTTTTCATTTCCATCCATACTGAACGTGTTTTTTAAGGGCATTCTTATGGTGAACATGCTTTAGTAATTAAAAAAACCAATTAGTCTAAAGCAAAATTAATAGGTTTCTGAGGGGCTAATACTAGTATATCTCTTTAAACCTCACTTAGAAATTGAACATGTTCACTGAAAAAGAAGCATGGAGCATATTGTCTTCTGCTTTATGTACCCTTTTAACAATATAAATGGTCCTAAAGAAGTGCTTAGTGTCTGTTTAACATCTGACTACAGCATACAAACTTAGACTCTGGTTTCTACTTAGACAACATAAAAGAGCAAGGCAGGTTTCTTAACAATTTTCCTCTCTTGGTATCAGAGAGTTCCTGGAGGGACAGCAATGACACAATCCCACTTTAAAGGGAGAAAAAAATCAAGGCAGAGAAAAGCTGAGTATTGATGTTACAATCAAACAGCAAGCCAGGGCTAGAGTAAGCAGCAGGACCCAGATCTCCTGACTGCCAGGCTGCACCCTCCCACATTTCCTTTGGCAGCTTAAATCTGCAAACTTCCCTACAGATGTTGCCAGGCACTACTCGGGGTTCGTAAGATTTTAATGGGTTAATTAGCACCAAAGCATTTTTTCTTCTGTGGTCTAGACATAGAAATATCCAGATTTTGTTTCCCTTGAAAGGCAGCCCATCCTGGAATCTGCACTCGATCATCCATTTCCAGGTTTTTCTAGGGCCAGATGGGGCTAAACATGATTTGAAGATTATTTTTTCCCTTTCTTTAATGTTTCTTGTCCTTTCTTTCACTAACTACCAGCTTGTTTGTTTTGTTTTGAGGATGATGCCAACTGTAAAATAAAATTGCAATTTCCAAGGTAGAGAAATTAGAGAATGATGGATTAGTTGTTGCCAAGAAAAAGTAATAATTCCTAGACCTAACAAATAAGTCTGAAAATAAAGAAGGGATTATTAAATGTTACATAATTTCAATAGGACAAAAGCAGAGAGAACTTTCAAGAGACTGCCCTATTTTTAATTTTTTTTAACATTCTGGAGACTATGGACCATATTGTTCATTTAGGCATGCAGCTGTAAATATTTGGTTCTTCCTACTCCAGCTGAATTACCCCAGATATCTCTGGTGTACCGAAACACAATCTCCTTTTTTACCAGTCTCTCCTAAGTGTAGATGCTTGCAGGCAAGCACTATATTATATGTCTGGGTCTCAGCCACGCACCATGGAATCAGGTTTGGATTTTCCCAGAGAGCAGGGGCTTCCTGTTTGTGGGGTTTTGCCCCCAAATTTAGTGGTCCAAATCCACATATTTCAAAATGTGTTTAAGTACCACTCTAATCTAGTTGTCATTATTATTCTATGTATTTCTCAATTTATTTTTTTTTTTAATTGGAAATACAAATTTTAAGCACATTCCTGAAGTAGTTGGGCTGGTATACACAAATAAATACATAACAGTCAGTTTGAAAAAAAGGTGTCACTAGCACTCATTTGTGATTAGCTATGCAAATCTTTCCTGGTGTTCCCATTAGATAAAATGTTCCAATCTGTACTTATAAACTGTGTATGCCACCCCACATAACTTTGTGTTCTCTTCTTCCTACATTGCATGTCACCACCTGCTATAAACAAGGATGTACTCCTTGTACTAGTTTCATTTCTTTTAGTCACAGACACACTGTCAAATACCTCCTACCTGTCATTTTTCCAGCACACAGGAAAGCACAAGCCAGCAGAATGCTTGACCAAGACAATGGCACAGAGCAGGGGTGTGTTTGGGTTTGTTTATTTTTTAAAATCAGCTATGCACTTGTTGACACAAACTGAGGTCTGGATTTATTAATATGATTTTGTCTGTTTATAAATCAAACCTGGATAAAATAAGCACTCCCAGAAACAAATTACTTTCATGTACTACAATATGAATGTACAGTATTAAGATTCCCTATGGGCACAAAGGCCTTGGCACTTCATTCATATTTATTGGAGATAAATATGTCTTCCTAGCAACATCAAATTTATGACTGCTAACATACAATAGTGACATCTAAATCCTTAAAAGGTTTTGAAAAACCTGCTTCAATGGTAAAGCAAGTATCAATATGATAAATTTTTATTTATGAAATTATTTTTTTCCCCTAAAGTAGTTATGACAAGCGTTCAGAAATTTATTTAGTTTAAGCCTTCCTGATCTGCCAAGGTTTAATTCCAGTTCTTTGCTAGTGTTACTGTAATGACTACAGCGGTGTAAAGCTATAGCAATGAAGTGACAAATGAAAGCCAAAAAGCCAAAGGAGTAACCCAGCAATGAAAAGCATTTAATTTTATGCTTCTGCATCCCAATCTCATTTGTAAAGACAACCCTCAGCTACTTCCCTTATGATTCCTTTCCAGTCAGACTCCCAGTCCATCCTATTAGAAAACAAATAACTAACAATGCAATGTTCAAAGACCACCTAGAAATGGCAAGCATTTTAGATAACAGTTTTCACATCTTTGACTGTTGTCAGTGTGATCCATATGTAAGCCAGGAAACCTGGATAATACATTAAATTTTCAGCTGGATTGATCTTGGCGATTTCACGTTTTTTACCTCCCTGTCATATTTTTCCCGCTAATCTTTTTTTTTTACTGAGATTGCATTTCCATAGGCAAGAACACACCACACGTAGCATGCTGGGCTCCAGTCTCATTTGTGAGCATTGGCTGCTGGATTGGTAAGGCTGATATTAAGGCTTCACTTGCAGGTTCACTTTCCCACCCTGTTTGAGCTGGTGTGGATGAGCAAGAGACATGGTCAGGCAAGGGCATAGCTGCAACACACATCAGACAGAAGCTCAGGCAAATCCCTCTGCTCAGGAGCAGCTCCTGAGGAAAGCAACCAAGAGCTCACCAGAGCTTCTCTTGGATTCAAGGCCAGCTGTGGACACTACAAAGATAAAGTGCTGTTCACAGTCAGGGGATAAAAGGGGAGGGGCGGGGAGGCACACATAAATGTCGGTGCTTGTTCAGGGCTGGCCTGGGAAGAAGAGGTGTGACCCATGTCAAATTGCCAAAGTGACTGCTGAAGAGCAGGAAATCCTGCTCCTGCAAAAACTTTAGATTTAGCAGAAGCACATGCTGCCTTGCATATCCCATTTCCTCCACTATCGTCCTCAGAAGCCTGACAACCTCTCAGGGCTTTAGCATGGCCAAAATATGCAGTAAGGAAATGGACTTTGCTCTTCTAAGTATTTTGCCTGTGTCTAGGGCCAGATCTGCAGGGTTCATTTCCTTCACTAGTTCATTCCTTGAAGCCATTCCTCAGGATTCCAAAACTAGTGCCCATCTTCCAGTACAGGAATTCATAATTTCATTCTTTTAGATGTTCTTCCTTATTTCTGTCACCTTGACTAGACACACATAATTCCTTCATACAACCTCTAGATATCTTAATATAATTCACGCTTATTTCCTTATTCATCTCCCTGTTTACTCCCATGTTCTGTTATGGGCCCTACTTTAAGTGTTTCTTTTGCCCTTACATAGATCAGACATAGCACCTATCCATGGTTGCAAAGAAAGTCTTGCCAAACCTTAAGGTGCAAAATGGTCTGAGCAGGGACATAACTTAGGAATATTAAACTTACATACAAATAGGCCTTTTCAGAATCCATGCAAAATGTTTTCTTTAAGAGACTTACAGTTTGACTATATGTGCCCAGCACTGAGTGGAACAACAGAAGATATGTCACTTACACAAAGCTTTTTCCCTGCTTTCAACCTCATCACCCCAGAAAATGGTACACCTGTGCCTTAAAGCACTGGAGTTCTAGAGATTTTCAACAAAAAGTTTGCAAAAACTTTTTAGACATAGTCAGAACCAACATATTTTCCTCCAGTCTTATTTTTGGAAATGGCTGAACTGAGTTCTCCAAAATAATCAGCCTTGGACAGACACCTGACATGGAAAATTTCAGCCTAAACTGTCTGAGTTCAACAACGTTATAAAGAAAGGAAAAGCAAGGTCTTATCATGGGAAGATGGGGAACCAGACAGACAGTGCTCCCAATCCCACCTGTGACATAGGCATGTGACAGCTGGCATCATTATCTACCTTACTATTGGTTATCAAGTCATTTCCATGATAATACATTAATCTCATAAAATATTGGGGTTTTTGGCCAATATTACATATTTCATGCTTAGTATTTGGCCAAAGCAATTTTTTTCTGGAGAACATTTGAGAAAAAAATGAAACAAACCAAAAAATCTACTGAGACACTTCTGAGATATGTTTGTGAGAAACACAATATGCATTGAATACAGCACATATCAATACAATACAATACAAAATATACTGAACATTTTGACCATTGTTACAAAGTTTTTCCAGGTCAACTGTTCCAGGATGGCCAAACAACAAAACATAAAACTTGAATTTTTGGCAAACAGGCAATTGAAGAGCCTGTAATGAGCAATGCTTGTCTGGATAAACGAGGAGGAAAGAGGAGAAAAGAGCAGAAAAGATCACCACATATGGCTTGTCCCACCAAAACCTTGAAGACCAACACAAGGGAGTTTTCTGCAGTTTCTGAACTTCATATTTTGTGTGTGAATCCACTGTTGCCTCCCCTTTGCCACAAAGCGAAAGTGAATTCATACCCTGGGTCACTCTTCTGAGTGCCAACTGTATTTCCCCTGTTTAGCAAACTCCTGGAGCCTGCATTCATACATTGGTGATAATTGTAAATGAGTTACTGCAGGTTGCTGTCCCTGGTATTTATATCTAGAGGACAGGCTTATCAGACTCTCCTCCAATCAATCACTGAGAAGAATTTTGCTAACAAACCAGTGTCTCACTCTCTGCTTAGAATGTTGGGCTGTGAGCACTATGGGACCATAGCCATTCCTTCAAACTGCTGTCATTATCTTAACTTTCTAGCTACTTGTTGTAGACCAATGTTATTATTTTTCCTTTAAATGTCACCCAAGCCTTCTTTAGAAGTGTCCACTTAACATAAATTAAATCCAAGTCCTATCAAATCTCTACTTTTTCCCCCTTCAGGCTGGCATCCTTTGTTGCCACTGCTTCAAATATGATCTGGTGCCATTTTGAAGCAGGAAATTGGTATTATTAAACTGTTAATACTGTTTCATCTCCAGTAAGAACACAACATATTTGATAATTCAATGCTATTTCTCTCAGTTCTGTGAAGAAAATCCATGTTCCCTGCATCTTCAGTGTTCTCCTTCCACTCTTTTAGCTAATAGATATTGTCTAATGGATTGCTTTTGTTCAATCTGAAAGACATTTTGAGGCAGGATACAAAATCTTGAGTGCAATCACGAAGCACATACAGAACAACTAGAGGATCAGGCGTGGGTTTATGAGAGGCAGGTCCTGCTCAACCAACCTAGTCTCCTTCTATGACCCACCTAGCGGATGAGGGAAAGGCTGTGGATGTTGTCTAGCTGGACTTCAGCAAACCCTTTGATAGTGTCTCCCACAGTGTTCTCCTGGAGAAGCCAGCTGCCCACAGCTTGGGCAGGTGCACCCTTCTCTGGGTTAAGAACTGGCTGGAAGGTTGGGTCCAGAGGATGGTGGGCAATGTTCTGCATCCAGCTGGTGTCCAATCACTAGTGCTGTCCCCCAGGCATCAGTGCTGGGGTCAGTCCTGTTCAATATCTTTACTGATGATCTGGACATGGGGACCAAATGCACTCTCAGCAGGTTCATGGACAACACTAAGTTGGGTGGAGTCTTCAGGAGAGTAGGAATGCTCTGCAGAGGGATTTGGACAGGCTGGATTGATGGGCTGAGGACAGGTTTATGGGGTTCAATAAGGTGAAGTGCCAGGTCCTGCACTTGGGTCAGAACAATCCCATACTACAGACAGGGAGAAGAAAGCGGCCCACTGGGAAAAAAAACTTGGGGAATGTCTCCCTGTACTTGGCACTGGTGAGGCCACACTTCAAATTGTGTATTCAGTTCTGGGCCCCTCACAAGAATTAAGACACTGAAGCGTGTCCAGAGAAGGGTGAAGCTGGTGAAGGATCTAGAGGGTAAGTCCTATGAGGAGTGGCTGAGAGAGCTGGGAGTTGGTCAACTTGGAGAAAAGGCAGCTCAAGGAGGACCTTATTTCTCTCTACAACTGTCTGAAAGGAGGGTGTAGCCAGGTGTGTGTCAGTCTCTTCTCCCAGACAACAAGGGACAGGACAAGAGAAGAGAGCATCAAGCCGTTCCAGGGGAGGTTCAGGTTGCACATCAGGAAGAATTTCTTCATGGAAAGGGTTGTCCTGCATCAGAATGGGCTGCCCAGGAAGGTGATTGAGTCACCATCCCTGGAGTTATTCAAAAAGTGACAGGACATGGCACTTAGGGTTGTGGTCTAGTTGACAAGGTGGTAATCAATTAAAAGTTGGACTCAATTGACCTCAAAAGACCTCAAAAGTTGGAGGTCTTTTCCAACCTTAATGACTCTATGATTCTATGAAAATACAGAAGAAGAGGACCAGGCTATATTCACATTTTCTACATCACTCAGCAGATGAAACAACAGTCACTGATGTGTGCATGGCTAAACAGTTACCCTCCCCTGGAAGGCAAGGTTCTAGGCTGCAGAAATGGTAAAAATTTGGGATAAGCCACAGAGATTTGTCTGCACTCTGTGTATAACAATAATGCCACACCACATCAAATCACTTTGCATTCCCTGGGCTGTCCAAGTTTTCTGTGCTGCATATTGTACATATACATTGCAGTACTGGGTGAATTTATCATAGATACCTGTAGTCACTTAAATCACTTATGTATCTAGGCTTGGCTGATTGTACAGGCTTCTGTAGTCAATGAATGAGACAAGATACCTCAGGGAAACTCACCAGTTCCCAGCATAGATGTCAGAGGTAATTAGAATAATTGCCTTCTGGAACTGTTTATCTGCTGACCCCATGAAAAGCCTACATGTGGAGCCAGACTAATGGTCTATGTTATAAGGCTGTTCATATTAGCTGAAATAAATATTCCCCAGCATTTTGGCATACATACACTACAGAAACACCATAGAAACCTTATTAACCTAATTTCACTTAAGTCCTGTATCCCTGATGGTCAGAATACATCCAGCTTTCTAATACATTCTGAAAGACAACCATTGGCCAATGATTTCTTTTTCCAGGAACATCTTTACTCTAGCTTAGAGTGGAATCAGACTAACACTGCCAGCAGTAAGTGGCAGAAATATTTATTTTGGCTTCTAAATATGAAATTTAGCTCATTCAGCATTCAGGGTGTTGGCAGGAGAAATGGTATAGCAAAAGATTTAATTTTTAAAGAGTATCTGCCCCACCTGAGACAATGGAAAATAAAAAGGATTTTCCTTGTACCTTTGAGCTTTGATGAAGAACATTGCAAAGTTCAGTAATGATTTAACAGAATCTGAGCTGTGAGCATATGTTGTACATTTGAAATGAATGAGGTTGATAAAGAACACTACCGAGTAAGTACAATCAATTGCTTTTGTATGAAAAAATATATTGTCAATGACAGCATAGTACTTACGTGTCTGCCAGCATAATTCTCAAATTCATCAAGGCTTCTGCTGAAGATATGGTTTCTCTAAGTATTTCTTTCTTACATCTTATCTGGAAAATAGCAAAATAATATGAATACTCCCTATGAGACAAGCTCCCAGATTATAGCTGATTAATTCAGACACAAGGAGAAGGTTCTGGCATGGTCACAGAGACTGCAGTAAAAATTGTGTGTTCTCAACTGCATAGCTCTGCATCTTGCAGAGAGCCCTCTCCCCTTCCTTGCAGTGTTCCCATCAATGACATTCATATGCTTGGTTCGAAATCTCATGGCATTTTTTTTCTCTGCTACTATCATGCCTCACTACTTACTCTACATGGCCCCTTCATCACCTTCACTTTGTCTTTTGGACATTTCCTGGAGCTTCACTGCAACTTTGCTCTGCCTTCCTTATACAGAGCTGCCTGTGGCCTTCATGGTCCTGAGCAGGCAGAGAGCTCCCCTCCCTCGGGTTGTTTCCAGATCACTGCAGAGGGCTTAAATTTTATCTTTGTGCTCAGGCTCACTCTCAGAAGGCCTTAAGTTCTTTGGGAATACCACCAGTTACAAACCTCTGCCCTTGCAAACTGTGAAGGCCTTGGAGATTTCTTTTGCCTTTGATGAGCCCTGTCTTTTAAGACATATAGACCATATTCCTTACAACGGCAGAAAGATATTTTTTCAAATGTCTGCCTTTGAAAAGTTTCAAGTTTCTTTTGGATAGAAGACCACATTTTCAAAATGTGGATTCTGTTCTCAGCATTGTTTTGCCCAACTGTACACATGGTTTATGTTGTAATATTACAATCCACTGTTTGAGGCACAGAGACTACACCATTTTTGGAAAATCACCGTTTCCAGTTCCTTCCCTATTCCGTCCTCCTAAAGATGATCACACAAAACAGGATGAGGCTCCAGAAACAGAAAGTTTACTGCTGAAGCATCAGAGGATCAAATAACATGTTGCTGCCTGGAAAACAGAAGAGATATTCCCAAACAACATTAGAGTGATAATATAAAAGTAAACCTTTACTTGAAAGTTTTCAGGTACAATATGGCGAAAAAAGCAAAAGCATGTGGTAGAGTAATTCTACAATTTTATAAGATTAGTTGATTTGTATACCTATGATATATTGTCCAATTTAAAGGTTAGTTGGATAGGCAATAATTCTCTGTGTTCTGACCCACTAGAAATGGCTCAGGGGCATCTTTGCCCCACATTATTAGTTTATTGGTCCAGATTCTGGTTGGAAAACAGAAGATCCTTGTAGTTGGTTCTCTTCTTGGAATTAGACTAAACAATATTTTAGGAATGTTTTTAGAAGGTTAGTTTACTGTTCCTAAATGTAGGGAAAGAGGATAGGGAAGTACTAGGAGCTACAGCCATTCATCAGCAATCTACAAGGCTACAAATACATGAAAAATATAATGAGGCATCAATAGATTCCGGGACACCGAACAGCCTAAAGAACATCTTTAAAGTTCTGAGTAGATAACAGACAATTTTTTTTGGTCAGATGTTCTCATTAAATCGGAGTTGCACAGCAAACTCTGAGGAGAAGTGCGGAGGCAGGAAGCAGAGCTTGTGTAACAAGGAGCAGGAGCAGCACATGTTTTGTATTCAGCCAACAGCAGTGTTGAATGACGCTGCTTGGAGCTACATCCAGAACTTTTTGGCCAGGAAAACGAGTTAGCTGTGTGCCAATGTCTGCAAAGGTAAAGTAAGAGGGAATAGAAGGGGCTCTCAGAGACCTGAGAGTTTGCAGATAAATATCTTGTGAAGGAAGAGGGTAAATGACACCCTTTCAAAGAACTGTAACAAGTGTTCAGGCTCAGTACAGAGAAGTAATGTAAACAGAAGAGTGGAACTCTTTCGCAGACGGAAAATTAAGCTAATATCTCTCACTTTGGATCAAACCACATCCTATTTTCAGGATCGTTGAGCCTAGCCACATTAGACATGCATCTGGCCTATGGTACTCTTCTCAGCCCAGCAGTACCATAGCAGACATGCAGTTTAGCTCACAGAAGTTGTTACATTCCAGTTTTCCACCATTAGGGACTGAAAAATTAGAATGAAAAAATAGCCCAAAATTAACAGATAGACCTTAAATGCACAAAATCCCTTGAAGTCTCAAACAGCCTTGATCTTTAATCACTTAGACACTTTTAATCTCAAACTCATGCTAGAAGACAATCAGGCAGGACAAATACAGAATAAGCAATTGCAAACTCTTTCCATGTAAGCATTTATGTTTTCCCAACTTTGATGTATTTTTGAGACTGAACACCAGTAATATCTCATTTTGCTTTCCTCATTTACTTTTTTTTTTTACTCAAGCAAAGCACAGTCTTCTTCTTTAAATAGATTTTAAGCTGCCTGAATAATTCCTAAATCCCATGCATATACTGAACATAACAGTGGCACAATCAGTGGAAAACTACAGTGGGGCTAGGTTAAGACTCTTCATACAACAGAGACACAAGGGAAAAGCCTGGTTTTCTGGGGGTTTTGGCCTTTTTTTAATAGAATCTGTAATTGACAAATTGGAGTATTTTGGAGGGGTTTTTTTTGGTTTTTGCTTTTTGGTTTTTTTTTTTTTTTGTTTTTTGTTTTTTTTTTTTGTTGTTTTTTTTAAGAGATAAGCAGTTGCTTCAGGGAGAGCAGGAATACAGGGACTCAAGAATTTTTCAAGAAATAAAGTTGAAAGAAAGTGAGAGATTATGTCTTGAGACTGAGAAATGAAATTCTTTTGCATGAGTTTTTAGGGAAAGGTTTAGCTTCTAGGAAACCCATGAAGAGGGAAGTCAGGCCTTTGTAAAGGTGAACTACGTACAGACCTGGTATAATTTTAATATCATATTTTTCTAATGTTATGCTTTGCTCCTGTTGCTAGAATTATACAACAGTTTAGCTTAAACAGACTGGTGTTTTTATTCCCATTCAGTCACAAATCTGCTAGCCCAAGAGAAGAACCACAGTTACCAGAAGTACATGAGAGTCTGCTGGGAAAACTCAACTGATTGACAGGCTGCTCTTCTGTGAGAAAATTAAAAAAATATATGAGGACTTATACAGGCCTAGGGGGTAGTACTTGTGGAGACCCAGAAAGGAACAGTTATGTCCTCTCTCTTTGAACTTATCAATATTTTCATTCCTTTATCAGCAAACTTCGTGTTACATGGAAAAAGAAGAAGACAAAGAAGATAAAGGAGAAAGCAAAGAAGTACATAAAGGAGGAGAAGAAGAAATAACAGGGAAATATATATTCAAACACGTAGATACCTAAATCTCTCCACCTCTTACCCTATAAACTGATGTCAGAGGTGACTGCTGCTTATTTGAGTGAATCATGCTTGTACTACCAAACTCACAATTTTCCCTATCTCTTATCAAACAAGGCCCTCCACAATTTAGGACTGCACCTTTTTGCCTGATCGCTATTGTCCTAATATAAATTAGGACAATGTGGAAATCATAGAATCATAGAAATTTTGGGGTCCAAAGGCCATCCAGCTCCAATCCCTCTGCCATGGGCAGAGACACCTTTCTCTAGACCAGGTTGCTCAAAGCCCCATCCAGCCTGGTCTTGAATACTTCCAGGGATGAGGTATCCACAGCTTCTCTGGGCAACCTGTTCCAGTGTGTCATCAGTCTCACAACGAAGAATTTCTTCCCTATATCTAATCCACAGGCCCTCGTAGAAAGTTCCTCTCCAGCTTTCTTGCAGGCCCCCTTTAGTTATTGAAATGCTGCTATAAGAAGGTGTCCCCAAAGTCTTTTCTTCAGGCTGAACAGCCCCAGCTCTCTCAGCCTGTCATTATATGAGCAGTGCTTCAGCCCCTGATCATTCATCTTCCTGGCCCTCCTCTCGGCCCAATCCAGCAGTTCCTCATCCTTCTTATGTTGGGGAGCCCAGTGCTGGATGGAGCACTCCAGGTGGAGTCTCTCGAGTGTGGAGCAGAGGGTGAGAATCCCCTCCCTCACCCCACTGGCCATGCTGCTTTAGATACAGCCCAGGATGTGTTTGGCTTTCTGGGCTGTCAGTGCCATTGCTGGGTCATGTTGTGCTTCTTGTCCACCAACACATTAATACCTCCATGTCCTTCTCCTCAGGGCTGTCCTCAATCCATTCTCTGCCCAGCCTGAATCTGTGCTTGGGATTGCCCTGACCCAGGCACAGGACCTGTGAGGTTTGCACAGGCACAGCTCTCAAGCCTGTCCAGGTCCCTCTGGATGGCAGCAGTAAGTCACCACAGTTACACAAAATGGACATTAGTGTCTCCATGCAGCAACCTGCTTCTGCATTCAGTGACTCACAATTGAACATAATCATTCACACAGTGTGCAAACACAGCCAAAGCTATGCAAATTATGTGAAGTATTTATTTTCTCTTATATTGCTGACAGCACCGGAGAGGCTGAGCACACTAACCAACGTTCCTACTGTGATTCAAGCAGTGGGTTTATCCTGTATTTCAAATGCTTAAAATTCAGTAATCTGCTTTGATGCTGCATGTGACAACATAACTTGAGTCATTTCAGAGCAGTGTTAGGTCTAAACGATAACAAAAGCAAAACCCAGTAAAAGGTTACTTTTTCTCTACTATGCCTTTGATAAACACAAGCTGAACCTCTGTTGAATAAAATGAAGCTAATGTTTTTGTGTTTCAAAGCTGAATCACAATTGAAAAGGTTTCTACGGAAATGAAAGAAAGAGGCCAAAAGAAAATTGTGTTTTCTTTTTCCCTTCAAATGGACAAGCTTTGCAGTGGTTATATAATATTTAAGTTACTGAATACGGAACATTACCCTGTTCAAGAATAAATGGTTCACATATGCAGAATGATTCAGCCAAATTTACATTCTGCGAATAAATGTTTATTTATGAAATTACACATGCAGCATAACCAAAATGAAGTGGGGACAGGCTATGACAGCTCTTCTAAGATTCGTACAATACCAAATCTTTCATGGAGCTACTAAACTGGCATATACATATTCAGTACACAGCTAAAGCCACAAGAAGCAAACTGTCAGACAAGAAACTAATTTCTCACTACAGTGTTCCTGCTTCATCTTTTTCAGGCAAACTAGGTGGACCTGCAGAGACATTATGTCAAAATAGGTTTTTTGAGACACTGGTGAGACAGCAGAAGAATAAAGAAAGAAATAGGATAAATGTTCAAGAGAGGAGCCTTCTAGCTCCACAGTCAGGGCAGCACTCTAATTCAGACCAGAAGGAAAAGCAATGATTAACAACTTTAATAAAGTCAATATAAGTGGAACCTACATAAAAAAATCTTTCAAAAGCATGGCTTTCTAAGCTGCTGGAAAGGTTGAATAAGTTTCTCAGTGCGAAAGCTCCAAAAAAAATTTCTTCGAATTTGGCTTGAATGCATATTTCTTTGAAACTTGAGGACGGAGCCACATAGGAAAAATACATGGACTGTACTGAAACTTACTGCACTTGAACTCTGCATTATATAATGCATTAACTTAAATTTACTGTGGTAGCCTCCTTAGGCCTCTTCATAAAATCAACATAAAAGGGCTAATAAGAAAAGTTTTGCATTAAACAACTAGGAGACATTATTCTTCAGTCACCTGTGGCATTTTATAGTTTTGTTTTAATTTCCAGGTAAGAAAGCAGAGACTGAAGAAGCAATTTCCCTCAAGGTAAAGAAACACCTAACATGGGGCTTAGAATTTTGCTTATGGTGGAGCTGTATCCTGTTTCAGATGCCAATTTCTTCCTCACAAATACATGCCTGTGAAACCATATCCTTTCCTGAAATTCTATTTTCCCACCTATGAAACAGTTGTAATAACCAGCCCTAAGAGATGCCTATTTATTTCTATTAACAGAAATATTTGTATGTCCAGATGACATGTAAGTGGGAAACAGAACTTGGTAGCCTTCATCCTAACATTTCTTCTTGTGTTTCTAAGCTTCCTAATTGAGTACAATCAGCAGCAGCACCAAAACTCATGGTTTTTCTAAAGTGTTTACGAAAACACGTTAGAGTTTTAAACAACCTGTAAACCTTAAATTGCACAAAGCCATTCTGCACTCCGAAAATCAGAGCTCAATATTACAGAAGGAAGACCAACATCAAAACACAAAAGATGAAGAACGTATTTTAAACTAGCTATACTTGTTCCTTCCCTTTTGCAATTTCCAACTAAGCTGAGAAAAAAAAAAGTATCAACACTGCTAAAGCACAGTATTTCCTATGTCCTTGACACTGCTTGCAAACATTAGGGTACTGAAAAATCTAGGCAAGTGGTTATAACTTTAAAACCGATTTTAAAAGTTTTGGGACTCAGTGAGAGCTACAAAAGAACGCAAGCTATAGCATATGCAGCTGAATTACTGTCAAGATAGGCACATGCACATTTATGTTTTGGTAGGAGCTGTAAAAGCATTCTTCATTGTGGCTGTGGTTTCTAGACTTGGCATCAGTATGACTTAATAAAGGGTGGATGTGTTCTGCTGAAAATCTCCTAACAAATTTTTTGCTTCTCTATAAGCAAGAATGTAATAATTCTGCTTGAGTGCTCTGAAAGTTATGACTATCTGAAAGAAGCAGCTTGCTGAGTTACAAAAATAATCGAACTTTTAACTGACACCATTATCACCACCCTTGTTCTCATTATAAAAATCCTGTGCAAACAGCAAGTCTGTTCAATTGACCATTCCAGAAATTGCTGTTAGCTAAATAATTATATTATGATCACATATATTCTATGTTATTCTGATTAGATGATGTTCATAGTGTGTAAGATAAGCACTTCAACAGTAAAAAAACCAGTATAGATAAAGTTTATCTAGATATACTTTAGGTATAGATAAAATTAATATCAATAAATTTAATAACAAAAGGAAATAATTTTTATGGCTGGCACACAGTTACAATTTAATGTATGATAAGCATTTTTATGCAGATATACAAAACTACACTGTTGCCAGTGGAAGGAAAACAAGTTTTCTGAAGTGCTTTTGGAATCTTGCACATATTTAGTGAGCTTGGTCCATCTGACACTTTACAAGCTTGGACAGCCTTTGTGTAGATTTCTGTGCATGTGAAATACTTCAGTTCTATTCCAAAAGACTTCAGAGAAACTGGATCAGTCACCACAAAAGGGTGGGGTTTTCGTTCTGTTTCTCTAGACAGCATATGGCCAATTCATCTATTCCTCAAGGTTCGAATTTACAGTCACATTTTTGATCTACAAGTCTCTCATAGATAAAATATCATAATTCCTGTTTTACAGCTGAGCCCAATATAAGACAGAGAGAAGCAGCTTCCTAAGAGTCCTGAGGGGAGTCACTCTGATGGGTCCCCAGAAATTTCTTTAAGCCTCTTGTCTTGGCCAAAATGAACAAGATCATGTACTAATAATGTGAAGTACTAACAAGTCTCCTACCTGTCTTTCCTACAGGAAAGATAACCCCATCAATGAAGGGTGATTTGCAAAAACATACCAGAGGAATCAGCTAAACTGAAGAGAGCTTATATGAGCATTGCATTACAAAATTGCATCTGTGTTTGTCATCAAATTCAGAACCATCAAAAGTCTGCAAAACTGAGTTGTTTTGCCACTGTAATACCTCAGACATTTCTGGGAAGTTCAGATTTTTCTAAGAAATACAATAGTGCTTATCAGTGTAAAATTAGTGTGAACTGAGACAAGAACCTGCAGCATTCAGCAATGCTTATCTCTCTCAGGGTCTTAGACACAAACAGTTAAATTAATGTTCTCTTATTAAAAGAATAATAATAATTATAATAATTTATTATATTATCTTATTATTAAGTTAATGTTTTCTTATTAAATATTACAGCATTTGTTAAAAACTATGAAAAGTGTATCCCATATGCATGTAAGCAACAGTCAAGCAATCAAGCTTTATTGATTTCAGCTCTTATAACTAGCAGATAATAAAACAGATACAGAACATAACATAAGTACAGAAGCCTGATAAGAAACCACAGCTCTCTTTCCATGATTAGGAAAAAATGCAATCAATTACCATGACAGCCAAGAGGACTATGACTCCATTTGGTGGCAGCCCTCTAGAATACCAAAGTAAAATTTGCTTCACATACAATTAAAGCAAATTGATGCTTCATTAAAAAACAGAAGTAAGCAAAGTGTTGCACAGGAACTTTGATAGGACTTTGAAAGTGGTTTGTTTTGTTTTAATTTGGTCTTTCAGTGCTGGTCTCCTGCTCTGATTCAGAGCAAAAGCTTCATTCTGACAAAACAGGGACCAGTCCTTATATAAAGTCACTCTTCCCCCATCTTCGAAGTTTTCCCAGGGAAAAGTTTTGTTGAAATATAAATATTTCTGCCGTGCTTCTTGAGTGACAGGGACACTTTTTATTCAGCTGAACATTTCCTCTCTCCGGGACTAGCCTCCTAGGACACGGCTGGAGCAGCAGAGGTGCATCCCCATCCTCCTGCCGCTCCGCGCTCCTCCTGCGCCTCGCAGGACTTCAAGCTATAAGGGTGCTAGGAGATCGGACGTATCCATGGGGAATAGCTACTCTAATAATTTCCTCCATCCCCCCCCCCCCGCCACCTCATGAATTTGTCTAGACACGGAACAATTTTCCTCAGGGCAGATCATCCTGCTCGGCCCTTCCTGCCCCTGGGCCGGACTCAGCGGCGAGGATAAGGCGACGCGGGAGGCAGAGCCCGCGGCTCCCGGGCGCCTTCCCCCGGGACAAGCCCTCGGCACATCGCGGGGGCTCTGGGAAACGCCTGGACGAGTACCCCGGGACACGAACCGCAGCCCCCGGGACACGAACCGCAGCCCCCGGGACACGATACGA